>CM076576.1:5580351-6266371 GCA_034641835.2 Pinus albicaulis | reverse complement strand
ATTGGCCCCACCTCCTCCTGCCACATCACCTTCTGCCCGTCGCACTTCGCACATCACAAATTTTAACACTTACCTCCCATATTTCATAACAAAATACCCAATTTTTGATTTGCGAGTGGATGCGATGTCGTTTCAAAAGTGAACTCCAAAGGTTTTCAAATCCAGAGATAAGGCATTTCTTATGTTAAATCACATCGGAGGAAGAAAGGAGGATTATAACGTAAATCCGGTGAAACGCCTTGATAATGGAAGAAAGTATGAACACAGGCAGAGAGACTCAGGTAAGTGACCCAATGCAGAGAAAAGAAGAAGAGAATACTAAACATAGCAGGCATGGGCACAAGAGGCAAAGTCGGGTAGCAGGTGACATGATGACAATGTTCGAAATGCAAAAGCATGGGTAGAGTTGGGTGGAGATGCGTTTATGCAGATTGTTAGGACATTAAAGCCGAAACGGAAGGAGACACATCAGCAAAAATTCAAACTCAATAAAAGGATTATATTCCAAATGTATTTTTTTTTCTTTGTTAAGATCGAAGCTACAATGGTGTCCTCGATTGCAATGTAATAAGTAGTTTAACAGTTTAGGCAGTTTAGGAGTTTCAAGAAGCTTGAGCAGTTACAAATTGCTTTTGTTTGTATTTAAGGAAGAGAGAAAGAGGGAAGAGGGGGCTTGAGTTTTTGACCTCTTGGGGATTACATTTTATACTTCTTTTTCTGACGGGTAAATGAAAGAAGCAGTAAGTTTCCTGCAACTCTTGATGGTGATTCATGTTTCTTGTGACATTTTGTGTCCCTTCTTCTTTGAATGAAGTGAAGTAATGTAGCAACCGGTCTCTTAATTACATCTGTGAGTAAGAGTTAAATAACCTTAATTTGCACTCCTTCACTCCATCTCTTCTCCCTTCACAAATTCTCTCTGAAACTTAAAAGTAATAGATTCTATGTTTACAACATATTATTTTGAGTTTCCCCTTTCTTCACAAACTCCTGATGAAAATTTAAAGTAATAGATTCTATGTTTATAACATATTATTTCGAGTTTCCTCTCTCTCCATGAATTTCCTCTGAAACTTAAAAGTGGTATATTATGTGTTTTCATCATATTACTTTGAGTTTCCCCTGCAGTTCTTCTTTTCATCCAGATATTAGCAGTGAATGGAATTATGAAACCTTTTATTATTCCAAATCATTGAGGGTTTTAGAAAACTAGTCTCTAGAGGGATAGAACAAAGACCTCATCATAAAATCATTTATGTGACACACTTTTAAAATGTCTTAAGCACTGATTCCTTTCACAACCGAGGGATTGTCTCTTAAGATACAACAGGCTCCATGCGGTCCTTCCAAGAAACAAAATTCGAGATTCCCTCAAGGGCATACTCGAGTCTTAGTCCATAGAAAGTCGTCCTTCTAGATCTGGAGAATTGATCCTACAAATATGATCCTCCTGCAAAGACAACTTCGAAGTCTCTTCTCTACTATGAATCTACCTCTAATACCATGTAGAAATTTATGTGTAGACTCTAAATTGCTCATGAAATTTACTAAATCACAAGGCTAGAAGGTACTCTACTGATCTGCGAAAGCTTATTTACAATCGAGAAAAAATATCATTGACATGGAAAAGGAACATGACACATGCACAAATATTATCTAGGGGAAAGAAACTGCTCAAAACCCCTTACTATATATGTTGCATTAATCAAATAATCTGGAAGTATACAATATGCTTGTTCAAGCTTGATCACAACCTGCACTTGTATCTTCTATCCTCTGTATGATTGGCTGAACCTGACCAATACTTAACCAAATTTTCAAACTGCCAAGATCCTATTTCCCTGCGTTGTTCCTTGAGGAATTAGCCCCTATTTTTTTGGGAAATTCCTCAATTGGATTTCACAATTCTCGTAGGCCCGTTCTTTGATTGCATGCACCACTTGTACACATGGAACTAGTTTACAATTGATAGTACATTGCCTTGGAATCTCCATCTCATTGGGTAACTGGAATTCTCTACATGCATCAGTTATTTTGGGCTAATTGATCAGTTAACTGGATGACCATTAAGTTTGATTGAGGTTACACTGCACAACTTCACCTTCCATTAGTTTCTCTAACAGTTGGAACTAGTTTAATTGAAAATAACTCAACTTAACTGAAATATATTGCTACAAATTAGAAATGAATCACATTGAATTGAACTCAAGCTTCCCCAACTCGATTTTTTTGAGTTAACTGACTGAAAAAAGCCATGCCCCTCAGTAAACTACCTTTGAGATTCTGCTGATGTGGAAATTCAAATTTTCTCTAGTTTGACCAAGGCAAAGTCAAACTAATATTTTCTTGCTGCATTTTCAACATTACACCATTCAGACTTCAACATGTTCTGGAGGAATTCTACGTTCCATTTTAGGTTCTGGTAGTCTTCCTTCAAGAAAAAGTTCAAGTCAACATTTTGTAATCTCTATTTTTTAAACCATCTCTCACCCTTAGTTGGCAAACCCATGGCCTTTGCAATGGATTCTTTGATGACTAGAAACTATAGGTTTTTTATTCTTGTTGTACTGCCATCAAAAGAGTGTATGAATTTATGACACCAACTCATGTTGTATCCATTGAAGCGCTAGAATATTCATTCCCAACCTAAATTTCGGAAAAGATCGAACATTTCTGGATAAACTTCAAAGTACATTCCATCGGGCTCATAACACTTCACATTGCCTGATCTTCCCATCTTGCAAATGTTTTTGACACTGGAAATACTTTCACAACCTTGAATCACCCTGTTCGAACATTGCAAACAGATCTAGAACCTTCCTGCGCACTATAAACAAATTTCTAAGTTTGCTAGAAATTATAGTTTTAACAAACTAGGTAATTTAGGGTTTGAGTTTAAACTTCCTTCTTGGGCTTTAATATGTAGCTAGATGTCACATCAAATATGGAAAAGGATAGGGATTTGTGAAACCACTTAAGAGTCGAAATGATAGGTTTGATAGCTCAAAAACTTAATTTTTAATTTTTTCGATGAGTGCTACGAAAATTTTTTGTAGCGCCAACTGTAGGCTTGTGTTAGACTAATTTCATTGAAAAAACTTAGGGAAAGCTCAGGGTTAGGTGAAATGATTTGATTTGACATGTCCCTAGGCTTATATAGGAATTTGCACAATTTTTTTTATAGGCCCTTTACATAACCATGACTTTACATAATGAACTTTATAATTGTAGCCTTTGGACCTTTAAGGAAAGGTGCATACCTGATGCTAATAGACGACTTGATATTTTGAGCATTACTCTTCATTTACGACACATAGTTTGGGGTCTTGAGGCCTATCCACTCTTCTATCATGGATAGTTTATGTATATGTGACTTATCTCTAGGATTTGTAAGAGATAATGCATTATTTTACGTTCTAGGGCATTTAGTAGATGAGGAAGTGCTAAATCTTTCATATAAATAAGAGAAGTACTTCCCACTTGTGAATCATTGCTACTTGTAGAGATATATCACTGCGTGTCGTACTTTTTTTTCAATCTTGAAAGCCTCCAGCTTATTTTGTATATTACTTATAGTGAAATAAAGAAATAGAATAAAGAATTAGAAATGAAATGAAAGAGAGAGCTTTTGTATTTGATTAAGATACAAAACACTAATTTTTTTCTTTTCATTTACTAGTTTTTTATGACTTGTGGGACTAACCTTTGGCTAAGAAACTACGACGTAAGGGCATCTAAGCTGTCAACATCACCTAGGATTCACAACTTGGCCTAGGCCACCTCAACCCTTAATCAGAAGATACAACACAAATGTCACGGAGAAAACTTAATGAAATTTACATTCAAAGAAATGGAACCATCTACAACATTATACCTTAGGTGTAAGGATGACTTCTTTCTGGCTACCTTCCCTTCTCCTCCATGGGTCACCCACTATTATAAGACACACCACAATAATCCAAAAAGATATTCCCAAGAGATTCTACCAATGTAAGGGTACTACATTCTTTCTATCTTGTGCATTCCTCCGTATAAAAAGATATTATCATATATGAATTGACTTTTTATACCCACAAAGTTTTGAACCAATAACCTTCATAAAAACAAAAATAAATACTTTAATAAAACAATATATCACTAATTATTTTATATCTTATGAGTAAACATAAAACACTTAACAACTCACATATATTTATACATTTTATTTTTATATTTCAATTTTGAATTTTTAGTTTATCACATAATGTTATATTTTATTAAAAATATATTAAATATGATTACATAGTTACAATGCAAACATCAATATATAACTAATATTTATTATAAATTAAAACAACTAGTATTTATTGGAAATTATGATATTCTACTTTCTTCTTAGTCTCAACTTGGGACAAATAAATGTAAATTTCCAAGACATTACTTAAAATTTGGGCATAATCGTTTTCTCGAACTTGACCAAGTCAACTATCAAGAAGTGTGATCGCAATTCGCACCCTACCATTAAAAGTTTTGAGTGGTTAAGTCAAACCAACATCAAATGTTATGGGTTAAATTAAATTCAAAATAACTGACAAGTTTATGGAGAATTTATCTCAGGGTTAAAAGTAATAAAAGTAGTTGGAATTTGGGCAAAAAATTTCAAAAAATTTAATAGTAGTAGTATTTGAATCATGCTTTTAATGATGGAAATAGGTTCAACACCGTAAAAAATCTCTAGAGCAAGTTTGACAACTATAACATAGTTTTACAAATATTCTTGCCCAATTTTTTAATGGTGAAAATAGATTCAACACCATAAAAAATCCCTAAAACAAGTTTGACAACTATAACATAGTTTTACAAATATTCTTACCCAATTTTATGAAAATCTGGCCAAAATTTCCATAATTTTCAAAGCAAAAAAACAAACTCATTACACTACTAGCAACGGATATTGTTGCTTAAATCACTCATACCGGGATCAAATTACATGATAATCCAAGTAAGATAACATTAAAAAAATTAATTACCTGATTAAACATCCAATGCAGACTTAGCCGTTAGGCCGCTCTTTTTCAATTCAAATATTTGAAATAGAGGGGCAAGCGAACGGTCCAGGGAATAACATCCAAAAACCAAACAGAGGAAGATCAAGATTCGATCGGTGGTCGAGAATTTCTGATAATGTGTGGTGTTTTATTTATCATGTTTCATTAGATTTTCACATGGGTTTTTATTGTCTATTAGCAAAATTTGCAAAGAAATCCCTGGGGTTTTATAAGGGTTTAACGCCATTTTCTTTGTCAGGCCTTCAGGCTTCTCAAAGGTAAGTTTGGATTAGGGTACTTGATTTCTAAAGTGGGTCTTTCATGAAACTTTGGATGAGATATCTGAGGTTTTAAATAAGAAATCTTCTGGCTTGCAGGCTATCAATCTGAGGTAGTTAATTAGCCAGTTGGGATACGGTTTGCTTTTGTTTTTTAATTAGCCAAATGTGACACAATTCTGCATTTGCTTTTAATTAGCCGAACGTGACACAATTCTGCATTTGTTCTTAATTAGCCAAATGTGACATAGTTCTGCATTTGTTTTTAGTTAGCCATACGTGACATGGTTCTGCATTTGTTTTTAGTTAGCCATATGTGTCACAGCTCTGCATTTGTTTTCCATTTGGGTTTCTTACCGTGTTTTCTAGAATCCATTTTCTGTTCACCAGCATGTTAGTGTTTTTTAATCATATTTCCCTTTTTTGAAGTTCAGGACTGGGAGGTAAAGTACGGAATCATGCTAGAAGACGTTCATGTTTCGGATTTGAGGCTCGAAACCCACCAACATGCGACTAATCCTCGGAATACAGAAATGAGGACCCGGCCTGAGATGCTGGCAAGGGCTCTGTCGAGGGCAAGAGGGAATATCCATAACAAGGAAAATCTTATTCCAGAAAAGCCGGGCAGCGGAAGAGGAAGAAGAAGAAGAATGGTGGTATCTACTTCAAGAAGTCCTTTACCCTCAGATTATCCTCGGGCCCCCTTGCAAGACATTACAGCTTATATGCACGTAAGTTTTTTGTGGGTAGACATATTCAAAATCTTGTCATTTGCTTAGTTTAGTGTCCATCTTGACGCTATTTTTCTTGATCTTCTTGCACTTATCCTTTTACGCCAAGAATTGCTAGTCAATCAGGTATAATTTAAATTTGTTTCGATTTATGTTCAGACTATTGAAAGACAATATCTGTGCATCGAATCCAAGCCAGGACATCTTCTTTTGCTTAGTTTAGTGTCCATCTTGACGCTATTTTTCTTGATCTTCTTGCACTTATCCTTTTACGCCAAGAATTGCTAGTCAATCAGGTATAATTTAAATTTGTTTCGATTTATGTTCAGACTATTGAAAGACAATATCTGTGCATCGAATCCAAGCCAGGACATCTTCTTTTGCTTAGTTTAGTGTCCATCTTGACGCTATTTTTCTTGATCTTCTTGCACTTATCCTTTTACGCCAAGAATTGCTAGTCAATCAGGTATAATTTAAATTTGTTTCGATTTATGTTCAGACTATTGAAAGACAATATTTGTGCATCTAATCCAAGCCAGGACATCTTCTGAGCATTCTGGTGCTTTATTTTAACATATTCTAATTTTAAGTTTTAACTATCAATGCTTATGTATTAAATGATTAATGTAGTTGTATGGTAACCTTCTTTGATTTCATGCTGGACATTTCTAAGTAGGAATTTCCTAAGCATTAATGTGGTTGTCTGGTACTCTCCCTTGATTTCATGCTAAACATTCTTAATTATTTCCTAAGCATTCTTTAGTTTGAATATTTCTAAAGATAGTTTCTACTTTACTAATGTGGGAGTGCCTGATATCCACTTCCAGGCTCTCCAAAGGAGCAGGTCTAGGATTGGGACTAGAATGCAAATGCACGGGATTACTCCTCCTAGGCAGTCTATCACTTATGACAGTCCAGTGCAAGACATATCTTCCCAAGAAGGTCCCTTGCAGGTAGCACAAACCACTATGACAATAATTCCCAGTCCAGTTCCTGAACAAGAAATCGGAGGAGCAGTTACTCGTGAAGAAACTGATGTACTGGGTCCAGGAAGGCCTTTGATGTATCAAACAAGAGTTGATATTGTCAACCCTTCGACTGTATATACTCTGCCAGGACTCCACCAAGATAACCAGGTACAAGATATCAGTACAAGGGATGGTTCAAGGTTGACAGAGCGAACATTTGCAAGAGTTTTTGGAACTGTTTTACAGTCTGGATCTCAGAATGAAATAAGTGGAAGAGACAGGAATGGCAGTTATCCCCAACAGAAGAAGACCTCATCATCGAAGAACACTGCCAAGACATTGATGAAAATGAGGTGATTACTCCTCCTGGGCTGTCTATAACTCATGATAGCCCTGTGCAAGAATGATCTGTCCAAGAAGGTCACTTGTAGGTAGCACAAACCACTATGACAATAATTCCCAGTCCAGTTCCTGAACAAGAAATTGAAGGAGCAGTTATTCGTGAAGAAACTGATGTACAAAACCTGGGTCCAGGAAGGCTTTTGATGTATCAAATAAGAGTTAGTATCGACAATCCTTTGACTGGCGATACTGTGCCAGGGCCCAGGACTCCACCAAGATAACCAGATACAAGATATCAGTACAAGGGATGATTCAAGGTTGACACAGTGAACATTTGCTAGAGTTTTTGGAACTGTTTTACAGTCTGGACCTCAGAATGAAATAAGTGGAAGAGACAGGAATGACAGTTGTAACTTGTCCCCAACGGAAGAAGACCTCATCATCAAAGAACACTGCCAAGACATTGATGAAAATGAGGAGAAACAGTTTGTTTCTTTGGTGATTCTTGGCAGATGTTTCTACTAATTTTTCAGTGCAATCAAAGCTTTTCTTTCTCAGAAAGGGCATTTCTGTACAAGATTCACATTCCTGTGATAAAATTTTGATTTCACTGTGGTTTTTTATCAGTTTCACATCTTTTGTGAAACTCCCATGGCTTCTAACTGTGAAAGATCTCTTTCCTTATTTTTTTTTCTTTGTACATTGAGGCTTCAACATTCAAACCTGTCTATTTATAGAATTTACACCGCAACAATCTCTTGTATATTATTACTGCTTTGTACCAACTACATCTTTCAATTGTATTCTTGAACATCAGAACATATAGGTTCATTCAGGACATAAAATTTGATTAAGGAAATTTTGAATTCCCATTACCATTTCTGATTCCTCATAGCTTAAACTTTATGTTTAGATTATATGCATGGTTATTAAGTGCCTCTAGTATTGAGCAGAAAACCCTAATTTGGATTTGTAGTTTATTTGTAAGTTCTAGTCACTTCATGGTTAGATAAATCCAGTGAGTTTTATTTATGATTTGTAGTTTAACATTACTTGCACTAAAATTCTGGCCAATCTGACAGCTGGCTTGGAGTTTAAGTCTCTGGGTTAATGTGATGGCATCCTCCTCCATTATGGTACTAACATCACCTGCTTTTTTTGTGTCTTGCCTTGTACGTTGACTCTGGCTTATGGTTTATGTGATTCTGCATGCTATGTTACTACAGGGTTGGGGTTTCATTCTGCATTGATACTCCGTATGAAAAAATTACTACACAGTTTTTTTCTCTATGTATGAGACCTTATATATGAGACCTGTTCGTTGATATTAAGAAGACCTCATTTCCCCTCTATTCATATATATATATATATATATATATATATATATATATATATTTTGGTATACGGTAAATTGAAGCTTTGTTAAGTGTTGGAGACCATATTAACCTATCGCTTGTTAAGTGTTGGAGACCATATTAACCTATCGCTAACCTATTGCTTCCACTGAGGGATGAGGGTAAATTGAAGCTTTGTTAAGTGTTGGAGACCATATTAACCTATCGCTAACCTATTGCTTCCACTGAGGGATGAGGGACGGGAATGTTGGCACAAAGGGATGTATATAAGCAACCCCAAAATTTAGGGAAATTTCAGGGAAAAGGAGAGATGTCAAATCCATACAAATTATAAAATTTTTAAAAATTTAATATATAAAAATAAAAAAATAAAATCTCAATAATATGTTAATAACTAAATTAGTAGATAGTAAATCTTACTAATTATGAAGTGCACATCTAAACATGATCATCATTTCGTATTAGACTATTGTGAAGTAAAATTATCATTTGAATTTTCTGCAATCATCAATGTAAATCTAAAAATAAATTACTAAATTTAATCTATCATTTCACATTATGCAATGTTCCATCTAAATTCATTATTTGGCAAGGGCATTAATATTATGCAAGGTACATCTAAATTAAATTCATTATTTGACAATTGAAACGGTAAATGCTATGAATGAAGAACTATATCAAATTGAGAAGAATAATACCTGGGAGTTAATGCCAAGACCCATTGGGAAATGTCATTGACCCACCCACTGGAAAAAAATTAAAATCCCAACAATATGTTAATAGCTAAATTAGTAGATAGTAAATCTTACTAATTATGAAATGCACATCTAAACATGATCATCATTTCGTATTAGACTATTGTGAAGTAAAATTATCATTTGAATTTTCTTTAATCATCAATGTAAATCTAAAAATAAATTACTAAATTGAATCTATCATTTGACATTGTGCAATGTTCCATCTAAATTCATCATTTGGCAAGGGCATTAATATTATGCAAGGTACATCTAAATTACATTCATTATTTGACAATTGAAACTACGCAATACCTAGTCATGTTTTTCACTGACCAGAACCAAAGTTAGAAGAAGCCAACAAAGACAAAAACTGGGGTAGAATAACAAATGAAGAAATCAACCAAATTCGAAAAGAACAGTTGGAGTTAATGCCAAGACCCACTGGGAAAAATGTCATTGGCACAAAATGGATATTCAAGAATAAGATGAATGAACAAGGGCAGATAATTAGAAATAAAGCCAGACTTGTATGCAAGGGATATTCTCAAATCGAAGGACTTGATTATGATGAAACCTTTGCCCCTGTAGCAAGAATGTAAGCAATTATAATGTTTTTGGCCTTTGCATGCTATCATGATTTCAGGGTATATCAAATGGATGTGAAGTCTGCCTTCCTGAATGGAGATTTAGAGGAAGAGGAAGAAGTCTACATGGAACAACCTGAAGGATTCTCCTTAACATATAAACATGACTATGTGTGCAGATTAAAGGAAGCCTTATATGGTCTGAAACAAGCTCCTCCTGCATGATATTCAAGGTTGGACAAATACTTACAAAAACAAGGGTTCAAGAAAGGAGTAGACATCAATGAAAATGAACTCTTAATTGTAGTAGTATATGTAGATGACATCATGTTTGGTAGCAACAAAGATGAGTTAGAAAAATGATTTGCAGAAGAGATGAAATCAGAATTTGACATGTCTATGATTGGAGAGCTCACCTTCTATTTAGGACTTCAAATTCTACAAAATAACACAAGAATATTCTTTTCACAAGAAAAATACTTAAGAGAAATGTTGAAAAGGTTCCAAATGGAAAACTAAAAACCTGTGTCAACTCCCATGATCACTAGATGCAAATTATGTGCTGATGATGGATCTGTAGATGTAGATCAAAGATTTTACAGATCCATGATAGGATGTCTGCTATACCTAACTTTATCCAGATTTATGCAGGAACGCAACAGAATACACATGTAACCATAAATACAAATATGCAGCGGAAATAACACTTCATTTCATTAATATCAAAGAACTGAAATTTGCTTACAGACAGAATAGAAATAAACTAGCTAGGGCATTGGTAGCTTATCTCTGAGAAGAGTTATCTCTGAGAAGAGATATGGCGGCTACAAGCCTCTGAACTGAGTTACAATGAGGCTCGAGGGCCTATTTATTATGTAGAAACAATGGAAAACCCTAAACATCCAAAACTCTAACCCTAGGAGATGAAGCGCCAAAACTATGGGCCCTGTTTGTGTAAATTGGTGTTTCAACTTCCCGGGGACGTAACTTTGGCATACGATCTTCGTTTGACGCGCTCAATAGCTTGTTAGAAATATCTATCCGAGGAGTGCAACTTTTGGTGCAATAAAAATATGCTTTGTCGCTCTCGGTTTTCCCCAAAAAACGTCATTTAGGGCCTCAAAACGGCACCGGAAGTTCAAAACCCGAAAAACTGTAAAAAATAGTAAGTTGTGCCGAAACTAAAAAACTGAAAGAGACAATGGTGGGGCCCCAAGTGGAATAGGTGGGTGGCCACCAATATCCACCTGGATCATAACTGCCTCTAGATCGGAGTCCATTTTGTTGGCAATAGGACTTGTGGCAATATATCAAGCAGCACCAAAACAAAATCACTTGCTAGCAATGAAGAGAATATTCAGATATCTACAAGGAACTGCACATTATGGCCTATGGTATCCAAAAGGCAAAGACTTCACATTGACAACATACACAGATGCAGATTGGGCCAGCTGTGTGGATGACAGGAAAAACACAAGTGGAGGTGCATTTTATTTGGGAGAAAGTCTGGTGGCATGGCTAAGTAAGAAGCAAACTTATGTCTCTCTATCTACAGCAAAAGAAGAATACATAGCAGTAGCATCGTATTGCACATAAGTAATGTGTATGAAAAAAACTCTCCAAGACTTGAAGGTAAGCTTCGATGAACCCATTTCTATCAAATGTGACGATATTAGTGCTATAAGTATATCAAAGAATCTTGTACTTCATTTGAAAACAAAGCACATCCCAATAAAGTACCACTTCCTCAGGGAACAAGTAGCACCGAAAATAGTGAAGTTGGAGTATGTACCAACAAAGGAACAAACATCAGACATATTCACAAAACCTCTTGTTAAAGAACCATTCGAATATCTAAGAGACAATCTAGGGGTAGTGTCAACAGATGTTACTCTCTGATATGATCAGGAGGAAAAAAAAAAAAGGAATAAATAAAATTATATATATATATATATATATATATATATTATATTTTTTTTATTTTTTTTTTTCCAAGGAAAAAATCAACAACTTTTTATTTATGAAATGAAAATTTACATGTAGTATATGCAATTAAGCATTCAGAAATTGCCCATAGGGCTTGTGTGCTCATGCACACAATGCATGGTAGCGAGGCTACTTGAGCATTCAATAAGAAATAAAAATAAAAAAGAAGAGCCAATAGAGAGGAAGAGAGGAGAGGAAAGAAATTGATGGCCCCAAATTATCCTCAGCCGCCAGGGTGTGGGTAGTAATCCCACAAATCAAGTTTTCCTCCCTTTCTTCTTCTCAACCTTGCGCCACTCGACCTGAGATGGCACACATGTTTCTAGGACAATCTGATTATCTGCTATTTGGGTTCCAGTGTCCTTGTCTCAGTCTGAAGTATCTGATGGATGGTGTCGTTTGATCCCTCCATTACCTCTATCCTCTGGGTTCCTTTCTGTTTGGTTCGGATGAGTTTGATGATCCATGTGTACTATTGTATCCTTCCTTTGTACCTCTGATTCCTGTGTAGGCTGATTGCTTCCCATAGGAGCCATTTCATCCTCTTCTTCTGACTCATCCTCCTCTGACTCTAGAGGGGGATATTGCCAACCTTTTTTTTGTTTCACATTCTTTTTCTTTGTTGTTTGCTTTCTTGGCATTCGGACATGTGCTTTGTAAATGTCCTGTCATCCTACAAATTTTGCATCTAAATGCAGTGTTTACATAGTCTAGTGATTGTCGCAAGTTTTGTTGTCTGTAGATCATCATGATATTTTCCGGCAACCCTTTGCTTAGATCTACTTCCCCGTAGATCCATGCAAAAGTGTAGATCCCGTTATCACTCTAATAATTCTTAAGTTGTGAGATTTTGGTTTTTAGTCAAAGAACATTAGAGGTAACCACAAACTACTTTTAAACTCTAGGATCTAGCCTTCCTAGGGTTTAGAGAGGGCTCTCTATGTAAGATTTAACTTTGTTTTGATTATAAGATATTAGGCTAATTATGATTGTGCAAATTGGTTTTGATTTGGTTTGGTTTGGTGGGAAGAAACACTTAATGAGATAGATAGTGGGAAATATGTTTGTCCATTGGGCTAAGGAGTCAAAAGTGAAGCAGACAGAACTAGGATCAAGGTCAAAAAGTCAAATGTTTTCCGGGCAAGATAGATAAGTCTTTGAAGATCTTGGAAGGTTGATTTGGTGAAGTGGTTTGATCGAGATAAAGAGCAATGAAGGATTCTTTGATCCGAATAAGGAAGGAGTAGACAGAGGTCAATCGAAAGAGAGAGCAATTAAGGATTCCCTACTTTGAAAATCAGAAGAAAACATAAAAATGATAAACAGTAAAGACATGGTGCTTTTAACAAATTCTGAAATAATACTCCTGTTTATTCATTCAAATTTAGAATACATAATGGATGCATGAAAACATGAGAAGATAAACAATGACAAGTAGAAAGTACTTCACTTCAATGACTTATCACATGAATCCTGAAATATCATGCTAGATGATCTGATCCAGTCTGCTACTCGAAATTTGCAACAAAAAACTTCCAAGTCCAACAAAAATGACTATGGAAATCTTCAGCAATTTATTCCAAAATAATACTTCAAAGAGTGAATTATTTATACAAAAATGTCTACAAAATATCCTAGAATGCTTCTAGGAATTATCTAAGGAAAAATCAAATATCTTTACAATAAAATAGTGACAGTTGCTTAACAAATCAGCAAGTTGTCTTATTTATCCAAATAATAGAAAATTGTTTGCGGATTAGGTGCAGCTGGCTGCCTTGGTGTCCTCTTTGCTGGCATAGATATTTCAAATCTGTTTTGAAATATTATCTTCATTATCTTATACTCTTTAACTCCGATTCTCTTTACCCTCTGATACTCTTTAACTCGGATACTCTTTAATCTCTGTAAAAACTGCCTTACTGCTGTGATAAATTCTGTTTTGACTGAAAAAGATCAGCAAACAATTTTTGTCTTTTTTCTGTAATTTGACTTTTACAATAAGTCAATGAGTGATTTCCAAGCTTCATCATTAGCAATTTGTATCTTTTTCAGCCTCCTAAAATTTTCATCTGCCTTATTATATCTAGCAAATGTTGGTTTTATCACAAATAAATGTCTTATCTCATGTTGCATATAAAATAAGTCTTGAAAACTTCTGAGTAAGACCTTCCCTATAGAAATACCTTGTCCATCTGTCTTGTCGACCTGCTCTTTTACATACTCTCTGATTTTCTTATTGTAGTCCTCCTGTGGCATGAATTTATCATTAATGACCAAAATATTAGGCAAACTTCTTTGCCTCAAATTTTCAAATTTAACCATAAACTTGGTTATGGCTATGTTCATGTTTTCACATTTCTCTTCAAGTTTTTTCATCATATTCTTCTTTGAAATGACTTTCCTTATTTCAAGAATTGTCTCTGTCCTATCAGTGATTTGTATTTCTTCCAACTCCTGCCTGTTTTTACCGTTGAGAAACTTTATCAATTCTATGGCTTCCTCAGGTTTGTCACCTAGCTCATCTTTTGTTTTCTGAATCTTTTCTTGTGCTACTTTCAGTAAATCCCTTTGTTCATATATTACCTAAATTGATAGCCAAACATCGTTGATGGCTTCAATGATTTTACTCCATAACTGATTCTTCACATAAGAAATTGGCTCTTTGAATGTCAAATCTTTTTGTAGATTCTTCAACTCAGTATTTAACCTGTTAACCCTTTGTTCATGAGTTTTAGCATTGATTTGAACTAGCTTTTTGGCGTCTTCAAGATTGCCAATCACTTTCTTCAATCTGTTAATCTCATTTGTTTGAAGTGACATTTCTTCCATGGCTTTCACTAGTTTACTAGCCTCATCAGAATGTTGAACTACTTTAGTAGAAGATTTGGCTGAAGTTGTGGATGATGTCACTGGCACTGCAGTATCTAGTGGTTATTTTTGTGCCAACTCTTATACCAGAGTTGAAGGCACAACAGTAGTAACCATGGGAATTACTGTAGGAGTTTCCTATGTTTTTGTAGTTTCTCTTTCATGGACCAGCTTGTCAATTTGGATCTCCATCTCTTTTATTTGTCTTGTTAATTGAAAAATTAAATCCATCATGTCATCCTTCTGACTTTTCTCTGGTACTATTTATTTGGCCTGTGGATGTTCAGTTGGTGGAAGCTTAAGTTGTTTCCTCAATGTTGCAATTTCTTCATTCTTCTTCTTCACTAATTGTTTTGCTGCTTTAACATTTGCAGGATCATATCCTATTTGGATAACCAACTCTTCTAAAGAATTAATTCTAAGATCTTTAGCATATGATGAGGCCTTGTCAACCTTCATTTGATCTCTCATGTTTATGATCATATTCTGAAGTTTTTTAACTCTTATAGCCTTTGTAGTAATATTAGAATATAACATCTCTAAACTTTGCCTATGAAACTCAATCAGATCTAGTGCATGAATGCTTTCTGTTGGCACTTCAAGATCAATTTTCTTATAGTCTGCAACTATCTTAGGAGTCTTGACTGTTGGTTGAAGCACTAACATGATCAAATTTATGTTTGAGTAATCAAAAGATGATAAATGTCTGTTTTGAATGCCTGGTGTTTGCTTCAAATATTGAGAATATATCTCATTCTTTATTTCTTCATTCTTTGTCTTGATCTGCTTATATTTTTCCTTGATATCAAGATCTTTTTCTTCTATTGTCTGTGAGGAAGATGCCTCCAAATTCTGTTGTTTCTCTATGACCTGAGTGTTTGAAATATCAGTATTTCCTTCATTTAAAATCTCTATTGCTGGCTCATTTTTATTGACTGTAGCAGTGTCCTTATTTGTCACTGCAACATCTGTGTCTTCTACTTCTATTGTCACTTTTCCTTTATCAACTGAATTTACTTTAGGCTTTTTATTGTATCTAATTTTAAACCTTGTCTCAGTTGTTGTCTCAGCAGTATATGTACCTTCTTCTCTAACTCTCTTAATAGATTTTTCTCCTTGATTTTCAGTATGCAAGGTGTGACTAGTATCACCTGGTTTAATTGCATCTACCAAAGTGTTTTCTAGCCACTCAGTTTGATTGACATATTTTTCAATCTCTGGTTTTTTCTCATGAATATAGGGTGTTATTTTACACTTAACCCTCATTTTTCTCAATATTCCTTGTGGATTATAGTACCATGAGAAGCTTTCTTCAAATCTGTACTTAAGTAATTGTTTTGTTGCTTCTTGTTCTGCATCTCTGTGATTACAAATAAATGGCCCCACCTAATTCTTCAACTTAAATTGGGTCCTTTTTTTGGTTGCTAGGAAGTTGATAGAATTAGAATTTAAGATTTTCCTGATATACTCCAAGGCAAAGATTCTCATTGGTACATATTTAGGTAGTTTGTAAGGTAACAGACTAGACTCAAAAACTCTAATTTCTATATGTTTCTCATATAAGTACCAATCACCAGTTCTAGTGTGCTCTGATAGCTGTAGAATTTTCTTCATTTCATCATTGATCCTTGGTTGTTCTGTGTTGGTCAACATATTTATCAATGGGTAGAAAAAATTATCTGTAAACTCTGCATAAGTGAATTCTGAGGACTCTTTTCTGATTAAAGAAGTCCAAAAGATGACTGAAAGTGGATTTTCTTCTATATCAAGATTTTGAAGGGTTATAGGGAACTTGTCTGCTTGAAAATACAAGAACATATGGAAAAAGAAGGATGTATACCTAAATACTCTTTCAATTGGCAATTTGATCAGCTAATCATGGGCATTGTCAGCTATATACTCAGCATAATTGAAAATTATTGAGGGAGGTTGTCCTGGTGCAAAAGTAGATAGAAAACCTAGGATGGATTCAACAGTATGCTCATCTGTAAAGTATCCTAGGATAAATGATAACATGGAAATGACATGCCTAGACCCTTCTAGAAATTTTGAAGTAGAATATGGAAGGTTTATTTGTGGAATTTCAACATTTAAAGGCATGAACACTTGAAAAATTTGAAACCTTTTGGGAAATTCAAGACCAATGTACAACTTTGTAAGTGATTCTATTAACAAAGGAACTGCTTTGGGATCATGTTTGAGTTGTAACTTCTACTTTATGGACTCGGCAGTAATTGTAAACAGTACCTCTTTGTTTGCATTCATCATTTCTCTATGTTTAGGTGAATAATAACTTTGACATAACCTAATAACCTATGGGCATTTATGAGTGATTGGAACAACATATTTGGGTAGGTTTGTTTCCCAAATTTGGACTTCTTCAACCTGATCTAAAGATTTTTCATAACTCGAGCAATGGAGGTTTAACAAATTAAATTCAACCACTGGGTCTGTTTTTTTATAGTCCACATATGCTAATGGTGTGTGTTTAATGTCTACAACAGGAGGTTGTAGGGGATTATCAATGATTGCAGTCTTGGATGACATAGCTGGATTGGATTTTGACATTTTTAAAGGTTTTTTGGATAAATGAAACCCTGTTTTTAGGCTTTCTGGATTATTCTGTAAGATTAAATGGTTTACAGAACGAAGGTTTTTTAGATTCAGAATAGGTACAACTTGGTTTTATTTTGAATTAAACCTTTAATTTCAACTTCAGACTGTAATTCAGGCTTTCACGGGTTTAGGAGATGATAAAACAAGGGTTTTATCTGTTTTTTGGATAATTTTGGACTGAAAAATGATTAAAATTGAGCACAAAGGGTTGGGATTACCTGCAGAGGATTTCTGGGCAATTAAGGAGTCTTATAAGGTCTGCAAATACTGAAAATCAATTCGATTTTTTCCTTTAAAACCATATGAAATATTTGAAACAGGGTTTAATCAAATTTTGACAGTGTTTTAGCTCTTTTCGGGCAAGTAGAAACTTTCTTTGAGAAAATAAGCTTTTGCTGTACTCAATTCTTTCAAAAAATTCTTTTTAGAATGATAACAGGCTTGTTTTTCTCAGAAAATACCTGTTTGTACAGGTATTGGTCTTTGTAACAGCTTCTGAGGTGTCAGAATGAGTTTTTGGTTGCTTTTGAACGCAATCTGGGATCTTTCTGTAGTCTTGACATCAACTGCATGGCTTTTTTGCAGGTTCTGGGCTTGAACTATGTACAGGCTTCTTTCTTCTTAGTCTGGCAGACAAATACAATCAAATGGTGCAGGAAAAGGGCTTAATGGTGCAGTATGGAGCTTTATTGAGTGTTTTATGTTTAGACGAGCTTGTATTAAATGGCAGTCACATCAAACAGATGGTGGTTTCAATATTTGAAGGCGAAAAACCACAAGCAATTATCACGCAGGAAATAATTGGTAATGGTTTTGGTTGGATCGGATGCGATCCAATAGGGCTTGGCCGCGTGGAGGAGGGAGAAAAATGTAAAACCACCTATTTCGCGTGGTTTGAAATGTGTTATTTCCACGCAATTTAATTTTTGATATGGCCAGGCGATCGTTGGATCTGGGGGCCTTGATGCAAATGGCTACAATCGTATCTTGGAGTTGCTTGGTGAAAAAGGTGGGGTCCAGGGCTTGTATTTATGCGGCGGGGTAGATTTTTATATTAATAACGTATGTTTTTTAATATAAAAATCAAATGTTTTATTAATATGGCAGGGTAATGTTATATAGCACATATAAAACATTTAACTAATGTCTCATAACCAATGGCGCAGGATTATTTATATATGAATATAAAACATTAACAAATGTTTTAAAACTATAGGGAGCGGTGTTAAATTATATAATATGTTTAAACCTATGGGGAGAAAAGAGCGAGGGTTTATATTTAACATGTGGGATAAATAAGCATAGGTTTAAACTTCAAATAGTGGGTTTTGGGGATATTTACATATAATGGATTTAATAATATATACGAAAGGGTTTTATATAAGGGATTTAATCATATAGGTTAGAAATTAATATGAAATGGAAATTAATGAATTAAAATACATAGTATTTAAACCAAGTAAAGTGTAAAATAGGCAATTAAGCATAATTTTGTCCCATTTTGATTTTTTACACATGAACTTAGGATAAAATGAAATTAATTAAGTAGGGTGTTTACTTTTACTAAGCAAAAAAGGTCTTTTTCTTAGGACAATGGATCATAGTTTTACAAAAGGGTGAATATGCTGATGAAATGGGTTTTATGTAGGGAATCCAATATTTTTAACCAATCAGTCATTAAGCCTTGGGTCTGGTCCCAACAGAAGTCAAAGAAATGCTCTGAGCCTCACTAACTGGAGGTTTAGAATACTAGATCATTGTGGGGGAGGGGAAATTAGTAATTTTTGCCCGATGATGCTTTATTACATGTCTTGCACAACTGCTTTCTACCTACCGATCTTTATCTTAACATTTTTTACTTCATTTTCATGGGTGCATTTAAGCTTGCAACCCCTAAATCCATTTTTATTTTAAAGCAATAAATCTATCTAATTCTAACCTTATTTCATCCGAGGGATCAGATTAAACTGTCGAGCTCCTAATTTATTCTCTAACTATCTACTGAATTTTCAAGTTTAAATTGTTTGACATATCTTTATTCTCTATCTAAAACATAAAATTCAAAGCATGAAAAGTTAAGATTTAACTGTTTAACTAATCATGGATTATGACATTTTGGACAATTTGTACATAATCATTATTCTTGCAGTGAAAGTAAATAGTAGTGGCATTTTGACTTGCTCACTTTCAGGTCTGATTTTTATCTCTTTTTTCTTTTGGGGTCTATTTTCTAAGTCCTCTGATCTTTCTTTTAGGACTTTTACCCTCTTTTCATTTTATTATTATTTTCAAATATGGGAAAACAACTTTTAGAAAGCAAGGTATGTACATATTTACAAGACTATCAAAGTCAATTAAAAAATTATGAACCCTATTATTATAGGACCCTAACAGTGGCTCCACATGGGGATGGCATTTCCTAGTGAAATTTCAAGAACTTTTAAGACTAGTAGCCTTTGAATTTTGACCATGATGACCTTGTAAGCGTCTTCTGATCTCTACAATTATTCATACTTATGATATTTTACCTCTCAAAGCTTAGGGCCTTCTCTCCAGGCTTCAACTTTGTTAGGAAAACATCCAATCCAATCTAAAATATTCAATGTATATGTACAATGGTCAAAATAAATGAAATTAACTATTTGTTATCTCTGAGGAGTAGTAGTGCTTCAACATTCTACCATTTACTGGTCCATCTAGCATATTTGATCCATCCACTTCTTTCAGATAGAAAGCATTATTACCTCTGTAGCCATAAATAATATAAGGTCATTTCCATAGAAAATCAAATTTTCCATATTTTCCTTTGTCTTCTCTTCTTGAATCTCATTTTAACACTTTGTCTCCAATGTATAAATCATCATCTTTACTCTTTTTGTCAAAAAATTCTTTATTTTATCCTGGATAACTTGGGGACTTAATGTAAACCTCTTCTCTTGTTTGCTGCAAGTGAACAGTTTGATTTATCCTTCTTTGAATGTCATTTGGCTCAACTTGTAATTCTTGGATAATTTTCATTACTGGTACTCCTAAGGAAGATGGAAAAACAACATCCATTCCATAGACAAGATGGTAAGGAGATGTACCAATAGCTTTTTTGGTTGTAAGTCTATCTGTCCATAAGGTATTGACTAGCTTCTTGTTCCAAGTCTTTTTGTTATCTTCTAGTAACTTTTTGATGATGTTTGCAAGGCTCTTATTTTAAGATTCAACTAGGCCATTACCTTGTGGGTAATATGCAGTAGAATGGCCTAGGGTAATGTGATATTTATGGCAAAAGTCAATCATGTTTTTAGATTTGAATGTAGTTGCATTGTCAGTAATAATATTTTGGGGACATCCAAACCTTGAAAGTATGTTTCTTTCTAAAAAGGAGATAATAATAGTGTCTGCAGCGTGCCTAGAGGTTATCGCTTCAATCCACTTGGTAAAATAGTCAGTGGATGTCAGAATCCACTTATGTTGGGCTCATGATGGGGGGTGAATTTCTCCAATGAAGTCAAGACCCCATTGTTGAAATGGGCTTTAAGGGCAGGGGTAATAGCCTTTTCTTACCCTCAAATATTTGACACTTGTGACAGGAGGTCACATACCTTTTAACATCTGCAAACAAAGTAAGCCAGTAAAAACCATCTCTCAAGATTTTGTTTGCAGTAGTCTTCCAGTAGAGATGTCCCCCACAGTCACCTGCATGAAATTCTTGTAATATTTTGTCAGCTTCTTCTTTTAACAAAAAATTTAATAAAATCCCACTATGATCTTTCCAAAAAAGTACATTGTCTAATATACAAAATCTTACTGCCTTCAGCTTTAAAAATCTAGCTTTTTTTCTTGATAATCCAGGAGGAGCTTGTAAGTTTAGTAATACAAATATGATATTTGCATACCATGGTGAGTCTAAAAAGGCTTCCCTAGTCTCTGAAGTCGCCATCTCTTCCTGATCATCTACTTTGGAAATAAAATTTATGTCTAAGACATGACAATTTGATTCAACCATGAGTTTGGCTAAACCTTGAAATTTTATCAATTTTGTGGGTTTTATCTCTATTTCATATTCTAAAATTGTGGCAATCCACTTACCTCTTCTACCATCAAGACCATCCTGAGTTATAATGTCTTTTACTACTGCATTTGAGACATAGGCAATGATGTGAGAATAGAGAATGTACACTCTGAAATATTTAATGGCCTTTACCAATGCTAGTGCATGTTTCTCCATGATATTGTATTTCAAAGTGGCATCTCTAAGTGTTATGTTAAAGAAAGCTATGGGATGCTCATAACCCTGGTCATTTTTTTGCAGTAAAACTGTAGCAATGGTGTGCTCTGAAGCAAATGAAAAAAAGATGAAATCCTTTTTAAAGTCAGGACTTATAAGGAATGGGATTTTGGTTAAGGCATGTTTGATGGATTCAAAGGATTGTTTGGCCTCAATAGTCCATTTAAGAACTGAATCTTTTTTAAGCATATTTTTTAATTCTCTAATTATCTCAGCTAAATTGGAAATGAATCTTCTTAAAATTTATTTTTTCCTAGAAAAGCTTGTAACTCTTTTATGTTTCTTGGAGGACTAATGTTAAGAATTGCTTCTATTCTGGCAAGGTCTATTCTAATTCCTTCCTTAGATATTATGTGTCCTAGTAACTTGCCTTCTTCTAATCCAAATAAGGTTTTCTTAGGGTTTAATGAGATTCCAAACTTTCTACATTTAATAAAGACTTGTGTAAGATGATCCAAGTGTTCATAATCAGTCTTAGAAAATACAGTTATGTCATCTAAGTAAATCACTAAGAATTCATGAATTTCCTTTGGAAATGCTATATCCATAGCTCTTTGAAAGGTAGCCCCTGCATTCATTAAACCAAAAGGAATTTTTACATACATAAAAGTGCCCCAAGGAGTAGTAAAAGTTGTATTGGCTTGATCCTCTGGTTGGACTAAAATTTGGTTGTATCCTGAAAATCCATCTAAAAGAGAAATCCTAGAAGAACCAACTACCCTTTGTAAAAGGTGGTCCATCTTTGGTTAAGGATAATTATCTTTTAAGGATACTTTGTTTAGATTCCTAAAATCAACACATAATCTAATCTCTCCTATCTTTTTTCTGGTTGGAACTAAATTAGAAACCCAATCAGAATATATGATGGGTGCAATTATCTGTGCATTGTACATTATTTTTACTTCTTTTTCAATCAAAGGCATCAACACAGGGTTGATCCTTCTTAAATTTTGTTTAAAAGGATTTTGATCTTCTTTTATAGGGATTTTATGTTGAATTATGTTGGTGTCATAGGATTTTAGGTCCTCATAACTCCAAGCAAAAACATCTTGAAATTCCTTAAAAAGAGCAATATATTTTTCTTTTTCTTGTTGAGGTAAGGCTTTGGAAAGTTTGATCATCTTGGGTTTTAATTTTGTGCCTATGTTACATTCCTCAATATCAGATCTAAGTGGCTCCATTTTGGGTTTTCTAGCAACATCATTTGAGTCAAATAAATATTCTAAAGGAGTTAAACCTTTTGGTAAGAAATTATCTTTGAGATTTAATATATCAGATTCATCATAAATTATCTCATCAATTTCTACTCTCTCTAAGTTATATATATCTGATTGATTAAATGTAGTAGGTCTAGCAAACTTTATTTTATTTACATCTATATTATTCAAATCAATTTCATTATCTAAATCATGATCTATTGTACATTCTATGTCTATTTTACAATTCTGAAATTCACCTTCATTATTCATACAATGGTAAATTTGCTGGTCTTGTTAGAAAATTTTCCAATATTTGAGGTTATCTGGAATTATTGTTCTTTTTTTTACTTCTACAGTATATTTATGATTGGGTTGAAAAGGTAAATTACAAGTACTAGCAAAAGTTGCTAAAGGATGTGCTTGTAAATTTTTCTATTTTAGTATTGCAGAGAAATTACATTCCAACAAATCGCCAATCAAATCTAATACAGTCTCTTTATATTGGCTTATTCTAGGATTGTAAACAGAATATTCACCATTAATTTGTTTTACAATCAACTCTGAGTCTCCATTATTGCTATTCTTTTACCTCCTAAGTTTTTGATAATCTGGAGTCCTAAAATGAGAGCTTCATACTCAGCCATATTGTTGGTGCATTTAAAATTCAGTCTGAAAGCATGGCCTTCTGCATGATTATTTTCAATATTAATTATCCAAACTCCTGCTCCTGCTCCTATTTTGTTTACTGAGCCATCAAAATCTAAATTCCATAAAGATTCATGAAAGATATTGTTATTGTTTTGTATTTTCTGTTTGTCCTTTAGTTTAGTTTTGATTTCATTATCAGTTTCAAAGTTACATAAGATGAAAGAATCGAGATCAGTAGGTGTAGCATAAATTGGGTAATTTATTGATCTTGCTGCACTACTTACCATATATTTCATCAATGTTTCCCTATAGAGTTTCTTTGGTTGACTTAAAACTGAAATAGTAGCATATGAAATGTCCAATTGTAGAGATCCTTGTAATTTTGCTCCCCATGAGCGAGATAGTAACATTCCATATTTGGGAGCGATATCAGCTACTACAATGTCCATGAATATACTTTTACCTAGATATTGAACTAATGTAACACACAGATCTTTAATTAAACCTAGGCATTTAACTTTGCTTGAATCGAATTAAAATCAATATTTGTAAGGCCTTGTAATGTCTAAATTCAAGGTTTACATTATTGCTTTGGGCATTAGATTGTGTGAAGCTCCTGAATCTAACATTGCATCGTGTAAAATTTGGTCATGAATAGTTAAACTGATGTAAAATGGAGGAACTGCTCCATCTTGATGCTTTCCATTTACATTAGGCCCAAAAATCAACTCTGGTTGATCATCATTCAAGTTTACGGAGTCTTCTTCATCATTCATTTTTAATGTTTCTGTGATAGTTGTTTTATACAAATCATGTTTTACCAATTTTTTCAAAGGAATTGGTATTTTTAACTTTGCATTTAACTTTTCTTGAATCGAATGAAAATAAATCTTTGTAATGCCTTGTACTGTCTAAATTCAAGGTTTCCATTATTGCTTTGGGCATTAGATTGTGTAACCAACTCCAAAAATAGAAGAAAAGAGATCAACGCCTTAGAAATAAGCCACTTTGAGGGGGCAACCTCCAATACATTACATAAATGAACAATTCTTGGATGATACAATTTACAAAACCTCCTTTCTATATATAGGAGTCCATGGGGCCATAATGTAATCCTAGTGGGCCACAATGTAATCCTAGCCGACCTAACAATAATAATTTAAGGGCACAATAATAACAAAATGGGGGTTACAAGGTACAATAATAACAATAAGGGGGTTACACTAACAACAATAAGGGACTATACTAGTAATATAGGGACCTAACATGCCCCTCTCCTTCAAAAAAGTGTTGTCTTCAATGCTTGAGTAGCTCTGGGTGCTTCTGTATAAAATTCTCATCCTCCCATGTAGAATCTTCAGTGGGTAAGTTCTTCCACTTGATGAGATACTCTGAAATTGATCGATTCCGTAGTTGTCGAGTTCTTGTTTCCGTGAACGCTTCAGGTTCCAATATGATTTTTCCTTCCTCATCAAGTTCTGGCAATATTGTTTGAACTGGAAGATTTTCACCTATAACCTTCTTTAAGCATGAAACATGGAAAACTGGATGCACTCGCGAAGAAGCAGGAAGCTCCAATTTGTATGCCATAGTACCAATCTTTTGCAACACCTTGTAAGGACCATAGTACTTTAGCGATAATTTATTATCCTTCTTAGCTTGCTTGAGGGACATTTGTTTGTATGGTTGTAGCCGTAAAAATACCCAATCTCCTACATCAAAACTTCTCTCGCTGCGATGTTGATCTGCTTGTTGTTTCAATCGATTTTGTGCCAAATTCAGGTTATCCTTTAAGAGTTGGAGAACTTCTTGCTGATGCTCGATGTGATCTTCCACTGCTTGAACCTTCGAATTTTCCCTTAAAGATGATGTGATGGATGGTGGATGGTATCCATAAAGTGCCATAAATGGGGTCATTTTTGCTGCAGTATGGAAGGAAGTGTTATACCACCATTCAGCAAGAGGTAACCACTTGACCCATTGTGTTTGTTTATCAGATACAAAACAACGAAGATATCCTTACAAACATTTATTTACTATCTCAGTTTGACCATCAGATTGAGGATGATAAGATGAGCTATGAGCTAATTGAGTACCCAAACAAGAAAATAACTCGGTCCAAAAATTTCCAGTAAAAATGGGATCTCTGTCGCTCACAATAACCCTTGGGCTTCCATGTAGCTTTTGAATTCTGTCCATAAATGTAGTAGCAACTGTACTTGCTTTAAATGGATGAGATAATGCACAAAAGTGTACATACTTGGTAAGTCTATCAACTACCACCATGATGACATTCTTTCCTTCGGACTTGGGTAAACCTGTGATAAAATCCATTGAAATCTCCTCCCAACGTTGACTTGGAATGGATAAAGGTTGTAGAAGTCCCGGGGTCTTAATTGTCTCCACTTTATTCTGCTGGCAAACCAAACATTCCGCCACAAACTTTTGAATATGAGATTTAAGGCCATCCCAAAAAAATTCTTTCTTCACCCTGTGGTAAGTTTTTAAAAATCCTGAGTGTCCTCCTAAAGGAGAAGTGTGCAATTCCAGAAGAATCTTTTGTTTTAGTTGGGAATTCTTACAAAGATATAAGCGATCTTTGTACCAAAAGGAATCATTTTTCCAACTAAATGTATCAGATGTACTAGGATCTTGCTGCAACTTTTGAATGAGTGTCCATACATCTTTTTCCTTCTTCCATTCATCTCTTGATTCGGTTATCCAATCTAGTTGGATAATAGAAATGGCACAAAGCAATGCTTCCACCTCTTCATTATTTCTTGAGAGTGCATCTGCAACAACATTAAGCTTTCCTTTTTTGTAGATTATTTCAAAGCCATAACCCAACATCTTTGTGACCCATTTTTGCTGCTCTTCTGAAGATAGTCTTTTTTCCAAAAAGTGTTTAAGACTATCATGATCAGTTTTTACCTTGAAGTGTCTTCCCATTAGGTAAGTTCGCCATTTCTTTAGTGCATGCAGTATTGCTAACATTTCCTTCTCATAAATAGGTTTTTGTAAATACTTTCCTTTGAATGGACGACTTTCAAAAGCAATGGGTCTTCCTTCCTGCATTAAAACTGCACCAATTCCATTTCCTGAGGCATCACATTCCACAATAAAGGTTTTTGTGAAGTCTGGCGTAGCTAAGACCGGTGCTAGGCACATTGCCTCTTTAAGATATTCAAAAGCCTTAGTTGCTTCAGGAGTCCATGAAAATGCATCTTTCTTCAATAATGTTGTTAGAGGTGCTGCTATTCTTCCATAATTCTTAACAAACTTGCGATAATAGCCTGTTAACCCGAGAAATCCTCGCAACTGCTTTATTGTCTTGGGGACTTTCCATTCCTTAATAGCTTTAATTTTGTTAGGGTCTACTTTCACACCCTCGTGAGATATAATATGACCCAGATATTCCACCTCTTGTACTCCAAAGAAACATTTGGATGTTTTTGCATATAATTGTTTCTCCTGCAATAGTTTGAGCACCCTGTCAACATGTTCAACATGATCCTTCCAAGACATGCTGTAGATTCGTATATCATCAAAAAATACTAGCACAAATTTTCTAAGGAAGGGTTTGAAAATGGAATTCATCAACCCTTGAAATGTAGAAGGTGCATTGGTAAGGCCAAAAGGCATGACCAAAAATTCATAATGACCCTCATGAGTTGGAAATGCTGTTTTTGGAATATCTTCAGTCTTCATTCTAATTTGATGATATCCTGAACGAAGATCCAACTTGGTAAAATAAATTGCTCCATGTAATTCATCCAATAATTCATCAATCACATGAATGGGAAATTTGTCTCTAATGGTGAGCTTATTGAGCTCCCTATAATCTGGACACAATCGCCATGATCCATCCTTCTTGTGTACCAATACTACAGGAGCAGAGAAAGAACTTTGACTAGGTTGAATTATACCCGCCTCTAACATTTATGCAATCATACGTTCAATTTCGCTCTTTTGGACGTAAGGATATCTATAAAGCCTGATGTTTGGAGGAACACTTCCTGGAATCAAATGAATAACAGGATCATGATCACGAATAGGTGGGAGTCCTTTGGGAGTTTCAGACACCTTGGAATGATTGTCCAAGACTTGTTGGAGATCAGCAGAAATAGATGATTTTGATGTTGGAACTTCTAGTGAGCATAATTGTGTAATTACGCCTCATTTAGAAGATTTGTCATGACATTGGAGCTTATTATCTTTCCTGACTTCCCCGCAATACCCCGTAATTTGACTTCCTTTCCTTCTGAAAAAAATTTCAAGAAAAGTTCTTGAAAATTAAAAGCTTCCGTCTCCAAAGATTGTAACCATTGTACTCCTAGTACAACATCAGCACCTCCCATAGGAATGGAAAGCATTGGAATAGTCAATACATATTCCCCCATGGTTAGATTGATATTATGGCATTTTACAGAGAAATTTATAGTTCCTCCATTTGCAACCATCACTTGACATTCTGGTGCTGGGTATAGGAAACAATTTAATTCCTTGGCTACCTTACAATGAATAAAATTATGGGTGCTACCTGAATCAATCAACACTATTACCTTTTTCTTCTTGATCTG
This sequence comes from Pinus albicaulis, assembly GCA_034641835.2. Lineage (NCBI taxonomy): Eukaryota > Viridiplantae > Streptophyta > Pinopsida > Pinales > Pinaceae > Pinus > Pinus albicaulis. The sequence continues at coordinate 6,238,173 of CM076576.1, read as the reverse complement.
TCCTGCTATCTTGAGAGTTTGAGGAGTAGTAATTCCTGCCAGTGCATTACATGATATGGTCGGATTCATTTCTTCCTCTTCTATGGCTGGTTCCTGGTGTGTATCCTCTTCTTGTTCATTTTCTTCTTCTTCTTCACAATCTATGTAAAATAATTTCTTTTCAGCACACTTATGAACTTTGGTGTATTTGCTATCACAACTGTAGCAAAGCCCTTTTGCTCTTTTTTCTTCCAATTTTTGTGGTGTCAACCTTGTAGGTTGTGGAAATCTAGGCGTAGCAACTCTTCCTTCTTTATAGAATTGAGTGGTAGGCTTCCTTGTCGCCATAATTTTACATTCAACTTTTCTTGCCAACCTGAATGCCTTCTCCAATGAATCCGGTTCCAAAACGCGAACTTCATGTTGGATGTTATCCTTTAAAGTGCCTATGAAGAGATCGATCCTGTGTTCCTCTGGAATATCAGTTACCCTTATATTCAATTTTTGGAAGTCCTCAATGTGCTGCCCCACTAAACCCCTTTGTTTGAGATTTATCAATTGGCTAAAGAAGGTGTTGCTCTTTGTATCCTCATAATGTACTATCATTTCCTCCGTAAAAATTGACCAAGTGACAATTTTTTTACGGGAGCAAAGCCATCGATACCATACAAATGTATTTTGTTCTAAATGTAAAGTTGCGATACGTACCTTTTGTGTGTTTTGCACGTTATGGAGATCAAAATATTGCTCCATCTGTAGTATCCATGTTACAGGATCCTTTCCATCAAACTTCCTCATATCCATTTTTGGAATATGGTGGTTCTTCCTACCAATATTAGAGTTTATGAAATCACGATTAACATTTATTTTGTTCTCGTCATGAGGTTCTTATACTATCTTTTCACCATTAGGAAACATTTCTTGTATCAACTTTGTGAAACCTTCGATGTCTGCTTTTAGATCATTCTTCATGAGTCATAGTAGAGCCTTCTGAAGGCTTAATGGGTGTTGAATTATTTTTATGGGGCATATTTTAGAACCCAATACTGATATTTATTCTACAATATTCCCTTGGAATCAATTCAAATTGATTCTTCAAACAAGACTTATGCAATTCGGAAAATAAAAATAAAAATACACACCTTTTTCTTGCTTTTGAGGAGCTCGATATTGAAATTGGATCATCTCTGTGATTGCAGCACTTAAATATTTTAATTTTGGTACCCACGTTGCCCTCTGAATTATCTTTCGAATGCCACAGGTCTGACCTGATTTGGATTCTCCAAGACAAAGTTGTTTCCAATCTCCCACAATGACCTAATTATGGACTGGTTCAGCAGAGCGAACTTGTATGACTTTCCACGTGTCACTGTTTTTTCCTTCGGCTCTGAAATTTATAGCCAAGAAACTACAGTCCGTGTACTTGCAACCACTTTTTACAGCACTCCAATCCAATGCTCAAAGAGAGAGTTATGAAAATTTTCCCACGATCACCTATTTGAGATGAAATTCAGGAGCCTGAAAAAGCACTACCTTCCACAGATCATATCTCCGAAAATGTTGTAAACCAAGCTCTGAAATGTTTTGAAAATTTTCCTTAGGATTTTTGCTTCGCACCCTAAAAATTTCAGCTTCTGAAACTTTGTAGAAAAAAATTATAGCGCAAATTCCACGATGACCTGTTTAGGAGCCTGAAAAAAGACCTAAATTCCAAAAATCACATCTCCAAAAATATTGCGAACCAAGCTCTGAAATTTTTTGACGATGTTCCTCAGGATTTCAGCTTCGTACTCTAAAAATTTCAGCTCTTGAAACTTCGTAGAAAAAAAGTTAGAGCAAAAATTCCACGATGACCCATTTGGAGCAGCAAAACCCTAGAATCCAAAGCTCTGATACCAATTGTTGTGTAACCATCTCCAAAAATAGAAGAAAAGAGATATCAACACCTTATAAATAATCCACTTCGAGGGGGAAACCTCCAATACATTACATAAATGAACAATTCTTGGATGATACAATTTACAAAACCTCCTTTCTATATATAGGAGTCCATGTGGCCATAATGTAATCCTAGTGGGCCACCATGTAATCCTAGCCGACCTAACAATAATAATTTAAGGGCACAATAATAACAAAATGGGGGTTACAAGGGTACAATAATAAAAATAAGGGGGTTACACTAATAACAATAAGGGACTATACTAGTAATATAGGGACCTAACACTTTGCTTGAATCGAATGAAAATAAATCTTTGTAAGGCCTTGTAATGTCTAAATTCAAGGTTTCCATTATTGCTTTGGGCATTAGATTGTGTGAAGCTCCTGAATCTAACATTGCATCATGTAAAATTTGGTCATGAACAGTTAAACTGATGTAAAATGGAGGAACTGCTCCATCTTGATGCTTTCCATTTACATTAGGGCCAAAAATCAACTCTAGTTGATCATCATTCAAGTTTACAGAGTCTTCTTCATCATTCATGTTTAATGTTTTTGTGATAGTTGTTTTATACAAATCATGTTTTACCAATTTTTTCAAAGGAATTGGTATTTTTAACTTTGCAATTTCAGTTTGTATATTGAATGAAGGTTGTGATTTACTAATTTGAATTAACTCTTTCTTAGTAAATGTACTTTGAGTGGGTTTATCTTGTTTTTCTACAGTTATGTTTTCATTTTCTGTTTGAGTTTCTTGTGTCTTACTGCTCCTAGTTTTATTTTCAGGAATGGTTTGAGAAGCAGTAGATGTTTTTTAAGATTTTGAATCATCAGAAACTATTTTTGTAGTGGTAGCTTTTGGATCTACTGATTTTGGATCAGCAGTAGATTTTTTGGACTCTACGTTTTTTGTTTTAGAAGAATTGGTTGTTTTTACAGTAGCAGACTTTTGTGAATCTTTTGTTGTTTGATCAACTTCATCTGTTATATCAATAATCTTTGGACTTGGTGAAATTTTGGGGCTGAAAACTTTGTGGGATGAATTAGAGTTTTGCTTATTTTCCCTAGGGAGAATTTGCAAAACTTTTGTTGTTGGGGCTTCTACAGTTTTCTTATTTTCAATTTGTGCAAATTTCTTAGTAGAAGTTTCAATGTTTTTCTTACGTCTAAGGTTATATTGCCTATGTACTTCGTTTATGGAAAAATCATAACCTTGTTTGTAGTTAAATGATTCACCTGAATCTAATTGAAGTTGTTGCATTTCAAATAACTCTTGGTCTTCCTGAGTAAGAAAGATAGTGTTATCTTCATTTATACCCATTATATTTATGGTGTCTTCATCATCTACATTGTTTTGAGAACTTTCAGCATAGTTCTCCTAAAACATGAGTCTTATTGTCTGACCTGGAGCTGATTCTTTTGATTTTCCTGAATTTTTATTTTTCCTAAAATTGGGATTTCTGATTTGCTGTTGATTATCACATTGAGGTCTTCTTTGTATGTTGTCTAATTTATCCATCATTCTCTCTAAAGTTTTAGCTAACTGATCTATTTTTCCATTTGAACTAGATGTTTCTTCCTTAATAGTTACTCTCCTATCATTCCTCAATCTAGCTTTTCTAGCTGAAATATTTACTTTTACACCAACAACATATGTTTGCATTCTTTCTAATGTTTCAACATTTCTCTCCCTCAACTGATAAGCCATGTCTGTGTCAAATCCATCGGGGAATTTTAGTAAGACAGAACTAGGAGTGGGTTTGATATTAGCTGGAATTGAGTTGTAAACACTATTATATCTAGTGCAGTAGTCTTGGACTGATTCATTAGGAGATATTTTCATGGCATCAAATTCAGATAATATTTGGAGAGGATTTTTCTTATTTTCCCATTTATTCAAAAATACTCTATGAAAGACTGCTAAATCAGTTATACTACCAGGATTAAGACCTTTAAGCCATTTCCTAACTTCCCCTGTTAATGTATGTGCAAACAGTCTCATTTGTACATCAGAATCATCTATTTCATGAAGCTCAAAGTAATCTGTCATTTTATTAATGTGTTGTTGGGCAGTATACTGAGTAGTAACATCTAATTGGGGTATCTTACTTTGGTAATCCTAAGGCATGTCATGTAACTGTCTTGGAAGAACTAGGGGAGCATATCTAGCAGCCATAGCTTGAATTTTAACTTGGATAGGAGGTAGATTGGAAGTGCTTGGGGCTGTACTAGAAGTACTAGTTGATGCAGTTAATGAATTAACTGTTGAAAGTGGAATATAAGATGGTGCACTAAAAGAATTGGTGGATGAACTAAAGGATAAAGTTGGAGTGCTAGAAAATGAAACTGGAATATATGAAAAACTACTTGGAAATGAGAATGATGAGTTTAATTTTGCAGAAGATAAATTAATGGATGAAGCTGATATGAGAGAATATGGAAATAGTATTCTAGGTTGTAAGGGTTGTCTAGGGATAAATGGATCCATAGGTTGGAATGTGGTGGAAATTATAGATGATGTAATGGTATCTAAATGAGAAATAGAAGGTTTAGATGTGTATGCTAATAATTCAGCTAATTCAATAACTTCATTTATTTCCTTAAGAATAGTAGCATTTATCTCTTCAAGTTTATCATGAGCTTTAAATATCTTTGATTCAAAATTTGTTGAAATAATTTTCTGTTTTGCTTCAAGAAATGAAATAAAAACAGGGTCTAAAACAACACTTTTAAGTCAGTTTCTAATTTGCTTCTAAACAAATAATGTTCAAAGTTTAGGTCAAACTCTATCTCTTGTAAACTCACTAACTCTTTCGGTAATGAATTGGATCTATCTAAGGAAAATTTCGCACCTAAATATTCTACTGGTTTATTCTTTTTTCTAATTCTATCTGGATTGTCTACTATAACAACAAGTTTAGGTTCCGGGTTAGACCTCGTATAGAAAATTTTTCTAGAAGCCAGAATTATAGTTTTTATAAAATGATACTCACAACTTATAAAATAGTCTTAAAGGCAAAAATATAATAAAAAAGATTTCCCTAAGATCTATTTTAAGACTGAGGATTGGTTAGTTCCCTAGTGGAGTCGCTAGTATGTTATCACTCTAATAATTCTTAAGTTGTGAGATTTTGGTTTTTATTCAAATAACATTAGAGGTAACCACATACCTACTTTTAAACTCTAGTATCTAGTCTTCCTAGGGTTCAGAGAGGGCTCTCTCTATAAGATTTAACTTTGTTTTGATTATAAGATATTAGACTAATTATGATTGTGCAAATAGGTTTTGATTTGGTTTGGTTTGGTGGGAAAAATCACTTAATGAGATGGATAGTGGGAAATGTGTTTGTCCATTGGGCTAATGAGTCAAAATTTAAGTAGACAGAACTAGGATCAAGGTCAAAAAGTCAAATGTTTTCAGGGCAAGATAGATAAGTCTTTGAAGATCTTGGAAGGCTGATTTGGTGAAGTGGTTTGATCGGGATAAAGAGAAATGAAGGATTATTTGATCTGAATAAGGAAGGAGTGGACAGAGGTCAATCAAAAGAGGGAGAAATTAATGGTTCCCTACTCTGGAAATCAGAAGAAAACATAAAAATGATAAACAATAAAGACATGGTGCTTTTAACAAATCCTGAAATAGTACTCCTGTTTATTCATCCAAATTTAGAATACATAATGGATGCATGAAAATGTGAGAAGATAAATAATGACAAGTAGAAATTACTTCACTTAAATGGCTCATCACATGAATCTTGAAATATGATACTAGATGATCTGATCCAGTCTGCTACTCGAAATTTGCAACAAAAAGCTTCCAAGTCCAACAAAAATGACTATAGAAATATTCAGCAATTTATTCCAAAATAATACTTCAAAGAGTGAAGTATTTATACAAAAATGTTAAAAAAATATCCTAGAATGCTTCTAGGAATTATCTAAGGAAAAATAAAATATCTTTACGATAAAATAGTGACAGCTTCTTAATAAATTAGCAAGCTATCCTATTTATCCAAATAATAGAAAACTGTTTGTGGATTAGGTGCAGCTGGCTACCTTGGTGTCCTCTTTACTGGAATAGATATTTCAATTCTGTTTTGAAATATTATCTTCATTTTCTTTTACTCTTTAACTCTGATTCTCTTTATCCTCTTATACTCTTTAACTCGGATACTCTTTAATCTCTGTAAAAACTGCCTTTTTTTTTCCACGGAAAAAAATTGGACTTTCTATATATATTAGAGAGTCTCATAGCATATGCATTGCATTAAAAATCAACTCCAGATCTCCTTCAGGTGAGGGAGAAAAGCAGTCACGGCTTCCTTGGGTACCCATAAGCATCCTAAAGGCTGCCAAAGCAGAAAAAATTCTTCTCAAAAAGAGGGCACTTCCAATCTTTCAAATCTCCCGACATAAAACCGAAACAGAGATAAGTGAAAAAGACAGAAAGCAAGCCTTCAACATCTGTAGAAAATAATAGACATATCAAAAAAGTATGTTCCTGTAGAGACCGACAGTAAGCACTATTCCGGTCTCAATGTTACTTGCAAAAAACAAGACAGTAAAAGTTTTTTTTTTTTTTTTTTAAAACTGTGTCAACAGGCCTCCTCATAAGAGGAAAACAACCCTCAGAAAAGTAAATATAAATGTGGTAGTCCAAAGTTTTGGAAGAGAGACATAAACAGATTATCTGTAGTTCGAAATAAAACTAAAATAATAGCAGCAACATGATATTAAGTAGAACATCAAAGCAGATCAAAATCATCCAAAGACTGGCTGGTCAATAGGATTGATCACCCCCTTGTCCATCTCTGTTACTGACCAGGTCCCCAAATCTTGTTGTACACCTGTTTTAGATAAGTTATCTGCCTCCTAGTTTCTTTCCCTGTAAATGTGGAAAACAGTGATTTCATTAAAAAAGCTTTTCATATGCAAAATCTCATTAAGCAAAGGAAGAAAAATATAATTTCTGCAGTGTTGAGTCCTGTTGAACCAATTCACAACATTCTTTGAGTCACCGAATATCTGAACCTGTCTCAACTGTTTCAAGGATAGCCAGCAAAGAAGGTGATGTAAAGCCTTGAGCTCAGCAAAATTATTAGTCCCCTGCCCAAGGCCAATTGAGGCACGAAAAGATTTTTCAGCATTAACATGAATGACCAAACCTGCTCCGCAACGTCCATTTAAGTCTGCTGCCCCATCAAAGTAGGCCCATGGAATAGATTCCCTAATAAATTCAGTCTGAATAGAACGGTGGATGGAATGACCAGATGAGGCTGGGATGCTGTCGAATATTGCTACCCCTTCCACAGCCAGTTTTCCAATAGGGAAAGGAAGATCTTTGAAAATTACTTGGTTCCTTGCTAGCCAAGTTCCCCAGGCTATCAGGAGAGGGATGGAGCGGACTTTGTCATCAGAGGCCTCCTGCCACCACCGGAGCCATGCTTGCTGGATACTATCTCCTTCCCACCTGAGGGGAGAATTCATGAGTCTCAAGGATTCAGCCCAAAGGCTGACATTGAAAGGGAATGTGAGAAATAAATGCGTTGTTGATTCCTCATTTGCTTTGCAAAGAGAGCACCATCCTGGGCCTATTTTCCCCCTTTTCTGCAAGAAATCCCATGTTGGCACTTTTTTCTGAAGGATGCACCAGAAGAAAAGTCTGGTTTTTGCAGGGCATTTCAACTTCCAGAGAAGTTTTGTCCACCATGCAGGGTCTTCCCAACCTTGTTGGGACATCAACCATTTGTAGCCCATCTTAGGTGAGTAGCTTCCTGTCTATGCATGGACCCAAACTAGCTCATCCCTTGCTTCTGAAATCCTGAAAGAGGAGTTTTGGAGGTCCAAGACAAAAAGTCTCCATTCCTCCCTCCATCTCTCCTCCAAATGAAGGTCAGCTTCTGTCAACCACCCTTGTCTCCAAATGGTAGTAGTCCTAGGATTGGCCACCTGATTCAGAAAAAGATATCCCCGTTCAGTTAAAAATAATTTCAGATCATGAGATAAGGCATATCTTTCCGAGCACCCAGCCCAGGGATCACATCCAACCCTCACCTGAGTACCATCCCCCAATTTCCATGCCAATCCTTGTTCAATAGTGTGAGCCGAAGCAACTACTTCCTTCCAGACCACCGAGGAATTTTTGGAGGACTTTACAGGATTGCAGACCCATTCCATAGCAGTGGCCGGAACTATGTACTTTCTTTTTGTAACAGTAGACCAAAGAGAATCAGTCGATATAAATCTCCATGCCAGCTTGGCTGCTAAGGATTTTGAAAAAAAGGACAAATGCTTAATTCCCCATCCTCCCCATTCTTTCGGTCTCGAAATCTTATCCCATGCAACCCAGGGAGTCACATGTTCTACTTTAGATCCAGCCCATAAGAATCTGCTACACAGTTTGTCTATGGAGGCTAGTATACCTTTAGGTACCCACATGAGACTAGCCCAGTAAACAGGAATTGCCATCAGAACTGACTTTATTAGGACCAGCCTCCCTGCTCGAGACAACCATTTATGACTCCACAAATTGAGTTTCTTTTCTATTTTTATCAGGAGCCATTTCCAATCCTGAACCCGATAAGTATCAGGTTTCAACAGGAAGCCCAAGTATTTAAAGCTTTCCTGTAGAGATTTGATTTCAAATGGAAGAATAGCCCCTACTCTACCACTTTCCTCCAAAGACATACCTGATATTGTAAGGGTCGATTTCTGCTCATTGATTTTAAGACCTGTAGCTTTAAGAAAAAGGTCCAGAATGCTCTTTAGAGCTCTACAGTCCTCCACACTTCCATTGCTGAATAAAATGATGTCATCTACAAAGAGTAGATGGGTTACCCACATATTAACAACCACTTCAATTCCTCGGAGCTCTCCTTGTCTTTTTGCCCTACTAATCATCAGACTCATCCCCTCTGCAGCCAATAAGAAAATAAGGGAGGACAAAGGGCATCCTTGTCTCAGCCCTCTCTCCGGATTGAAAAAATTTGAAGCTGCTCCGTTGATTAATAAGGAGATAGAGGATGAAGTAATGCAGCTCATAATCCACCTTACAAAATCGAATCTGAACCCAAGGTGAGTCAACAAAAGGCGCAAGTACATCCAACTTATTCTGTCGTAGGCCTTTGATAAATCAATTTTAACAATTTCCCCTTTCTTACCATTCCTCTTTAAGCTATGCAGGGTTTCTTGAGCAATTCCCACTGCTTCATGAATCTGTCTTCCATCCAGGAAAACAAACTGCTCTGGAGATATGTGCCTAGATAAGAAGGGTTTCAACCTAGAAGCAATGATTTTAGCAATAATTTTATAGACACAGGTGCATAGGGAAATAGGCCGAAAGTCATCGAAAGAGGCTGGCTGATCAGACTTAGGGATTAGAGCCAGAAAAGTTGAATTGAAGGGTTGATAGATAGATCTAGAGGATCTCGATTCATCCACAACTGCAACCAGATCATCCCCCAGGAATTCAAAGAAATGAAGGAAAAATTCCACTGTCCACCCATCTGGCCCTGGACTCTTGTCCTTCTGTATATCCTTGAGAATGTCCTCCACTTCTTGTTTAGAGACAGCTTCCATAATAGAGTCATTGTCTTCTTCCACAACATATCTTGGAAAGAATTGAGCAACTCTGATGACCTTCGCTATGGATACTTCCTCCGGGGCTTTGAAAAGATTCTTGAAGTGGTTTACACCTAGAGAAGCCAGTTCTTCAAAGGATTTTTCCATTTCCCCGTCCTCTTTTTTCAATTCCCAAATTATATTAGCAATCTTTCGGCCCTTTGCATAATTCTGGAAAAACTTAGAGTTTTCATGTCCCGCTTGCAGCCAAATGGCTCTGCTTTTCAATCTCCAGCTTTCTTCCCTTAACTGGAGAAGTTTTCGTCGGGATGCTTCCAATTCTTTAATTCTGTTTCTTGAATCCAAGGACTCATAACCAGATCCATCCGAGTTTTCCAACAGATCTAATTCAAAGTTTATACTTTTGAGTTCCTCTTCTTCCTTCAGTTTCTTCTGATGTGCCCATTCTTTTGTCGCTTGCTTCATTCTCTTAAGATTGTTCGACAAGTGGATGCTTCTGCTTCCCTCTTCATTATGATTGTCCTTTCTCCATGTATCATGGAAAAGAGCTTCAAAGGATTCATCCTTCAGCCATGATGAGTTGAATTTAAAAGGGGTTCCTAGTTTTTTTGCATCTCCTTTCAATTCCAGGAGGACCGGGAAATGATCAGAGTGACCCCCTTCCCCAACCCAGTGTCTGAAAACTGATAGAAAATCCACCAGAGGCTCACAGAGAAGGAAGCAGTCTAGTCTTTTGCCCACCCAATCGACTCCGAGGCGTCTGTTTCTCCAGGTAGGGCGCACTTTGATCAAAGGAGCATCGACCAGGTGGTGGGAAGCAATTTTATTCATGAAAAAAAACAGAGAGGGGGTCCGAGTGGGCATTAGCACCCCAAGATTCCGAATCCCCCAAAGAGAAGTTCAGGTCACCTCCAATGATGAGGTAAGGATGGGAGAGGCAAGAGAGGCTGAAGAAAGAGTTCCAGAAGCGTTCCCGCTCCAGACAAGGCCAATAGATATTCAGAATGAGGAAGGATATACACAACTCTCCAGAATAGAGTTCCATTGCCAAACAATTTTCAGAGCCCCAAGATGAGACTTCCTTGAGCTTTCTCATATTGTAACCTGTAACTACACCCCCCGACCCGCCTTCAGTGTCGAGAGCTGAGAAGGCCCACCCAGGCAAAAACTTTTGAAGAGTACTGATAACATCGTCACTTTTCCCCAATGTTTCTTGGAGGAGAATAACATCAGGGTTATAGGAGTGCACAAGGTTTTTGAAGGCTAGCTTTTTCGGCTGGCTAGCTAAGCCTCTGCAGTTGAAAGAGAGTAGAATCATCAAGGAACAGGGGGGGGTGGTGGCTCCGCTCTAAGCACCCCAGGAAAATTTTTCTGCTTCCCGTCAGCGATATCAATGACAACTTTGAACTGGGCTTTTGAGAGTAAGGATTTTCTTCCCCTTAACTTCCTTGGCCCAATAACCACTGGGTCCAAAGCAATGCCTCCTATAGCCTATCCATTACCCTTTCTATTGGCCAAAGGGCAAAGATTATAAGGTGGGTTATCCATAGTATGAACACAGGATTCAACAGAAGTAATAGCAATCTCAGAGGGTTTTGAGGCATCATCAAAAGGAAGGGAGACCGAGATAATAATACTATCAGAGGAGGCTTTAGATAAATTTAGCGCAGAGAAATCATTTAAAATCTGCCTGGAGGGACCAGGCATTTCTGAGAGAGACTGTAAAGAGAATGCAGAAGAACATTCGCAAAAAGGAGGAAAAGAAGACGTACCCGCCATGGACGCCCCAACAAGCTCATCAGGTAATGGAGCCAGGGTGGCCGGCGGATTAGTTTGTGCGATAGCTGCATTTTTACCGTCCAAGGTGTGATCCTGCTCCATTAGATCGATTATTTCTGAAGCCCTCGACAGGTCTATTGCTTGCACTGAAACCTTCTGCTGAGCCCCCCCTGCTTCCTGTACAGGAGCCCCTTGAGGTCGAAAGGGTTTCATTTGACGGCGACGACGACGATGTCCCAAAGGACATTCCTTCGCAAGATGTCCATACTTATGACACCGAAGACAATGGAAAGGGAGGTTTTCATAATCCAGGGTTTGAAGGAATTCAAGGTCTCTATATTTTAACGTCATCGCATTCGCCAAACCCTCCCTTGGATTTAGGCTTACAAGCACTCGAGCCATACTCCTGTCCTTGGTTCTGATGTAAGAGTTATCATAATCCAGAAATTTACCCAGAGTATTACCAATAGATACAAAGACAGATTCCGTCCAGAATTGTAAGGGGAGTCCAGGGAGCTTTACCCAGACAAGGGACTCCGCCAATTTCTTCTTTTGCACATCAAATAATGGAGTCCATCTGCGAAAAAGAATGGGACGCTTTCCAAAACACCAGTTCCGTTCCAAGACCCAGTCCGCGTGTGATTTGCTGTCAAAATGAATACTAAACCAACCCCTTTCCAAAACAAGAATCTCTGATGGCTTTCCCGGGGCTTCTTTCCACTCGGATTGGACCCAGTCCGCTATGTATTCGGCCGAGTACTTCCTTCCTCTTACACGGCCAACCAGAATAGTCTCAGTTGCGTCCATTGTTTGTTCTATGCTAATATCGACCCCCAACAGACAGCACAGACGAAGCTCTTTCTTCTTGATGGACTTCGATTTCTTTCTCTTTGCCCCCACGACTTCCTCAAAGTCCCCTTCCGCTCCCGCAGCATTTGGAATAGGAGCATCCGGCGCAACTGAAACAGGCAGCCCTTGACCCCCTCCTTCAGGCACAGAAGGGACTACTGCTTCGTCCGACCTCCTCTGCTGGTTTCCTTTAGCGGTCCCAACCTCCTTTGTGTGAGCAGCAGCCTGAGGGATCAGATTAGAGGTCGAGGTCCTAGGGTTTCTGTCAACCCCCCCACAAGATGTGGCCAAGGGCAGTCGATTTATGCAAGCAACAGTCGGAATGGAGCTTAAAGAAGGACCTCTGCCACCGTGTGAGGCTTCTTGACCCTGGTGTGCAAAGAGCAGAGGAAAACCTTGCCAGGGGCTAGCTTGACCTTGCGAGACTCCACCGACATGAGCCACTTCTCCTATAGATTTAGAACCTAAAAAGCCTTGCAAACCATAGCTTCCTATGATATCTTCCAAGCCACCAGAAAGCTTAAGACGGAAAGGGTTACCTTGTTCCTCTTTCGAAGAGATAATGCGGGAGAAATGCTTCAAAAATTCTGCCCAATCTTCGACTGCCCGCAGCTGCTCGTGGTTCTCCACAGAAGTAGCGCCCGCCCGCCACACACCATTCCAGACACTCGGTAGGTTCTCATCTCATCGACTTACCCCATACTGTGAGCCTCCTGCAATCACCTCTTTACTGGGACCCTGGATGTTTACATTCTTTAGGAAAAACATGTCAAGGTTCTTGGAGGAGACCTCGTGTCCCCAGCACATCAAAAGGTCCTCTGGCGCAGGCTCAAGCTCAAGAAATTCGCTGTCAAACCCCATCTCTACCGTGCCCAAACAAACTTAAACCGGCACAGCGAGAAAACCGCAACCGTCTCAAAACCCTAATCGTCAAAACTCTTTGCAGTGAACAATGTCGGTTAGAAAGGATTAACCCCATCCTGTGGTTGTAAAACTAATGGCCCGAATACCAACCTCGCCACCGAAACCTCGGGGCCAGAGAAACGTATGACATTTTGGGTGCCGAGTACAGAGAGCTGACATTGAACTGTCGCCGTATTCAATTATGTGCCAGGGTCATGAGACCTAGGGCCGAGGCCTGAACCCTTGGTCTCCATTCCTCAATGCGAGAGCTCTCTCCTCACTTAACGCCTTCATCTTGCTTTGAGCTTTTGTGTTACCGTAAAAAATGCCTTACTACTATAATAAATTCTGTTTTGACTGAAAAAAATCAGCAAACAGTTTTTGTCTTCCTTTCTGTCATTTGAATTTTACAATGAGTCAGTGAGTGATTTCCAAGCTTCATCATTAGGAATTTGTATCTTTTTCAGCCTCCTGAAATTTTCATCTGCCTCAGTATATCTAGCAAATGTTGGTTTTATGACAAATAAATGTCTTATCTCATGCTGCAGATAAAATAAGTCTTCAAAACTTCTGAGTAAGACCTTCCCTATAGGAATACCTTGTCCATCTATCTTGTACACCTGATTTTTTTCATACTCTCTGATTTTCTTATTGTAGTCCTCCTGTGGCATGAGTTTATCATTAATGACCAAAATATTAGGCAAAATTCTTTGCCTCAAATTTTCAAATTTAACCATAATCTTGGTTATGGCTATGTTCATGTTTTCACATTTCTCTTCAAGTTGTTTCATCATATTCTTCTTTGAAATGAATTTCCTTATTTAAAGGATTGTCTTTGTCCTATCAGTGATTTTTATTTCTTCCAACTCCTGCTTGTTTTTACTGTTGAGAAACTTGATCAATTCTATGGCTTGCTCAGGTTTGTCACCTAGCTCATCTTTTTTTTTTGAATCTTTGCTTTTGCTGCTTTTAGTAAATCCCTTTGTTCATATATTACCTGAATTGATGGCCAAACATCATTGATGGCTTCAATGATTTTACTCCATAATTTATTCTTCACATAAGAAATTGGCTCTTTCAATGTCAAATATTTTTGTAGATTCTTCAACTCAGTATTTAACCTGTTAGCCCTTTGTTCATGAGTTTTAGTATTGATTTGAGCTAGCTTTTTGGTGTCTTCAAGATTGTCAATCACTTTCTTCAATCTGTTAATCTCATTTGTTTGAAGTGGCATTTCTTCCACGGCTTTCACTAGTTTACTAGCCTCATCAGAATGTTGAATTGTTGTAGTAGAGGATTATGTGGCTGAAGTTGTCGATGATGTCACTAGCACTGCAGTAGCTAGTGATTCTTTTGGTACCAAATCTTCTTCCAGAGCTGAAGGCACAACAATAGTAACCATGGAAATTACTGTAGGAGTTTCCTGTGTTTTTGTAGTTTATTTTTCATGGACCAGCTTGTCCATTTGGATCTTCATCTCTTTTATCTGTCATGTTAATTGAAAAATTAAATTCATCATGTCATCCTTCTGACTTTTCTCTTGTACTATTTCTTTGGCCTATGGATATTCAGTTGGTGGAAGCTTAAGTTCTTTCCTCAATGCTGAAATTTCTTCATTCTTCTTCTTCACTAACTGTTCTGCTGCTTTAACATTTGCAGGATCATATCCTATTTGGATAACCAACTCTTCTAAAGGCTTAATTCTAAGATCTTTAGCATATGATGAGGCCTTGTCAACCTTCATTTGATCTCTCATGTTTATGATTGTATTCTGAAGTTTTTTGACACTCATAGCCTTTGTAGTAATAGTAGAATATAACATCTCTGAAATTTTCCTATGAAACTCAATCTAATCTAGTGCATGAATGATTTCTGTTGGCACTTCAAGATCAATTTTCTTGTAGTCTGCAACTGTCTTAGGAGTCTTGACTGTTGGCTGAAGCACTGACATGATCAAATTTTTGTTTGAGTAATCAAAAGCTGATAAAAGTCTGTTTTGAATGCCTGGTGTTTGCTTCAAATATTAAGAATATGTCACATTCTTTATTTCTTCATTCTTTGTCTTGATCTTCTTATATTTTTCCCTGATATCAAGATCTTTTTCTTTTGTTGTCTGTGAGGAAGATGCCTCCAAATTCTGTTGTTTCTCTATGACCTGAGTGTTTGAATTATCAGTATTTCCTTCATTTAAAATCTTTGTTGTTGGCTCATTTTTATTGACTGTAGCAACATCCTTATTTGTCACTGGAACATCTATGTCTTCTACTTCTATTGTCACTTTTCCTTTATCAACTGAATTTAATTTAGGCTTTTTATTGTATCTAATTTTAAACCTTGTCTCAGTTTTTGTCTCAACAGTATATATACCTTCTTCTCTAAATCTCTTAGTAGCTTTTTCTCCTTGATTTGCAGTTTTCAAGGTGTGACTAGTATCACCTTGTTTAATTGCATCTACCAAAGTGTTTTCTATCCACTCAGTTTGATTGACATATTTTTCAACCTCTGGTTTTTTCTCATGAATATAGGGTGTTAGTTTACACTTAACCCTCATTTTTCTCAATATTCCTTGTGGATCATAATTCCATGAGAAGATTTCTTCAAATATGTACTCAAGTAATTGTTTTGCTGCTTCTTGTTCTGCATCTCTGTGATTACAAATAAATGGCCCCACCTAATTCTTCAACTTAAATTGGGTCTTTTTTTGGCTGCTAGGAAGTTGATAAAATCAGAATTTAAGATTTTCCTGATATTCTCCAAGGCAAAGACTCCCATTGGTACATGTTTAGGTACTTTGTAGGGTAACAGATAATTTCTGTATGTTTCTCATATAAGTACCAATCACCAGTTCTAGTGGGCTCTGATAGCTGTAGAATTTTCTTCATTTCATCACTGATCCTTGGCTGTTCTATGTTGGTCAACATATTTATCAATGGGTGGACATAATTATCTGTAAACTCTCCATAAGTGAATTCTAAGGACTCTTTTATGATCAAAGAAGTCCAAAAGATGACTAAAAGTGGATTTTCTTCTATATCAAGCTTTTGAAGGGTTATAGGGAACTTGTCTGCTTGAAAATACAAGAACATAAGGAAAAGAAATGATGTATACCTAAATACTCCTTTAGTTGGAAATTTGATCAGTTGATCATAGATATTGTTAGCTATATACTCACCATAATTGAAAATTATAGAGGGAGGTTGTCCTTGTGGAAAAGTAGATAGAAACCCTAGGATGGATTCATCAATATTCTCATCTGTAAAGTATCCTAGGATAAATGATAACATGGAAATGACATGCCTAGACCCTTCTGTAATTTTTGAAGTAGAATATGGAGGGTTGATTTATGGAATTTCAACATGTAAAAGCATGAACACTTGAAAAATCTAAAACCTTTTGGGAAAGTCAAGACCAATGTACAACTTTGTAAGTGCTTCTATTGACAAAGGAACAACTTTGGGATCATGTTTGAGTTGTAACATCTGGTTTATGGACTCAACAACAATTATAAACAGTACCTATTTGTTTGCATTCATCATTGCTCTATGTTCAGGTGAATAATAACTTTGAAATAACCTAATAACCTCTGGGCATTGATGAGTGACTGGAACAACATATTTGGGTAGGTTTGATTCCCAAATTTGGACTTCTTCAACCTGATCTAGGGATTTTTCATAACTCCAGCAGTCGAGGTCTAACAAATTAAATTCAACCACTGGGTCTACTATTTTATAGTCCACACCTGCTAATGGTGTGTGTTTAATGTCTACAAAAGGAGGTTGTAGGGGATTAACAATGATTGCAGTCTTGGAGGACATATATGGATTGGTTTTTGACATTTTTTAAGGTTTTTTGGATAACTGAAACTATGTTTTTAGAATTTCTAGATTCTTCTGTAAGATTAAATGCTTTACAGAAGTATTTTTTACTTTAACAGAGCTTTTCTTGGATGCAGAATAGGTACAACTTGGTTTTCTTTTGAATTAAACTTTTAATTTCAACTTAAAACTGTACTTCAGACTTTCACAGGTTTAGGAGATGATAAAACAAGGGTTTTATCTATTTTTTGGATAATTCTGGACTGAAAATTTTAAAATTGAGCACAAAGGGTTGGGATTACCTGCAGAGGATTTCCGTGCAATTAAGGAGTCTTATAAGGTCTGCAAAGAATAAAAATCAATTCGATTTTTTTTCTTTAAAATTGTATGCAATATTTGAAACAGGGTATAGTCAAATTTTGACAGGGTTTTAGCTCTTCTCGAGCAAGTAGAAGCTTTCTTTGAGAAAATAAGCTTTTACTGTACTCAATTCTTTCAGAAAATTCTTTTTAGAATGATAACAGGCCTGATTTTCTCGGAAAATACTTGTTTGTGCAGGTATTGGTCTTTGTAACAGTTTATGATGTGTCAAAATGAGTTTCTGGTTGCTTTTGAAGAAAATTTGGGACTTTTCAGGTCTTTAGCAGCAGTCTGGGATCTTTCGGTAGTCTTGACATCAACTGTGTGGCTTTTTTGTAGGTTCTGGGCTTGAAACTGTGTACAGGCTTCTTTCTTCTTAGTCTGGCGGACAAATACAGTCAAATGGTGCAAGAAAAGGGCTTAATGGTGCAGTATGGAGGTTTATTGAGCGTTTTAGGTTTAGACGAGCTTGTATTAAATGGCAGTCACATCGAACAGATGGCGGTTTCAGTCTTTGAAGGTGAAAAACCACAAGAAGTTATTGTGCAGGAAATAAGTGGTAAATGGTTTTGGTTGGATCATATGCGATCCAATAGGGCTCGGCCGCATGGAGGAGGGAGAAAAAGGTAAAACCACCTATTTCGCGTGGTTTGAAATGTGTTATTTCTACGCAATTTAATTTGCGATATGGCCAAGTGATCGTCGAATCTGGGGCCTTGATGCGAATGGTTGCGCTCCTATCTTGGAGTTTCTCAGTGAAAAAGGTGGGGTCTGGAGCTTGTATTTATGCGGTGGGGTTGATTTTTATATTAATAACGTATGTTTTTTAATATAAAAATAAAATGTTTTATTAATATGGCGGGGTAATGTTATATAGCATATATAAAACGTTTAACCAATGTCTCATAACCAATGGCGCGGGATTATTTATATATGAATATAAAACATTAACAAATGTTTTAAAACCATAGGGAGTGGGGTTAAATTATATAATATGTTTAAACCTTTGGGGAAAAAAGAGTGGGGGTTTATATTTAACATGTGGGATAAATAAACATAGGTTTAAACTTTAAATAGTGGGTTTTGGGGATATTTACATATAATGGATTTAATAATATATACAGGAGGGTTTTATATAAGGGATTTAGTAATATAGGTTATAAATTAATATGAAATGGAAATTAAAGATTGAAATGAATTAAAATACATAGTATTTAAACCAAGTAAAGTGTAAAATAGACAATTAAGCATAATTTTGTCCCATTTTGATTTTTTGCACATGAACTTAGGATAAAATACATTTTGTGGGTTTTTGAGTGTTTTTTGAATGAAAATGAAATTAATTAAGTAGGGTTTTTACTTTTACTAAGCAAAAGAAGGTGTTTTGCTTAGGAAAAGGGATCATAGTTTTGAAAAAGGGTGAATATGCTAATGAAATGGGTTTTATGTAGGGAATCCAATATTTTTAACCAATCATTCATTAAGCCTTGGGTTTAGTCCCAACAGAAGTTAGAGAAATGCTCTAAGCCTCATTAATTGAAGGTTTAGAATATTGGATCATTGTGGGGGAGGGGAAATTAGTAATTTTTTCCCGATGATGCTTTATTACATGTCTTGCACAACTGCTTTCTACCTACCCATCTTTATCTTAACATTTTTTAATTCATTTTCATGGGTGCATTTAAGCTTACAACCCCTAAATCCATTTTTCCTTTAAAGCAATAAATCTATGTAATTCTAACCTTATTTCATCGTAGGGATCAGATTAAACTGCTGAGCTCCTCATTTATTCTCTAACTATCTGCTAATTTTTCAAGTTTAAAATGTTTGACATATATTTATTCTCTATCTAAAACATAAAATTCAAAGCATGAAAAGTTAAGATTTAACTGTTTAACTGATCATGGATTATGGCATTTTGGACAATCTGCACATAATCATTATTCTTGTAGTGAAAGTAAATAGTTGTGGCATTTTGACTTGCTCACTTTCAGGTCTTATTTTTATCTCTTTTTTATTTTGGGATCTATTTTATAAGTCCTTTGATATTTCTTTTAGGACTTTTACCCTCTTTTTATTTTTTTATTATTTTCAAATATGGGAAAACAACTTTTAGAAAGCAAGGTATGTACATATTTACAAGACTATCAAAGTTAATTAAAAAATTATGAACCCTATTATTATAGGACCCTAGAAAATCCTCTCCTCTATTCTGTAGGTTTTAACCCTGAACAGAAATTATCTACACACGATTCTTATAACAGAAAATAAACAATAGCGAGAGCATAAAACATAAAACAGATAAACACAGAGATTTTTCCCTGGATCCCAAATCGGGACGACCAGCTTGATTTTTCATTATATTCCTTTTAGTGTTACAACACACATATATATACATGCCGAAGCATACATAAACCCCAATCCATAAACCCTGGATTAGAACATAACCATAGTTCCCTTGACCGAATCTACAAAAATACTAGGGACCGAAAACCATCGTACCCCAATACCATGTGCAAAACCATGCACAAAACCATGGACGCGGACTACCGCCGGAAATTAAGGACCAAAAATTTTCCCCAGGGTGCTGCCTCGGACCCCGACAGGGGAGGCTACCGCCCCCCCTGTGATTTATCGCCCCCCCTCTTACCCCCCCGCGCATGCTTAGTCGTGGAAAGAATATAACACATACCCAACATTCTCCCACTTGTTGTTTTCTTTCCACAGGGGGTCACAAGAGAGCTTAGTCATTGGCCCAATTCTTCAACACCCATTGTTTCTCTACACCAAGAGAACTTCTGAGTGCTCACAAACTTTGTCAATGCATCTGCAACATTCTTCAAAGTGTCCACCTTTACCAGCAACACCCTTTTAGCCTCAACCATATCTCTAACAAAGTGATATTGAACATCAATGTGCTTTGTCTTTGAATGATAGGCAGGGTTCTTAGCCAAGAAAATTGCACTTTGGCTATCACAGTCTATCCTTATAGCTTGCTGCACCAACCCCATACTTGAACACAATCTCTGCAACCAAACTGCTTCCTTGCTTGCATGAGTGGCTGCTATGTATTCTGCCTCTGTAGTTGAAAGAGCCACTACAGACTGTCTTTTATTCATCCAACTGACTGCGCCTCCAAATAGGCTAAGCACATACCCACTTGTAGATCTTCTTTGGTCCAGATCTCCAGCCCAGTCTGCATCAACAAAACCACGAATGTCCAACATTCTTTCCAATCCTGGTCTTCCCTGGTAGCACAAGCCATAATCACTAGTGCCACGTAAATATCTGAAAACCCGCTTCACTGTTGTCCAATGCTCCTTCCATGGGTTTGACATAAACCTGCTCAATACTCCCACTGCATGTGCAATGTCTGGTCTAGTACAGACCATTGCATACATCAAGCTACCCACTGCACTTGCATATGGAACACGAGACATATACTCCTCTTCTTCTTGTGTCTTGGGACACTGTTCAGCAGACAGCTTTACACCTACGGGAATAGGAACATTCACCGGTTTACTATCCTGCATATTGAACCTCTGCAATATAGTCTCGACATACTTCCTCTGGTTTAACCAGAGCTTCCTCTTTTCCCGATCTCTCTTAATTTCCATGCCCAAAATATAGTTTGCGGCACCCAGATCCTTCATGTCGAATTTGGAGAACAGTTGGGTCTTCAAATCTTGGATAATTTCTTTGTCATTTCCAATCAACAACATATCATCCACATACAAGACCAGATATATAACCCGATCACCAATTAATTTAAAATAAACACAATGATCTTCCTTGCTTCTGGTGAAGCCAAGTCCCCGTATATAGGTATCAAATTTCTGATACCACATCTTTGGTGACTGTTTTAACCCATACAGAGACTTCTTCAACCTACATACCAGTTCTTTCTTACCCTTCACCATAAAGCCTTCAAGTTGCTTCATGTAGATCTCCTCTTCTAGATCCCCGTGAAGAAAAGTTGTCTTCACATCCATCTGTTCTATCTCAAAATCAAATGCAGCAGCAAAAGATAAAAGTAATCTAATAGAAGTAACCTTGGAAATAGGAGAAAAAATATCACCAAAATCAATTCCCGGCACCTAGGAATAACCTTTCACTACCAACCGAGCTTTGTATTTCTCCACCTTGCCTTCTACATTCATCTTCTTCTTAAACACCCATTTTCTCCCAATGGGCTTCCTTCCAGCCGGCAACTCCACCAAATCCCATGCATCATTTTTGTGCAAGGATGCCATTTCATCAACCATGGCCTCCTTCCATAGTTTTATATCCTCTGAATCTACTACCTCCCTGACAGTTCTGGGTTCATCATTAGTTATAGTTAAGGCAAAACCTGAACAGAAAGCAGATGGACTATATCTTTTTGGTTGCCTTCTTTCTAGAATTGATCTTCTCAAAGTTGGAGTTTGTGGTTCTTCATCTTCTGAGTCTTCTTCTGTTGTAGAGTCTGATTCATCCTCCTTTAGCTCAAACTCTATCTTCTCAAGTTCCTTTGGTAGGACTTCATGTTTAACAACATCTTTCACTTCTCTAAACACCACATCTCAGTTGTACACAACCTTCCTTGTTTCTGGGTTCCAAAGCTTGTAGCCCTTTAAACCATCCTTATACCCAATAAAGATGCACCTTTCAGATTTATTATCCAACTTGGTCCTTTTCTCCTTTGGAACATGTACATATGCATCACATCCAAATACCCTTAGATGTGAAAGAGAAGGTTTCTTACCGGTCCATACCTCATGTGGGGTCTTATCCTCCAACACTGATGAAGGTGATCTGTTAACCAGATAGCATGCAGTCTCCACTGCCTCTACCCAGAATTCTTGTCCTAACCCGGTACCACTGAGCATGCTTCTTGCCTTTTCCATCAGTGTTCTGTTCATTCTTTCTGCAACTCCATT
This sequence comes from Pinus albicaulis, assembly GCA_034641835.2. NCBI lineage: Eukaryota > Viridiplantae > Streptophyta > Pinopsida > Pinales > Pinaceae > Pinus > Pinus albicaulis. The sequence continues at coordinate 6,216,050 of CM076576.1, read as the reverse complement.
TTGCTGCGGTGTGTATGGAGTAGTCTTATGTCGTGCTATACCACACTTCTTACAGAACTCTTCAAATTCCTTCTTGCAGAACTCCCCACCATTATCTGTCCTCAACGCCTTTATCTTCTTCTCTGTCTGGTTTTCCACCAGAGCCTTAAATTCTTTAAATCTGTCAAAAGCTTCAGATTTCTTCCTCGAGAAATATATCCATGTATTCCTTGAGAAGTCATCTATGAATGAAACATAGTACACAGACTTTCCCAGTGATGGAACTGACACAGGTCCAAACACATCACTGTGCACAAGTTCTAATATCTTGTTCGCCCTCTTAGCACCAGAAGGAAAAATCACCCGATTCTGCTTCCCATATACACAATGTTCACAGAAATCGAAATCTAGAGAGCAATTAGACATACCTTCTACCATACCATTTCTATGCAGTATCCGAAGGCCCTTCTCTCCAATATGTCCAAGCCTTTGATGCCATAGCATGGTCTTTTCTCCAGACACAGCTAGGCTTTCCGTCCCACTTTCAGGAACCACATAACTATTACACCCATCAATAACTATGCTACCTTGTAGCTTGTATAGAGTTCCAGTCTGAACTCCCTGCATTAATACCAGTGCTCCCCGAACCATCTTGCAGGCATCTTTCTCGAACACTGTTTTTACACCTGCATCATCCATCTTGCTTACAGAAATCAGATTTCTGGCCAATGCAGGAATATGCAGAACACCAGGAAGTGTTCTAATCCTCCCACCTTGTAGCTTCAACTTGACCTTTCCACGTCCAAAGATTCTGGCCTTCCTATCATTCCCTAGGAAGACATCACCACCATCATATTTCTCATACTCGCAGAACCACTCCCTATGGGGAGTGAAGTGAAAGGATGCACCTGAGTCAATCAACCATGACTCATGATCTACATGTGTATTTGAAGAAGAAGCCAAATACAAATCCCCACCTTCATCTGAGGTGGTTTTTTCCTCTGCAGAAGGAGCTTCATCAGATCCCTTTCCTTTCTCAGGAGCTTTAGATCTGCATTCCTTTTTGTAGTGTCCTTCCTTTCTGCATTTCTAGCACACCTTTACAAACTTTCCAGGAGATTTAGGTCTCCCTCTAGATTTAGATCTCCCACTCAAAACCTTATTCTTGTTTCTGTTCTGGGACCTTCCTCGTACAGATAAGGCATCTCCATTCTGACCCTCCGTATTTCTCCGTCTCATTTCCTCCGACAGCAAGGCTGAGACAATATCATCAAAGTTCAAGGTAGTTGTATTGCTACCTATTGCAATAACCAGACTGTCCCACGAGTCTGGTAGAGAGCACAACAAACTGATGCACTTATTTTCATCTGAGATTTTAATATCAACAGACGACAACCGACTTACCACAGTATTGAAGGCGTTTAGATGCTCTGTCACCGAGTCTCCATCCTTCATCCTCAGGTTATACAGCTTTTTCCGCAGGAACAACTTATTCACCAGAGACTTAGATTGATACAAAGTCCCTAGCTTGTCCCACAAGGTCTTCGCCGTAGCTTCCCCAGATACATTCAACAATACTGAATCTGAGACACACAACCGTATTGTGCTCTTAGCCTTCTGATCCATTTTCTTCCAGTATTCATCTGACATTGCCGTTGGTTTAGTACCTGGATCTACCGTTATCCACTGATCTTTATCCACCAGCAGATCCTCCATCTTGAGCTTCCACAACTCAAAACTATGACCATTAAATTTCTCAATCTCTATCTTCTCGTCGCTCGCCATCTTCTTTCACAGCAAGCATCGATCCTACAGATCTCCCACTGAACAGGGTCTACCTCAGGCCCAAGCAAAAAAAAAAAAAAAACCCTCAGCAGCAAAGGCGTCCCCTTGAAGCCGAAACAGCTCTAATACCAAATGTAGGTTTTAACCCTGAACATAAATTATCTACACACGAATCTTATAACAGAAAATAAAAAATAGCGAGAGCATAAAACATAAAACATATAAACACAGAGATTTTCCCCTGGATCCCAAATCGGGACGACCAGCTTGATTTTTCATTATATTCCTTTTAGTGTTACAACACACATATATATACATGCTGAAGCATACATAAAACCCAATCCATAAACCCTGGATTAGAACATAACCGTAGTTCCCTTGAACAGATCTACAAAAATACCAGGGGCCGAAAACCATCGTACCCCAATACCATGTGCAAAACCATGCACAAAACCATGGACACGGACTACCCGCCAGAAATTAAGGACCAAAAATTTTCGCCGGGGCGCTGCCCTGTACCCCGACAGGGGGGGCTACCGCCCCCCCTGTGAACCCCCCATTGCGCCCAGCGCAAAGGGGGGGCTATCGCCCCCCATGCGTGCTTAGTCGTGGAAAGAATATAACACATACCCAACATATTCTCTCCATGTCTATTTTGATGAATCACTCGATAATATTCCCTATACCCTCAAAGGCCTGATCATTCCAAGAGTGAAGGGGAAGGTTGTATAATCTTACCTATACCGACATTCTAGAGACTGTCATAGTGTTTGCATCAAATTCTGGAAACCATTGGGTGATAAAAAGACCCGTGGTTCCCCAAAACCAAGGTCCCTCTATGATGATAAGATCTTTGTCCTCCGAGGATTTAAATTTAACGATAAAAAACCCTTTGGAATAGAGGTGGATTTCACATTTTGTGGTCCATTGAGTGAAAATCTAGTGGAAGAGGTCCATTCGTTTGGGCTAGAAACAGTTGAAACGATATATTAATGCTTGGGCTTTATATGTCTTGACGTACGCTTATGTTTCTGGGATATCTATCTTTAGTGCTGGAGTTTGACCAAGTTGCTACTATATATGGCCTCGAGGCATTTCTTGTTTGTTCTAGAGGTATTCCTGCGGCTTTTTTCCCTTGTAGAATTTTTTTGTAGGATAGGCCTCCGCTTGATTGTCGTTGGTTTGTGGGTTTTTTACCCTTTTCTCCCCCTGCAGATCTAGATGTGCCCAGGTCCATAGCACCCTCTCTCAGACAAAGGTTAAGGGAGATAGTCATTTCTGCACCAATGGCATGGTCCTTCAGAGACCTGCAATCCTGAAGAGATCGAATACCACTAACCAGGTATTGAATCGAGACTGGTTACCCCATCAAACCCCATATTTTTTTTTCAGCTACAAAATGGTGTTGTCTTCTCGTACCCAAACTAAGAGAGGTTTTCCCACAGGGGGTTTGATAAAAATATGAAAACTATTGGGGGTTACCTGTTGTCGGAGATCTGCATGCATTAACATACCTTCTCGGTGTTCCATATCTGGATGCAAAAGTGAGGGCTGCTTCGATAGAGTGTGCAGGCTTGTCCTTGGGGCTTGTACTAGAGAAATCCAGCTTCTTCCTTGCCCAAAGCAGCAAGGTAGCTTAGCCATCCTATGATTAAATGAGAAAGTGTGTGCCAAGGGCAGGGGGCCCTGAACCACCCATCTGGTTTTACCTATTCCTCTTCTATTAGTGAGCGGCAAGCAAAACGGTGAAATTACACAATAGGGTTTTTTCTTTCCTGTAAACTGGCCTTCATTCCCAGACTGGAGCAGGTGTTCCAGATCCCCTAGGTTGCTTGCCACAGCTACTTCTCTCTCTTCAGAGGCCATTGGTTATTTCATTCTATACCCCAGAAAAGGTTTGCATCATTCCGTTCAAGAGATTTTCGACTGCATGAAGATGGGTAATGATCTGTGTAATGGTCTAGTGGAAAATAGGTTCGTGCATGAGGTCTGTCCACATGCTTCTCATCGTGTGCCTCTGCAACCTCCCATGTCTTCTATGCCGGTGGAGAAACAATCTGTGTAAACCCTAGCTCCACCATCTCCCGTGCCCACTTTAGAATTCTCCCTCGTAGGAATATTATCGCCTATATATATATATATATATAATGTTGGAAAGGTACCAGCAAAAGCTGAAATACAAGGAACGGGATCGGTGCAATAGAAAAGTGATAGTCAGTATCAGACAGGAAAGCATCATTCCAGGGGGAGAGAAGTCAATAAAATTTGTCACAGAAGAGCTAGAGAAATGAAGCAGTGCATGGTACATGTCCTCAAGATAAAAGTATTATGAAAATATAGAAACCACACTAGGAAATGTGCAACCCTTTTCCATTGATGTCAAAGGGGGAGGAAAATCAAGCAGTGGAAGAAAAGACACCTCTCATAATGAGAAGGGGAGGAAGTCCTCGAGGAATTTTTGGAGTATTTCCATCAATGCCAAATGGGGAGACTATTGGAAATATTTTCATTGATGGAAAATGTACAGAAAGGAGCAACAACATAATCATCGTTGATGGAAAAAGAGCAGAGAAGCAGCGGTTATAAGGAAAAGGAGAAGATCAGGAATTGTGCAACAATGTGCAACAAAGAGGCAAAGGAGCAGCAATAGAAGTATGACCTAAAGCAGAGAGAAGTAGAAAAGAGGCAAAGAAGCAACATGGAGAAGATTTAGCATGATTATTTAAGGCAAAGAATGTAATATTCCAAAATTAGCTTGCAGCTAATTGGAATATTAAAATTTTCCTTTATCACCTATGAGTTGAATAAATGGGTAAGGAGGCCCATGCATAATAAAAACATGAATAAAACCCATCATAATGTGAAAGGAGATCATCACAATAGCTGGATTTTACACTTGTGTGTGTGAACAGGGGGCAAATGGATGAGGACAAAGTCAAATTTGACTAAGTCAACATGCATGCATGAATAAGAGGAGATCATCAATGTAACTAGTTCAGTATGAACAAGGATCATCATAGACAAACATTTGAGAGCTGGATTGAAGGCACTTGAGTGTGAAAAGGGATAAAGTAGATTGAAGAGGTCAACCTTGACCAAATCAAACAGCGCAGTATGGAGGAGTGGCCTTGATGAAGGCACAACGTAATTTTGGAGGGAAATTGCTCATGTGGAGTTGGAAACCTTAATGGGTGGGACCGAAGGTGAGGAGGCTCAAAAAGTTTATAAGGAAGAGGATGGAAGCCATTTGGAGTTAGCTTGGATATTATTGATTTTGTTTGTTTAGACTGTTTGGAATCCTCTTGCTGTTTAGCAGAGCTGTAATGCTATTTAGCACAAGGATCTCCTGTTTAGGAATCCTTCTCCTTTCTTGAGAGGCCTCTTGAAGGAGTATTGTACTTCAGTTTTCCACATTCAAGCTTGAGGCCAAGCATCCTCCTTCAACCACAACGTTATTTCTGTAGAGTATAGTGCTGTGTAGCAGGGTGTTTCAATGGAAATTCCCCAACACCACTTTCTATGCTTATCTTTCAGAGGAGGGAGCTTCCCTTTCTTTGCAATATCTGTAAAGAAGGTTTATGAGAATATTGTACATCTTTTCATGTGGCCAAATCATTCTCCACCTGCTACAGTGTATTCATTGATAGAAATTGTGTCATTTTACTCATGGGTGCAGTAGCAGGGGTTAAGCCCTTGTTTGTGAGCTTGTTCCTTGGAGGAAGGGCCAACCTTTCTCCTGGGAGGCTTTGTAAAGAAATATCCTTCTCTTTCTTGTAAATTTTCAGCTACATATATATAGAGCTGCATTATACTACATTTTCAAGATCTAGATCTGCAGATTTTCTATTATGTACTAGTGCTCTCATGAAACCCTTGCAGGGTTATCTCTTTGATGTATAAACGGAGCTAGATCTCCATTTTCCTCCATGTTTTGATATAATAAACTCCATATATTATGTTGCATCATATTACATCTAAAACCCTCAGAAAAGCATGATGTATATGCTTCAGTAGCTTTCTGTTGAGTTAAGTCATGGGATTTGGGCCTTTTTGAGCCATACCGGGACCAGGAGGTCTGTTTAACTTAGCAAAACAGATTTGTTTCTGATTATTTTCTGGGTGTGAGTCCCATATAGCATAAGTTGAAGTATCCCACCGTTATTTTCCTCTATTATTACGCAAATAGCTGGGAATAACGTTTTTGGGGCTTATTTTGCTGCTTTTCCCCAACTTTTGGAACATAAAATGAAGTATAAGTTGTTGTTGTAACTTTAATTGATGGAAATGTGTTTTTAACACATCATATGAACTATCTCCAATTTTGGAACATCTTAAGGTGTTCTCATTGTTGTATAAATTCCCTATTTTGGGATATTACAATGGTATCAGAGCATGATCTTTGGTTCAACCTGTGAGTTCTAGCTATCAGAAGGAGAAAGATCAGAATGATGGAGAGGATGAGTTTACTCTCATAAATTTTCAGATCTAGAAAGAACCTCTCCCAGGAGGTTAAGTTGATGAAGGAGAAGAGATGCCAAGAAACTCCTAGAGGGTTTCAAGAAGAGGAAGGACCATGCACTTCCTATTCTCACAAAGAATAAGACCAGAAACATGGAAGACACTTTGTACATAAGATTATAAGTGAATACCTTGTTGAGTACAAGACTTAACCTAGAGCCTTCAAGGAGACTCTAGCCTTCCCATAGTTCATTCAACTGGAGGAATAAAGGAGGCCTTGCAGCACAAGAAGAATGAAGGGCAATAGATTTCTATTGTCTACTTTTGATGGATCATCTTCAGTAAGGACTTGGACAAAAATACTTGTATCATTCTTCCTACTACATCCAGTGGTAGAGAGAGAAGTAGTAGAGATTGCAGTGCTGCACATGAAGGGCAAAGCAAGCACTTGGTGGTTCAGTCACCTAAGTCATGCAAGAGTATCCACTCTTGTAGATTTCACTCAGAGTGTGATCAAGAAATTTGATATTGAACAATCAGAGAGGGAGGAGCTCTCACCACCTCTTGAGGAGACTTATATTAGCACTGTCACAACCTTGGAGGAGCAGCCTTCAACATCAATAGTTGAGGGAGCCAGCACAGTGGAAGAAAGAACTCTTGCAACCATGCAAGGTGTTCCCAAAGCCCAAAAAGGTATGATTTTATTTCCACTTTCTATTATTGCAACAAATATTTCAGAAGATTGTGGAAATATGTTGTTGTATGACCCAGGATCATCACTTACTACTAATCTAGAGCAGTAAGGTTGCACTGCACTATCCAAAAGCATTAGTGAAGAAATAAGGACCCATTCCTCATGGGAACATTCAGATGCCAACTTCATTCAGGAAGCCATGGAGGAAGAAATGTCAAAGGGTAGACATGTTGAGATGAGAAAATTTTTCTCATCTCTAGATGAAACTCTCTCAATGAGCATGCCACAGCTAAAAGAGAGACTTCTACTTGCTGCATATCCCAGACCTCATTAGTCTTGGAAGGCCATGCATGGGGAGGAGGTCTCATTAGGAGATCCCATTGGAGGTGCACTTCAAACATTTCATGAGGTGAAAGGTTCTTCAAAATTTGAGGAAGTTGGTGTCCTACCATGGGAGGATACCAAGTTTTTGCAGAATGAGATCCATCACCCACATTGGGATGAGTGGATGGTAGTATGAAGTAAGAGGTTTCCAAACCCCTTGCAAATCTATGATACAGGCCAACAAGAAGCATGGTTGTGCTGGTTGCTTTCGGGTGAGTATGGCCACTCCCCAAAGGTTCATATTTCCTTATCTCATGCCTTAGGTCTCAATGATAGGATGCATAAGAAGAAGGCATGGTTGTTGTGGCTATTAAGAAGAGAGTTTGGACACCATATGTCAAATCTTATGTCCATGTATTTACCTTTGTTTGAGATATGTCTCATATATTCACATGTATTTATGTTTGAGATGTATTTCATGTATGTACATTGTTTTGGGAGGAAGGAAAACTTCCACATGATGTGTAAGGGAGTTGGTTAGTACTATGTTGATGAGACATCTCATATGTCCTTCATTGTATTATTGCTCCATGATTTGCATTTTGATAATGCAAGGAGGAAACAAGAGTCCTTGTTGTTGTGGTTACTATTGGAAGAGGATTTTGAAGAGTTGCCATGTTGGGAGGTAACTCATTCTGTATGTATGATTGCTTGGGGATGGAGGATCCACATGGGAAGGATGTTTCCCAACACATTTCAGACTCCATGCCTTGAGAGGACCTCTAGACATCACATGTTTGTCTCCTTGAGTACTTCACTTTCCATGATGATGGCCATTTGGGATGTCTCACCAAATGCTAACTTGTATGCTTGGGAGAGGAACTATGGAGTTCCATTGATGAGAAGGCATAATGTTCCTTGGAGGATTTCATCATATGATGATACTACGGGAGGAGGGAAGGAGACTCTCTAGTTCTATCCTTGCAGTTGCTTGACGACAAGCAACATTTGGGAGGGGAGGACTGTAATATTCCAAAATTAGCTTGCAGTTAATTGGAATATTAAATTTTGCCTTTATCACCTATGAGTTGAATAAATGGGTAAGGATGCCCATGCATAATAAAAACATGAATAAAACCCATCATAATGTGAAAGGAGGTCATCACAGTAGCTGGATTTTACACTTGTGTGTGTGAACAGGGGGCAAATGGATGAGGACAAAGTCAAGTTTGACTAAGTCAACATGCATGGATGAAGAAGAGGAGACCATCAATGTAACTAGTTCAGTATGAACAAGGATTAGCATAGACAAAAATTTGAGAGTTGGATTGAAGGCACTTGAGTGTGAAAATGGATAAAATAGATTGAAGAGGTCAACCTTGACCAAATCAAACAACGTAGTATGGAGGAGTGGCCTTGATGAAGGTACAACATAATTTTGGAGGGAAATTTCTCATGTGGAGTTGGAAGCCCTAATGGGTGGGACCGAAGGTGAGGAGGCTCACAAAGTTTATAAGGAAGAGGATGGCAGCCATTTGGGGTTAGCTTGGATATTATTGATTTTTTCTGTTTATACTGTTTGGCATCCTCTTGCTGTTTGGTAGAGCTGCAGTGTTGTTTAGCACAAGGATCTCCTGTTTAGGAATCCTTCTCCTTTCTTGAGAGGCCTCTTGAAGGAGTATTGTACTTTAGTTTTCCACATTCAGGCTTGAGGCCACGCATCCTCCTTCAGCCACAGCTTTATTTCTGCAGAGTATAGTGATGTGTTGCAGTGGAAAGTCCCCAACACCACTTTTTGAGCTTATCTTTCAGAGGAGGGAGCTTCCCTTTCTTTGCAAAATATATAAAGAAGGTTTTTGAGCATCTTGTACATCTTGGCATGTGGCCAAATTATTCTCCACCTACTATAGAGCAATCATTGATAGAAACTACGTCATTTTACTCAGGGTTGCAGAAGCAGGGGTTAAGCCCTTGTTTGTGAGCTTGTTCCTTGGAGAAAGGGCCAACCCTTCTCTTGGGAGGCTTTGTAAAGCATTATCCTTCTCTTTCTTGTAAATTTTTAGCTACATATATATAGAGCTGCAGTATACTGCGTTTTCCAGATCTAGATATGCAGATCTACTATTATGTACTTGTGCTCCATGAAACCCTTGTCGGATTATCTCTTTGATGTATAGAAGGAGCTAGATCTCCATTTTCCTCCATGTTTTTATATAATAAACTCCAGATCTGATGTTGCATCATATTACATATGAAACCCTCATAAAATCACACTGATATGCTTCAGTAGCTTTCTGTTGAGTTAAGACATGGGATTTGGGCCTTTTTAAGCCATACCGGGACGGGGAGGTCTGTTTAACTTAAAAAAACATATTTATTTATTTATTTTTTATTCTTTATTTTTTTGGGTGTGAGTCCCATATAGCATAAGCTGAAGAATCCCACTTTTATTTTCCTCTATTATTACGCAAATAGCTGGGAAGAATGTTTTTGGAGCTTATTTTGCTGCTTTTCACCAACTTTTGGAACATAAAATGAAGTATAAGTTGCTTCTGTAACTTTAATTGATGGATATGTGTTTTTAACACATCATATGAACTATCTCCAACTTTGTAACATCTTAAGGTGTTCTCATTGTTGTAGAAATTCCCTATTTTGGGATATTAAAAAGAAGCAGTAAAAGAACAAAGGCAGTTAAGGCAGCGAAAGGAAACCAAAGGCAGCAAGGCAGCAGAGGCAGAAAAGAAGCAGATACAACAAAGGTAGCGGATGAAGCAGAGAGGCAAGAGAATTTCTTCAGCGCATATATGATTAATCCAAGAGAAAGAGGGGAGAGTCGAGAGACAGAGAGGGCTTTAATCAGTATGAAAAGGGTAGATGTCTAGTGTGAGAACTCGAGAAGACATTCGGTAACAAAGAAAATCTCGAGAACAAGCGCAGGAGGAACAATGTGGAGAAACCAGAGTTATAGAGCAGTACAGTGTAAACAAATGAAAAATCGACTAAGGAAGAGAATTCTTTAAAGAATTCCAAGGGAGGCGAATGGACGGTCAGGACTAGATCACAAATATAAAGGTGAGAGATGGACGGTTGAGATCAAGTCGCTTCAGGAGCGATGTCACAAATCGCAACATTTAAGCGTCAAGTGTTAAGGTGTCGCATGGTAATTTAAAGCAGTTGCGATGAGAAGTGAAGGGACATGTGTGGCACTGCGCAATATTGCAAATCACACGAAATAGAGTTAACCACTAAGTTAAATGGTTATAAGTTGCGAACTGCAAAGTACGGAAAATGACGTGGCAGTGATGTAAAGATGAAGTGGAGATGACATGGCAGATGAACTGGCCCCAACCCCATAGATCACAGGAATTTATGATGACATGGAAAGGTGACGTGTCGGTGACATGGCAGGGTGACGTGGCATGATGATGTGGACCTCGCCTGCATACCGCACATCGCAGCGCTTAAGGGATAGCAGGATGGCAACTGCAAGTTAATTTAAATTTTTGCGATGCGAAATGGAGGTACACGTGTCGAAATTGCGCAACATTGCATCCCACAAGAAATAGGGTGTAACTTCAATATATCGCAAGGAATGTTATTTTGGTTGTGATGTGATAAGGTTCAAGTGACACGATGCGATGAAGGGAGTCCACGTGGTAGCACTGCACACGAGCATATATTGCAGATCGCACGGTTTATGGTTTATTGCTATTGATAGAGTGGGAAACCTACAGGCAAGTATTTGTGATGTATTGTGATTGGTTCAAGGTACTGTGGGACCCTATAAGCCCTACTCCGTGTATATACATGTTGTTTGATTGTTAAACATATGTATGTTATACATATGCGTTGTTTGATCGATAAACGTATGTATGTTGATAAAATTTGGAATTGTACTACTCTGCTGAGTTAAAAGGGAGTTTTATGTGGGCCATATCCCACAGGTCACAAAGGAAAGACACGAATGCATAAAAAATGACTAGGAGCTCGTGCATAATAGTTTTGCGATAGTAGGGAAAATGAAAAGGCTGAACATGGAAGAAAAATACTCAGAAAACAAAATAAAAGGGCAGCTATGCAGCACAATTGAAATATAACTGTAGAAACAGAAAAGACAAAAGGACAGTAAGCATAAAAAGACAAACGCACAACAAAGCCAAGAAACTGAAAGGGATGAGTAAAATAATTGACTATAACTGTAAATGTATTATTTATTTTATGTTGTTTGTGATGCAAAGGCAAGTATCTATAGGCAAATAAAAACTCCAATGTAATATTGAAAAGAGTACATAGTAGTGTAACATCCTGAATGTGGTGAACGAGAAAATGAGAAGGTGGAAGGCAAAGAGTCATACTTGTTCCATTCATATTCCCACATGGAATGCAAAATGCTATGAAGTGATCTCTATTAATGATGTTATTGTAATATGCATAAATGGGTTAGAGAGTGGAAGAATAAGAAGAAGATAGAGTAGATAGAGAAGTTGTGTAGATCTAGAGATGATATAAGGAAAATATGAAGGTTGGAGGACAACAATGAAGAAGGAGTAGAACAGCTGATATACATGTAAATCAACATATGTTTTCATTGTAGTGTAAGGAATTTGGTGCTTCCATATCAATTTGTAGCTTGATAGATGTCCAATTGTATCTGGGTGAGGTAGGAGCCTCTTGTGGGTTGTAGCTTGCAGAAAATAGATGGGAGTTGGAGCTTCCTTGTAAGTTGTAGCTTGCAGAATTGAGGTAGTAGCCTCCTATAGGTTTTAACCTACAGGAAATCACTGGTGAGAGGGATTTGGAGCTTCCCTTTGCATCACAACAATAATAAGATGTGTTTTTCTTCCTTATGGGTTTCCATTTATATCTATTGTCTATGTGCATGATGATTATGTGTTGATATTCTGTATTTAATCTGCTTAATATGTGATTCTCACTTATTAAGATTTTTGTTCCATTATACATTAAGTTGATCATGAAATAAAGGTGTAAATAAGTGTAAAAGAAAGTTTAAAAGACCATGAATGAATTAAATTGATTCACCCCCCCCCCCTCTCAGTTTAACTAAGGCTTCAATAGATGGAGCATGAGTCGGCAGAGGAGGAGGCTATGCACATCATTCATGATAGTCCTTTGGGGGAGACTCATATGGAGGCTCACATTGAATCTGTGATGGATGTATGGCTACCCTTAGGGTTAGCCATGGGTGAGGAGCAGATAGATGTATGAGCATCTAACAGGGAGGCAGTAGTTACAGATACTTATCCTCATGAGATGTTGGAGGTTGATGGGATAGTTCTCCGTGAGGCTAGTATACAACAGGAACATGACATTCCTGATCATGAGAGGGATGAGTTGTTGGAGATGGTGGAGCATCCATCCTCGGGCCGATACACAGATGAGGTGCAGATATATGCACGTGTAGTCATCCGAGAAAAAGTTCTTTCAAGGAGTAGCACTCTCCAGGAGTACATCGATGGGGCTTGCAGCATATCTCACCCACTTTGACCTTTTATAGATGTGTTCCATATGCATATGTCACTACATTGGATTATTCTTCCAGGTTAGATTGGTGGGATATCATGAGTTGGTACCCTCTTGATGGTATGATCTTCTTCATAGGGAGCATAGCGGATCAAGGGCCCTTAGACATGATAGATGTTATAGATTCTTTTTGGCAGTGGGGCACAGGCCGACAATTATTCAACATTCCCTCCCGACTTCAGAAGAGAAGGGTTAGCATCAGATTGAGTCCGGAGTTGGATTGGAGAGAGGTGATGAGTTGGTATCCTATTGATAGAGTATCATTCTTAGTTTCGGGTACATTTCGGTAAGAGCACTTGGATGGGAGAAATGTTACATGTTCCATTGGGCCATGGATTGTGGACCGACAATCCATCGGTATTTCAGTAGCACTAGCTCGACATCCACAAATCAGGATTGACTTCGGCCTAGACTGGGAGTTGGACTGGAGAGAGGTGATGAGTTGTGTTATCACAAAATTTCACTTGATAGGCTGCTAATCAGACAACTTCATGTAACTATTTCAGACCAACTTATAACTGAAGCTTAGCCTCTTCAGTCTGAGAGGGCTCTCTCAAAGGGTTAATGATATTTGATAAAGATTGACCTAGCTGGCTAACTCTACTTGGAAAAAAACTTGCTTGTGATGTGTATAGGGTGAAAATAGTATAAGTCTGCAAACATTGGGCCTATGTAGTCAATAATTTCAGTGATTCAGTAGTAAGTTCACTTGACATGGAAGTTGAGGCAAGTAAGAGTTTTTAGCAGAAGTACAAACACATGAAACATGGAATAACACAGTCAATTCATCTATAAAGGAAGTTAGAGCATTACATGAATGAATTTTGAGGATTAAAGATGAAAACCACTGCAAATGGTACACATAGAATATATAGATAAGATAAGCACTAAAAACCCAATCAGAATCTCAGGTTGGTCAAGAAACAAGTCTCTGTATTAATGAAAATAGTCAATTTACATAAAGCTATAGTATTGCCAAAAATCTCCAACCCTTGACAAATTTGAATATTTTCCCTTTAATGGACTTGTTACATGATGATATGATCTGCCTCCTAGCTAGATTCATCAAACTTATCCTAATGACACCTTGCATAACAAGAAAACATCTATTTTAATGAGAAAATGGCAACTATTCTATTTAACATTCCTTCTCCTAATATGACTCAAACTATTCATTATTAAATCAACTACCTTAAATTCTAAATCAATTACATCTTTGACAACTATTTCTTCTTAGATTCGAATAGGCTTTGATGGGACTCATCACTACATGACATCTTAATTAGCCTCCTCTAAATCTGGAAACAAACCCTGCTTTTTAGGAAAAATGGTCCTTATCTTCAATGAATGGTTTGGCTGATGAGTTGGCTTCATCTCATGGTCTTTAAGTCTTAGATGACAGTTGACATAGTCCTTTTACCCTTTTAAAGTATCCACCTGTTCAAAAATTCCCAAAAACCTGTTTATAAGTCTTCAAAACAGTACGCTACGAAAGTATGACAGTTTCGTAGCGTTACAAAATTGCCCTTTTCCATCAAAATTTTTGTCTCTTTCCTTTGGTATTGTATTCATCATGCTTAGACATCTATTCCATATCATCTTTACCTCTTGGAAGCATCTCAAAATGTTTTAAAATGCCAAAAGAAACCCTTAGGTGATTTAGTGAGAGTGGGCAAGCACCCATCTCTTCCCTTGGTGGATCCATTCAGGAGTCACAGGTTGCAGTTTATTTCCAGTTTGTTTTGGAGGCCAGTTGCGACATTGTTGTAGATCTATTTGGGCCATTATTTCAGCCATTTCCAGATTTTGTACCAGCAGTTTTATATTAATAAAATAAGGTTGAGATCTTCTGCATACTTATATTGTCTATTATGCAGTTGCAGATTATATTTCCATTTTTGTCGTAAATATTGTGGTTGATGTTATGCAATTTTTTTATAATGTTAAAAACTTAAATTTTTGAAGTTATTTTACATGGAAATCTTTTGGTGATTTTATGGGTGAATTAATTTCCAAAAAAATTCATAAAATATCTCATTTTGGATATTACACTGCTCACCATATTCTTTCACCGCAAGAATCAATCTCGTAAATCTCCCACTGAACAATGTCTACCACAGGCTCGAGCAAAAACACCTCAGCAACAAAGGCATCCCCTTGAAGCTGAAACAACTCTGATACCAGATGTAGGTTTTAACCCTGTATAGAAATTACCTGCAAACAAATTATTAAGAACAAAAAATAAACAATGGCGAGAACATAAAAATGAAACACATATACACAAAGATTTTCCCCTAGATCCCAAAACCAGAACTACCAGATTGATTTTTAATTATATTCCTTTCAATGTTACAATACATATATACATGCCGAAGCATTCATAAACCCCAATCCATTAACCCTGGATTAGAACATAATCGTAGTTCCCTTGAACGGATCTACAAAATACCATGGAAAGAAAAACATCATGCCCAAAACCATGTGCAAAACCATAGGTAGGTGCACCCACCTAATATAGGGTCCAAAAAAATTTCCTGGGGCATTGCCCCTAACCCTGTGCAGGATGGCTACGCTCCCCGTGCTATGCCCAACACAAAAAAATGGGGGAAACCTCCCCCACTTCGACCTTAAGGCTAGTCGTGGAAAGAATATAACACACACCCAACATAGTTGCACACATAGCATGGCATGCATGCGACTAGGGAATTTTCCCAGTAATTTTGAGCCTATGACCCCGATTTTTGTGCCACTGTTTTGGGCCCAGGTCACTGCCCATAATTCCGTGACACTTTCATAACTGAAATATAACAATGAAATAACAAAGTAAATGCAAACACTTGAATGAGGACTTGACTGGACTCCTACAAGCCATGACAGACGTTTTGTCAAACATGTCACAAATATGTAATCTGCAGGTTTAAATAATAGATCTGTGCATTGGGGTATCATACTTATCTAAGAATCAATAAGAAGCATTTTTGCCTCATCATATTAACTGCATTATCATCTATTTGGTCATAGATACATTTTTCATTCATTTACAACTCAAAACATGATGAGAGCCATACATAATCACTATCATAAAAAACATTCATAACCAACATATAAACAACATAAATGACACACACATAACAACCATATAAGACACATAATAACAACCATATTTACCCATCAATACAAGATGAAAATAACTCTTATTTCCATATGAAAAATGCAACCAAGTCTGAGACTTCCACGTTCCACCCGACCATAGACATGGCAGAGCCAAATCTCTCTTTGGCCAGTCACCCTTGTGCCATATTCCAAGCATGAATGTGGGATCTCATAAAACTCATAAATCAAAACCAACCCAGGGCTTCCAGAGGCCAAACTGCCACAAATCTCAACCAATGATTCCACCTCACAGTCAGATATCACAACCATCACCAGATTGGTATCCACTCATTATCTAGGGCTCCAGAGCATTTGTTCCAACCAGGTCTTCCAGGACTAGTAACTCAACCTATAACTACTATCAGGATTCCAGAGCGTTTGTCCAACTAGAGCTTCCAGGACTAGTAACTCAACCCACCAAGGGATTCCAAAGTGTTCGTCCAACCAAGGATTCCAAGACTAGTAACTCAACCCAAGCAGTTATAGGGCTTCTAGAGCGCTTTTCCAACCAAGGCTTCCAGGAACTAATAACTCAACCCACAAAAAAAGGCACATGAGAACCAATAAAAAAAACAAACAATGAAATGAACCCGCAACACCATGGGTATCCAAGAAATGGAAAGGTTAGGCAAATACACTGTCAATCCATGAAATCCTCCATGCCAATGATAGATCATAACAAAAAAAACACATGTGTATGCCATGCATTCCAAAACTAGTGAGTAAAACATACATGCAACTCAGTACCTGCAAACAATATCTTATGTAGCTGCTGATACCGATGTCCTCTTGAATTTTCTTGCTCTTCCTTTTCCTTCTTGCTCCAAAAGTCCAAGTATGCCACACTCTACAAGAATGCTCCAAGAAACACTTAGTGTCCAAGAGTATGAGAGAGAGAGAGAATAGAATGAGAGCTCCAAAAATAAACTGAAAAAAGGTTACCAATTGATCCTCATAAGCCTTTTTATTAATGAGGCCTCTAATTTATTCAATTTTCCATTATTTTCCTTCATTTTTCTCCTCACATGCAACTTGTGACCTTTCACCTCCCTTTTCTCCTATTTTCCATTATTTTCATAAACAAATTCTAATAAATGCCACTTTTCCTATCCAAAGCCTTAGACATCGCCTTTGCCAATTTCCATAATCATAATAAACCATATGAACACTCACACTAGGATGTTTTTCCCACCATTCAACTTGGAATACGTGTCCCGTGACCTTGGTTATTATTTTTCCTTTATTAACTGTTATTACATGGAATTTTCACTAGGGTTGTTGCAGCCTTCTTGTGCGACACTTCATGGCATAATGTCCAAATTCATGATAGTGAAAGCACTTGATTTTGGACAATTCTTTCTTCTTGGCCCCTTGACTGGATTCTAATTTGGATTGGGATTTCTTCCCTTTTACCTTCTTTTCCTTTCCATCCAAGGCACAATTTTCTTCATCCTCGCCCTTGGATGAAGTCCTGTCTCTAGTATTCCACCTTATTTCCTCCTGTACCAAATCAGACTAGATTCGTTCCAAAATTGGTAGTTTCTCCCTCCTATTCACCGAATCTTGGTAGTTTTGCCAACTCTAAAGAAGGCCTAGAAGGGTTAGGCTCACCAAATCATCATCTGGTATTGTGACATCAACTCTTGCAAGTTCATCATGACATTGTGTGAACTTGCTCATATAATGATGAATTGAGTCATTCTTTTGCATCTTGACACTTCAAAGCTTGTCCTTGAGTGTTGATTTCCTATGATCATTGTTGTTATGGAACATATCTGCCAATTCTTTCCACATTTCATACAAAGTCTCTTTCCCATGGATATTTGAGACAATATGGTCTCGTACTCCCTCCAATATGATTCTCTTCACTTCTTCCATTCTGATAGATTCTGAGTATCAATTTTTGTTGGTTTTAGAATGTAACTCTCAACAAATTCCTTCAACCCATTATCTTCCATCACTGGCTCTGTTGTAGATTAATTTGACTCAGCTAAAAGTCAAGAGAGGTTCTGAGCAATTCAAGGTTATTGAGGAACAATTGTTAAAATTTCAAGAAGACCTGTAATATGCTCAAAGGGATAACCACAAGATCAACAAGGATTCGTCTTCACATGTGCACCAGAACCAAAATCAAGGAAGCAACAACATTGGAGGTGTAATATAAGCTAGAGGAGTAGTAAAGAGAAAAGCATGCAGGAGGGGTCAAGTCGGGCTTATTCGCATGCAAAACAGTTTAAGAGTCGTGTCAATTGAAGCATTCAGAACATCACATACAGGTAAGGGTCAAGTCAGGCGTATTCACAAGCTCAAGAGGGTTACACCGCAGAGAAACAAATTAATTTCCCGAAGGCAAAGAAATGGTGTATTTCCCTTTAAAACTTAAGATTTTTGGAGGAGGCACAAAGGGAAAAATAGATGGTCAGGATCAAAGCGCAGAACTGAAACAAAGAGATGGATGATGGAGATCATATCGCATATCGCATTCGGTAAAGGATACAAGTTTGAAATATGGTTAAACTTGTGATGCGATTGCAGATCGCACATCGCAAGGTCAGGAGGAAAGGCGCTAAAGGAATATGTTATGATCACCGAAGTACAAAGAGCGGTAAAGTTTCATATCGCCGATTGTTATTTGTGATTGGCCCCACATCCGCTTGCCACGTCACCTTATGCCCATCGCACATCGCACTTCACGACTTTTAACACTTACCTCCTATTTCTCATAACAAATCTTCCAATTTGCAATTTGCGATTGGCCACACCTCCGCTTTCCATGTCACCTTCCGTCCATCGCACATCACACTTCACAACTTTTAACACTTACCTCCAATTTCTCATAACAAATCTGTCGATTTTCGATTTGCGATTGGCCCCACCTCCTCCTGCCATGTCACCTTCTGCCCGTCGCACTTCGCACATCAAAAAGTTTAACACTTACCTCCCATATTTCATAACAAAATACCTGATTTTCGATTTGCGGGAGGATGCGATGTGGTTTCAAAAGTGAACTCCAAAGGTTTTCAAATCCGAAGGTAAGGAATTTCTTGTGTTAAATCACATCAGAGGAAGAAAGGAGGATTATAACGTAAAGCCAGTGAAATGCCTTGATAATGGAATAAAGTTTGAACGTGGGTAGAGAGACTTGGGTAAGTGACCCGACATAGAGAAAAGGATAAGAGAATACTAAACACAATAGGCACGAACAGAAGAGGCAGAGTCAGGTAGTAGGTGACATGATGACAACGTTCGAAATGCAAAAGCATGGGTAGAGTAGGGTGGAGATGCGTTTATGTAGATTGTTAAGACATCAAAGCCGAAACATAAGGAGACAAATCAGCAAAAAATCAGACTCGGCAAAAAGATTATATTCCAAGTGTATTTTGTTTTCTTTGTTAATATCGAAGCTACAATGGTGTCCTTGATTGCAATGTAATAAGTAGTTTAACAGTTTAGGCAGTTTAGGAGTTTCAAGAAGCTAGAGCAGTTACAAATTGCTTTTGTTTGTACTTAAGGAAGAGAGAAAGAGGGAAGAGGGGGCCTGAGTTCTGGACCTCTTGGGGATTACATTTTATACTTCTTTTTATGATGGGTAAATGAAAGAAGCAGTAAGTTTCCTGCAACTCTTGATGGTGATTCATTTTTCTTGTGCCATTTTGTGTCCCTTCTTATTTGAATGAAGTGAATTAATGTAGCAGTTGGTCTCTTAATTACATCTGTGAGTAAGAGTTAAATAACCTTAATTTGTGCTCCTTCACTCCATCTCTTCTCCCTTCACAAATTCTCTCTGAAACTTAAAAGTAATAGATTCCATGTTTACACCATATTATTTTGAGTTTCCCCTCTCTTCACAAACTCCTGATGAAACTTTAAAGTAATAGATTCTATGTTTACAACATATTTTTTTGAGTTTCCTCTCTCTCCATGAATTTCCTCTGAAACTTAAAAGTGGTATATTTTGTGTTTTCATCATATTACTTTGAGTTTCCCCTGCAGTTCTTCTTTTCATCCAGATATCAGCAGTGAATGGAATTATGAAACATTTTATTATTCCAGATCATTAAGGTTTTATAAAACTAGTCTCTAGAGGGATATAACAAAGACCTCATCATAAAATCATTTATATGACACACTTTTAAAATGTCTTAAGCACTGATTCCTTTCACAACCGAGGGATTTTCTCTTAAGATACAACATGCTCCATGCGGTCCTTCCAAGAAACACAATTCAAGCTTCCCTCAAGGGCATACTCGAGTCTTAGTCCATAGAAGGCCATCCTTCTAGCTTTGGAGAATTGATCTTGCAAATATGATCCTCCTACAAAGACAACTTCGAAGTCTCTTCTCTACCATGGATCTACCTCTAATACCATGTAGAAATTTA
Source organism: Pinus albicaulis (assembly GCA_034641835.2). Taxonomy (NCBI): domain Eukaryota; kingdom Viridiplantae; phylum Streptophyta; class Pinopsida; order Pinales; family Pinaceae; genus Pinus; species Pinus albicaulis. The sequence goes on along the minus strand of CM076576.1, from coordinate 6,195,733 downwards.
TGTGTAGACTCTAAATTTCTCATGAAATTTACTAAATCACAAGACTAGAAGGTACTCTACTGATCCGCGAAAGCTTATTTACGATCAAGAAAAAATATCATTGACAAGGAAAGGAACATGACACATGCACAAAGATTTATCTAGGGGAAAGAAAATGCTCAAAACCACTTACTATATTTGTTTCATTAATCAAATAATCTAGAAGTATACAATATTCTTGCTCAAGCTTGATCACAACCTGCACTTGTATCTTCTATCCTCTGTATCCTTAGCCAAATTTTCAAGCTGCCAAGATCCTATTTCCTTGCATTTTTCCTTGAGGAATTAGCCCTTATTGTTTTGGGAAATTCCTCAATTAGATTACACAATTTCCGTAGGCCCGTTCTTTGATTGCATGCACCACTTGTACACATGGAACTAGTCTACAACTGATAGTACATTGCCTTGGAATTTCCATCTCATTGGGTAACTGGAATTCTCTGCATGCATCAGTTATTTTGGGCTAATTTATCAGTTAACTAGGTGACCATTGAGTGTGATTGAGGTTACACTACACAACTTCACCTTCCACTAGTTTCTCCAACATTCAGAACTAGTTTAATTAAAAATAACTCAATTTAACTAAAATATATTGCTACAAATTAGAAATGAATCATATTTAATTGAACTGAAACTTCCCCAACTCTAATTTTTTGAGTTAACTGAGTGAAAAAATCCATGCCCCTCAGTTAACTACCTTTTAGATTTTGCTGATGTGGAAATTCAAACTTTCTCTAGTTTGACCAAGGAAAAGTCAAACTAATATTTTGTTGCTGTATTTTCAACATTACACCATTCAGACGTCAAAATTTTCTGGAGGAATCCTATGTTCCATTATAGGTTATGCAAATATTCCTTCAAGAAAAAGTTCAAGTCAACATTCTGTAATCTCCATTTTTTAAACCATCTCTCACCCTTAGTTGGCAAACCCATGGCCTCCGCAATGGATTATTTGATGACTGGAAACTATAGGGTTCTAATTCTTGCTATATTGCCATCAAAAGAGTGTATGAAGTCATGAAACCAACTCATCTTGTATCCATTGAAGCGCTGGAATATTGATTCCCAACCTACATTTCGAAAAAAGATCCAACATTTCTGCATAAACTTCAAAGTACATTCCATTGGGCTCATAACACTTCACATTGCCTGATCTTCCCATCTTGTAAATGTTTCTGACACTGGAAATACTTTCACAACCTTGAATCACCCTGTTCGGACGTGGCAAACCATTCTAGAACCTTCCTACGTGCTGTAAACAAATTTCTAAGTTTGCTAGAAATTACCGTTTTAACAAACTAGGTTATTTAAGGTTTGAGTTTAACCTTTCTTCTTGGGCTTTAAAATGTATCTAGATGTCACATCAAATATGGAAAAGGATAGGGATTTGTGAAAAAACACTTAGGAGTTGAAATGATAGGTTTGGTAGCTCAAAAACTTAATTTTTAATTTTTTTGGTGAGCGCTACAAAAAAATTTCATAGCGCCAACTGTAGGCTTGTGTTAGACTAATTTCATTGAAAAGACTTAGGGAAAGCTCAGGGTTAGGTGAAATGATTTGATTTGACATGTCCTAGGCTTATATAGGAATTTGCACAATTTTTTTATAGGCCCTTTACATAACCATGACTTTACATAATGAACTTTATAATTGTAGCCTTTGGACCTTTAAGGAAAGGTGCATACCTGATGCTAATAAACGACTTGATATTTTGAGCATTAATCTTCATTTATGACACATAGTTGGGGGTCTTGAGGCCTATCCTCTCTTCTATCATGGATATTTTATGTATATGTGACTTATCTCTAGGATTTGTAAGAGATAATGCATTATTTTATGTTCTAGGGCTTTTAGTAGATGAGGAAGTGCTAAATATTTCATATAAATAAGAGAAGTACTTCCCACTTGTGAATCATTGCTACTTGTAGAGATATATCACTACTTGTCATAGTTTTTTTTCAATCTTGAAACCCTCTAGCTTAATTTGTATATTACTTGTAGTGAAATAAAGAAATAGAATAAAGAATTAGAAAAGAAATGAAAGAGAGAGATTTTGTACTTGATTAAGATACAAAACACTAATTTTTTTCTTTCCATTTAATAGTTTGTTTATGACTTGTGGGACTAACCTTTGGCTAAGAAACTACAACGTAGGGGCATCTAAGCTGTCAACATCACCTAGGAATCACAACTTGGCCTAGGCCACCCCAACCCTTAATCAGAACATACGACACAAATGTCAGGCAGGAAACTTAATGAAATTTACATTCAAAGAAATGGAACCATCTACAACATTATAACTTAGGTGTAAGAATGACTTCTTTCTGGCTACCTTCACTTCTCCTCCATGGGTCACCCACTATTATAAGACACACCACAATAATCCAAAGAGGTATTCCCAAGAGATTCTACAAACGTAAGGGTACTACATTATTTATATCTTGTGCCTTTCTCCATATAAAAATATATTATCATATATGGCTTGATTTTTTTGTACCACGAATTTTTGAGCCAATAACCTTTTGTTGACGGGAAAAGATGTCCGACCAATAGTAATGGATCTCCCCGGTAAAAAGTCTCGATTAGACTCTAAACCATTTATGATAGGCATCCCGTCCGGGGTGTGGGTTAGGCTACCGCTGAATACTCCTTTTCTCAGACATAAACGAGCCCTATAGAATTATCAACACACGATTATTCAGATGGCACAAGACAAATGGTTGATGAGCCTTAATGAATAGAAAACACTACAAATAGAAAGATGAGTTAAAGCATGCAACTAAAGGAAATGTTGTTAGCAGCACATCATTAGGGTCACGCTTGTAAAATCTATTCAAACCACAGAAGAAAAAATTCTTTCTGGTTGGAGCACCCTTCACTTCCTTACGCGGTCTCAAGAGATAAGATAAATGTTAGTAAAGAAGTTGCTAACATCTTATAAATAAACAACCTAACATCATTAACACATTTAGTAAGCTGAAATGTATAAATGATATAAGCAGAAAACGCAGATTATTTAATCACAAATATATCAGATACATAAGAAAAATATTCATAGTGTTAACACATTTATCCTCGTCAGATCCAAGAGTGGAATCAAAACAAGTGCTTGTATTCACTCATAGAAAAGTGCATTCAATGCTATATAATTCTCTTTGCTCCTTTGGAGTCCCAAAAAAAGATATTTTACAATTCCCCGAAGGGTTAGTTATAAGACAAAGTTAACCCTCGGGTATCCCTGACTTTTTTCCATCTTGACCATTGATATGCTCTGTGACTTGATGGAATCCGCGAGTTGCGACCTTGGCTATAACTGCGACCTGCAACCCCTTGGCTATTGCTACCTGCGACCTCTTTGGTTTTCTGCAACACGTGACTTGGTCATGGGAACAGTTGGGTGATTGCGAGGTCAGGGACATCTACCTGTTGTTGTTCATTGAGGTAACTCTGCCATGCCCGATAATCTACAACCATTGGGGAGACATGAGGCATATCCTCTATCAACTTGTGAAGACACTTGAGAGCATTTGGAATCAAAGTTTCCCTCTTGATCCTAATCTAATTTTCCAGGGAGGCCAGTTTGGTGTAGATCCGGACCGGTGTTATGATGAATTGAACTAGGTTTTCTTATGATGCCGACAGGTCGTGAGAGGCGGCTACTTGCCTTATGGGCTATAGAAATGCTTGGATATATTTGGAGACTTCTTCCCACATTTTCTCTTCACGAGTGAACCTAGAGACGGAATGTGGTGTACTTAGGCCATTGAGTCAATGTCGCTAATCAAATGTTCATATGTGGACATTAATTCTCCACATCCTTGATGAGTTTCTCCTTGGATTGTACTTTTATCCGGATTTTAACCTTGTCATTCTGGGTGGAAATATAATATTTTCTAGGCAAGGTGGTTGGAGCTTGTGGATACCTGTTAGACCGCTCAAGTATTTTGTCCAAGGCAGTAGAGGCTTCCCTTAGCTGTGTGTTCCTCCTCTTGGTTTCTGCCTGTGCTTTTAGTAGTGACACAACGGTTTGTTTTTTCGTGAACAGTTCTTCATATACCTATTTCATGGTGGACTCCAAAGTGACCAGCTCTCCCTGAACAGTCAATGATATTTCATTAGTAGGGGTATTCGTAACCTGAAGTTGTTGGAATTCTTCTTGTAGCGCCTTATTTTCATGCTTTGATTTAGCTGTCTTTAGTTCGGAGGTCTGTAGTCTATTCTGCAGGGACAAAATTCCTCTACTCATTCTGCTTACGTTCTCCTTGGTAGCTTCTCCAAAAGAGGTACCGCCTGAAGTGATCATAACCGGATTGGTCCTAGTGTCCAAGACTATATCCTTCTCTGTAGTGACTATAATGGGTGCAGTAGGGTCCGGTGCCAAACATATTCTCTTTTCCTACCTGATCTTGTGTGTGAATTGATCATAGGTAAGCCTTTTGAGATCAAGCACTCCATCATCTAGATCCTTGGAGGTACCCAATTCTGAGAGGGCAAAGCACACATTAGTTGCAGTAGTTGTTTAGGGTACCTCGATGTGTGGCAACTCCGTTTTTTTCTCTATCTATGGAGGAGGTGCCTTACTTCCTTCGGTTCCTTTAAAGGAATCTTCCTTTGACTTCCGAATTTCTTCCTCTCTCCTCTTTTGCTCTGTTTCTACTCTATCTTGTTCTTCTTTCAGCTGGCACTCTGCTTCTGCGTTGTCCAGTTCTTCCTTTAGCTGGCACTTAGCTTCTGCTCTAGCTTGATCTTCTTTTAGCTGGCACTCAGCTTCTGTGTTATGAATATAATAAATATGTTTATTAATAGTTAAAATAGGTATTATGTAAGTAATCATTAAGTTAGTGAAAGGGCATGTCTAAAAGACATGCCCATTTATGAAAGGCCACCTGCGTGGGTATATAAACAGGGCCTCATTGTAACATTTATCATCATCTCTTATACATTTATATATATATTATATTATTATTACAATACCTCTTGTGTATTTTATAACTTAAGTCAACAAGCCTACATCTTTGTTGCTCCATTTGGTATCAGAGGAGCGATCTTCTCGCCTGGAAGGAAGCACCTACGCCACTGTTAGTTGCTTTCAACTGTTACATGTTGTGCCTCGAAATTTCTATCGCTCGATGTCTTCATCAATGAATATGGATGATTTCAACAAAAAGTTGATCTATCTAGAGAATAAGATCGATAATTCTAATAAATTCACTAAACGATTAGTCAATCTTGAGGATAAGGTTACACGGAATTATGACAACATCAAACAACTTCAAGACACAAATCCGATAGATAGACTAATGTTTAAAATCCGTAGTGAGTCCAGAGAAAATCATAAAAAGGCAATGCAGAAGATGAACGCCATTTTGGACAAGATAAATCTAATGCAAAAACCAATAGTCCCGAATATTGAACATAGTCAACAAAAAATTTAGCCGATTCAGAAAATTCAGAAGATAATCATGAAGAATCACTACATTCTGAAGAATATTAGGTTATGGAAATCCCAAATTATGAGAATGAAGGTGATATTAAAAATAAAGATGAGCCTACTAGTCATAAATCTGTTGAAGTAGCTGAAAGTAATGCAGATGAAGATAATATGAAGGAAGACTATTTTGAAAAGCAAGAAGATGAGAAATATCATAACAATGAGGAAGATGTTGAAAAATACAACTATAATGATTAAAAAATAACTCCTTGGGGTGACATAGATAAGATTGTTGAAGAAGCTAAAAATGAAGTTGCTATTGCAGAAAGTGCTGGAATTGGAGGGGATACCATGTGCGTGGAACCCAAGGAAGGATTCACCATTATCAACAGTATAGCGATGGAAGAGCATGTGCATAAGAAGGAAAGGTATGAAGAAACCGAAGATGAGATGGCCTTGCTCCAAACACACATAACTTCTGCTGCGACCTCGCAGGTTCTCCCATCTGAAGAGGTCACAGAGTCTCTCGATGAAAACCAACATCGTCCTGAAGAAGAAGAGGAAGAGATGATAGAGAGAGTTTCGTTATCCATCGATTATTTTTACAGACTGCGAAGGAGAGAGTGGTGGGATGAAAAAGTCCATAGAAAGCTTCCAAATATTTTTCGAGAGTATCATTTATGAGGATTTAACTTGGGAAAAGACGCAGTAGTTACCAATATGCTTATTGTCCACGGCATATTATTTGTAATTTATAGGTGCTACTATCTTGTTCAATTCTGACTCTATGGAGAAATGTTGGCACTTACTAATGAGCGTGGGATGCCTATCATAATAAAAAAACATGATGGCATGATTCTTTGCGGGAGAAATAATTGGGATGGAACTGGAGGCAATGATCCCGCCATTGAGCGTTATAGTGAAACAAAGTACCCTTTAGCAGTAAAGCTTGGTACCGTCAAGGAAAATTTGGATATTGCAGATGTCTATTCTTATGCCAGGGATGAAACCGTTGAAGATCCCCTGTTAGCTCAACATTTATCATTCTGTGGTATTGACTTCTCATATTTGAAAAAGACAGATTTGACTACTACTGAAAAAGAACTGGATCAGAATACAAACTTTGATTGGAACTGTATTCAGGAAAGTAGCAAGGAATCAGAGCCTTTATTTTGGCCTGGTTATACATGACTTATCAATATTGGAAATAGCTATTACTTGGCCTCTATCATGCAAACGATATTCTCCACAAAATATTTTAGTTTACGTTATTTTGGAACTAAAAAACTGGATGAAGCTTTTGAAAGGGCTCCTGCAAATCCAACTGTTGACCTGAATACACAGCTGGTGAAACTTGGACATGGCTTACTCTCTGCTATCAATAAGGATGAGGTAACAACATTTGAGAAGAAAAAAACAGAGAAAGAATTAGCAGGAGAGAAATTCAACGGTGAGGAAATTGTTCATCCAAAAGTACCATTATCGGCATGCCTGGCGATTTTCTTAGCACTCAAAGAGGTGCATAATTTTTATAGCATTGCACTGAATGCTAAGACGACAACAGTTAAAACTATTGTTCTAACAACATTTCCTGATTATTTGGTACTACATATGAATGAAGCAACTAAGGATGAAAACATGATATATATTGTGAAGGATTTGCTAGAAATCTTCGAGAAAGCGAAGAAAGCCACTGAAAAATCCTTCGGAGATGAATACAGAAGATCCGATGAGCAACACTATGTGGATGCTCTAAAATCCCTTAACGTTTTCCCCGTAATGCATCAAATTATTCTCGCTACACATCCTCACAAACGCCTTCGAACTCTCACCAAGTATCCCCAATAAAATATCTGCACCGTAACCATAATATGTGTCACGACACACCATTGGCTCGAAACAATTTATGAGTTAATAAGTTTTGGAACACCAAACGTGACATTTGAATAACTTGTGCCCATTCCAATCACGATTTCAATAAATCGTTATACATATATAAATCGAAATATATATATATATATATATATATATATATATATATATATATATATATATATATATATATATTTGGAACCTTAATATAGTTATATATAACTTAATTTATTTAAATAAATAATATATGTATAAGTTATATAAAAATAAAAATAAATAAATAAATAAAGAAAGAAAAAAAAAACAGCTATATATATCTGGATAAGCACAAGAAGAAGGAATTATGAGGGCATATAGCTTTGAGGACAAAGATTTTAAGGAAAAGGGGATAAGCCCTAATTACAAGGAGTATGAGGAAGAATTATACATTCAAGATGACAACACAAAGTGAAGAAAGTTAGGAAGCAATTAAGGCAAAGAAAATTAGTATCCATAAAAATTTGAGGACAAAGTTTCTGAAGAGAAGGGAAATGTTATGAATATAATTCATAACGAATATAATAAATATAGTTATTAATAGTTAAAATAGGGATTATGTAAGTAATCATTAAGTTAGTGAAATGGCATGTCTAAAATACATGCCCATTTATGAAAGGCCACCTGCATGGGTATATAAGCAGGGCCTCATTGTAACATTTATTATCATCTCTTATACATTTTTATATATAATATATTATTATTACAATACCTCTTGTGTATTTTATAACTTAAGTTAACAAGCCTACAACTTTTTTGCTCCATTCTGCCTTATCATGTTTTATCTTTAGCTGGCGCTCAGCTTTTTCCTTTTCTTCCTCTTCTTTCTTTCGTTGTTCCTGTTCCTTTTTCTTGCAGTTTTCCTCCACCCGCTTCTTTATTTTTTCTTCTTTCAGTTGCTTCTTTCATTTTTTCCTCTTCCTGTGCCTTTTCCTCAGCTTCTCGTTGAGCTTTAGCCTCTTTTTCTCTTTGCTAGGCGGAAGAGTTATGACCTATACCGGTCCTTGGCTTCTTGGCTTTGGAGGATGATGCTCCTCCCAGCGTATGGATTCTTTCTTCTAAAGTATGGTTATCTTGATCTTCCTGATTATTTGATTCCTCTGGAGCAGCCTCTCTATCTTTGTTGTACCATTTCCTGACTCTATCTTCAGCTGGGCATTCAGTATGCTAGTAACTCCATTTGAATTTGGTCGAATTGCAGTGGGCAGGGATGATTCTCTCAAGATCGTAAGTCCGGTGTGCCAAGGGAGGTAGAAAAAATCCTCTAACTTGCTCGGCATATGCCTCTACTTCCCTAAAATCCTTCACTCTGTACGTGCCAATATTAAGTGGCAGAGTGGGTCATGGCTTCTTCTTTCCCTTAATGAGAAATTTTGAAAAACCCCCTGACATCTGGTAACATGTTTCTTGGAGGAGGAGTTTGTTTGTTTCGAACTGGGGCAGTTCGTGAGGAGCCTTGAGCGACTCGAAAATGTGGATGAAATTACTATCCATATCAGGGAACTAGTGGGCTACTCAGGTTATCGTCTCCATGGATCTCCTGGACATGCACTAGGTGTCTTTTCCAAATAGCTTCCCATAGAGAGCGGGGATGAAGCTGTGCGTGATTGACTTCCTGTCCTGCTTATATCTGGAATCCCAGAACACCATTAAATCTTTGTGAATTGGACTGTCGTGTTCCGGATCCTAGTTGTGTACCCACCCCTCAACATGGCACCTTGCGCATACCGCATCCAAAAGGTAAGTTGCCATGTAAAATTCTGATGCATACCTTTCATCAGGTGCTAGTGCCGTAGATATGTTTGATTTGAGGGTCGCCACTATCAAGTTGGCCCAATTGAAGTGGGTGTCGTACACAGTAATAGCATACATTAGAGAAACGCAAGTGCCATTGAAAATGTTTGCATCTGGACGACCATACATCCTACATAACATTGCAGCTACAAGCTTTTAGACCTTCTTGAGACCTGTCGTCTGATATTCCTGGTCCTTCTTGAGCCAGAACTTTTCTAGGTCTTCGCACCACCCTCTTAAGGTCTAGGGAATGGGGACTTCATGAGTGGTGGCCTACTCATCGTTGAAGATCTGTTCTCGGGTAGGAAGCGCATAATAGAATTGTGCATCTTGTCCCTTCAGGGTTGCGAATGTCTTCCCAACATGATCTCGAATAACCCAGATCTTGGGGTCGAACTTTTGCAGAATCCACTCAATTAGCTCTACACATGGGAATATAGGCGGATGGGTACCTGCGTAATGGAGCTTGGATCTTTTAACCTGCACATACACCTATCGGTCTGGGAGTTCTTCTGGAAATTCAGGCTTTGTAAATTCTTGGTATGCCTGATACCAAATCATACTGTCCCCTTTACCGAAAGTGCAGGTTGTGTCTCCATAGATAGGGGGAAGAGAAATAGGTATTTCCTCCTCCGAAATTTCTATCTCAGGGCTTTTGTTCCTTTTTTGAACTGTCGGAGGCCCTATATCACTCGAGGCTGACAAGATGGATACGCACTCTAGCTCGGCTTTGAGGTTCCCTGACATGTTCATAAAAAAATCCCACGATAAGACAGATGTCATATTTATAAATATTTGGGCTGCTCCTACCTCTGCTCAACTATTTTCAAGGAAATGGGTGAACCTACGACCTGGAGACCTTGTGACTGGGTCATTGGGTCGCTCGGTCGCATTGGTTTAAACTTTCACAAAAAATCGACCTAGCGAACTTGGCAACTTGTGACTAGGTCGCGAGGTTGTTGAGTCACGCTGATTTAGATCTTCACGAAAGTGTGACCTGACGACTTAGCGACTCATGACCAGGTCGCAAGGTCGATGAGTCGCGAAGTCACGTCACTCTGAACTTTTATGTATATGCGACGTAGCAACCCTGCGACTTAGCGACCGAGGTCACGAGGTCGCGAAGTCGCGGGTCGCACTAGGGCTTGGCAAACGGTTTACGCAGCATCAAAGACCTTCATCTTGTTTTTTAATCAAAAGGGAGGTAGGGTGACACATCAAGTGGGAAGAAAGCATTAAATTCCTTATTAAAAGGGCTTGAAGGAGAACTTGAATAGGCTGATGCAAGGGAGGCTTCCAGAGGAGGTACACAGGGACATCAAGCTACGGGGAGCGGAAAGTTATAGCAACAGGATTCATGGAAGACAACAAAATCTAGGTTGAGGTTTTAAAAAGGGCTAAGGTGAGGGAAAAGGAGGCACCAATCAGTCAGAAAAGCAAACAGCAGGAGGATTAGGCAACTTACCCGGGAAAAACGCGCTCTAGTTGGCTTGTCAGAGGTGTTTTCTTTCTCTGTTGCACAGGTCGAATGTGACCTATGCGACCCTTCTATATATAAAGGGGTCGCACGTGTGGGCAATAAATGAGGGTCTCAAGGTCGCAAATGAGTTGAGTTGATGTGATGTGCGACCTCGCGACTCTACAACCTTGCAACCTGGGGGGGTCGCAGGATCGCAAGGTCGCAAATTTTTGGTTTCGGGATGATATGCAACCTCGCAACTTTGCGACCTGAGGGGTCACAATTTCGCAAGGTCGCAAATTAAATGAGTTAACCAATTCTACAACTTAGCGACCTGAGATTTTGAAAGAGTGAACTTAGGCTTGACGCGATTTTCAAAAAGGTTAGGGACTCAAAAATTTAAAAAGGGGAAAAATGTTGGAGGATGTTATAGCGGCTACAAAAAATGGTGATTCACTAGTAGGACCTAGCATCTCTACAGGTGCTTCATCTTGTGGGGGGTGGGGGGGCTTAGCCTGTTGATCCTTTCACTTCATGGGTCCCACTACTTTCATCCTCAGCCCTTGCATGTTTGCTCCACCTATCTGCATGTCCGAGGGTGCTAGTCCACCACATTTTCATTCCTAGAGACCGGACAAAAAGGTTGGAGTAACCTCCAGGATTTCTAGGATCCGGTATAGTTATTTTTTCCTCATTGTGTTGCTCCACTGCCAGCGAACCTAATGGTCCCAATGGAGTCACTACCTAGGAGTCACAGACATTGCTCCATTGCCAGCAAGCCTGGTCAGTACCCCAGCAGAGACGTCGCATCGCCTCTCTACGCAGGAAGCCTTTCTCAATCCTTTACCCTTATTCATGTGCTAATTTGCACTTATTTTAAATTTACTCAAGGCACTTATTTGACTGTGCTCAAGGCACTTATTTAATTGTGGCATTTATTGCTTGGGCAGATGAGGGATCCCGACTTATTTTTCTTGCAAGAAAGGTTTCTCCTGGTCTATATGAGGACTTTTAGGTTTTCACGGATATCCTTTTGTCTCCTGAGGTCAGCTCTGTCCCCTTTCCGTCTAGTGACCAATTACATCGAGACTTTATTTTGTACAACAGTCCCTTGGGCCAGCATACTAGGTAGGCTACATGCGCTTGGTTCCTGGGACTTGGCTGTGTTTCTCCATTGAGTGCATATCATAGGCAAGCTCATACTACTTTTTCGTTTCAGGGGTGATTCTTCACCAGCATAGATTCTGGCACAACATGCCAATTGAGTAACTTCTACATCTCTCCTTCAACTTGGGATGCCAAAGGGAAAGGGTCAATGAGAGCCTCCTTGGAACAAGTGATTTATTGAAAACAAAACAAAAATGAGAAAAAAAAAAAAAAAATGAAACAAAAATATGGTACAGGGTATGGTGACGGCCCCCTTGGGGCTATCAGGTAAAATAATGTTTAAGGTCGTGCCCATTTACCAGGAGGACCTCAATTCTCCCTTCAAGGGTCTGTAGCCCGTAGGTGTGGGAGCCGACTGTTTCTTTAATTTGGAAGGGACTTGTCCATAGGGCCTGGAATTTTGAGTGTTTTCCTTTATCCTCGTGAGCTTTTTCCCATTTGAGGACAAGGTCACCTACTTCAAAAGATTTTTTTATGGCAGACTTCTTGTCAAACCATCGTTTTATTCAACTTTGGTGGATGGCGAATTTTTCCCGGGTTTTCAGCCTTTCCTCCTCCAACTTCAACAATGTGTCTATTCGGGCTTGTAAGGTAGGGCAAGGGGTGCGATGAGTTTCTTGAGATAATTGAAGGGTTGGGAGAGACAACTTGTGAGGAATAATGGCTTCTTTTCCGTACACAAGAAAAAATGAGGAGGTGCCCAAAGATGACTTGGGTGTAACCCGATCATCCCATAGGGCATTATGGAGTGCGTTATGCCAATTTCATTGTTGGGACAACAGAGTCTTTTTGATGATGCAGATGAGGTTCTTATTAGTTGACTCGTCTAACCCATTTCCTTGGGGGTGATAATTGGCAGAGTGTTTCAGCACTATACCATTTACTAGAGCAAACTCATTTAATTTAAAAGATGAAAAATATGTTGCGTTATAAAAAACAAGGGAGGTTGGAACGCCAAACCTGATCATGGTGTGTTGGGTGATGAGGGCTATTACCTCTTGATCATTGACTTGACGCAACAGTATTGCTTCAACCCACCTTGTGAAGTAGTCTGTGGCTATGAGGATGTATCTATGTTGCTTGGAAGAGTGTGGCAAGATTTCCCCGATCACGTCAAGCCCCCACTGCTGAAAAGGTTCTTCCATCGCGATGGACTGCAACGGGGTGGAAGGCTGTATTTCCCTATTGGTGAACTTTTGGCATTGTCGGCATTTTTGGACATAAGCGTGCACATATTTGAACAGAGTAGGCCAATAGAAACCGACATGCATGATCTTGTGAGTAGTGGTATCTCGCGCATAGTGTGCACCCGTTGGACCATCATGGAGCTCCATCAAAACTTTATGTGCCTCATCATACTCCAAACAACGTAGAAGGACACTGCTGTGGTGTTTGTAGAACAACTTACCCTACATTAGTTGGTAGGATACAAATTTCCGTCTTAACGCATGTTTTTGCTGAGTGGTCAAAGTGGGGCCCATGGTACCATGTCTCAGATATTGTTGGAGATCAACATCCATGAGGAGGTATTCTGTCGGGATATGCTATCAGTTTAACACATGTCGATTTCGTGTTCCCAACTCTCTTCTTCATTGCTTCGTGAGTCTGTTGCTTCCGTGGCCATCCGGCATAGTCCTTGGCCTTTATAGTGTGTGTTGGCTTGAATTCTAGGTCATATTATTGAAGGCACGTCATCCAGTTGCCTTGTCTCTCGCCTAGCTCTTGCTGTACGAAAAGTGACCGAATAGCTGGGTGAGGCACGAATAGTGTGACGTGACTCTTCAAAATATATGGCCTGAAGTATTTAACCACCTTGTACACTACGTAAGCTTACTTATCGGTATCTAGATAATTAAGTTCAACACCTTGCAACCCAGCGCTCATGAATGATATGGGTCTCTCATCGTTGTTGTCATCTTTCTGAGTGAGGATGACAGCCAAAGATGAATCTGAGGCAAAGGTGTACAAGATAAAGCCTTTTCTGAAATCTAGACTATGAAGAGCAGGTGCTTTTGCGATGGCCCACTTGATCTTATTGAACGTTTCTTTCTCAAGAGGATTCCATTTGAAGTTAGCGTTATTCTTGATCATACCATGCAACGGTTTCACAATTTGGGTGAAATCTGATATAATTTTTCGCACGAAGTTGATTTTGCCGAGGAAAGACTGCATGGATTTCTTACCATTTGGGGGCGGTATCTGAGCGATGACTTTCGCACGTTCTGGATCCACTACTATGTCATCTTGAGTTATTATGTGCCCCAATAGGTTTCCTTCGGAGATAGCGAAAATTCTTTTCTTCGGGTTTAGTGAGATCCCGTATTTTCGACACCTTTCAAAAATCTGCTTGAGGTGATGTAGGTGGTCAGACCTACGTCTTGAAAACACAGTGACATCATCAAGGTATACTACCACGCTTTTCCCAATGAGGCCTCTGAAGGAGATGTCCATGGCTCTTTGGAAGGTTGCGCCAGCATTAATCAAGCCAAAGGGCATGCATCTGAATGCGAAAGTTCCCCATTTAGTTCTGAATGTGGTTTTCAACCGATTGGGTTCAGCCACTAGTAATTGATTATAACCTGAAAAACCATTCAATAAAGATAACATCTTGATCCCGATACAGCTTGAAGGATTTTCTCCATAGGGGGCACCAGGTATTTTTCCTTGTCCGAAGTTCTGTTTAAATTCTGGAAGTCTACGCACAAACAAATTTCGCCAAATTTCTTGCGAACTGGGACCAAGTTTGATACCCAGGTTTAATGTCAGACTTTGAAAATTATACGCGCATCCAAGAGTTTCTTTAGTTCCTTTTGGATCATTGGATCTAAAGTGGGGTGTACTTTTCTCAGTTTCTGCTGGAATGGTTTCACTCCTTCCTTCATGGGTATCACGTGCTAGATGATCCACATGTCATAGGTTAGTAGCTCGTCATACGTCCAGGAAAACACATCTCAGTATTTATTAAATAACTCAGTGAAATATTGCCTCTCCTGAGGGGTGCATTCATTACTGAGATTAACTAACTTGGGCTCCTTATCTGTCCCAAGGTTTATTTGTAGGTGCGCTAACATGGAACTTTGTACCTTCGTGTTGGGAGGCCCTTGAAAATGGTTCTATAAGTCAAACAACTTCTCGAGTGACACGATCCCTTTGGGTATGGGATTTTATTTATGATTCCCTTATTCCTTTTGCAAGGCCTGATCATGATCCTCTTCTTCTATAACTGCGTCTTTAAACACGTCTATATTGAGCATGAAATCCAGTACCTGTTGGTCATCATTGAAAACACGCAAATTAGTGACATTATTTGGTATGGATGGCTTGTAAATAATTTCAATAGAAAATCCATCTCTAAGTGGGGTGAATATAGCAGTAGCATTGGCAAGTGTATCAGCTGCTGCATTGTGCATTTTAAGTACGGATTTAATACCGAAAGCGTCAAAAGCAGAAATTAAACGCCATACCTCTTGCTGGTAGCCTTTCAGATGTGGAGACAAGCAATGGATGGTGTTACGTACCTGATGAGTGATAATCTCAGAGTCTCCAATTACCTTTAAACAACAAAATTTGAGATCTATGGCCTTTTTGAGCCCAAGAAACAATGCTTCATACTCGGCTGTATTATTCGTGCAGTGGAACTCTAGCCAACAGGAAATTAGAAACTTGTTCTTCCGAGGGTCCAACAAGATACAACCTACGCCAACCCCATCATGGGTTTTGGAACCGTTGTAGTATAAGGTCCACATTTCATCTTCTGATTTGAAAAGGCTATTTGAGCACACAGGAGACGCAATTGGGGCAGCGGTTTCTAATTGGTCTTCCATTGAGGCGAAGTGGTTGTCAGTGACAAACAATAGCTCAGACTGTACATATTGAGTGATCAAAGATTGGGGAGTTTGGTAGCACCCAAAAATGGATTCTAAGAAACACATACCGAGCTCTTCTTGCGCGAAACTAACTGGTTCGTTAGTTGCGTCCAAGTCGGTCACCATGTGTTTCATGTAATTCTCGCTTTCTGCTTAGATTTGATTGTTCCTGCCCTTGTAAGGGAGCCACAATTGGGACCAATCAATGGAAAAGTATCCTTGCAACTTGCTAGACCAATATTTGCTCAAAAGAAGGCCATAGGCCTCAGGGATATCCACGATTACTATGTCAATGCACTGATGTACCCCATAATCAGAGGATAGGTGGATAATGACATTATTTAATTCACCTATTACAAGAACTTGAGACCTATCGAGTTGAATGATCCCGGCGTCAGTTTTCTCAAGGCGGATGTTTAACTTCTTGCATATAGATAAGGGCATAACATTCGTGGATGCACGAGAATCGACGAGGAAATTATGGACATTGAAGTTGAAGATTGCGAAGGATAGAAGGAAAGGTGGTGTGGATCCCCTGGAGTTGGCATTCACGACATTCACAATAGATTAGGGACTAGCAGCAGCTTGGGCAGATGTGGTGCTCATGGGTTTGGTCGCTGGTAGATTGGAAAATGCTTTGAGGATAAGATCTCGCTGGTTAGCAATGCGAGCGAGTTCAAAGAGAGAAATATTGGCCCGAGCCTTCTTCATATCCTCTATAATTTTATACCTAGAGTCTGTGTGTGAGATAAGTTCGGTGGTGGTTTTCGGAGAAACTGATGAAGATTTAGCCTTGGGGCCTTCTTGGGGATTAGTTGGGATAAATTTCTCAGGAGTATTGGTTTGGTTTTCTATGTTTGGTGGCAGGATTTTCCTTAAGAAATGTTTTCTTTTTTCTTCAAAGGACTGCTTAGGGACTGGGCCTTTGCTCCTCAAGCAATAGTTTTGAGGGGGTTTGGACTTAGGGTCGTCAGCCAAGTTTATTCCAGCTGTGGAAGGGGGGATTTCCTCGCGGATGACCTTAAAAGTGAGGACAATGGAACCTATATCTTCATCCAGGGGGGAGGCCTCCTCGTTGTCTAAGGTAGCATCCTCCTCTAAATCCCCAGGGGTTTGGTCTTCTAGAAGTTGATTCACCACGACGGTCATGCTATTGATCCACTGGGGGCAAGTTTTCTTTGAGTGGGAGGCTTGATGGAAAGAAAAAAAATTATCCTTGCCGATTTCTTCAACGTTGAGGCCATCACTTGAGTTTGACAGAGGTCGGTTCACAATGGGGTTACTCATTCTGAAGAAAGGTTTCTGCGTTTTATCACCTGAGACATAGTCATTGTTCTTCCTCTTCAGATCGGAGACTTCGTTGGTCAATAACTTAAGGGACTTCGTGATACTTTCGAAGTCGAAAGGGTCCTTGTCTTTGTCTCCAGATTTATGGTTCGAGGACTGGACTCTCTTCGTGGTCGGCTTTTCATCATCCCAGCCATCATGATCGATGGCTCCTATGGATAGCATATCCTTTTTGAAAGCGAGGGCGGTGGTGTAATTTTCTACTAGGGTAGCTCTAGCTTCGCGTTTCACGAATACAGAAATATCCCGAGGGAGAGCCCGCGTGTAGTAGTCAATGGTGATGGAATCATCTAAGGCCATATTCGGCAGGAATTTGTTTAATATAGTAGCGAAGTATTTATTGAAATATTTGAATTTCTCCTTCTTCTGGCATTTCAAAGTACTAAGCTCTGTGAGAAGCACAGAAGGAGTTTTGTCTTTCAAATTTTTTTGAAGGAAAGTACTGTGAAATTGCTCCCAAGAAGAAATGGAAGCAACAGGTAGGGACTGGTACCATGTAGCAGCTTTATTATCTAAAGTATGAGGAAAAATACGGCATGCTACATCATCAAACTGCACCCTCATCATTTGTAAGGCCAGGTAAAAGTTGCTTATGTGATCTTCGGCCAGTGTACCCTTTTCGGGGTCGAACTTGGGTAGGTGCTTCTCAGGATGTCGGGGCATGTCATGGAGGAGGCCATGGAGAGATAAAGGAGACTGTGCCATCCAAGCCAACAACTACACATTCCTAGCCTGCTGGTGGCGCGGTATGTAAACATGACCTATTTCACATTCAAATTCGCTCTCTATGCCTAACCTGGATGCTTTGACCTCATGATGGGACTGCATGTCATGATTTCTCCCTTGGTTCCCTACATTCCTGATGTTTCACCAGTTATAAAGGAAGGGGAATATGTTCTGGTTTCGTTTATGGTGAGGGTGTCCCATATTCCGACCTTTCCCACGACCTCTGTCACCACATCCCCTGTTTCCCCGACCCCTCCTGGCAGCGCCCTCAGGCTGGTTATTTGCTTGAGTGTCATCATTCATAGGTTGTTCGGGCTAGGTTTCAGTGATTTTCGAGTCGCCTCCTTCATTTCCTCGGGGACTGTCGAGGGGCTCTACAGAATGACACTCTACGACATCAACATAATCATCTATCATGAGACCTACCAGCAGAGGTAAGGAATTGACCAGGGCTCCCTGACGAGTGTGGTTGGCCACGGGAGTCCAAGGGTTGACTAGGGAGCTGGTGGCTGGGACGTTTTGTAAGCCTCTGATGAGATCACGGGAGATTGGGCGCAAGGCCCTTAGCTGGTGAGAGGTGACCTCGTAGAAAGGGGGTTCTTCTTCAAGAGAATGTTTAGGGGGTGGTGGATCAGTGTTTTCGTACATGATTTCCCCCTGCGGGGTTTGCAACGGAATGTTGCTTGTGTGCTGGGAGCCTGTCATTTAGGCCCTCCTTCTAGCACCAAATCTATTGACGGGAAAATATGTCTGGCCAAAAGTAAGGGATCTCCCCGGTAAAAAGTCTCGATTTGACTCTAAACCGTTTATTATAGGGATCTTGTCCGGGGTGTCGGTCCGGCTACCGCTGAATACTCCTTTTCTCGGACAAAAACGAGCCTTCTAGACTTATGAACACACGATTATTTGGATGGTACAAGACAAATGGTTGATGAGCTTTAATGAACAAAAAACACTACAAATAGCAAGATGAGTTAAAGCATGCAGCCAAAGGAAATGTCGTTTGTGGCACATCATTAGGGTCACGCTTGTAAACGTTGTTCAAACCATAGAAGAAACAGTTCTTTATGGTTGGAGCACCCTTCACTTCCTTAAGTGGCCTCAAGAGATAAGATAAATGTTAGTAACGAAGTTGCTAACATATTATAAATAAACAACCTAACATCATTAACACATTTAGTAAGCTGAAATGTATAAATTATATACGCAGAAAACATAGATTACTTAATCATAAAGATATCAGATACATAAGGAAAATATTCATAGTGTTAACACATTTATCCTCGTCAGATCCAAGAGTGGAATCAAAACAAGTGCTTGTATTTGTTAGCCAGCTATAAAATTTGTTATATCAAATGCTGGCTAAAACATTTTTGGAGTCTTCAAGAAACAAGTTTTATTGATAAAAGATGTTATCTCTTGAAGACTCTTGAAGGCCTCATGCCTCTGTCCAAATCTTCACTGTTGTTTCCATTTCACACTTTGAAATTTTGTTGATTTCATGAGAAAAGACTGCTGCGAAAAACCCCTTTTTCCCCCTCCTCCACTAAAAAACTAACCTTCATTTTGCTCCCCTTTTTCTCCATAAAAATCCTCTACTTTCCTGATTCCCCTTCTTCCATTCATGAAAATCATTTTTACATAGTTTAAAACTCATTTTTAAACTATACCGAAACCCCCAAATCCATTGAAAAACATTGAAAAAATCATAAAAAAATACATATTTTTGTATAAATACTTAAGCCCCCTTGGGCTAAGTCCTAAACCACTTCCCCATTATATTCCCTGGTGCTGGAACCAGGCGCTAGACCCGTCGAACGCTTATCGCATCGAAACTTCCGAACAAACACAAGTCTTTTTGTGTGTAAACATTGAAACCTCCGATTGCGATGGCCTGATCACACAATCGCATCGGCCATTCCACGATCGTGCAATCACATCAACCATTCTCTGATCACGCAATCACATCATCCCACCTCTGATAACTGATTCCCGATTCATTCCCCACTGTTGATCTGGCCCTTAGATTAACGGTAGGCATCTAATCTCATCGGAGATTTTCGTAACACCCTCCCTCTTTCCTCCTTCGATCATGCAATCCTCTGATTGAATCAGGATCGTCCACGTGTCCGGATCGGACGGTCCCAGATCATTCCTGCATTATTTCATTGCCCTCTGCCTTCCACCAAGAGGATTTTAGGCCCGTAATCCCCACCGTTTATCTCCGCGCGATCAACGGTTCTGACTTATTTTTCCCTCCGCTCTCCTTTAACCTCCGCAAACAGATCCGAGCCGATCCAATGACCACGTACCTCTCCACACCCTCTGAAGTAGTATACAAAAAAACGCAGGATTTTATAATATTTTATGTACTTTTGCAGGTTTTTAATGGTTTTCCATTATATTGAAAGAAAGGTCAAAGGCCCGGAATGACGATTCCCATGCCTCTAATTCATCAAAGGAAACCATTCGCAGGGCTCAAACTCCACATCTCGTCAATGTTTCATGAGGCATTGATGCCATATGAGCCCCGCGCGGCCTGCACATCAATAAGACACAGCGTTATTTAAATCAAATTAAAAGAGTATCAATGTCGAAGGCAAAACACAACAGAACAGAATATTGAAGACAATTTGGGGATTACGGCTAAGATTGATTACCAAAAGCCTAATCCTCCAAATCAAAACACAGTTAAAGAAAATCATAAGTTTTTATCAGACAGAAAGGCCTCCACCGCCACATCAGAGGCAAATTTATTCCTCTCAGCTACCACAAAGCCACCTGTGCCTCAAAGCATTCAAACAGAGGCCAAAATTATTGATCAAATGAATATATTTTCCTCAGCGCAGTCGAAGATTTAATTCTGCTAAGGAATTTAATGCACAAAATATCAGCAGAGTTACTATTACATGACGCAAAGCCTTAAAAGTCAACATAAGCTCCCACCGAGCTTAATTCTAAAATGTAAAACAATTAATACAAAGGACACATATGTAAACTTCTTTATTGAGCCCCTCAAAGGCCGAGAAGTCATTAGTCTGTATTAATTGACCTAGGAGATATTTTATCAGATCCCACCTCCTCATTCTTCTATAAATACTTCTATAGAAGATGAGAAATCGTTGGTTGCTGAACTTTGAAATATACTTGAGCTTGATACTTCTACTTGTAAATAGTTTTCACTAGCTCTTGGAGCTCTGCTTGTGATAGATAAGTTAGTTTAGGAAGTGTAGATGATTGCTAAACGAAAGCATTGGACTTAAAGCTGTAACTGGTTTAGAGCATCAATACAAGATGATTTATGGGATCCTGGTCAATGTCGACGATGATGTTATTTCTTATTGTGAATTGTTATTTTACTTCTGTTTTCACTTTTTTCATCTTCTCTTGTAAAGAACAGCACACATAGAGTTAGGACCTATTATATATCAGTACCCTTCTCTGACTGAAAATATTTATCTGTATGTTTTCTTCCAAATTGTGTTATTTAGGAATGATTTAATTCACTTTAAGTAGTAGGAATACTGGCGTTCCCTCGTCCTCCTGTCTTAGCTAAATATTGTTCTTGAATGTTATTTTCATTTCATGTCAAGTAGAGATGAACTAAGGAAGATATGGTGTGCCCTGGTCCTAGTTTTATCCCAAAAGACTGTCTGAAAGTTTCCCTTGGAATGTGTTAAAAGATGGCTAGTTTAAAAGTACTTACCAGATCTTAGGCCATTATTTGTTATCTTTGTGTTTGTCTTGAAATTTACCAAGTAAAGCAGAGCTAGGAGAGAATTTGTGATGAGCCCGGCCCGCTAGTTTCTTCTCCAAAAGTTGCCTTCAAGTTTCCCTTTGTTTTTAAATGTTTTCTATTGAAAGTGTATCAAAGGCTGGCTAGTTTGAAAGTACTTACCAGGTCCTAGTTTACTTTTATGTTTTTCTTAAGTGTGTGTCAAAGGCTAGCTAGTTTCAAAGTACTTACCAGAACCTGGACTGCTCTTTGTTCTTCATCTGTTTTGATTCCCCTTGTTGTTGTATCATTTCATTCCATAAATCAACTTTAAAGAGATCCTTAGACATAGATGACTTGCCCCATGGACCACTCTTGCCTCTTGTTGTTTCAATTAAACCCTATTATGACTCCATAGCCCAATGGACTAAAACCTGCAATTATCTATCTTTTTGGCCAAAGCTTGTTCTGATTGCTTGCAACTTCTCATCTTTGAAACTCTTTGCATTTAGGAATTTCCACCTCAAATAATAATCATGCTCAACCATCCAAAACAAAAAAAAACCCCTGGACTTCATAACTAGCCTAACATCATTACCATAAACTTTCAAAGACAAATCCAATCTTTGCACTTATTGGAGAGATCCCTCTCCGGATTCAGGAGGGCTAGATCCTAGAATCCTAAAGTGCTTGAAATAATGTTGTTTCTGTGATTGGACTTTGCCAATCTTGATAATTACAGATTCCTAACATTTCTGGCGACTCCGCTGGGGAACTTGAGTGAATTTTATCTTACACACCCTTAGGCACTCAAAAGACCCAAAATATCTGGTTAGATTGGTATCTCATTGCTGAATGGTGGGCAACGGCCTGCTTCAAACAGTTAATTCATCCACCTGGAGACTCCACACTCCATAACTCTCAAAGAATCCACTGGAGGAAGAACCTGAAAGATGGCCATGCCTCATAGAAGGGTAGAACATATGGGTTGGATCTGGTTTAAAGAATTCTTTTTATTTTTCTATCAGTATGTTCTGTCTTGCTTTAAGCCTAATCAAGTGTACAAAGATAAAATCCACATTGAGTATGGGAAAGAACTCAGACCTCAGTCTTCAGACCATGAGCAGACCTATACTCCTGTGAAAAACCTGGTGGAACAAGAGCCTCATGTTATATCTCCCACTCCTAAAGAAGCTTCAAGGAGCCATGAGCCTCCTATCACACTACCCACACCCACAAAGGTCATAGAAAGATATAAGCCTCTAGTTTTACCTCTGATCTTCCGGCCCCTTCCTACAGAAATTATAAACAAGCTGCCCCTTTTTAATGGAGAAAATTCAAAAATCACTGCTGAGAAGCATGTCCAAAAGCTCGAGGATGTACTTGACTTATATGAAATAGAAGAAGATGATGTTTGTATTAGAATGTTCGCCTTGTGATTATAAGGAAATGAAAAGAGTTGGTTTAAAAACCTCCACCTACAAACATCTTCAACTTTCATCAATTTGCTCGAGTTTTCCTTGATAGATGGGCAGTCCCGGTGAATGTCTTCCTCATCCTAGAAGAATATCATAATTTGAGAAGATAGTTGGTAGAGATAGTACAAGAGTTTTCAGCTAGGTTCAATAAGGTATACAATGCAATACCTTCTGATGTAAAACCACCTTTGGGATGGGCTCTACTGCACTATCCTAGTTCTTTTGAACCCGAGGTGGAATTCCATATAAGAGAAAGAGAGCCTTCGAGCCTGGAGGAAATGCAGAGCATAGCCGTTACTGTCAAATACAAAAAAAAGTGTAGGGAGGAAGATTTAAAGCAACAAAGAAATACCGGGCAGAAAAATAGCACAGATCTCTTTAGAGAACAAGTTAGAAAGATTGATAGAGACTGTCGACGCCCTGCTGAACATAGAACAAGAAGAACACAAGGTTGAAACTAGAAATGATGAGAAGGAGAGACCTACACCTTGTCCTCAAGAAAGACAAACCAGACCACTGCAAGACAGAAGCCACATGCAAAGCATGTATGATGAACCAGAGTTTGAATCAAAAAATGAACTTGCAGACTATTTTGAAGAAAGAATTGCTAATAAGCCTGAATATTTGATGGGTGACAATGCTTGTAATTATGATTTCCATGATGTTGATATGTCTGATGATAATTTTTTCCAAAGGGAAACTGAGCTCGCAGGGCCATCATCAATAGATTCATGGGAGGAAGATCACGACCATCAACTTCAAGAAAATGATGAGCCAATGCAGGCCATCTATGATACTGATGAAGAAAGTGTTGAAAGCATGATAGCAGACAAAGATTCATTGAATATTCTCTCTGCTTTATATCTGAACATCAATTATACTTGCCATTAAGATGGAAGTTAGTAGCTTTCTAGCTCAGAAGACAAGGAAGAAAGACATGAAGAAAATCTTGAGCAAGAGGAATATCCAGAGCCTTCGCCTGAAAGGGTCAAGGTAATCAAAGCAACTCTTGCTCAATAATATGTTAATTTTTTCACAAAGTTCAGTTCTCTCCAGCAGAACTGGCCAGGGTCAGAAGAGAACAGCCCTGCCATTTATGATGATCCCTCCAGTTCAGGTTGCAGTGAAGATGAGGGAGACCTTCTTTCCCACAGACATATTTGTCTTGATCCAGTGGAAGAAGAGGTATTCTTGGTTAATTCTCATATGCCAAATACTCTCAGCCATGAAAGAGAGGAGTGTGATTACAAAGGCCACACTGCAGATGTAGTGATTGAAGCTGCCCGGGATACAGACAGCCTACCAGCCATGGCAAGTTTTAAAGAAGAAAGTTCATATCATGTTCTGATTGATCCTGTGGCAGAATACATGGAGGCCCTGATTGGCTTAGCCCTTCAAGAATTAATCCTTTGCAAGAGCCAAATACATCAGAAATGGTCACCACTACTGGTGGCCTTAGTTTTGAAGATCCACATGCAGAGCACCCTATGGTTGTCTCTGATGAGCAGTAAATTTTTCTTCCCTTTTTTACTGTTACTTGATTGGCTGCATTGGCAGTATTATATCACCTAGAGCATCAAAAATTCCCAGTTAGAATAGGTTAGATAGGAATGTCAATAAAGCTCAGTTCTGAGCATGTAGTTAGTTGTTATTTTCTGCTTTGAAGAAAAATCAAAAATTCAAAAATACAAAAACAATGAAAGAAAGAAAAGAGGGCATATTGTGAAAACAAGAAAGGTACAACCCCATACCAAAAAAGAGAAACAAATCTGAAAGTGTGCAAGCTTAAATGCCACTCCTAAAAGACACACTTCTAGTTAGTCAAACAACCTAATCTTGACTAATTAGTTTTAAATTTTCTGCTGATAGGATAGTGAATTCGATTTTCCAAACTGTTTAATCTTGGCTTATCAATAGGTAGATTAGGCTAGATATTAAAGGTTCAAACATGCTCAAAATATGAACCTACGTGTCCAAAGGAGAAATGACTCAAATCTGTTTAAATTCTGAGTCAAAACAGAGGAATAATTGGTTCTAATCAGCTCAAAATCTAAACCAGTTGACAAAGGAAAGACAATTCAAACAAGAGTCAAAACAGAGCTGAAGAAAAGATGAAGGAAGTGCTTTGAAATTTCAGATCTTAAGCTTTCCATTTTGATTTAATTTTCTGCAAAATAATATCTATGTGCAGCTTGTTTTTCATGCCATAGATCAACATCAAGTTAGACTGTTCAATCCTAACTTGAATGATTTTTAATTTCTGTTGTAGAATTTAGAGAATAACATTTGTTGGACAGTTTAATCCCAACAGATGGTAGATTAGGTAGGGAATCAAATGGACTCAATTGTTTAATCAGAGTTAATGGAGAAATAAGAAGTAGAATTAGATTAGTTTTTATGCTTTCAAAAGAATAAAATTTTGTGAAAAGAGTTTTCCAATCCAGGTGCACTCTAATGAAGAAAAAATGTTAGATCAGTAGGATTGGGTAGGTAGAAAGCTTGTTGATGAAAGATCCATCGTTTTTATGGTTGCTAATATGTTTTCAGAGAAAGATAATCCTAGCAAAGGAAGGGCAGCCCAATGGATGAGGCACTAATCAACCTCCCAGAGAATGCAAGTCTGAAGTTCTTGATGCCTTCAAGAAGGCACCATCCCCAAGTGGAGCCACTGCTAGCCAGCTATAAAATTTGTTATATCAAATGCTGGCTAAAACATTTTTGGAGTCTTCAAGAAACAATTTTTATTGATAAAAGATGTTATCTCTTGAAGACTCTTGAAGGCCTCATGCCTCTGTCCAAATCTTCACTGTTGTTTCCATTTCACACTCTGAAATTCTACTGATTTCATGAGAAAATACTGCTGCAAAATACCCCCTTTTCCCCCTCCTCCACTCAAAAACTAACCTTCATTTTGCTCCCCTTTTTCTCCATAAAACTCCTCTAATTTCCTGATTCTCCTTCTTCCATTCATGAAAATCATTTTTACATAGTTTAAAACTCATTTTTAAACTATACCGAAACCCCCAAATCCATTGAAAAACATTGGAAAAATCATAAAAAATACATATTTTTGTATAAAGACTTAAGCCCCCTTAGGCTAAGTCCTAAACCACTTCCCCATTATATGCCCTAGTGCTGGAACCAGGCGCTAGACCCGGCGAGCACTTATCGCATCGGAACTTCCGAATAAATGCAAGTCTTTTTGTGTGTAAAAATTGAAACCTCCAATTGCGATGGCCCGATCGCACAATCGCATCGGCCATTCCACGATCGCGCAATCGCATCAACCATTCCCCGATCGCGCAATCGCATCATCCCATATCCAATCGCCGATTCCCAATTCATTCCCCACCGTTGATCTAGCCCTCAGATTAATGGTCTACATCTAATTGCATCAGAGATTTTTGTAACACCCTCCCTCTTTCCTCCTCCGATCATGCGATCCTCCGATTGAATCTGGACCATCCACATGTCTAGATCGGACGGTCCCAGATCATTCCTGCATTATTTCATCGCCCTCCGCCTTCCACCAAGAGGATTTTAGGCGTGTAATCCCCATCGTTGATCTCCGTGCGATCAACGGTTTTGACTTATTTTTCCCTCTGCTCTCCTTTAACCTCCGCAAACAGATCCCAACCGTTGGATGATGCCATCCAATGGCCATGCACCTCTGCACACCCTCTAAAGAAGTATACCAAAAAAAGCAGGATTTTATAATATTTTATGTAATTTTGCAGGTGTTGAATGGTCTTCCATTATATTTAAAGAAATGTCGAAGGCCGGGAATGATTATTCCCATGCCTCTTATTCATCAAAGGAAACCATTCGCATGGCTCAAAATCCACGTCTCGTCAATGTTTCATGAGGCATTGATGCCATATGAGCCCCACGTGGCCTGCACATCAACAAGACACAACGTTATTTAAATCAAATTAAAAGAGTATCAGTGTTGAAGACAAAACATAGCAGAACAGAAGATTGAAGACAATTTGGGGATTACGGCTAAGGTTGATTATCAAAAGCCTAATCCTCCAAATCAAAACACAGTTAAAGAAAATCATAAGTGTTTATCAGACAAAAATGCCTCCACTGCCACATCAGAGGAAAATTTATTCCTCTCAGCTACCACAAAGCCACCTGTGCCTCAAAGCATTCAAACAAAGGCCGAAATTATTGATCAAACGAAGATATTTGCCTTAGCGCAGCCGAAGATTTAATTCTGCTAAGGATTTTAATGCACAAAATATCAGCAAAGTTACTATTACATGACGCAAAGCCTTAAAAGTCAACATAAGCTCCCATCGATCTTAATTCTAAAATGTAAAACAATTAATACAGAGGACACATATGTAAACTTCTTTATTGAGCCCCTCAAAGGCCGAGAAGTCATTAGTCTGTATTAATTGACCTAGGAGATCTTTTATCAGATCCCACCTCCTCATTCTTCTATAAATACTTCTGTAGAAGATGAGAAATCGTTGGTTGCTGAACTTTTAAATATACTTGAGCTTGAGACTTCTACTTGTAAATAGTGTTCACTGGCTCTTGGAGCTCTGCTGTTAGTCTAGGAAGTGTAGATGATTGCTAAACTAAAGCATTGGACTTAAAGCTGTAACTAGTTTGGAGCATCAATACAAGCTGATTTATGGGATCCTGGTCTATGTCGACGATGATGTTATTTCTTATTTTGAATTGTTATTTTACTTCTGTTTTCACTTTTTTCATCTTCTCTTGTAAAGAACAACATGCATAGAGTTAGGACCTACTGTATATCAGTACCCTTCTCTGATTGAAAATCTTTATCTGTATGTTTTCTTCCAAATTGTGTTATTTAGGAATGATTTAATTCAGTTTAAGCTGTAGGAATACTGACGTTCCCTCATCCTCTTTTCTTAGCTAAATATTGTTCTTGAATGTTATTTTCATTTCATGTCAAGTAGAGATGAACTAAGGAAGATATGGTGTGCCCTGGTCCTAGTTTTATCCCAAAATATTGTCTGAAAGTTTCCCTTGGAATGTGTTAAAAGCTGGCTAGTTTAAAAGTACTTACCAGATCTTAGGCCATTCTTTGTTATCTTTGTGTTTGTCTTGAAAGTTACCAGGTAAAGCAGAGCTAGGAGAGGATTTTTGGTGAGCCCGGCCCGCTATTTTCTTCTCCAAAAGTTTCCTTCAAGTTTCCCTTTGTTTTTAAATGTTTTCTATTGAAAGTGTATCAAAGGATGGCTAGTTTGAAAGTACTTACCAGATCCTAGTTTACTTTTATGTTTTTCTTAAATGTGTGTCAAAGGCTGGCTAGTTTCAAAGTACTTACCAGATCCTAGACTAATCTTTGTTATTCATCTGTTTTTATTCCCCTTGTTGTTGTATCATTTCATTCCATAAATAAACTTTAAAGAGATCCTTAGACATAGATGACTTGCCCCATGGACCACTCTTGCCTCTTGTTGTTTCAATTAAACCCTATTATGACTCCATAGCCCAATGGACTAAAACCTACAATTATCTATCTTTTTGGCCAAATCTTGTTCAGATTGCTTGCAACTTCTCACCTTTGAAACTCTTTGCATTTAGGACTTTCCACCTCAAATAATAATCATGCTCAACCATCCAAAACAAACAAAAAACCTTGGACTTCATAACTAGCCTAACATAATTACCATAAACTTTCAAAGACAAATCCAATCTTTGCACTTATTGGAGAGATCCCTCTCTGGATTTAGGAGGGCTAGATCCTAGAATCCCAAAGTGGTTGAAATAATGTTGTTTCTATGATTGGACTTTGACAATCTTGCTAATTACGGATTCCTAACAATATTCATTCATAGAAAAGTGCATTCAATGCTATAAAATTCTCTTTGATCTTTGGAGTCCCAAAAAAATATCTTTTACAATTCCCTGAAGGGGATATTTATAGGAAAAAATTGACCCTTGGGGTATCCCTGACTTTTTGCCTTCCTGACCATTGAGATGCTTTGTGACTTGATGGAATCCGTGACTTGTGACCTTGGCTATAACTGTGACCTGCGACCCCTTGGCTGTTGCTACCTATGACCTCTTCTGTTTGTTGCAATATGTGACTTGGTCATGGGAGAAATTGGGTGATTGCGAGGTCAAGGACATCTACCTGCTGCTGTTCCTTGAGGTAACTCTGCCATGCGCGATAATTTGCAGCCACTGGGGAGACCTGAGGCGTATCCTCTCTCAACTTATGAAGACACTCGAGAGAATTTGGAATCAAAGTTTCCCACTTGTTCGTGATCTGATTTTCCAGGGAGGCCAGTTTGGTGTAGATCCGGACCAGTGTTACGATGAATTGAGCTAGATTTTCTTGTGATGCCGGCAGGTCTTGAGAGGCGACTTCTTGCATTATGGGCTGTAGAAATGCTTGGATATCTTTGGAGACTTCTTCATACATTTTCTCTTTACCCAGTGCACCCAGAGACAGAATGTGGTTTACTTTAGCCATTGAGTCAATGCCGCTAATCAGATGTTCATATGCAGACATTACTTTCTCCAAATCCTTGATGAGTTTCTCCTTGGATTGTACCTTTATCCGGATTTGAACCTTGTCATTCTGGGTGGAAATCCAATATTTTTTAGGCAAGGTGGCTAGACCTTGTGGATACCTGTTAGACCACTCGAGTATTCTGTCCAAGGCAGTAGAGGCTTCCCTTAGCTGTGTGTTCCTCCTCTTGGTTTCTGCTTGTGCTTTTAGTAGCGGTGCGACAGTTTGTTTGTAATATTCAAAAATTTGCATGCAGCAATTTGGAATATTAATTTTGCTAATTTCACTTAGGAGGTGAATTAAAATGGGTAAAAGGCCCATGAGTAGGAATAAAATCCCTCATAGTGTGAAAGGGATCATTGGAGCAGCTTATTTTGCACCTTCCAGTGTGAAAAGGCGCAATTTGCATGAGGATAAGGTCAAGCTTGACCAAGTCAACAATGTTGCATAAGAGGTGTAGCTTGCATGAGGAGACAACGCAGTTTGAGAGGGAGGAATATTATTTATGGAAGAAACCCTAATGTGTGGGGTCCAGAGCAAAGAGGCATTCACTTGCATAAAAGGAGGAAGAGGCAGCCATAGTGAGACATCTTTGCGCATATTGATTTTGGTCTAAAGACTATTTGCATTCTCTGACTGTTCAACCGAGTTGAAGTGCTGCTTAGCATGAGGGATTCCTGTTTAGGATTTCCTCTCCTTCTTGAGAGGCCTCTTGAAGTATTGCACTTCATTTCTCCACATCTTGGTTCAAGGCCAAAGGCACTACCATCAGTCACTGCGTTATTTCTGCTGAAGTATAACGTAGTGTTGCTGGGTGTTGCAGTGGAGGGTTCCACAACACCTCTTCTTGGCTTATCTTTCAGAGGAGGGAGTTCATATCTCTCCGAGAGATCAGTGAAGGAGGTTTCAAAGCTTATTGGCACATCTTGGCATCAAGGCCGAGCTTCTCCCATCATAGACAACGCAGTCCCTTCAATAGACTGCGTTATTTCAGTGTATATTTGCAGTGGGGGTTTGCACCACCATTTTGGGAAGGCAATATCTTCAGTGTTAGGATCAACATATCACTTGAGAGATCTGTTGGAGGAGGTTCATTTCATATTGATCATCATCTTCAACCATATCCTTCTATTTTCTGAGTTGCAGCTGCTACCCAGCAACTTCGACATTTCTACAGATTTTCCATTTTCATGTATATTGTATCCAATCCTTCCAAGGATTGTGTATTATTGTTGTATTAGTGTTTTCAGGGGTTGAGAGCTTGCTCCCCCACATTTCTTGAGCTATTATTGTCATATCATTCTGTTATCATGTATTTTTTTGCAGTGTCTCCTATAAACTACGTTATTTTAGCCAGGGCTTTTCACATGTAGCAGTGTTTATTCATTTCCTTGTACATGTTCTATTGAGGCTCTCATTGCCTAGCTTGAGTGATTGATTCCTCAAAGCATTGTACTCTTTTTCTGCTATATCATACACTTTTTGGCTATACATATCTTCATGTGCTCACAACTATAAGAATAACGGTGTCATTCCATCGTATGTGCTTGCATTTGTTGCATTCCCTAAACGAACACTTTTAGAGGACATATAGGAGTGGGAGATCTATTTAACCACTCTATCAGGGTTTCTTTGGAGCCTCCTCTTAGATTTAGCACTTAGACACATGTTTCTAATGGATCCAGGTCTTGATTTCAATTCCTGTAGCAGCCATTACTGGAAAATGTGTTTTCCAGTCATGCCTTGCTAGCTGTTCCAGATTTGGAATATTACATTGTTTTATCGTGAACAGTTCTTCATATACCTATTTCATGGTGGCCTCCAAAGTGACTAGCTCTCCTTGAACAGTGAGTGATATTTCATTATTAAGGGTTTTCCTAACTTGAAGTTGTTGGACTTCTCTTGTAGTGCCTTCTTTTCCTGCTTTGATTTAGCTCTCTTTACTTCGGAGGCCTGTAGTCTATTCTATAGGGACATAATTTCTCTACTCATTATGCTTATGTTCTCCTCGGTAGCTGCTGCAAAAGTGGTACCAGCTAATGCGATCATAACCGGATTGGTTCTGGTGTCCAAGACTATATCCTTCTCTGTAGTGACTATAAGGGGTGCAATAGAGTCCCATGCCAAACATCTTCTCTTTTCCTGCCTGATCTTGTGTGTGGATTGGTCATAGGTAAGTCTTGTGAGATCAAGCACTCCCTCATCTATATCCTCGGAGGTACCCAATTCTGAGAGGGCAAAGCACACATTGGTTGCAGGAGTTGTTTGGGGTACCTTGATGTGTGGCAACTCCGTTTGTTTCTCTGTCTCTGGATTAGGTGTCTTAATTCCTTCGGTTCCTTTGGAGGAATCTTCCTTTGACTTCCGACTTTCTTCCTCTCTCCTCTTTTTCTTTGTTTCTTCTCTATGTTTTTCTTCTTTCAGTTGGCGCTCTGCTTCTACTTTGTAATGTTCTTCCTTTAGCTAGCGCTCAGCTTCTACTCTAGCTTGATCTTTTTTTAGCTGGCGCTCAGCTTCTGCCTTATCCTGTTTTATCTTTAGTTGGTCTTAGCTTCTGCCTTTTCTTCCTCTTCTTTCTTTCATTGTTCCTCTTCCTTTTTCTTGCAGCTTTCCTCTGCCTGCTTCTTTCTCTTTTCTTCTTTCAGTTGCTTCTTTCGTTTTTCCTCCTCTTCCTTTGCCTTTTCCTCGGCTTCTTGTTGAGATTTAGCCTCTTTTTCTCTTTGCTGGGTGGAAGATTTATGACCTGTACTAGTCCTTGGCTTCTTGGCTTTGGAGAATGATGCTCCTCCCAACGTATGGATTATTTATTTTAAAGTCTGGTTATCCTGATCTTCCTGATCAGTTGATTCCTCTAGAGCGGCCTCTCTATCTTTGTTGTACCAGTTCCTGACTCTATCTTCAGCTGGGCAATTAGTATGCTGGTAAATATATTTTAATTTGGGCCGCTTGCAGTGGGCAGGGATGATTCTCTAAGGATCATACGTCCGGTGCACCAAGGGAGGTAGAAAAAATCCTTTGACTTGCTCGGCCTTTGCCTCTACTTCCCTGAAATCCTTCAATGTGTAAGTTCCAATAGTGAGTGGCAAAGTGGGTCATGGCTTCTTCTTGCCCTTAGTGAGAAATTTTTAAAAACCCCCTGACATTTGGTAACATGTTTCTTGGAGGAGCAGTTTGTCAGTTATGAATTGGGGTAGTGCGTGAGGAGCCTTGAGCGACCTGAAAACTTGCATGAAAGTACCATCTGTGTCAGGGAACCAGTGGGCTACTCGGGTTATCGTCTCCATGGATCGCCTGGACATGCACGGGGTGTTTTTTCCAAATAGCTTCCCATAGAAAGTGGGGATGAAGCTGCGCGTGATTGACTCCATGTCCTGCTTATATCTGGAATCCCAAAACACCATTAAATCCTTGTGAATTGGACTGTCGTGTTCTAAATTCCAGTTGTGTGCCCACCCCTCAAAATGGCACCTTGCGAATACCGCATCCAAAAGGGAAGACGCCATGTAAAATTCTGATGCATACCCTTCATCAGGTGCTAGTGCCGCAGATATGTTTGATTTGAGGGCCGCCACTATCAAGTTGGCTCGATTGAAGCGGGTGTCATACACAGTAACAACATACATCAGAGAAACCCAAGCGCCATTGAAAGTGGTTCCGTCTAGATGGCCATACATCCTACATAACATTGTAGCTACAAGCTTGTAGACCTTCTTGAAACCTGCCGTCTGATATTCCTGGTCCTTCTTGAGCCAGAAATTTTCTGGGTCTGTTAGTCATCAGTATTTTTCATTTGTTGGTGATGACTAGATCCATAGCTGAGTTTTCTAGAAGCTGAATTCCATATGTAAAACTGTCATCTAGAAAACCCTCAAAAAACTTTTTTCGCCCTCCTACTTTTCAGTCCGCCCATGTCAAAGTCAAAACTCATTATCACTATCCTTTCTAGCTTTAGCCCTACTGGTCTGCCCATCAGCTTTAAAAGGAAAATCCAAGTTTGTTGCAAAAACCTCCCCTAAGTTAGGAAGTGGCACTTTAAGACATTTTACCCTTGGCAACCATCAAAAGGCCAAAAAAAAAACCTCCATCTAATACAGACCATTCATAACAGACCTCCCACTCTAAAAATCAAGTTGACCACAGCTCTAAGTCGCGCCACTTACACACCCCTGTTGGAAATATGATGCAGAGTGTTGTCCTTGATGGCAACCCACTGAATGAAGATGAAGACATGTGACTGTTAACATGTGTTGTCCTTGATGGCAATCCACCTGATGAAGTTATTCTTGACTTGATGGACTTGGTAAATGATGTAAATCTGATGTGATATGATGTTTTGTTGACAATATGATGCTAAGTGTTGTCCTTGAAAGGCAACCCACTTAATGAAGATGATGACAACTTACTTGGTGAAGTTGTGCTTGCTAGAATATGTTCTTGATAAGCTAAATATGATGTATCTACAGTGTGTACAGAAGGCAGTGAAGAAAAGAAGTCAGCATGTGCTCAATCTTGATGAAAAAAGTATGTCTCTATGAATACGCGGATATGTCTAGGGGAAGTCGCGTATGCACGCAGGAAAGAACGTGATAAGTCACGTATGGGCAAAAGCGCTCAAAAAGTGCAAAAACAGGGGCCCATGGTATTGAAGACTCATGGTATTAATTTGGCTCGTGGTATTGAAGGCTCATGGTATTGCTTTGGCCCGTGGTATTGAAGGCTCATGGTATTGCTTTGGCCCGTGGTATTGAAAAAGGATAAACCTATATAAGGAGAAGAAATTCATTGTGCAAATCAGAAGTGTGGGTGCAAGATGTCTGAGCTTGAATGAATACTTCTCTGTGAAGTATATATGTATGGAAAGGGTAAAGGTTTGATGATAGATCTGAATCTATGATGCACCAATGAAGAGATGATGAAGCGGGATATCTAGATCTGAAATGTATCTGTATTTGCTAGATCTGTTTATGGAGTGATTGGATCTGTGATGAGGCGAACATCTGTCTGAAGTAAAGGGTTGAATCTGAACCGAATGTCTGATCTGAAGAAGTATGCAGCTCTATAATGGTTGAAGATCTATACGCGAGTTTGCTGAAGAGGAAGCGCGTATATACGCGGCTTCGCTGAAGAAAAAGAGTGTATGCGCAGTGAAGTGTATACAGATGTATACGCTGGTTGATGTGGACGAAAGTGCGTATATACGCGACATCAGAGAAAGGAAAGCGCGTATGCAAACTAGGGTTTGCTGAAGCAAAGGGTATGAAATATCTGATCTGTTCTGCTGTGTTTCTGCTATCTGATCTGTGTTGATAAGTATTTGTTGGTGATGTATGTTTGTGCTTAAAAGTATGGAAAGGGTCCAGTCTGAAAATATGATGAAATGTGGCCTGCAAGTGGTGTCCTAAAGGAAGCTTTGGATCCAGTGTGAAAATTGATGAAACGTGGTCCATAGAGGTGCTGAGGGTTGTAGCCTTCAGTCAGGGGGTGGTAGCTCCCTTCCAGGTGAGGCTAGTAAACGAGATCAGGGGGTCGTAGCTCCCTTCCAGGAGAGGCTGGTAAACGAGTCAGGGGGTTGGAGCTCCCTTCCAGGAGAGGCTAGTAAATGAGCGCAGGTGGGTGCCTATGTGCTGGTCAAGTCTGCGCCAGCACATATGTTGTAACATGTTTTCTCTATAATAAAATATTGAAGGCTGAGCAACTGCAGCGGTGGTTATCTCCTGACTTGGGTTTCCACCTAAAAATCCTGGTGTTCATGTGTGATGCTTTGTGTGATGGCTTATTCTGTTCTTACTGCACATGTTTACTATTTATTGAACATCTGATGAATGAATGATGGAATGATATAAGCAAAGAACTAATGACATAACTAGATCTCTGTGTATACGCTAGTTTCATGAAAGATATCCGCGTGTATACGCAAGTTTAATAAAGGAAAGTAGCGTATGGGTTTTAAGGAATGAAAAAGTGAAAAGTTTTGAGTATGCAGTAAATACTGATTCACCCCCCCCCCCCCCCCCTCTCAGTATTTTTCCCAACAACCCCTAGGTCTCAGCATTGCATAAACCACAGTCTCAAGATGATTATTAGGTGTTTCACAGTGTTTTATGGATTCTACAAAGGCAGGAAATATAACATCATCTCAGAAGAAATTGCTTTAATCTACATTTAGAAGAACAACTGCTTCTAAATGTAACATGAGCCTAAGATATATCTGCAAAACAGAGAATCACTCATCAAGACCTTGCAGCTTCCTTCCAGCATGAAAATCACAGTAAGAGAAAGACACCACTGTCACAGCAAACTGGTAAATTAGCATGGCCAAGAACCTCCTTCATTTACAAGCAGAGGGTTAGGGCGCCTCCTTCATCCACAAGCAGAGGGCGCTGGCCAATATTGACTTTAAGGATTGCAAAAACCCAGGTTTGATTTTTACTGTACAGTGAAACAGGGACTCTAGGTTTTCTGAGTATAAGTGATAATCATAACAGGGCTACAGTCTAAAGTATGCAAGTTAAAGGGATAACAGAGTTTTGGTCTTGTAAAGGAAGTCATTTGAAGTTTTCAAATCATGTAAATTGTTAAACTTTAGAGAGGCATATCATTAGCAAAAACAATTCTAATCATAAGCAGCCTGCTGTTCCACAAGACCAAATTGAAGAGATGCTGACACAAGCTTAAAAGGTAAAGGGCTCTACAAGTTCCAAAGCATAGCAAATACAAGAGTACTTCAGTTTAATTCATCAAGCTTTAAAAAATAAAAATAAAAAAAAATCACCAAAGACAGAATCCACATACCACTGCTGCAGGAGGAGGCATTTCTTCAAAGCAAGGAACAGTCAAAGTTTCAATGGACATTTTATCACAAGTCATCATCTGGGTTTTGAAGACTTTGGAAAGCATGGAAATAAAATCAGCTGGTAAGAGCAATTTGAGTTTTACTACCAAGAGACATCACCCGTGGAACTTGTGTTCATCATAGGAAAAGGAGTTTGTTTTGATAGACTGTCATTGTTTAGATGATTTGGAACAAACACAGTTTTTCATTATTAAAAAAGACAGAGATATCATAGATGATACACCTACAGGCAGGGAAGTATTTTGAAAAAGAGGCGCCTTTCTCAAATCAGAGGGCCATGATCAAGTCCAAATAGAGTCAGCAAACTTGGCATCTACAGTGGGAA
The DNA here is from genome assembly GCA_034641835.2 of Pinus albicaulis. Lineage (NCBI taxonomy): Eukaryota > Viridiplantae > Streptophyta > Pinopsida > Pinales > Pinaceae > Pinus > Pinus albicaulis. The sequence goes on along the minus strand of CM076576.1, from coordinate 6,159,120 downwards.
AAGGGTTGAAGGAGCAAGTAAGGACTGAGGCTGTCAAAGCATGTTGACAATACAAAACCTACCCTTTCAGAAACAAAGAGTCTTCAGGTATTTTCTTGAGAGTGTTAAAGTGGGGTTACTTTATATAATAAATATCACCAGCATTTTTAAACACAGTGGCAGAGATGATATGAAGGTTATTGAGTTATTTTTCAAAGTTTGAAGTTTGGTGTTAAAGTTGTCACCCAAGGAACAAAACTGGCAAGAATCACCCTTCGAACACCTGTGCATAAGTAAAACAGAGTTCTGGCCTTTCAAGCCATTTTTGTTTTTATAAAGAAGTTGGTCCATGATTAACACGATCTAAAAGCATAGAAAATCTCCAACGCATGCATCGCTTGTGAATTCAAGTTGCAAATGCGCCAAGGGTATTGTTGCAAAAAGTCAAAAGGGCTATGAACACCTTGCAAAAGCCAACCCAAAAATTTCATTTTACATTTAAAACAAAGGTGACCGTTGAAGATTTTGAAATGACATAAGAGTGAAGTCGGAGAGTGAATTTTTCGTTTTCAAACTTCAAACAAAGCTCTGTGCTACCCTTAGCATCGAAACAAGGAAGTTCGGGTCAAATTACAGAAGTTTGCACCGTTTAAACACCTCGCGACGCACCTGGAATTTTGCACGACACGCCTGGAAGCGATTTTGCACAGGCAGTCAGTGTATGCGCGACGCGCCTATACACGGCGCCCGACCCCGACCCGACAGGCCGCCCGGGTTGTTTTGTGCGCGCCGTTCTTTTTCTGAAGAGTGCCGCGCAGGCCTAAAGACCTCCAGAGCTATCTCCGGCGCTCCACGAGAGTTTTGCTTCATGTCTTGAGGTATTTTCACAATTTGTCCCTAAATTTTGTGACTGCTTGATGATGTTTGGAGCCAAAAAATAAGGTTTGAAACAAGTTAAGTTGAGTGTTTACGTTCAAAAAGGAATATAGTTTTTCTGAGTTTGGGATAGCTCATATTCACCAACAGAAGGCTTATCCAAACAGGCCACTCCTTCTTTGTGTTTCAAAACTTAGTAGTTATCCTCAAAGCAGTCAGTTTTTAGCAAAAAAGCAGTGTTATCCAGTTGGGGGTGTTTTGGTCAGAACCCTATTTTAAGACAATTAAAGGAAAATTTCAAATTGACTGATATACACATATTGGTGAGCTGCATACGAGGGGGTTGATGTTTTGATCCAAGGAAAGCTTATTCACTGTTAAACTGCTACAAATTTTCACAACACTGCATTCAAAACTTTCGAACCTTGTCACCATAGCTGAAAAAATAGTGTTTTCTGTGTGGTAATCTGAGGTGTTAAACTGTGATAAGATGTTGGACGTATTATTTAAGGCACCTACAGGAAAGAGTTGGTGTCGAAACTAAATGCAGTTTTTTTCACCTTCATTAATCAAAAGACCAGGGATTCTATACTTTCAAAACATCAAAGGGCAGATTTTAAACCTATAAACTACAGAAAGGGCAGTTTATTCCTGAGTTTTTCCACTTGACTATTTTGTGTTTCAAATCTTACTTCGACAAGTTGATATTCATATAGGGCAGAGGTTTTTTCTACAGAGAAAAGGGGTTTCCATATTAAAACGGGAGTTTTGATTGAGGGAAAGGGATAAGACTCCTACAGGCTTGGTTAAAACTTGCATAACACTCTTCAAAATTCTGTCACCTTGTTCCATATCAGTAAGTCTGCTTGTGTTCACACTGGGGGTTAACTCTGTATATGTATGACTCTGTTTAAATGAATTAACACACAAACAGAAGACAGTGAAGTATAATCAAAAAAAGAAATTTGTCAAAAGAGCAGTTTATAAGTTGAAAGACCACAGGGTAAAGCTGCTCCTGCTCCTCATAAAAGGACAGTGTTCACTATGTTTGCCACTTGATTTCCTTTGTTTTTCCAGCTTGTTTGATAAGTGGATGTTCAGGTAGAGCAAAGGATTTTTCTACAAAGGCTAGGGTTACATTTATAAGGGGCCATTGATTGTTTTAAAAGGAGAAAACTCACATAGCCTCTGCCTAAAAACTTTTGAAGTCTTTTAAACTCTATCATCTTTGCTCGGGACTGTGATATTGACTGTCTAATCATACTATGGTTGATTGCACCATATGCAAGTTTGTTGCATGTTGGCACATTAAGAAAGGCAGGTTTTAAATGATTGCAAGGTCTACCATGGGCAAAGCACTTCTCGCAGCAAACTCCTCCTCGCAGTCTACCCTTCATTTCACTGTATTATTTCTTACTGAGAAGTTGTTGATTGAGATATTTTCAAGGTGGAAGGCAACTTTCTGAAGAGCAAGTTTTTAATGATTGGGAATTTTACCTTGAAGACACAGATATAGATGTGTTGATTGATCTCTTAAAAATTCACAAGAAAAAGTGATTTCTTAACACTGTGCACAGGAAATTTACCCAGCAGTCTGTCTCCTTTTTACTATATGGCATCCTATTGAAAAATCTGCCTGGCTGAGGTACTTTCAAGGTAGAAGGCTAATTTTTAAGAGAACAGAGGTTGTGTATTATAAGAAACTTGTTGCAAACCATCCAAATCACATTGTTTCTCTGTCAAAGCAGTACATTGACACAGTTTGACTCCAACAGGGCAGTTTACACACAGTGAGGCAGTTTGTTTCTTCCAAAGCATATTCAGGTCAAAATTCCTCCAAGGCAAGACAACAGGAGCAGCATGACAATGATAAATATGAGCAGCAGCAGGAAAAGAGGGGAAGAGTGCTGAACAGCAGTAACTCAGTAGTGATAAACAACAGTTTCGAGAAGCACCCGACACGGAAAGAGGAGAAAGGCATATCAGCACTTGATATTTTGGCCTCAGCTTTGGAGCATGTTTCTAAGGACCCTTGAGGGTCATGCATGTCAATTTAGGGCCCATTTCGACAACTTTTTTTTTTTGGGCATTTTTTGGGTTTTTGGTCAAAAACTCATAATTTCGCCATTTCAGTTTGAGGATTTTTCAAGTGAGAAGGATGATACCATTTGATGCCATAATTCCATCAGCAGGCCCCCAGTGATTTTCAGAGCATTTGGAGATCATTTTCCCCCTCAAATTGGCGAAAAATGCTCACTTTTTGCACATTCTGCCCGTCATATCAGCATGTCTGCTATTTCCTGGCTTTTTACACACAGGTACAGTTTTGGAGAACTTCCAGGCATCAGATTGAGGTGATTTCAGTTGCATCGGAAAGTAGACACAGAAATCTTTCCAACGAGCTATCATGAGCCTCGTTTTGACACTGGGAAGGCTTCCTTTTGTCTCCAGAAAGTCAGGGGACCTTTTTCTGATATAAATTTGAAGTATTTTTGCAATTTTTGAACCTCAAAAATCTGCTTTTTCCAAATGTGCGTTTAGCTATTTTTACACTTGGAAAATAGTGCAAAGTCAATATAATTTCCATTTTTAGCATTTTTTAAGATATTTTATGGGATATTTTGTGCCTTGGGCTTTGCAAAGCCTCAAGGACAAGTTTAGATATTTTGATTAGGCCAATGGGATAGCTAGTTTCTCCATGAGGTTTTCCTCACTCAAGCCTATTTATTCCACAAGGCTTCATTGTAAAACAAGGCTAAACTTGAGAGAAGAATCAATATATTGGTCATATGAGCTTTGAAGAACATACTTGTGTTATGATTTTGGACTGCCTCTTGGATTCTTTTGAGGAATGATGAAGGATTGTTGATGGATTCCATGACATGGTAGAATGGTATAGTGTTTCTTGCTTTGTTGTTGTCTTATAGTTTTCATTCATGATACATGCTTCTTGCTGCTATAGATCAGTAGAGATTAAGTTTGAGATATGCCCATGGAGGCACCTCAAAATTCCTGAATCTTCATAGCTTTATGTTTTCTTCTTCCTTAGTTATACCGAAGAATTCTTAACTGCTCTTTAGTAACTTAAGGATATTGTTGCTAGTTTTATTCATAAGTTCTATGCATGTTGAGTAGGAGGTATGGTGTGCCCTGCTTACCTATGACTGTCCATAGTTCTTTCCATGAAACTATCTCTTTGACTGACTAGTTTATCATCTTGTTGAACCAAGGAGGCCTAGTCCCGATCTAGCCCTTTGCCTAAAACTATGAAAGCTTGTTTGTCAAAGTGCCCAATAACTTAAAGACTGTGTTTAGGTGTTCCGGCATAGTATTTTGAGTTGTTATTCCTTCTTATGTGTTTTCCCCAAAGTCTGATAGCCATTTCCCGAAGTTAGAAGGTCTTATACTTCTATGCATGGTTGGAATGTTTGATTTCTATGTATTAATTAGCTCATAGTTACATTTAGCATGATTAATGGCTTGCTATAACATGTTTATGTCTGCTATCAACTAGTTATACTTGAAATCCCTTGTCTTTCACAAACTTGATGTCCATTTACTCCATTTTGCCCAAAGATCCTTTCTACCTTGAATCAAATCGGCCCTACAGCAGTCTTACATCATCATCTGATAGTTTCCTTGACCTTTTTGACCCCATAGCCCAGTTTATCTACATCTTGTTATCCAGTTTATATCTTTGATCATTTTTATCCCTCACAAACTTAAAAAACCAAAAAAAATCACTTCATAACTAGCCTAATATCAGAACACCATAAGCAAACACACCAATATCTTTTATATATAATAGAGAGAGCCCTCTATGAGTCCAGGAAGGCTAGGTCCTTGGGCTCCAAAGCTTGGTTTGATGTTACATCATCATTTGGCTCGCCAATCGGCCAAATCACGAGACCCTAACAGGGTCTTCTCACCACCCTCTGAAGGTCTCAGGAATGGGGATTGCATGAGTGGTGGCCCACTCATCGTTGAAGGTCTGTTCTCAGGCAAGAAGTGCATAATAGAATTCTGCATCTTGTCCCTTCAGGTTTACGAATGTCTTCCCAACATGATCCCAATTAACCCATATCTTGGGGTTGACCTTTTGCATGATCCACTCGATCAGCTCTGCACATGGGAATATAGGCAGATGGGCACCTGCGTAATGGAGCTTGGATCTTTTAACCTGCACATACACCTGTCGGTATGGGAGGTCTTCTGGAAATTCAGGCTTTGTAAATTCTTGGTACACCTGATACCAAGTCATATTGTCCCCTTTGCCGAAAGTGCAGGCTGTGTCTCCATAGATAGGGGGAAGATAAATAGGTATTTCCTCCTCTCAGATTTCTATCTCAGGGCTTTTATTCCTTTTGCGAACTGTCGAAGGCCCTATATCACTCGAGGCCGACGAGATGGATACATACTCTAGCTTGGCTTTGAGGTTCCCTGGTATGTTCATAAAACAATCCCACGATAAGACATATGTCATATTTATAAATATTTGGGCTGCTCCTACCTCTGCTCAACTATTTTCAAGGAAATGGGTGACCCTGCAACCTGGCGACCTTGTGACTGGGTCGCTAGGTCGTGCTGGTTTAAACTTTCACAAAAAAGAGACCTAGCAACTTGGTGACTTGCGACTAGGTCGTGAGGTCACTGAGTCGCTAAGTCACGCTGGTTTAGATCTTCACGGAAGTACGACCTGGTGACTTAGCGACTCACGACCAGGTCGCATGGTCACTATGTTGCGAAGTCGCGTAACTTTGAACTTTTACATATATGCGACTTAGCGGCCGAGGTCGTGAGGTTGTGGGTCGCATTAGGGCTTGGGAGACGGTTTGTGACCCGTGACCTCGCGACCTCGGTCGCTAAGTCACATGTTTGCTAGGTCACATATACGAAAAATTTCAAAGTTACATGAATACCTTCATCTTGTTTTTAAATCAAAAGGGAGGTAGGGTGACACATCAAATGGGAAGCAAGCATTAAGTTCCTTATTAAAAGGGCTTAAAGGGGAACTTGAATAGGCTGATGCAAGGGGGGCTTCTAGAGGAGGTACACAGGGACATCAAGCTATGGGGAGTGGCAAGTTACAACAAAAGGATTCATGGAAGACAATAGAAGCTAGGCTGAGGTTAAAAGGGCTAAGGTGAGGGAAAAGGAGGCAAAAATTATTCAAAAAAGGAAACAGCAGGAGGATTAGGCAACTTACGTGGGAAAAACGCGCTCCAGTTGGCTTGTCAGAGGCGTTTTGTTTCTCCGTCGCGCAGGTCAAATGTGACCTATGCAGCCCTTCTATATATAAAGGGGTCGCACGTGTGGGAAATAAATGAGGGTCGCAAGGTAGTGTAGAAATTATATAACTTATGTGTTATATATCCAAGATTATCCTGATCACACACTATTTTAACTTCATGCACAATACAGAATCTATTCCACCATTAATCATCACATGCGGAAATTCAATCAATTGCAATGCACACATGCAATAATAAAAATTCACACACATTAACACAGTTGTTTAATGGGAAAGCCTGAAGCTGAAAACCCCAACTATCTGTATATAATATATGTCATAGAGATCATGTAACAATCCTCATACAAAGATGATCATATAAAGCTCTCAGTACAATACAATCGCTACACACTAATCAGGCCTGATATTGCAAATCTATGCACCGATCTCTGCCACCTGCTAGCCTACCTATACTACGCAATCCCTGTTGAAGAGTGGCTCTAAATGAACTCGAATTCACTAGCCTTGCTCACGTAATTTTCATTGGCATCTCCACTGAGTGTTGGATGCAATCAATGCATCGCTATAGTCACAACTGATAGTCACGCTTGCTCTTTCACCTATCTCTCCACTAGTCTCCACTAAGCGCTTGTGCCTTTGTCGAAGATTGTTGATGTATTCTTGATTGATTAATGAGTTATTATTTATTGAATTAATTAAATAATTAATTACACACTCTCGCTAATATGGTATCGATCGATTGGAGAATGAATACATTAGCTCCATTGAAATCTATCTAAGTTAAACTAAATACGGTTACCAACTACTTCTATACTCACAAGAAAATATTGTCACATGCGTTTGAAAGAATTCCTCATGCATTAGCTCTAGTAAACCCTAAGGAATAGTGTAATTCCTTCTGTCAGCTATTGTGCCACATCTGTTCACTTAACTGAAGTGCTCCAAGAGAATAAGATAATGTTTAGAGTCCAAATATTATTAAGAGCTAATAATATTCGACATATCCATTTTTAGACTAGCAATCTAAAAATAGATACTTTATGTGTCTAAAAATAAATCATACGCTTTTCCAACACGACCATCCCGTATCATCCTGTGACTCATAGAATATGATCGACATGTCTAAAAACAGAGCACATAGTTAAAAATAGACTTTTCATAAAAAATAGCTGCGTACCCACTTAGTGAAGGCGACTATTTTCACTAAGCTCATCATCTTGTTGCAATCTCAACACTCCCTCTCAAAAAGATAGGGATTAGGCATACCAGGATCATCTCTATATGGTATGAATTTGCTCCTGGTGAGCACCTTCATCAGAATATCTGTGTCCTGATCCTCCGTAGGAATGTAAGAAAGCAACATGATCTTCCGCTGCACACAATCTCTTATCTGATGGTACCGGATGTCAATATGTTTAGATCTATCATGAAATACTGGATTAACCGAGAGTTTAATGCAACTCTGATTATCACAATATATCATAGTAGGATCTAAGTGTGAACCAAACAACCTGACTAAGAGCTTCCTCATCCATATAGCCTCACATGTAGCCAAACTTGCTGCCATGTACTCGGCCTCCGCTGAACTGAGTGCCTCGGATCTCTGTTTCTTGCTGTACCAAGAAACTGTTGTAGACTCGATACTGAATATCCCTCCAAATGTGCTCTTTCTGTCCGTTGCGCTCCATGCCCAATCTGCATCCGTGAAGCCATGCAGCTTCAACTCATCCAACTGTCTGTACCACAATCCATATCCCGATGTGCCCTTGAGATACCTCAGGACATGCTTGTCTGCCTTCCAAAAGAGCTTGGTAGGCTTAACCATAGCTTGTGAAAGTTGGTTAACAGCATAGCATATGTCCGATTGTGTATTGACCAAATACATGAGCGAACCAACCAAGTGTCGATAAATAGTGGCATCCACTACCTCTACCGATGTAGCATTCTCTTTCCTCCAACCACTAGGAAGAGGAGTGTCTATAGGCTTGCAGCCTTGCATGTGAAACTTCTCCAGTATCTCCCGGGCATACTTTCCTTGAGACACAAACAGTCCACCCTTCTGCTGCCAAATTTCCAATCCTAGGAAATAATGAAGGAGGCTCAAGTCCTTCATCTAAAAATCCTTTGCAAGATCTGCCTTGCATGAGTGTATCAACAGTTCATCACTTGTTAGTATCAAATCATCTACATAAATCCCCAAACATTCAAATAACACCTCACCTGATAAAGTATAGGTTAAGATCCGCCTCACTGCAAAACCAATTCTAGTAAATGTTGTCTATCCATGTTTGAGCCATGCAGGGTTCTTGTTTTATCATACAACGCTCTTTTGAGCCTACACATATGACTCACTAGCCAAGATTTCGAATCCTTCGGTACTTTCTATGTATACCTCCTCCTCAATGACTCCATTGAGGAACGCAGTCTTCACATCCATCTGATGAATGTGCCACCCCATCTGCGCTGAGAGAGCAAGAATCGTCCATATGGAAGAATACCTTGCGACAGGTGCAAAGGTCTCCTCATAATCGATCCCCTCTATCTGTGAAAAGCCTCGGGCAACAAATCTTGCCTTGTACTTATCCACACTCCCGTCAGCTGCCTGCTTCACTTTGTAGATCCATCTCGAACCCACCACTGATTTCCCTTCCGGTCTTGGGACAATCTCCCATGCACTGTTTCTAACAATCGAATCATACTCTTCCACCATGACATCTGCCATCGGGATCCTCCTTTGTTCCTCGAAGAGCTCGTTTTCACTCTGATCGCCTCGCCCGAGCCATATCCGATCGTCGGTCAGGGTGTTGTCTCTATACGTGATGTGGAGATTGCTCTATCGACCATCTTTGCACATCAAGATTCGATCATCGGCTTCTGTGGTGGTAACTTCGCCCTGCGATGTTTGGCGGCCATGGTGGTTTCTTCCACTCCATGAACTTCCTCTTGTGGCTGATCCACATCTAGAAGCTCATCTTTAAGATTAAATAGCTCCTCATTTGCACGGCGGTACTTAGCTCCTCTCAAAGCAACAACTTCATGGCTTTCTCCTCATGAGTTGATATCTCGTCGCACAACGGTCATTCGTGCTCTTTAGAAAAATACACGATAATTGTGGGGTGTTTTTGTGTACCCCACAAATATCCCAACCTCTGCGGTCGGCTCCAGCTTCTTCCTGGCATCCTTCGTCACATGAATGTAAACAGGTGAGCCAAAAATCTTCAAATGAGAAATATCAGGCTTCTTACCAGAAAACACCTCTTCGGGTGTACTCATGCCAAGTACTCTATGAGGACAACGGTTTTGCACATAAACAACTGTATTGCATGCTTCGGCCTGTTAGCCACCTATAATAATTTTTCAAAGCAAACAAGTGGCTAAATATGTTTCTGAGCCTTCAAGAGAAACATTTCATTTGTAAATCTATCATTCTTGAAGCCTTCATGTGTCTTCTATCCTTTAAAGAATATTCACTGCTATTTCCATTAATGAACCCTGCTGTTTGTGAAAGAAATTGTTCTCAAAGAGGCCTCCATTTTCTCCATTTCACTCCCTCAAAATCCCCATTTGTCACCCTTATTCCCTTCACAAAACTCCTCTATAATCCTTCATTTAACCCCTAAATCATCCTAACCATCTTAAAACCTTATATTTCCCCTTATTTGGTTTTTAAAATCCCTTCTTTTGCCTATCAAAACCCTTGCTTGGCCTTAAAACTCCTTGTTTTGGCATACATAACAATCTTTTGCACTATAAGGTGTTAAGCCCCCAAGGGCTTATACCCTTTACCCCCCCGTCTCATATAACCTTAGCCCCACAATCAGGCGCTAAAGGGCCAAGAAACCTCCATTAAAACCTTACCTTTCGTTTATTTTGCCATTCACGACATCACGGTTTCAAACGAATCTGGGCCGTTGAATCCACAAGAACCAACGCTCGAGATTGTGTCGAGCTCCACCCATCAATCTAACATCTCTTCCCCCCTTCCAAAACACTTTTGCCTCGTCCTTCGATCTCGACCGTTCATCCAAAGAATCCAACGGTTGGGACTTAACCCGATAGCCCAACACCTCTCCACCCTGCGACACACTTGCTGACGTAACTGGGCCCCACCATTTGTTCCGCCCACGCACCTTATCCTCCATCGCGCTCTCCCACAACCGTCCGATCTCCCGACAAAGATCTAACGGCTGACGCGCGATATCGCGTAATTTTTTAGCCTCCCCCGCAGTGCGCTACTTCCGCGCGATATGGGCGGTTTTCATTTTCCATGCGTCAATCACTAAATGGAATTACGTTCCAAAAGGAAATACCGCCTCCCCCCCATTTCGCCGCGTGAAAACCATTCCCGGTTTCCGTCATACTGCTGCCCTTCGCAATGTCATTTTCACTTTTAATCATATCCATTGATCTTTGAGATCAAACGACCCACATTATATCGCGATTTCATTCATCTACCATTCATCCATTCTCCCAATGACTCCATTGAAAGATCTCCACCGTTGATAGTCCTAATCCAACGGCTCCTGTTCGCCGTCGCGCCCAAACCTCCATTTGTAGCTGGTTAGCTGCTCTGCCAGGATTTTCCTCCATCGCTTGCATTCGCACCTCCTCTGCAATCGCTCCTCCGCCACCTCCTGAGCCCTCTGAAGCAGTTTTAAGCCTCACGTAGGTTTTACTTAATTGGTTTGTTTTATGTTTGAAGGTTTAATGGTGGTCCTTGCAATTTTATCCCACAGTCACAGATAAGTGACCAAAATGTTCCAGGGTGACGATCTTGAGCCTGAATCAATGTAGAAAGGGGACCAGTAGGGTTTTAATTCCATGTTTGTCTATGCATCCTGATCATCGACCCTTTCACGAACCCTCCAGCACCACTGCCACCTGTGCAGCCATCAGTAGAAATTTAAAGAGTGTTAGTAATGAAGAAGAGAAATTGACAGGGTTAAAGGCGTAATGTTGACGATTAAGAAGCCTAATCCACAATCAGCAAGGATAAAAACCATGAAGATGATTAAAGAGGCTAAAGAAGCTTGAAGCACAATCAGAGCCAGATCAGTGAAGCATAAAGGACAGATCAGCAGAGAATCCTCTACACGCCAAATCAGAGAGGCTAGTTACTTTCCATCGACCCATACCGTCACCTACAGTCCTATTTTCATCAACACAAGGAACAGTTAAGGCAGTCAGAAATATTTTGGGTATCTACAACTTAGAAGTAAATTTCCTGTCTGTCAGAGCTTCCAAAATTCAAACAACAACAGTCAGAGTAAAAATACAAGCAAAAGCCCATTTAATGAAGAATGGAGCATGTCATTTCTTCTCCATCAAGCCTCCCAGAGGCCGAGAAGCACTAAATTATTCATTAAATTGGGCCAACAATCTCTTTAGTTACTCCACCTCCTCATCTACCTATAAGTACTCATTGAAGATTGATTGTAAAGGGTTGGGATTTGATTGACTTTTTGAACTGTTATTGAGGGGAAGTAGTTGAGTAGTTTGTAATATAGTAGGTTGGGAAGATAAGTTTGGACTATAAAAATCCACTGGACTCAAAGTATGTGACTAGTTTTTCACATCAATTGAACAAGAAGATTCACAGGATCCTGGTTTATATTATTGGTGATGTTTTCCTTACTGTAATTATCTCCTTTCATGCTTTCGTACTGTCCATTTTCTCTGATAAAGAACAACAAGTATAGATTAGGACATACTGTTGGAAGTACCCTAAATCTCACTGTTAAGCTTTATCTTTATGTTTTCTTCTGATAGTGTATTTAAGAATAATTCTATAGAGTATAACCAGTCAAGAAATGTTGGTGAGCCCATGTCTTGCTGAGTAAAACTTGAAACATTGTTCTTGAAAGATATTTTCATTGCATGCTAATTAAATATTGAACTAGGGAAGTCTATGGTTAGTCCTATCCTCTAGTTTTTCTCCAACAATTTGTCTTGAAAGTTTCCCTATGAGTTGGTGTCAAAAGCAGAGAAGGTTAAAAGTCTTTCTCTGATTTTAGGCCTTGCTCTGTGTTTAATCTTAAATGTTTTCTACTGTCTGAAAGCGGTTATGAGGACTGCTGGATTGTCTCCGTTGAGAGTATGCTAAAAGCAGGTTAGGTTAAAAGTCGTTACTTGATCTTAAGCTACCCTTTGTGTCTTTATTGAGAGTTTCCTTTGAGAGTATGTCAAAAGCAGGATAGGTTAAAGTCCTTACCTGATCTTAGGCTGCACTTTGGTTTCTTTCTTTCACCTCACTTTTTAATGTTCCATCTCACTATCTATCTAAAAAGATCCTTTGATATAGATTACTTGCCCTATGGAAACCCTTGGATAGTTGTTATGAAAGTAAACCCTTTTATGACTCCATAGCCCAATGGATTGGCACTTCTCTTGACCTATCTTCCCATGCTGAAACATCCTGCTACTTTTTTCCTTTTTCACTTCACATAACCTTTGTAGTAGTTGATATCCAACCAAACAAACAAAACCAAACCCCTGTGCTTCGTAACTGCCTAATACCACAAACTGACCTTAAAGATATATCATTCTTTACATTTATAGAGAGATCCCTCTCTAGATCCAAGAGGGCTAGATCCTAGGATCCCAAAGTGGTTTGATGTTGTCTTTTCTTTTGGTTTTGCCAATTTGGCCAAAACATAGGAACCCCAACATAGCCCACAAGTGTATGGGAAGGCCTTGATCATGCAACATCGTCTGCGTAGCACCCATGATCTTTCTGTTCTTTCTCTCCACGACCCCATTCTGATGTGGGTTATGAGGCGCTATGAGTTCTCTTCGAATTCCTTCCGCTCTGCAAAAGTATTTGAATTCACCAGAGATGTATTCACCACCATTATCGCTCCTTAGAGCTTTCACCTGCTTCCCCGAATCTTTCTCAACCAACGCCTTGAACTCACAGAACTTTGAGTATGTCTCACTCTTCTTCTGCATAAAGAAGATCCAGCACTTATGAGAAAATTCATCCACAAATATCTCATAATACCTGTTGTTACACCATTTTTTGGTCATCTAACCTTTTATCATTAGATGGACCCAAGTACACCATGTAAGACCAGTTTTACCCTAAGTAAAACTGCTTTCACTATGTTAAAATAGGAAACCCCAAAAGGAAATATTAAACAAACCTATATTTGTTTGATTTTCCTCATGGAAAAATTAGTTAAACCATAATTTAATTATTATTCCCAGTCATGTTTAACCCAAAAACAAAGAAATTAATGAGATAAACCCTTGGTTATCTTGTTATTTTCTAGGAATAATTATTTAAATCTTATTTAGATAATATTCCTTGTTAAATATGACCAAATCACCCACCATTAATCAAATAAATCATTATTTATTTGATTATCTCCCAACCACTTCCTTAAAAAGATAAATAAATCATTTATTTATTTATTTTCACTAATCAAGGGATTTGACCCAAGTCAAACACCCTTTCCCTCCAACAAATAATAATAAAATATTCCATAAAGGTGGATCTAGATTTGGTTAACATTATTTTAATCATGCTCCAAGATCTAGAATGACCCAATATTTTGTTATAAATAGGAGGGTTCTTCCCCATCATTCCTCACCTTTTGTTGCCTACTAGATCACTCTGGATCTATACACTTGGTCTCATTTTCATCATTTGCTCCCATTGAGCTTCATTTTTGCATTGGGTTTTCTACACCTACAAGAGAGAGAAAGCTTAGATCTGAAGTGCTGAGGACTACAAAGAACCCATCCCATTGAGGAGAGCCGGATACACCTTCTTGTTTTCCTCCCAGGTGCCCTGTAATATAAAAATTCTTTCAAAAAATTGTGTTCTTGTCTTGTCTGTTGGATGCATGGAGCAAACCCTTTACTTTACTGCTTAATGTCTTTCCATTTATAGATCTAGTTGTTGCAGCATTTTTATTACTAACCGCAGATCTGAAGATATTTGGCAGCCACTATTGTTGTTAGGGCTATTAGTTATGCGTAGCTAAAGTGGTCCTTTTTCGTATGCTTCGACGAAGGATTCATACTAACAAATGGCGACTCCACACGGGTTTTAAATTACGACCGCTGTCATTTTTCCTATTCCTGCATATCCAGCTACTTCAGACCCTCCCATTGAGCTTCATTTTGCATTGGGTTTTCTACACCTACAAGAGAGAGAAAGCTTAGATCTGAAGTGCTGAGGACTACAAAGAACCCATCCCATTGAGGAGAGCTGGATACACCTTCTTGTTTTCCTCCCAGGTGCCTTGTAATATAAAAATTCATTCAAAAATCGTGTTCTTGTCTTGTCCGTTGGATGCATGGAGCAAACTCTTTACTTTACTGCTTAATGTCTTTCCATTTATAGATCTGTTTGTTGCAGCACTTTAACTACTAATTGCAGATCTGAAGATGTTTTGCAGCCATTATTGTTGTTAGGGCTATTAGTTATGCGTAGCTAAAGTGGTTCTTTTTCGTATGCTTCGACGAAGAATTCATACTAACAAATGGCGACTCCACACGGGTTTTAAATTACGACCGCTGTCGTTTCTCATCTTCCTGCATATCCAGCTACTTCAGGCCCTAGGGCTTCTTTTCAGCTTTTTGTTTTTCCTATTTTCATGTGGTTTTTTCCTCATAAAGCCCTCAAACATTAAAATTTCTAACTTCCGTGTGTTTCTGGCCCTATTGCGCAGGTGACCGACATCAGCCGCAGCTGAGACGACATTTTTTTCCGAAATCTGCCGCCGAGAGTCCCGGAAGTGCAGGTCGCACTTTGTGGCCCAAAAAGTGCGTCCTCAAGCCTCAGGACGCAGAAAACAACCCCAAAACTGCGACCGGAGCGAAAAACTGGTCAAAAACCGCGACCTGGACTTTTTTCTGCTGTTTTTCTGAACTTTTTCTGGGTTTTTCTGAAGCTTCTGTCAGGGTTTTCCAGCCTCTGTCTCAGCCCGTTTCGACTTGTTTCTGATCTGCTTTTGCTCATCTAAGTGGGAACCTAGCCCCCTAGGGCTTCAGTACCCTCCACTTTTGGTGGAAGAGTTTTATCTGTTTCAGCCGTCGATTTTTCAGAGCTTCAGCCCCCTCTTTTCCAGATCTGTTACCTCCCTTTCAGATCCATTGAAATCAGCCTCTTTTCCTTTCAAATCACCTCTTGTCATTTTGTTTGGACCTCCTTTGAAGGCCTCCGCCTTGCCCCCTCCGGTTTTTGCTGATTTCCTTCTTTTTTCCAGCCACCTTGCCTCTGTCTCTTGGCTGTGATCTGCACCTCTTTCCTGCAGCATTATCCTCCAGATCCCTGTCCCTTTCGACCCTAGATCTGTTGAGCTCTTTTTATGTGTGTTTTGACTAGATTTTTGCCCGCTTTTAGAGTAGTTTTGAGAGACCCGCCTCTTTGGGTTAGATTGATGCATAGTTAGCTGTTAAATGTTCTGTCTTTTCAGCAATCTATATTGTTCTACGCAGATTTCTTTTCAGTTACGCAGCACACTTTTTCTTGCTCTCAAAATGAGAAGGGTTTAAAAATTAAAATTAACACACGCCACACACTGACCCTAAGTGAAGAAGCACCTGGTTCACACCGCCTAGCAAAGACTCTAAAATCAATCGTCACTACACCTTTTCTGCCCTTGACCTGAATTGATTCTGTCCCTTTCTGCCCCTGTCGGTTTCCTTCTTCCTGTCATCATTGCGCCCCCAAGGCGCCTTTCCCGAAGACTTCTTGGCCTTCACCCTCAGTTTCCGGTCAATCAACCTACTCCGTCCCACCGTCGTCGAGCCCGTCCTTCTCTGATTCTTTGGGTTCTCCTTTTCCTTCTGGTTCTCCCCCCTGTCACCTCCACTATGTCTGGTCCAGGGCCTAACACTAGCAGGAATCCCGGCCCTAATGCCGGGACTACTACTAGTGGAACCACCACAGGAACTACCTCGGCTTCACCCGTGCTCCCCTTCTTGGCCGGCCCTCGGCCTCTGATTGGACGGTTGATATGACCTACACCATGATGCACTAGTTGGCTGCTATCACGAGCCGGCTCCCTTCCAGAGCATCCCAAAGTTTTGAGGAAGGCCATCTTTGAGAAGATCCTTCAAATCATGTTGATCTTTCCACATGGTCGTTCATCTGCCTCCATTCTGGGTGACTGCGGTAGCCTTGATTGTTCAACGCCGCTCTGAGGCGAAGCTTCTAAGTGTTATGTTGATCAACCCACTTCCTCCCATACCACCTTTGCGACTCTTGCCGGGCTTTTTATCTTACTTCCCGGCTTCCCATACAATCACACATGTATGTCAACTGACTTCCACCAAACATTGACGTGAACGACAGTAGGATGGCAGTCTCCACCTTCGGGTAAGTGTCCCTGTCTGGCTGGTTCGTCTCTTGCCTGCTGGGTGTGCATGTGAACCTCAAGCTACAGCAGTTCTCAATGGCAGCTCATGCGATTTGGTCTATTCTAGACAAAGGTTGTAAATCCTCTTGTCTCACAGTGTAGGGTATGCAGCAGTGCTCCGTTGGGTTCTCTCAATCATCACTCAACCTCTCCTGAAACTATGGTTCTGGGAAGGTACCATCTTTTCTGGGTGGCCGCATCAGGAATCTGACTGCATCATCCTTTTGCCCAACCTCCTGTACCTCAATCACGCTGACTTCTAGCAATGCTTTTGTCCAGCGGCTGGTCGCCAGTCCTCAAACATATGGCTTTGCCTCCCTTGCCTTCTCTTCTATGACAGTGATCACCACCCCTCAGTGGTGGTTACCTGTTGGCGGTCATGGCTCCCGACCACCTAGCAGACGGTGTGCCCTCCACCTTCCTTTGGTTCCTCCAATTACCAGATCCTCACACAGTGAACTCTGATGCACCTCTGGCAGTGGGCCTTGGCAGCCAGACACGAGGTCTCGCGGTGCCCCCGAGCCTCTGTCAGTGATGCGCTGACCTCCTTCTTCGGGTTCTCTGAGCCTCTTTTAGAGCATCCGATGGCCCTTACACTGTCCACTCAACCTAAGGTGAGGTTCATACAAGATTCCTATAGGGACCATTACGGCAGAAATCTGCTTCCGGTCGAGCTTCTCATTCGTATAGCATAGTAGATGATTTTGGCACAATCTCTGTTGCCATTTCCACTGTGGAACTCCTCCAGTCATGCCCTTCCCAAAAGAGAGCTCTACTATACTGTGATGGTATTGTAGATCCTGGCCCCATTGACCAAATGATTTTTTCGCGCCACTCCTCGGACCACCTCCCCTTCCTCCTTAGTCGCCTTCCAAATCTACAGTCAAAATACGAGAACGCCATCGTTTCCGATGTTATAATTGTGAGGGGGCATCCACTGTGTGATGTCGCTTCGGTTAGACGACTCGGATCCCACAATTTCCAGCCCCTTCCCGATCACCCTTAGAGCGTGGGACGGTCAACCTCCCGGCCATTGGCTTGTTTCGTAATTACTATCACCCTGCTTGAGTGCATTGGTGTGTCGACGACAAGTCATCGACGCCCCAGCTGAGCTGAGCATTCTGTTAAGTGGCTTCACCTATCATTTAATGTATCTGTCCCCATCCCGCAATTTCCGCAAAGATGTCTTTTCCTCATAATGGAAAGATAGTCACCATTGGCCAGTTGACCTCTCATGAACCACACAATCGGACCTCACAGGGGCAGCCATATCTTCCATAGCCTTAAAGAAAACAATCTTGATTCCTTGGCCAGTGCTCTCCCCGGCGTTTACAAAATTCCTCCACAACCCAGAACTTTTCCTAATCCTCCTCATCTGCGACCCCGGCTCATGAATGTTTGCATGATCACGATCGTCTCGAAATTTACTCTCGGCTCTTCGCCGGCTAGTCGAGCAACCTTGCCCATGTCTTCGCAACTTTGCTCCACAGCCCTTCTACTGAGTTAGTAGTCACTTGGGGTCCCGCCCCTCAGCACGGTTCCTCAGGGCCTTCGCCACAGCCAGGGTCGTCCCACGGCCATTACCCTGCAGTCGGGATACCGTTCCACAGCTCCCCCACGGGAGTGTACCGGTACCACGGTCGCTGGCCACCCTCTCTCTTCCTAACTTAAGACCCTTGGGATTCCCGTTTGAGCACCTTGATCCTCAGGCCCCACCTTGCACAGGCAGCCAAACCTTATATCGGCTGACCCGGTTCAGCAGGTCCCATGACTTCTCCCCGGCGCATGGAGTGCCTCAGTCACACTCAGCCAAAGAACCACCTCTGTTGGCCAGCTTTGGGTAGCAGAAGGGCAAAGCTCGCAAGGGGGCATCAAAGGACAAGGCTGCCCCGACAAACTCTGCTCCTCCTCAGCCTCCAAAGCATACCATCCAGGGTGCTTTGTGTGATGTTGTCGGTCACGCCTCCCATACCTGTCCTGAATTACTTCATCTCAAGCCCATGGTTAAGGTCACGTTCCCTGATTCCGTGGTCCCAGGAGCCTCTATTCCTTCCGCGACCGCGGCCAAGAACCCCAAGACTATTCACACCAACCACCCCTGTGCTTTGTGTGATCTCCATGGCCATTCCACCCATCTTTGTCCCCGCCTCGTGGACTTCCGCACCTCTATCACTGCGGTCCACCAATTCGAGGCCAAGCGCAATGAGTCCACCTCTCTCCTATTTGCGCATTCTGCTTCAGCAGAACTCCCAGATATGACTGCTCCCATTGACATTCCCCCTCCGGATGTCGAGATGACGGAGCCTTCGTCCAACATTTTTTACCTATCATCATCCATGAGGCTGTTATGTAACCAACTCCAAAAATAGAAGAAATGAGATATCAACGCCTTAGAAATAAGCCACTTCGAGGGGGCAACCTCCAATACATTACATGAATGATCAATTCTTGGATGATACAATTTACAAAACCTCCTTTCTATATATAGGAGTCCATGGGGCCATAATGTAATCCTAGTAGGCCACAATGTAATCCTAGCCGACCTAACAATAATAATTTAAGGGCACAATAATAACAAAATGGGGGTTACAAGGGTACAACAATAACAATAAGGGGTTTACACTATCAATAATAAGGGGCTATACTAGTGATATAGGGACCTAACATGCCCCTCTCCTTCAAAAAAAGTGTTGTCCTCAACACTTGAGTAGCTCCGGGTGCTTCCGTATAAAATTCTCATCCTCCCATGTAGAATCTTCAGTGGGTAAGTTCTTCCACTTGATGAGATACTCTGAAATTGATCGATTCCGTAGTTGTCGAGTTCTTTTTTCCATGACTGCTTCAGGTTTCAATATGATTTTCCCTTCCCCATCAAGTTCTGGCAATACTGTTTGAACTGGAAGATTTTCACCTATAACCTTCTTTAAGCATGAAACATGGAAAACTGGATGTACTCGCGAAGAAGCAGGAAGCTCCAATTTGTATGCCATAGTGCCAATCTTTTGCAACACCTTGTAAGGACCATAGTACTTTGGCGATAATTTATTATCCTTCTTTGCTTGCTTGAGGGACATTTGTTTGTATGGTTGTAGCCGTAAAAATACCCAATCTCCTACATCAAAACTTCTCCCGCTACGATGTTGATCTGCCTGTTGTTTCATTCGATTTTGTGCCAAATTCAGGTTATCCTTTAAGAGTTGGAGAACTTCTTGCTGATGCTCGATGTGATCTTCTACTGCTTGAACCTTCGAATTTTCCCTTAAAGATGATGTGATGGATGGTGGATGATATCCATAAAGTGCCATAAATAGGGTCATTTTTGCTGCAGTATGGAAGGAAGTGTTATACCACCATTCAGCAAGAGGTAACCACTTGACCCATTGTGTTTGTTTATCAGAGACAAAACAACGAAGATATCCTTCCAAACATTTATTTACTATCTCAGTTTGACCATCAGATTGAGGATGATAAGATGAGCTATGAGCTAATTGAGTACCCAAACAAGAAAATAACTCCGTCCAAAAATTTTCAGTAAAAATGGGATCTCTGTCGCTCACAATAACCCTTGGGCTTCCATGTAGCTTTTGAATTTTGTCCATAAATGTAGTAGCAACTGTACTTGCTTTAAATGGATAAGATAATGCACAAAAGTGTGCATACTTGGTAATTCTATCAACTACCACCATGATGACACTCTTTCCTTCGGACTTAGGTAAACCTGTGATAAAATCCATTGAAATCTCCTCCCAACGTTGACTTGGAATGGATAAAGGTTGTAGAAGTTCTGGGGTCTTAATTGTTTCCACTTTATTCTGCTGGCAAACCAAACATTCTGCCACAAACTTTCGAATATCAGATTTAAGGCCATCCCAAAAAAATTCTTTCTTCACCCTGTGGTAAGTTTTTAAAAATCCTGAGTGTCCTCCTAAAGGAGAAGTGTGCAATTCCGGAAGAATCTTTTGTTTTAGTTGGGAATTCTTACAAAGATATAAGCGATCTTTGTACCATAAGGAATCATTTTTCCAACTAAATGTATCAGATGTACTAGGATCTTGCTGCAACTTTTGAATGAGTGTCCATACATCTTTGTCCTTCTTCCATTCATCTCTTGCTTAGGTTATCCAATCTGGTTGGATAATAGAAATGGCACAAAGCAATGCTTCCACCTCTTCATTCTTTCTTGAGAGTGCATCTGCAACAACATTAAGCTTTCCTTTTTGTAGATTATTTCAAAGTCATAACCCAACATCTTTGTGACCCATTTTTTCTGCTCTTCTGATGATAGTCTTTGTTCCAAAAAGTGTTTAAGACTATCACGATCGGTTTTACCTTGAAGTGTCTTCCCATTAGGTAAGTTCGCCATTTCTTTAGTGCATGCAGTATTGCTAACATTTCCTTCTCATAAATAGGTTTCTGTAAATACTTTCCTTTGATTGGACGACTTTCAAAAACAATGGGTCTTCCTTCCTGCATTAAAACTGCACCAATTCCATTTCCTGAGGCATCACATTCCACAATAAAGGTTTTTGTAAAGTCTGGTGTAGCTAAGACCGGTGCTAGACACATTGCCTCTTTAAGACGTTCAAAGGCCTTAGTTGCTTCAGGAGTCCATGAAAATGCATCTTTCTTCAATAATGTTGTTAGAGGTGCTGCTATTCTCCCATAATTCTTAACAAACTTGCGATAATACCATGTTAACCCGAGAAATCCTCGCAACTGCTTTATGGTTGTGGGGGCTTTCCATTCCTTAATGGATTTAATTTTGTTAGGGTCTACCTTAACACCCTCGTGAGATACAATATGACCCGGATATTCCACCTCTTGTACTCCAAAGAAACATTTGGATGTTTTGCATATAATTGTTTCTCCTGTAATATTTTGAGCACCATGTCAACATATTGAACATGATCCTTCCAAGACCTACTGTAGATTAGTATATCATCAAAAAATACTAGCACAAATTTTCTAAGGAAGGGTTTGAAAATGGAATTCATCGACCCTTGAAATGTAGAAGGTGCATTGGTAAGGCCAAAAGGCATGACCAAAAATTCATAATGACCCTCATGAGTTTGAAATGCTGTTTTTTGGAATATCTTCAGTCTTCATTCTAATTTGATGATATCCTGAACGAAGATCCAACTTGGTAAAATAAATTGCTCCATGTAATTCATCCAATAATTCATCACTCACGGGAATGGGAAATTTGTCTTTAATGGTGAGCTTATTGAGCTCCCTATAATCCGGACACATTCGCCATGATCCATCCTTCTTGTGTACCAATACTACGGGAGCAGAGAAAGAACTTTGACTAGGTTGAATTATACCCGCCTCTAACATTTCTGCAATCATACGTTCAATTTCTCTCTTTTGGAAGTAAGGATATCTATAAGGCCTGATGTTTGGAGGAACACTTCCTGGAATCAAATTAATAGCATGATCATGATCACGAATAGGTGGGAATCCTTTGGGAGTTTCAAACACCTTGGAATGATTGTCCAAGACTTGTTGGAGATCTGCAGAAATAGATGATTTTGATGTCGGAACTTCTAGTGAGCATAATTGTGCAATTACGCCTCGTTGTTCTTTCTTTAAAAGCTTTGTCATGACATTAGAGCTTATTATCCTTCCTGGCTTCCCTTCAATACCCCGTAATTCGACTTCCTTTCCTTCTGAAAAAAATTTCAAGAAAAGTTCTTGAAAATTAAAAACTACCGTCCCCAAAGATTGTAACCATTGTACTCCTAGTACAACATCAGCACCTCCCATAGGAATGGCAAGCATTGGACTAATCAATACATATTCCCCCATGGTTAGCTTGATATTATGGCATTTTCCAGAGCAATTTATAGTTCCTCCATTTGCAACCATCACTTGACATTCTGGTGCTGGGTATAAGAAACAATTTAATTCCTTGGCTACCTTATAATGAATAAAATTATGGGTGCTACCTGAATCAATCAACACTATTACCCTTTTCTTCTTTATATGTCCTTCTATCTTGAGAGTTTTAGGAGTGGTAATTCCTGCCAGCGCATTACATGATATGGTCGGATTCATTTCTTCTTCTTCTAGGGGTGGTTCTTGGTGTAGATCCTCTTCTTGTTCATTTTCTTCTTCTTCTTCACAATCTATGTAAAATAATTTCTTCTCAGCACACTTATGACCTTTAGTGTATTTGCTATCACAACTATAGCAAAGCCCTTTTGCTCTTTTTTCTTCCAATTGTTGTGGTGCCAACCTTGTAGGTTGTGGAAATCTAGGCGTAGCAACACTTCCTTCTTTATAGAATTGAGTGGTAGGCTTCCTTGTCGCCATTATTTTACATTCAACTTTTCTTGCCAACCTGAATGCCTTCTCCAATGAATCCGGTTCCAAAACACGAACTTCATGTTAGATGTTATCCTTTAAAGTGCCTATGAAGAGATCGATCCTGTGTTCCTCTGGAATATCAGTTACCCTTATATTCAATTTTTGGAAGTCCTCAATGTGCTGCCCCACTAAACCCTTTTGTTTGAGATTTATCAATTGGCTAAAGAAGGTGTTGCTCTTTGTATCCTCATAATGTGCTATCATTTCCTCCGTAAAAATTGACCAAAGTGACAATTTTTTTACGGGAGCAAAGCCATCGATACCATACAAATGTATTTTGTTTTAAATGTAAAGTTGCAATGCGTACCTTTTGTGTGTTTTGCACGTTATGGAGATCAAAATATTGCTCCATCTGTAGTATCCATGTTACAGGATCCTTTCCATCAAACTTCCTCATATCCATTTTTGGAATATGGTGGTTCTTCCTGCCAAAATTCTAGTTTATGAAATCACAATTAACATTTATTTTGTTCTCATCAGGAGGTTCTTCTCCTATATTTCCACCATTAGGAATCATTTCTGGTTTTAAGCTTGTCATCAAGCCTTCCATGTATGCTTTTAGATCACTCTTCGTGTTTTCCATGTTGTCTTTTATGTCATCCATCTTAGCTTCCATGCCCACTTCCATGCCATCCATCTTAGCTTCCAAACCAATCATCTTAGCTTCCACGCCTTTCTTCAAACCATCCATCTTAGTTTCCACGCCTTTCTTCAAAACTTCCATTTCATTTTTTTTTGTTCTTTGCGAGAGCGAAATTTGCTCTTGTAATTTTGATATGTCATGTTGCCATTCTTCATCTTCATGAGTCATAGTAGAGCCTTCTGAAGGCTTAATGGGTGTTGAATTCTTTTTAGGGGAAATTTTAGAATCCAATATTGATATCTATTCTAAAATATTCCCTTGGAATCAATTCAACTTGATTCTTCAAACAAGACTTATGCAATTCGGAAAAAAAAATACACACCTTTTACTATCTTTTAGGAGATCGATATTGAAATTGAATTATCTCTGTAATTGAAAATATTCGATATCTGAAATTCATCCCTGTAGTAGCCCTCTGAAGCTTCTGTCAAATGCCACAGGTCTGACCTGATTTTGATTCTCCAAGACAAAGTTGTGTCCAATCTCCCACAATGACCTAATTCTGGACTGGTTCAGTAGAGCGAACTTGTACGACTTGCCACGTGTCATTGTTTTGTCCTTTGTCTCTGAAATTGATAGCGAAGAAACTACAGGCCGTGTACTGGTGACCACTTTTGACGGCACTCCAATCCAATCTTCAGAGAGAGAGTTATTAAACGTTTCCCACGATCACCTCTTTGAGATGAAATTCAGGAGCCTGAAAAAGCACTACCTTCCACAGATCATATCTCCAAAAATATTGCGAACCAAGCTCTGAAATTTTTTGAAGGATTTCCTCAGGATTTCAGCTTCGTACCATATGAATTTCAGATTCTGAACCTTCGTAGAAACAGATTTATAGTGAAACTGCCACGATGACCTGTTTAGGATCTTGAAAAAAGACCTGACTTCCACAGATGATATCTCCGTAAATATTGCGAACCAAGGTCTGAAATTGTTAGACAAGCTTCCTCAGGATTTCAGCTTCGTACCCTAACAATTTCAGCTTCTGAAACTTCGTAGAAAAAAAGTTATAGCGAAAATGCCACGATGACCTGTTTGGAGCAGCGAAACCCTAGAATCCAAAGCTCTGATACCAAATGTTATGTAACCAACTCCAAAAATAGAAGAAATGAGATATCAACGCCTTAGAAATAAGCCACTTCGAGGGGGAAACCTCCAATACATTACATGAATGATCAATTCTTGGATGATACAATTCACAAAACCTCCCTCTTATATATAGGAGTCCATGGGGCCATAATATAATCCTAGTGGGCCACAATGTAATCCTAGCCGACCTAACAATAATAATTTAAGGGCACAATAATAACAAAATGGGGGTTACAAGGGTACACTAATAACAATAAGGGGTTTACACTAACAATAATAAGGGGCTATACTAGTGATATAGGGACCTAACAGAGACCCTCGGGGAACATTCCATCTAAATCCTCCCCTGTTGTTCCGCTTGACCTTCCTTCAGCGATCATCTTGGGTTCAACCTCGGTAGATCCTTTATCTACTTACTCTTCGGTCACCCCTTGTGACGATGCGCATGTGAACCTCTCTTCTCATGATGATGATTCAGGTCACTTCACCACGTCAGGTGGTCTTTCTTCCACCAGTCACCCCATCGCCTATCACGATGATGACATTATGGAAAAAATCGCCACCCCTGACGTTATCTCTTCCCCCTTACATCGAACCGAGGCGTTCACACCACATCCACCTTGTGGCCATTACATTGAAACCCAATGTTTGGGTAAGGGGGCACCCACATTTGAGAGACCAAGAGAAGCCATTCTCCACCACTCTCCTAGTGTATCTAGTCGTGTTGACTTTAGACCCAGTATTCTTCCACATTTAGAAGAACCTCTAGAGTCCCATATCACTTCAGATCACTCTCGGAACGATACCCCTTATCGTTCCCTCATCTTACATCAGCAACCCAGTCTCTTAGACATTATTGTTGACCAACCTATAGCTTTTCTACGAGAGCATCAGTTCATTATCTCCAAATCCTCCTTTTGGGATAGTGACACCAGGTATGCCAATTCGGAAACTTAAAGTCCCTTTGATCCCTATATGCAGTACCAAAAGAGATTGGTAATCCTCCATTTCCTTTCTCAAACTGCATAACCATAACCAGAACAAATGGCACACCACATCATTAAAATGTGTTTAGATTCCCCTTTTTATAAATACATTTTGGCATGACCACACCATGCTCGGGGGCACCCATGCCCCTCCACCATAACCCTCCTCACCTCGTTTTTGGAGAGGAGGCTGTCTTACCAATCGAGTGTGAAATCCATTCCCTTCATCTAGTTGTTGAACTTCTCCCTGACACCCAACCTCTTGAACAACGACTTATCATGCTTGAGCATGCCTCTGACAACCGCCGTGTTGCATTGCAAACCATAGAAGCGGCCAAGAACCGCACCAAAGCTCAATATGACCAAAAAGTCCAGCCTCGTCCTTTTCACAAAGGCGACCTTGTTCTAGTATATGACCAGGCCCATGATGTCCTTGGTCATGGGAAGTTTGACTCATTATGGCTAGGCCCTTATGTCATCAGTAAGGGTCTTGGTAAGGGGGCATACTTTTTAGAGGACTTCGAAGGCCATCCTCTTCCTAATCCTCGCAATGCACTCTATCTTCAGAAATATTACCCTTAGCATTTCCCTTCTGAGATGCGTGTTTTATTTTTTGTTAGATAGCCAGCATCTTTTTTGTACTTTCATCCTTCGCCAGGACCTATTTTGTCCAAGAAGGGCCATTTCACCTCCCCTTTAAATCGAATTTCCTCACTTACAACACCTGTACTTGGGGCACCACTTCACCTCCATCCTTGTCCATGTTCGTGTTGATTTTCGTCATGAGTTCCCATCTTGTACTCATGCTTCCATGGTCCCCCATTGGGGCCTTTACTGTGTGGCAGCATAATCGAGTCGCCCTTGTTTAGAGCATCCAAGTTGAGTCATCATTGCATCCATGGAGTCTATACCACGTCCGTTTGCACCCCACTATAGCCCTCCATCCTTCATTGCTTGGTCTCTCTTTTGTGTCGCACATTATGACCTTCAGTCTCACTGTCCCCTATCCCTCATGATCTTGTGTCAGTCGCTGCTGTGTCATTCATGCTCTTTATGCTTTAACAAGGGAAGTCGTCCATTCACTACTCAGTCCTTCCCATTTCCACTATCGTCATTAGTGTCAGTCTGTCCGTCGCTCTACTATTTTCTCTCGTGCCTTAGTTGAGGATCTCTCATTGCCTCACCTATGGCCGACCTCCTTCTGTCGACATCAACACATTCATTCCAGAAGCCAGGTCTAGAGGGCGGTGTACCCTGGTTCCAGCTTCCACTCTTGTTCGGTGCCTCGGATTAGGCAAGGGGATCTCTCATTTCTTCTTGACTTGATTGTCTCTCCAGCTCCTTTTCAGCATGATCGAGATTCGTATACTTGACGGGCCAGTGATCCAGCAGCAGCTCTTGATGATTCCCGGGTATGTGTGAGATGTCTCAACCCTCATGAGGGGGTGGCCCTGCAGGTAGCCCCCCACATGCCCGAATGACCTCTTCTTTGCAGCCTTCGATGCCGCTCCAGATTTTGATGATGTTGGCCTTAGCCACTTGCAGCACCTCTTTGATTTGCATGTATCAGTCAGATTTTGTGAGCCCTTCCTCATTTACAGGGGGCATTTGGGTTGTATTTATCTCATGTACTCAGATATTATTGTACTAGTCCTGGCTGTTATCCCAGGCACAGCATGTATGTGAGACTCTTCATTGTATTTTTATCTGGCCCTTGATTATGCCAGCTGTACTCTATGGTTCGATCCCTTGTTTACTGGACACACTATTCTTTTGTACTTTGTCACGGCGGGCATAGGTATGCCTCCCCCGCCGCCTTCAGCACAGGTACCCTCTCATAAAAAGAGACTTGTTGCACCTGCGAGTCTCGTCTCCTCAGGGTCTAGTCCTTCAGCACACTATCTACCTCCCATTTCTCTCTCTGACACCCCTTTTGTTGTCTAGTGATTGTGTTCTTACAACGTACTTCGGTCATACGATTTGCTCCTGACACTCGCACGCTGGGGGGAAATCTGTTACACCATTTTTTGGTCATCTAACTTATTATCATTAGATAGACCCAAGTACACCATGTAAGACCAGTTTTACCCTAAGTAAAACCGCTTTCACTATGTTAAAACAGGAAACCCCAAAAGGAAATATTAAACAAACCCATATTTGTTTGATTTTCCTCATGGAATAATTAATTAAACCATAATTTAATTATTATTCCCAGTCATGTTTAACCCAAAAACAAAGAAATTAATGAGATGAACCCTTAGTTATCTTGTTATTTTCTAGGAATAATTATTTAAATCTTATTTAGATAATATTCCTTGTTAAATATGACCAAATCACCCACTATTAATCAAATAAATCATTATTTATTTGATTATCTTCCAACCACTTCCTTAAAAAGATAAATAAATCATTTATTTATATATTTTTCACTAATCAAGGGATTTGACCCAAGTCAAACACCCTTTCCCTCCAACAAATATAATAAAATATTCCATAAAGGTGGATCTAGATTTGGTTACCATTATTTTAATCATGCACCAAGATCTAGAATGACCCAATATTTTGTTATAAATAGGAGGGTTTTCCCCATCATTCTTCACCTTTTGTTGCCTATTAGATCACTCTGGATCTATACACTTGGTCTCATTTTTCATCATTTGCTCCCATTGAGCTTCATTTTGCATTGGGTTTTCTACACCTACAAGAGAGAGAAAGCTTAGATCTGAAGTGCTGAGGACTACAAAGAACCCATCCCATTGAGGAGAGCTGGATACACCTTCTTGTTTTCCTCCCAGGTGCCCTGTAATATAAAATTCTTTCAAAAAAAAATTGTGTTCTTGTCTTGTCTGTTGGATGCATGGAGCAAACCCTTTATTTTACTGCTTAATGTCTTTCCATTTATAGATCTGGTTGTTGCAGCATTTTTATTACTAACCGCAGATCTGAAGATATTTGGCAGCCACTATTGTTGTTAGGGCTATTAGTTATGCGTAGCTAAAGTGGTCCTTTTTCGTATGCTTTGACGAAGGATTCATACTAACACCTGTGCTTTTTTGTTGAAGAAACCGAGAAGGGTCCACACATGTATGTGTGAATTCTCTAAAGGATCGTCCTCGCGCGACTATCCTTCTCATGAAAAATGGTCTTCACAAATTTTCCCAAAGTACATCCCTTGCACTGAACTGACTGCGCAAGTGTACCCTTGGGAAACCCGGTAGAAATATACTACAAAATTTTCAAAGCGCCATGGTGAAGATGGCCCAATATCCTGTGCCACAATTCGCCCTCATCCCGGCTCACCACTCCTTCTGCTTTTCCTGCCATTGCTGCGCAGCCATCTACCTGCAATTGATAAAGGTTCTTAACTCGAACCCCCATCCTTCGGGTTTCACCAGTTGTTTTACTGCATAGGAAAGCCTTTCCCTCGCTAAAAACAACATCATAGCCCTTGTCTTCCAACATCGCCACAGAGATCAGATTCTTCTTCAATCTTGGAGCATGCATGACATCCTTCAAGATGAAAGGTTTACCTGACTCCCTCTCAAAGTAAATGGTCCTGATACCAGTCGCACTATATCTACCATCATCGCCCATCTCGATGTGCACTCCAAGATCCTTCTCATCCAGATCACTAAACAAATATTTGTCTTCGGTCATATGGAAAGACGCACCACTGTCAAGAAACCACAATGATCCCATCACACTTGACACCAAGCATGCGATCAGCGAAAAATCCAGCTCAAACTGTGAGGTTAAGGCCTCTCCAGCTGCAGATCCAACAACCTTCTTATTTTTCTTCTTTTGTGGACAATTAGTGGCGTAATGTCCGTGTTGGTGACAGTGAAAGCACTTCACCTTGGACAAGTCCTGCTTCTTGCCTTTTGCACCAGATTCAGAAGGATTTTTCTTTCCCTTCCCTTTCCTTGCTTTGGCAGCCAAAGCGAAATTTTCTTCATCTTCATTCTTCGATGAAGATCCATCCCTGGTACCTCGCCTTATCTCCTCCTGCACAAGATCCGACCAAGGTCGCTCCCATCCTGGCAGTTTCTCCTGACCATTGACAGAGTCCTTGTAGCTATGCCAACTCTTCAGAAGCCCAAGGAGAGCTAGGCTCACCAAATCCTCTTCATCTACAGTAACCCCCACACTTCCCAACTCATCCTTGCAGTGGACGAACTTCGTGAGGTATTTTGATATACTATCGCCTTTCTCCATTTTTATTTTTTTGAGCTTGTCTTTAAGCGCCATCTTCCTCTGGTCACTTCTGCTTTGGAACAAGTCTGTCAAAGCTTTCCACATTAAGAATGGAGAAGCTTTATCGTGAAGGCTGGACACTATGTGATCCTTCACACCTTCCAACAGAATCCTTCAACATTTTGTTGTCTTCTTTTGCCATGCGTCAAGTGCGGCTGCATCGCTAGAACCAGGTTTTGGAATTTCAGCGTCTATGAACTCCTTCAACCCATTATCATCTAGCACTGCCTCCATCCTGTCCTTCCATGCAATATAATTCGAGCTTCCATCAAGGGCATACTCCAATTGCAATCCGTTGAAGGAAATTTCAATGAATGCTCAACTTCGACACCAAGAAAACACTGTAGCAAATTCGAATTCCACCAGCACAAAACTCAATCGCTTCAATAATTACAATTTTCTCTGATCAATATCGCTTTGATACCATGTAGAAATTATATAACTTATGTGTTATATATCCATTATTCTCCTGATCACGCACTATTTTAAATTCATGCACAATACATAATCTATTCCACCATTGATCGTCACATGCGGAAATTAAATCAATTGCAATGCACACATGAAACAATAAAAATTCACACACATTAACACAACTGTTTAATAGGAAAGCCTGAAGCTAAAAACCCCAACTATCTGTATATAATATATTTCATAGATATCATGTAACAATCCTCATACAAAGTTGATCATATCAAGCTCTCAGTACAATACAATCACTACACACTAATCAGGCCCGATCTTGCAAATCCATGCATCGATCTCTACCACCTGCTAGCCTGCTTCTACTGCGCAATCCCTGCTGAAGAATGGCTCTGAATGAACTTGAATTCACCATCCTTGCTCACGCAATCCTCATTGGCATCTCCACTGAGTGTTGGATGCAATCAATGCATCACTATAGTCACAACTGATAGTCACACTTTCTCTTTCACCTATCTCTCCACCGGTCTCCACTGAAACTGCCATGCACTGTAGTTAACTGATGTATTATTCAGTTGATTAATGACTTATTATTTAGTGAATTAATTAACTAATTAATTCACACCACTCTGCCATGACTAGTGTAATCAGTTAGGCAGATACAACTAGCTCAAGCCCCGGAATCTAAACTGGGTTAAACTAAGTACAACTCCACCAACTACTTCTATAACTCCACCAAACTTTGTCACATGAGTTCTAACTGAAGTCCTCATGCATTAGCTCCAGTAAACCCTCAGGAATAGCGTAATTCCTTCTGTTAGCTGTTGTGCCACATCTGTGCACTTAACTGAAGTGCTCCAAGAGAATAAGATAATGTTTAGAGTCCAAATATTATTAAGAGCTAACAATATTTACATATCTATTTTTAGACTAGCAATCTAAAAATAGTCTCTGCCCAATATGTTTAAAAATAGAAGTCCATCTATTTTTCCAACTTGACCAACCATCCACAAATAGCATCCTGCAACTCATAGAATATGATCGACATTTATAAAAATAGACATAGCCTAAAAATAGACTTTGCGCCAAAAATAGCCTGCGGGCCCACTTAGTGAAGGCGACTCTTTTCACTAAGCTCATCATCTTGTTGAATCTCAATAGGTCGCAAATGAGTTGAGTTGATGTGATGTGCGACCTCACGACTCTGCGACCTTGCGACTTGGGGGGTCGCGGGGTCGCAGGATCGCAAGGTTGCAAATGTTTGGTTTCGAGATGATATGTGACCTTGCGACTTTGCGACCTGAGGGGTTGCAAGGTCGCAGGGTCACAAATTAAATGAGTTAACCAATTCTGCGACTTAGCAACTTGAGATTTTGAAAGAGTGAACTTAGGCTTGAATCCATTTTCAAAAAGCTTACGGGCTCAAAAATTTAAAAAGGGGCAAAATTTTGGAGGGTGTTGTAGCGGCTACAACACCTTCATAAAAAAATACTTTAATAAAACATTATATCACTAATTATTCTATATCTTATGAGTAAACATAAAACACTTAACAACTCACATATATTTATACATTTCAATTTTGAATTTTTAGTTTATCACATAAAGTTATATTTTATTAAAAATAAATTAAATATGATTATGATGATGATGATGGTTAACGTCCACTGAGACCAATATTTGGTCTATCGGACCTAAAGAAAAGAGTTATTTAGTTTGATTTAAGATTTTATTCCTATGCTCAAAAAGCTTGGAGAGAATCCTCTCGAGCTCACTATAATTTTGACATCTTAAAAGGCTAGGAAGGTCAGTATTACAACAAAGATTATGAAATTAAGCTCTAATGTGGTTGTACGCGGGGCACTATAAGAGGAAGTGATTTTCATCCTCGATGTTCATATTCTCACAGAGATGGCAGATCCTTTCCATCCATGGTGTTTTAGGAACTTTCCAACGACCTGTTTCACTATGGAGCTCATGAGGGTTTGTTCTAATCTTGGCTATATTAATTTTCTTCTTTGAACTAGTTAAATCAGAGAGACACTTTTGATCTTCTAAGGTGGGGTTGATGACCTTCTTATAATATCTTAATTTTCTTTTAGCTGCTAGATCTTTCTCACACCACATTTTTTCTTTAAACTTAGAAGTAACAATTTTTTTAATGTTATTAATGTTTTGCAATGCAACATTCTCGTCGATCTCCCAATAGTTTAACCAGGTCTTGGTGTCTTTATACCAACCTTGTTTAAGCCTTAGGTGGTTTTGGATAGAATTTAAAGCTAGCTTAGGAAGTCTATGGTCTCCTATGCTATTGAGCTTGTGCTTGTACAATAGAAGCCTAGTCATAGCTAGACTCTCGATAGGGGAAAGACCCACTTCTATAAGGAGAATAAGATAGGGTGTATTGCTTTTAATTTTAAGGTTATACGTTATAAAACATCAATAAATAACTAACATTTATTATAAATTAAAACAAAAAGTATTTATTGGAAATTAATATATTCTACTTTCTTCTTAGTCTCAACTTGGGACAAATAAATGTAAATTTCCAAGACATTACTTAAAATTTGGGCATAATCGTTTTCTCGAACTTGACCAAGTCAACTATCAAGAACCTTGATCGCTAGTCACACCTACCATTAAATTTTTTGACTGGTTAAGTCAAACCAACATCAAATGTTATGGGTTGAATTAAATTCAAAATCACTAACAAGTCTAGGGAGAAATTACCTCAGGGTCAAAAGTAGCAAAAGTAGTTGGAATCTGGGCAAAAAAATTTCAAAAATTCTAATAGTAGCAGTATTTGAATCATGTTTTTAATGGTAGAAATAGATTCAACACCATTAAAAATCTCTAGAGCAATTTTGACAACTGTAACATGGTTTTACAAAAATTCTTGCCCAATTTTATTAAAATCTTACCAAATTTTCCATAATTTTCAAGGCAAAAAAAAAAACTAATTACACATATGGTTGCTTAAATCACTCATACCGGATCAAATTACATGATAATCCAAGTAAGATAACATTAAAAAAATTAATTACCTGATTAAACATTCAATGCAGACTTAGCCGTTAGGCCGCTTTTTTTCAATTCAAATATTTGAAATAGAGGGGCAAGCGAACGGTGCAGGGAATAACATCCAAAAACCAAACAGAGGAAGATCAAGATTCGATCAGTGGTCGAGAATTTCTGATAATGTGTGGTGTTCCATTTATCATGTTTCATTAGATTTTCACATGAGTTTTTATAGTCTATTAGCAAAATTTGCAGAAGAAATCCCTGGGGTTTTATAAGGGTTTAACGCCATTTTCTTTGTCAGGCCTTCTGGCTTCTCAAAGGTAAGTTTGGATTAGGGTACTTGATTTCTGAAGTGCGTCTTTCATGAAACTTTGGATGAGATATCTGAGGTTTTAAATAAGAAATCTTCTGGCTTGCA
Source organism: Pinus albicaulis (assembly GCA_034641835.2). Lineage (NCBI taxonomy): Eukaryota > Viridiplantae > Streptophyta > Pinopsida > Pinales > Pinaceae > Pinus > Pinus albicaulis. The sequence continues at coordinate 6,125,438 of CM076576.1, read as the reverse complement.
AGCTATCAATCTCAGGTAGTTAATTAGCCAGTTGGGATACGGTTTGCTTTTGTTTTTTAATTAGCCAAATGTGGCACAATTCTGCATTTTCTTTTAATTAGCCAAACGTGACACAATTCTGCATTTGCTTTTAATTAGCCAAATGTGACACAATTCTGCATTTGTTTTTAATTATCCAAATGTGACATAGTTCTGCATTTGTTTTTAGTTAGCCATACGTGACATAGTTCTGCATTTGTTTTCCATTTGGGTTTCTTACCGTGTTTTCTAGAATCCATTTTCTGTTCACCAGCATGGTAGTGTGTTTTAATCATATTTCCCTTTTTTGAAGATCAGTACTGGGAGGTAAAGTATGGAATCATGCCAGAAGACATTCATGTTTCGGATTTGAGGCTCGAAACCCACCAACATGCGACTAATCCTCGGAATACAGAAATGAGGACCCAGCCTGAGATGCTGGCAAGGGCTCTATCGAGGGCAAGAGGGAATATCCATAACAAGGAAAATCTTATTCCAGAAAAGCCGGGCAACGGAAGAGGAAGAAGAAGAAGAATGGTGGTATCTACTTCAAGAAGTCCTTTACCCTCAGATTATCCTCACGCCCCCTTGCAAGACATTACAGCTTATATGCACGTAAGTTTTTTTGTGGGTAGACATATTCATAATCTTGTCATTTTCTTAGTTTAGTGTCCATCTTGACACTATTTTTCTTGATCTTCTTGCACATATCCTTTTACGCCAAGAATTGCTAGTCAATCAGGTATAATTTAAATTTGTTTTGATTTATGTTCAGAATATTGAAAGACAATATTTGTGCATCGAATCCAAGCCAGGATTTAATGTCCCGTGTGCAGGTAGGGCCCGCAGCCATGTGTCCGGGGTCTACGTAATGAGGGGTACTGTGCAAGGGTCCCTGCCCTCAGATGCTCCGGTGGGCCTTAAAACCCCACCCTTAACACCCTGGGATGTCGCCCTCACTTACAGGCCGGTCTTTTGGTGTAGTGGTTGGGTCTTAATGATATTAGAGCCGAGGTCTTGAGGTCGAGACTCGCAGAGCGTGGTGGGTTGTAATGTCCCGTGTGCGGGTAGGGCCCGTTGTTTCGGGAAATAACTCCCTAGAGGTCGTTGGGTCAAAAACCTCCACAGATTAGGGCATGCTATTCAAGAAGGATCACACAACCAAAATTATATGCTAAAAACTAGATAACATCGATTGTAGAACTCACCCGTAGATCCTATGTTTGATGTAGATCCTGCGGGGTCCAAACCCCCAGCAACCCTTCTTCCTCTTCAATCTGGAAATCAAGAAAGAACATGCACGGAAATCTAGTTGTACAGCATATATCTCTCGTAAATGTTAGTGTCATCCATGTGAAACATCATATAAAAAATAATAAATTCTTAATTAACAATCTTTCACATATGCAAGTAGATATTAACACGTGAATTCGAGAACAAGATGGTTCTTCTTCATTACGAACAACATGTACAATAATAGAAAGGTGGAGAGATCACCTGAATCCTTCCACGATCTTCGAACAAACCGTCGTCCGAATCCGTCCCGCCCTTGCCTCGCTAGGATACTTTCAAGACTTGTGCACGCGAGATGACATATAAGCTGATGAACATCTCCAGGAAACAAGGGTTTCTTGTAAAAATCTGGGAAGTGCAGGAGGCACGGGAAATCAGACTTGAATTGGGGCTCCAACAGAGTATAATGTCTATAATTTTCTCCCTCTCTTAGGCCATACACATGAGGGGCTTTTATACTTCCTCAAAGTAGTTTCAATTTGTTGGAAACAGTTGGCCACGGGCTAGGGTGGTTGAATTACGGGAATAACCATCAACCCAGCCTCGAAAATAGGGATTTTTATATATATTTTTAATGATTTTAATGGCATATGTGGAAAAGTATCTATGGACTCGCGTATACACGCGGAAAAGTCTAGGCATACTCGCGTATGGGATTTTAAACACTATTTTTTATGAACTTTATTCAAGTCTGTGGGAATGGGTGCCCAAGGCCAAAAAGACAATCATGAATCACATGAGGGTGAAAAATGATGCTATAACACTCATAACCACGTGTCTGGGGTCTGCGTAATGAGGGGTACTGTGCAAGGGAACCCGCCCTCAGATGCTCCGGTGGGCCTTAAGACCCCACCCTTAACACCTGTTAGTCATTAGTAATTTTTACCTGTTTAGATGACTAAATGCTTGTCCAAGATTTCTAGAAACAACACTCATAGAAGTCTTGTGAGTTCTATAAATCTCAATGCCTTCATTATCCTTAGGATAAATTTTTCACTATCCTGCTACTTTATCAAGGCATGGCCATCCTATCACTCCAAGAAGACCAAATCATAGACTGATGTCCCTCACTCTCACTATGTTTGCCACCTCTACCTATAACACTCTGTCTCTGTTTGCCTAAGCCCTCTATTTTCACACCTTGGTTCGCCAAGTAACCCAAAATTTTTCCTCCACTCACCAAGTGCCTCAAGCAATGGTGATTTTAAACTCCCTTTCTAAGATCTTTAGGTAAATCAAAGTTTTTAATTTGTCTACGATGGAAGTGCATAAAAGTGTGTCAAAACCCTGTCTTCACCTCCAAACCCTGATTCAAGCTTTTCAGTCAAAGACCTATTCCAAAGGACATCCCAATAAGTCATATAGAGTCTCCTAGATTATGCATTGTCATGGTTCTAAATTCACTGTTTCTACATATATTCAAAGGTGAAGTCAAGTGAAAACAAGGTTGAAACTTATCATTGTCCAAAGACATCAAAAGCCTCCAAAGGTATCTCCTTGATCAAGCATTAAGTTTTCATAAAGACAGTTTGCCCATGTTCAAGCATTTCTGCGGGAATGCTTTATAATGGTTAACATCAGAATAGATGCAAAGTAAGAGGCCTAAGAACTCATAAGGGCATCCACGGCAAGTAAAGAGATACAACAGGGTTAAGTTCACAAGGAGGATCGTGATCTCATAACAAATTGTTGTAAAAGTGTTGCCCATCAAGGAGCCCATGCATAAGATCTTGAAGACAATGGCATAGGAGCACAACTATGCGCAAATCAAAGATTCAAATAAACAAGAAGCCTGAGTGAAAAGCCTCCTTGGTGACTGTAGACAGAGATTAGAAGATGATGTCAGGAAATAATCTCTAAGGTTTGTTACCACCACATCATTTCACTACATCAAAGGCCAAATTTGCAAAGAGTACCAATGGAGTTGTAGCTATTTAGCACAACAGGTGACTGCCCAGTGAGAGATCTATGCAAAAAAATCACAAATACAGGGATGTATCAACACCATGAAGTAAAACCACAACATTCTTTAACTACAACAAAGGGTCATAAAACTCCATCAGAGGGGCAAAAGGTTTTCAAAAGGCTTTTTAAAAGCGGCCCTCTAAAAGTTGAAAAAGATCATAAGGGTTTCAGTATGAAGGACACAGAACTCTCGAAAAGGGTCAACATCCATCAAGAAGTCAAGCAGAGAGGAAATAGTTTCAATATGAAAAAATGGAAAAACCAAGCAAAATCACCAGTTGCCAAGGGTTTTTGAAAAAGTGCCAGCTCCAAAAGAAATGAGACGATAAAAAAAAATTGCTTTTTGACACTACCTGCAAAAGAAAAAGAGCATATTGGCAAAGCGGATAAACACACCATAAACCTTAGAAAAGTGGGTTTTTGTCTCTATTTTTTTCAAAAAGGGGTATAAAAACAACCCAAACAACATCTCCCAACTCCATTTGGTTATTTGCAAAAAGTTGAGGGTTTTTCAAATTCTTCGAAATCCTGATAGAGTCTTCGGGAGGTGTTTTCGGGCGTTGTGCTCCTGAGAAAATCACGTTGCGCTCCTATGCAAGGTTTCCATACAAATCCCTGAAGGGCGCTGTGTTCCTGTGCAGAGGCGTTGCGCGCCTGTAGAAAACTCCACGTGCAGACTCTGCTCGGTCGTAACGTGCAGCCTCCGCCCGACTGATAACGTGCAGCCTCCGTCCGTGATGCACTCCTGTCCATTCAGGAGCTGCATGACAACACGTTCAGGGCCGTCCAAGGGTACACGATAGCTCATTCAAGGCTGCCCAAACATGTTCACGAGTTGCACGACAACGTTCAGGGGTGACCCAAACACGTTCAGGGTCGCCCAGCAGTTGACCTGACTCTGTTCAGCAATTGAACTGACTTCGTTCAGGAGGTGACCCGACTCCATTCAAAGGTGATCAGACACTATGTTTAGGAGGCGCCCGTGCTGCGCTCCTATCCGTTCAAGAGCTGCACGACAACACATTTAGGAGTTGCCCAGATATTTGTTCAGGAGGCGCCCCACCTGCCCACAAGGTGTTTTGAGCCAGTTTTTCAGTTGTGGATATATTTTGGGTTTTTCCCACATATTCCTATTTTTCTAAAGATAAGATTACAAAGAAAATTGAAAGTTGATTTAGAGAAGGCAGTGAAATCCTAAAGAAAACACTTGGCCTATACACTACTGAGCCTTGACCTAATTAGAACCTCATCATCTCATTCACCATTTTCACATCCTTGCACAAGCAGTGTCAATTCTTTTCAAAAGTTCTTGAGGCAGGGGTGAAGGACCAAATGCCTAGGGAAGGCAGTGTTGACATTGATGAGGCAAGTCAAAGGCCTAAAGAGCAGCAAAGGAAGGGTGGGAAGCCAAATAGGTTTGAGCCTACAAGCATTGAAGAGCTGATAGCCTCTCCTATTATACTTTCCTGTTTTCAAGAATTAGGATGCTATGAATTCTGTAAAAAAGTACAAAAGATCTAGAGTCACTCTCAGTTGACCAAGCTCTTTGCCCTAAACCTTCATAATCACCAAGTACACCTAGCTGGGGTGAAGTTTGCGCTGACCACCAATGGCATCTCTATGGCCACTGGAATACCTTGTGTAGGAGAAAGGTGGTTCAAACAAATGCATCTGGACTTAAGCCACTATCACCCATTCTTGAAACCAAGTTGTCAAGCTGGTTGCAAAACCATGTTCCCCTTCTCTCATCTATTGGACACATATTCTCTCCTAGTGAAGATCATTATGAAATACTTCACCTGTGAGGGTAGGTTCTCCAGAGTCTATTCCGACCATATAAGACTCCTCATGCATTTCACCAAAACCAAGCTGCTACATTTTTCCTACTACCTCTGTAAAAGTATTGAGAAAATGTCTTCCATCTTGCAAAAGAAGCCTCCATCCCAACAAATGTCAAGCCTTTTTCATCATTCCCTCATCAAAGTGATTGTCTCACACCAACTAAACAACAAGGCATCCCATGGGAGGTTTTCATCGCCCATGATGATTTTACAACTCCACAACCTATCCCTCTGCAAAGTCTGCCATCATCATCTCAAATTCCTCCTCACACACCTCCATCACCCTCCACTAACCTTGGTTCATCCTCTTCACATGAATCATTTCCTCAAATAGACCTTCCTCATTCACCTTCCCCTAAGAAATCAAAAAATGAAGAAAGCCGTGAAGGAGAGGAAGATGACCAAGAAGAAAGCAGTGATGAAAAAGAAGAAAGCAATGATGCAAATAAAGAAAGCAGTGAAGGAGAGGGAGATGAAAATGAAGAAAGCAGTGAAGGAGAGGAAAAGGAAAGTGATGAAGGAAGTGACAAAGAAGAAAGTGTTGATGAAGAAGAAAATAGAGATGAAAGCAGTGAGCCCAATGATGAGAAAAAAGACCAAAATTGTGGGTCAAACGATGAAGAAGATGACTCCAAGGATACAGGGACAGAGGCAACTTATCAAGAGGAAAACAGTGAGCCTTATGACAGTCAAAAAACAAATGACAGTCATGGAGAAGTAAACAATGAAGAAGATGACACTGAAAATACAAAGGACAGTGGAGAGGAGGCATATGAAAGCAGCAAAGAGGACAAAGAAGACAGTGACCAAGATGGTAAGAGAAGCCAAGAAACAGAGTTTGAAAGTGATTTCAATGGGCAAAACAATGAAGATCATGAGCCAAATAAGGAGGGTAATGAACCAAACAGTGAAGAAGAAATCAGCCAAGAAGACAGTATACATGATAGTGAAGGGACAAATTCTGAAGACAAGGACAATGAGCATAGAAAAAATGAAAATGATACAAGTTATGAAACAGAGGTTGAGATTGAAGGTCAAGACCATAGGCAAGACAAAGAAGACAGTGGGCAGAGAAGTCAAGAAAACTCACCTAGTGAGGAGGAAAGTGACCATCAAAGTACAAAAGGGACTAATGAGATTGCCTATGACAATGACCTCACAGAGAGTGCAAACAGTGATACAAAGGTTGAGTTTGACAGTGAACACAGTGGGTCAAAATATGAAGAAGAGGATAGTCATGAAGATAAAGATGTACCAAGCAGTAATAAAGACACTTCTAGCATTGCAAAAACAGAGGATGATAGTCCTAAGGGTCTTGACAGTGATGATGGCGTAAGAGATAGTGAGAATGCTAATCAAAAGGGCAGTCAAGAGCAAGGTGAAAAAGATGCACACACAGAGATCATCCATGAGGAGAAAATCAGTCCTAAGGCCACTAATGATCAAGGTTTCCAAATGAAACTTGTTGTACCTTTCCCCATTACCTATCAAAGAGGAGAGAGGCATGTGTTTGCTGCCTCCAAAGGGCAAGGGGCCATGCCATCCTCCTCAACTGAAATGATTGACAAAGGTAAACAACAAATGAAGGAGGAAGTAGACAACCATGAGGAGGAAAGAGAATTTGAACTCATCCACATAGACAGTGATGAGGAAAATGAAACAAGAATTGCAAACTCCCTTCTACAAGATAGGAATGCACAGATTAGGGATTTGGAAGCTAAACTAGAGAGAGCTAAGTATGTCATTCACTTCTTGCAAATGCAGAACAAACAAATAAGTGGCCAGCAGGCCATCTATGAAGCAAGGGCACTCAAATACTGGAAAGAGGCTCAAAGAGCACAAGTGAAGTTGGAGGAGTACATGGGCGCCTATGAAGAAAGTGAGGATGAGGAGGGTCAATCTAGGAGGCCTAGAACTATGGGTCTGAGAAAGGCTTTGGCACGAGAGAGGGAGCAAGAATCAGCCCAAGCACAACAATTTCCCCTCACTGAACTCCTTGCCATGGAAATTGAGCATAACAGGGAATCATGGCTTGAAAGTGCCAACATACATCTTGAGGTAAAACTGGAGAAGGCCAACAAAGATTTGAACTTGCAAAGGAGAATGACTGAGCACTATGAAAGAAGAAACCGAGTTGCAAGGAAAAAACTCAAAATTGCCTGAAATGAGGGCCAGACACCAAAAGATGAAAAATACCAAGCAAGGCTTGGTATTTTGGCCCAAGCTTCTCTACATGTCTCCAGGGACCCATGAGGCACCTACCTACCAAATTTGAGAGAAATTGAACAACTTTTTGTTTTTTGCAAATTTTGAGGCTAGGAGCGCAGCACACCCTGTGATGCGCTTTTTCCCAGGGCATCTTTGGAGCAACAAAGTTGTAGGTTTGTTAACTTAATTATAAAATACACAAGAGGTATTCGTAATAATAATATATTATATATAAAATGTATAAGAGACGATGATAAAATTTTACAATGAGGCCCTGCTTATATACCTACGCAGGCGGCCTTTCATGAATGGGCTTGTCTTTTATACATGCCCTTTCACTAGCTTAATGTCTACTTACATAATCTCTATTTAACTATTAATAACTATATTTATTATATTTGTTATGAATTATATTCATAACATTGCCTTCCTCTCGAAAAGCTTTGTCCTCAAAGCTTAATTTTTCGACAATTTTCTTTGCTTGGGATTATCTTCTTGGCATATGTCATTCAGCATTAGTACCTTATCATGTAGAGTACCTTATCTTGTAGAATTCTCTCGTAATATTTTCTTTGAAACCAAGGTTTTTGTTTAAATTTTTTTTTTTTTAAATGATGTCATGAACCCTTTTTTTTTTAAATTAATTAATTAATATTTTTTTTTTATCTAAGGTAACTTTATAAAATAATAATGTTACTTTAACAATTTTTTATAAAGTACTTTATGATTTATTATAAGTATTTTTGTTTATCTTCAACTAGAGTCGCGTCCACACGTCATTTTTCTCATGCACTCCGTTGGAAGCCAGGACGTGTGTATTTACACTATCCGCATGACCAATATTTATATCTGCAACCAGAAGCCTAAATTTTTCGTTAATGAGTTGTAAACAGTGATATGAGTGCCCTGGTCTTGAAACACATCAGGTAAATTATACAAATCCAAAGCAGCAGCAAGTGATCCGTGAACTATAACATCTGCATATCGGCGAATTGGTGATGTAAAATGGGTATACAATGGAGATGCAAGACCATAATGATGGAATTCCGGAGGAGTGAGATCTCCATTGCAGAAATAAACTACCTGGGTCATGCATCGTGTTGTAAGAATTCAGACCAGATTGTTAAAATATGGATCATCGTCCACAGCGCGATCAAGAGAATCAACTAATGCTTTTTAAGATGAAATATCCAGTTGAACTCCGACAGACATTGTTATGCACAACAATGGTTCAATCATTTCTGGCGTTGGACTTGGATGACGCCTCAGAAGTGAACGCAGAGGGAAGTGTTTTAATATTTTCTCAGCAACTAAAACATTTTCATTTAGCATAAACTCCTCAACCATTTGATTGCCTCACGAATTTGATAAATACCAATATCAAGTGGATCATGCGTTTCAGTATCTATGTCAAACTTAACCTCTGCAGATGCAAGAGTCAGTGCTCCTCTCTCAATCCGTCTGGCCCTCATGATCTTTGCTAATGAATTTATATTGTGCAGATCAATTGTTATAGGATCAGCCAAGCGACTGTCATCCATCCGTGCTTGAGCCTCAATGTAAGACAATGCTGCACATGACTTGATAACACTTTTGGTAAATCTCACAGAAACATTATCTGTTGAAGGAGTCATTTCCCAAAGAACTGAAAAGGCCAATCTTTCAACATCTAAACAGAGGGAGCATATATCTTCAGTAAGTGGTTTTGGGAGCATATCTATTCTCTGCTCAACCAAGTAAACAGATGTGTCGCATTCCGAAGCTTCTTCATCAAGAGGTGTACCTGGGAGAACAAAATTTGTAACATCAGCAATATGGACTCCAACTTCGAAATTTCCATTTGGGAGTGCTTTGCAGCACAGTGCATCATCAATATCCTTGCAACTAGGTGGATCCACACTGAATACCTTCAAGTGACATAGATCCTCTCTGTGAGGATCACTCAAATCTTCTGGTTGTAATGTCCAGGGCAAGGGTGGCAGGCAAGCTAGAACCTGTTCAGAAAATGCTCTTGTGTTGATGTCCTTCTCAATTAACAACACCTCAGTTTCTATAGAACGATCACCTATTTCTCCTATCATCCTCACATAGTGACCAGATGGATACCGTGATAACCGATCCCATGAATCAACAGCTACAATGATCCGCTTGTCAATGAGATTTCCAAGTTGTCAGGTTTGAATTCAGATCTTAGGTAATCTACGATCAGTAGATTCAAATAAAGTGTTGACAATTCCACCACCTGTTGCAGGCATAGGCATTGGCTCCAAAGACCCACAGTAAGAATGCCAATTCCGCTTAATTATACCAATAACACGCCCAGTCGGACGGGTTGTAATATGACCTTCAACTCCTTTGGAATTTTGCTCCAAAATGGCATCACAAGGAGCATCATCAGCACTATTCGGAACTAAGTGGACCTCCTCCTCTTCATCTTCTACAATTTTCATTGTTTTTCCTCCATTATTAAATGTAATGTTTTGTGCATTATTCTCACCATTTTGATCATGATTTTCTTCCTTCACATCACCTTCGTCTGAATCTAAAATTTTCATAACTTGATCTTCTACCGAATGTAGTGATTCTTCATGATTATCTTTTGAATTTTCTGAATCGGTTGAATTGTTCTGTTGACTATGTTCAATATTCGGGAATATTGGTTTTTGCATTAGATTAATCTTGTCCAAAATGGCGTTTATCTTCTGCATTGCTTGGTTATTATTGTCTGTGGCCTCGCTATGATTTAGCCAAATTTGTCTTTCTTTCCGATTTGTTGTGTCTTGAAGTTTTTTGATATTGTCAGAATTTTCTGTAACCTTATCCTCAAGATTGATTAATCTTTTAGTGAATTTATTGGAATTATTATTGATCTTACTCTCAATATAGATCAATTTTTTGTTGAAATCATCCATCATCATTAATGAATACATCGAGCGACATCGATTTCGAGGCACTACATGTAATAGCTCAAGGCAGCCAGTAGTGGTGTAGGTGCTTCCTACACTTAATTGACTTAATTGTAAAATACACAAGAGGTATTCATAATAATAATATATTATATATAAAATGTATAAGAGATGATGATAAAATGTTACAATGAGGCCCTACTTATATACCTATGCAGGTGGCCTTTCATGAATGGGCATGTCTTTTAGACATGCCCTTTCACTAACTTAATGACTACTTACCTAATCCCTATTTAACTATTAATAACTATATTTATTATATTTGTTATGAATTATATTCATAACAATATTCAGGAGGAGAGGCTTATATTTTTGGATTCCCCATCATTAGAGGAGTATGCTTACCAATTTTCAGCTCAAATGGAGTTGTTTTGACCCCCCAAAAGGGTCAAAAACACTAAATTTTTCACCTCTCTGTCCACTTTTCTGAGCATGTGCTACGCTCCTGGCAGTCTTGGAATTTTCACTTTTGGACAAATTGTAGAGGTCAGATTGAATAAATAAAGGTAGATCTGGAAATTATACCTCAAGGGCTTTCCAACGAGCCATCTTGGAGCCTTTTTCGACATCGGGAAGGCGTCCAAAACACTGTTGCAAAAAGACCTATTTTTGTGCCGCGCTCCTGGCATAATTTTGATTTTTGACACAGTGTGCTGCGCTCCTATAGGTGACTAGGCAGAATGTGCGTTTGGCAATTTTTCATATGCTTGTCAGGGCCTAAAAGTCAATATAATTGCTATATATGGCCGGAAAAGATATTTGTTAGATATTTTTGTGCCTTGGGCCTTGTAAGGCCTCAAGGACAAGTTAGGATATTTCTTGTTGGCCAATAGGCTTCTATATGCTCTAGTAGGCTTTCCTCTTCCTTGCTTGTTATATAAGGCATGAGGATTCATTGTAAACAGTTGGGACTTGATGTGTTTAAGAGCAATACATGGTTTTTGGAAGTTGAAGAACAATTTAGTGTTGTGGAGCTTGTGGATGATTTACCTTGATTGATGGGATGAAGGCTTGCTTGCAGGATCCCTGAGTTTAGTTAATGGTGATGTATCTCTCATATGTTCATGTTTTTCTTGTTTTCCATATGTCCATCTTTCCATTTTTCAATAGCTCAGAAAAGTATAGGATGAGAAATGTTGTTTGAGGCACCTCAGTCCTCCTGTTAGCTATTGTTTTCATGTTTTATTCTGTTGGGTTAGCTTAAAGAATTCTTCATTGCTCCTTAGGCCCACCTAAGCTTGCCTATTTCATTGTTGGATTAATATCCTAGTTTATAAACATGATTCATGGTAAGCCCTGTTTGTTTTATGCTATCTAAACTCTGTCTTGAAATCTCTCTTTGATGTATTGATTGATAGGTTAAGTCAAATAGGTCTTGTTTCGATCTTTCCCTTTGAATATGCTTATCAGTTTGCTTCAAAGTTCTTTGTAGTTTAATGAATGATGTTTAGGCGTTCCCCTTTCATTGTTGGATTAATATCCTAGTTTATAAACATGATTCATGGTAAGCCCTGCTTGTTTTATGCTATCTAAACTCTGTCTTGAAATCTCTCTTTGATGTATTGATTGATAGGTTAAGTCAAAGAGGTCTTGTTTCGATCTTTCCCTTTGAATATGCTTATCATTTTGCTTCAAAGTTCTTTGTAGTTTAATGAATGATGTTTAGGCGTTCCCTCTTCATTTATTGATGCTATTTGTCTCTTAAATATTTTCAAATCTTGGAAGTAGAATCATTGAAGTTAGATAAGTTGTCTTACTTCATTTGCTCCACTGGATTGTATATCTTGAATGTGCATTTGTTTAAAGGTATAGTTATTGAGTAAATGGTGTGACCTATCTCATAACCAGTATCTTTTGCTTATTAGTATTCAAGGTCTCTTTGTTCATAAGTATTTGACAAATGATTCTTAAATGTCCTTTGCCCTACCTTGGTTCCCAAACTTAGTGTCCATTTCACCTCATACATAAACCTTAAAGATCCATTAACTACACTAGATTTTTCCTGTGATGTACCCCAATTCATTATCGAGATATCCATGACTTCATAGACTCCATTGCCCAATTGATTTGATAACCTCTCACTCCACCTATCCTACTTGATCATCTTACCCCAACCAAAAAAAACAACAAACCTACACTTAACAACTAGCTTAAAATCAACTATCCAAAGCGAACAAGTTCACATCCTTCGCGCATAATAGAGAGAGCTCTCTCTGAGTCCAGGAAAGCTAGGTCCTAAGACTCCAAAGACTGGTCTGATGTTACCCTATCATTTGGTTTACCAATCTGCCAAATCATGAGACATTAACATAATGGCAATCATGGTGGGACCTTCTGAGTTCATGACAATCTAAGTACCCCTCAGGACTCCAGAATCCCTTGATTAAATAGTATCCTATGATTTATAGCTACCTCATCACTATCACTAACACAATGGTGATCATGATACAACCTTTGATGGCAGTGGAAATCTAAGTATCCCTTAGGACTTTAGAGACCTTCGTCAAATCATAGAGAGCGTAACTGATAGCCTAGGAGTCGAATCTAGTTTTTTCACCATCCTAGCAAAATGATGACTCAACTATAGGAAATTCTTACAAACCTTACGGTTGCATATAGAAACTCAAAAAACCCCAAAACATTTCTAGATTGGCTTTTTGTCAGTATTGGTGGTGGACCATAGACAGTTATCTTCAAAACAACTAAAAATATCCACCTGGCAACTCCACTAGCCTCCAATAGACCTTTTAGATTTACTAGTGTCCCTAGACCCCTATAAGATTGTGCCAAATCAACCCTGGGAAGTCTAGAATCCTAGTCTCACACTTTGTGAGTTTAGCAAACATAAAAGAGGTAAACTCTACAAAAAGTTTAAAAACTTTCAGCCTCTCTAAATTTTGAGTTTGAAATCAGGCTTCGCGAAGAATCAATACCAGATCTCATCTGGACCCGAACCCTCCTACTATAGTTGATGACCCAGAAGGGATATTGTGGCAAACTTCTGAAACTGGAAACTTAGCTACTGATGGGACCATTTATAAAGCAATCTCTGTGCCTGAACATCTTACAGCCTTGCAAGATCCCCAGTTTGACTTGTGCCATACAAAAAACCTTTTCAGAACAAAGTCACAAATTAGAATCGACCATACTGATCTTGAGCCCATAGACTTGCAGCAGAGTCTTAGCAGAGAAGTTTCTCCTTCCACACCACCTGATTTCCAACTTCTCCACCACTTTGGCTCCTTTCACCCCAAGTCTGCTCAGAATCAGTTTACTGGTTCGAGTACTTCCGCCACACCCATTCACACCTCCACTGTGACAACCACTCCATCTCATATCACAAATCCTTCGCTTGTAAATCCACCATTAGCTCCTATCATGGCAACATGGTATGCACCCCTTGTGTTGCCACAACCATTGGTACCTTTGCCAAATGATTACCAATCCAGAATCCCACACTTTACCGGGACTGAATCCACCACTACACAACAACATGTAGATAGAATGAATGATGCTTTTGACTACATGGAATTAGAAGAGGAAACCATGAAGATGAGGATGTTTGCCCAAAGCCTAGGAGGAGAAGCTAATAAATGGTTCAAAAGCCTAACTCCCAACAGCATACATGATCTCCCTTCCCTTTACCAAACTTTCATAAAAAAATGGGAAATCAAGAAAAACCCTCTTCAGATCCTCTCGAAATATAGCAATCTCAAAAGAAACACGGGGGAAAGTGTCCAAGGCTATTGCACTAGGTTCAATAATGTTTACAATGCACTATCGCCAAACATGAAACCCCACTTGGCCTAGCCTTAGCTAAATTCCCAGAAGGTTTTGACCCTGACATGGGCTATCAGCTAAGAGAAAGAGAGCCCCTAACTTTAGAAGACATGCAAAAGGGAGCTATAAGTGTAGAGGCCAACTTAATTGAAAAAAGAGCTAGGCTAAGATCAGAAAAGAGGGTAACCTACAAAGATGACACCATACCCTCCACCTCCTCATCTGATTCCAAGATTGACAACCTACTTAGAACCATGGAAAGATTGATGGAGAGAATAAGCATAAATGAGAGAACACCCCCTAGGGAAAACCAACCAAATCCCCAAAACAGAAACCGGAATCAGAACTTTAGAAAAGACCCACCCCAAATCAGACAAAGGGAAAATTATCAACAAATTAGGCCACCCTTCAAAGATAACTATGTTGATGAAGGGGAAAGTGATATTGAACAACTAGATGAAAATCATCTAAACTTAATAGGCTCTGATAGCGAGGGTGATCTTTTTCTCACAGAAGAAGAAAAAGGTTTTTTCTCTTCAAACCAAGATGAAACAAGCTATGAAGATTCCAAAGACCACAAATTGGGATTAGAAAACGCCATAATGAAATTCCAACCCTCGAAAGCATTCTTAAAAGAACAACAAACAATAAAAATACTATGGCCAAGAAAACTGATCCTAACAAGGATAAAACTAGCCAACCAAGTGTTGACACAAGCTGCCCTAGTACCTCTACTAGTGGCCCTGAGAAAAATTTTGTTGACCAAAGCCCCGAATCAGAACCAGCAAATTAAAAATGTGGAAAAATTTATGGCTAATAAAATTGATGTAAATATGTCCAAAACCCAAGTGCCTTTTAGTTTTGAAGGAGAGATTGCTAAAATCAAAATAACCATCCCTCTCACTGAACTGGTAGCTCAGGATATGTAAAAATCTCAAGATCTGAAAGTTCTAATCAGGAAATGATACCAATACTCTGAATTTGACAGATGACAAACCAGAGCTGCTTTTTGGATCCAAAGAAGATGGAAAATACCAAGAAGGAGCCATTCCCCCATTCTATTTTAGCCTAAACATACACGACAAAATCCTGCATAATTCCATGCTATACTCTGGTGCCTCTCACAACCTCATGCCAAAGGTAGTGATGGAAAGATTAGGCCTAGAAATAACCAATGTTCCACCAAGTCCCTTGGAGGTGGGAGCGAGGGGGCGAGGGAGCGGCCTATGCAAAAGCTCCCTACCAATTTTCAGGAAATGTGGGGGGACGTCAGAGTCATAAAAATTATAAAATATAAAAATATATATAATATTATATATGATATATCATTGGAAAATTTAATAATAAATATTTATAATGCAATTGTATTTTTCATTTTTGCAAGGAATGTTTATACAATCATCATACACCTACATCATGAAAGATAAATCATAAATGATAAAATTTAAAAATTATAAATCAATGAATGATGAATCATCTAACTGAAACAAATTTAAAAGTTAAAAGTTAAAACATACATCATAGATTCATATGTAACTTTGTAACTGTATAATCATTAATGTAACTACTAACAATGTACAATGAAAATAAAGTTTAATATATCATATGAGTCATGACATATATGATATTATATCAAGATTCAAAATAAAATTTAAACTGAACTTTACAACTCAAGTCTGAAACATAAATATTAAAACTTAAAAGCAAATAAGTTTAAAGTTATGTTTGCAACAGTGAAACATAGAACATAAAACGTAACTTCTTCCCACTGTGGGCTTCTTCCGGCGGCTGCGGCAAGTGCTAAGGATTGGGCGGCAAGTGTTAAGTGAGGATGATACAATGATACAATGAAAACAAATGAAACCTAAAAATTAATTTAATTAAACAATCGATTATTAAAATTTATTTTTTATTTTTTTTCATTTAATTTTTTTTTTTTTAATTGTGGGCCCCACATGCCCCCTCACGCTCCCTCCCTCCCCCTCACGCTCCCTCCCATCCCCTCACGCCCCCTCATGCTCCCTTCACGCTCCCTTATGCTCCTGAAAGTACCCTCAACCCCGTCCCCTCACGCTCCCTCACGCTCCCTAAAGCACCCTCGACCCCTCAATCTGAGGAAACATCCCCTTTGACGTCCCCCTTGATTTTTTTATTTTTAGGAGTGTCGGGAAACGTCCCCTGGAAGTCCCCAAGACCCTGGAGCGCGAGGGGGCGAGGATTCTAGACCCCTAGGTGGGGGGGCGAGTCCCCGTGTAACACTGGAAATATCCAAGCCCTACAAAGATTTGTATTCCTTTGATTCAGGCAAGGTTAAGTGCTTGGGCCTAATCAAGGATTTATGTGTCAGTCTGACACAAATCCCTGCTAAGAGCCTGGTCATGGACATAGTAGTGGCTGACATTCCCCCCAAATATGGCATGCTTTTGTTTCGATCTTGGGGAGCCAAGCTTCTGGGGAACCTCCAACTTGACATGTCTTATGCTACCATCCCAATTTTTAACCAAACAAGGAGACTCTACCGGGAATCTCACATGAAGTATATGGTAAGTAGCCTAGATAGACCCAACAACACCCCTATCTATTCCATTCTTTCAGACTTGGACTCATTCATCTTGTATAATGAAAATGACCTTGATGAACAAGTGAATGAAGATCGTGAAGATCTAGGCACACTACAACAATAAGATCAGTCCCTCTATGATGAGTTCAACAGTCAAAACTATCACGACCCTGAAACACCACAAGATAGTAAAATTGAACTTGATTTTCTGCAAATTGAAAATGAAATGTTAGAAACAAAAACCAATTTAGAACAGGAAACAGATTGCTCAAAGGAAGGACAGACCACAAAAACACAACTTCCTCCTTTTGCTAATCCAAAAAAAATGAAATACCCTCACAAAACACAGATCTTTGGGAATCTGGAACAAGATAGTCTTATGTTTTTTCCTTACCTAGATACTTCATCATCCAAGAATTTTTCCCTTTCATAAAAATTGTCAATTCCCACAAATATTGCTATAGATCCCAAAGAAATCTTTGCTAAAGCTGATATAGAGGAAGATAGCATGGGTAAACTTAAGAAGCCAGAAATAATTAAGTTGTCTAAAATTTTATCACTACACACAAAACAAAGAAATACAACACTATGCAATTTTTTTTAGAAAGCTTATGTGTGTAGGCAGGCTAGTCTAAAACCTTGTAAAACGAACATTGTTCTAAAAAGCCCTCCTTTCAAAAAGAATCATGAAAACCTTGAGCAGTTGAGTTCACTTAGAAAGAAGGCAAAAGGGCATAGGATTTGTATAGAATTTAGGTACTAGGATCAACCCTTTCAAAAGACAAATACCTTTTTACCAAAAAATATCATACTTTACAAAGGGTAGGTTCTTCTAACCAAATCTCATTGCATGGTAGTTTTTCAGGTTACCATTAGATGATACCACTTCAGATCAATCAGCTCAAATATTTTTTCAAGTTTCCATGGGATAATTGCATGTTTAAACAAATACTTCCTGGGCTAGAGAGTGTTGGAGACACCTTCCGAAAAACTATGCCTTCAGTTTTCAATTTATTCACTATGGTATACATGGATGACTTCATCATTTGTTTTAAAGATGATAAAGAATACCTTGCCTACTTAAGAAAGATCTTTGACACGAAAAGATTTGAGAAGCAAGGGTCAAAGAAGAATCACCAAGGAGATCATGGGTTTTCTGAAAACTCTTGGAATAATCCTTATACCATGTTCTCAAATGGAGGTAACTATGTTTTCTGTTTACAAGAGTTGAATGGACAAAAAATGTTAGGAGATCCTTTTGAAGAAAAGATGCTCTAACACCATTGCTGTAAAAATTCTTAGCTATAGTTTTTCACTCATTGTACATACCATTGTTTGAAGAAAAGGTCACAAAGAGAAAAACACAAAAAATATAGAAAAGAATAGAAAAGAGGGCAGATTCAAAGCAAGGTATAGCCCCATACCCAAAAAATAGTAATACGGAAAGTGTGCAAGTCTAAATGCCACTACTGGTGCAAAAAGAATGTCTTGTTCAGTCATCTAGGCTAATCATGGTTGAACATGCTTTAAATTTATTGTTGATAAGTTAGTGAAAGAATGCGGTCAAATCATTGAAGACACTGGTTCGACATGCTTAAATCTGAACCAAAGAGAAGGATAGGGATGCTTAGCAAATGATGAAACATAGCCCTCACACCTTCTATTTTTGTTTGCTTATGAAAATAAATTTTGTGTGCAGTTTGTCTTGATGCCACAACTCATGATGGATCAGATTGTCTAATCCTGGTTCAATTCATGCTTTAAATTTCTTGTCAAAAATCTTAGAGAATGAAGTCTATCATACTGATTAATCTTGACAGTCAAATAGACTAGGTAGAGAATAAGAAGAGTTCACTAGCATAATCTGAACTCTTGGAAGAAATAAGTGTAGAAGTAGATAGTTTATTTCTTTACTTTTAAAAAGAAAAGATGTCAATGTGTTTGCCAGTTCAAGTGCACCCAAGGAAGAGAAAATGTTAGGAAAGTAGGTTGGGTAGGTAGAAGTGAATTTGAGCTAATCATGCTTTCATATTATCAAAATCATTACTTCAGGAAAGCAGCAGCAAAAGAAAAGAAGAAAATCCGCCCAATGGATGAGGCACTGGTCTTCATAAACCAAGAGATATGAAATTATGGACACCTCTTGAAAAAGAGCTGCCCTCCCCAAGTGGAGCCACCATTAGTCATCAATAATTTTTACTTGTTTAGATGACTAAATGCTTGTCCAAGATTTCTAGAAACAAAACTCATAGAAGTCTTGTGAGTTCTAGAAATCTCACTGCCTTCATTATCCTTAGGATAAATTTTACACTATCTTGCTACTCTGTCAAGGCATGCCATCCTATCACTTCGAGAAGACCAAATCATAGAATGATGTCCCTCACTCTCACTATGCTTGCCACCTCTACCTAGAACACTCTGTCTCTGTTTTCCTAAGCCCTATATTTTCACACCTTGGTTCGCCAAGTAACCCAAAAATTTTCCTCCACTCACCAAGTGCCTCAAGCAATGGTGATTTTAAACTCCCTTTCTAAGATCTTTAGGTAAATCAAATTTTTTAGTTGTCTACGATGGCAGTGCATAAAAGTGTGTCAAAACCCCGTCTTCACCTCCAAACCCTGATTCAAGCTTTTCAGTCAAAGACCTATTACAAAGGACATCCCAATAAGTCATATAGAGTCTCCTAGGTTATGCATTGTCATGGTTCTAAATTCACTGTTTATACAGATATTCAAAGGTGAAGTCAAGTGAAAACAAGGGTGAAACTTATCATTGTCCAAAGACATCAAAAGCCTCCAAAGGTATCTCCTTGATCAAGCATTAAGTCTGCATAAAGACAGTTTGCCCGTGTTCAAGAATTTCTGCAGGAATGCTTTATAATGGTTAATAGCAGAACAAATGCAAAGTAAGAGGCCTAAAAACTCATAAGGGCATCCACAACAAGTAAAGAGATACAACAGGCTTAAGTTCACAAGGAGGATCATGATCTCATAATAGATTGTTGTAAAAGTGTTGCCCATCAAAGAGCCCATGCATAAGATCTTGAAGACAGTGGCATAGGAGCACAACTATGCACAAATCAAAGATTCAAATAAACAAGACGCCTGAGTGAAAAGCCTCCTTGGTGACTGCAAACAGAGATTAGAAGATGATGTCAGGAAATAATCTCTAAGGTTTGTTACCACAACATCATTTCACTACAGCAAAGGCCAAATTTGCAAAGAGTATCAGTAGAGCTGCAATTATTTAGTACAATAGGTGACTGCCCAGTGAGAGATCTATGAAAAAAAATCACAAATACAGTGATGTATCAACACCATGAAGTAAAACCACAACATTCTTTCACTGCAGCAAAGGGTCATAAAACTGCATCAGAGGGACAAAATGTTTTCAAAAGACTTTTTAAAAGCAACCCTCTAAAAGTTGAAAAATATCAGAAGGGTATCAGTATGAAGACAAAAAAATCTCAAAAAGGGTCAACATCCATCAAGAAGTCAAGCAGAGAGGAAATAGTTTCAATATGAAAAAATGGAAAAACCAAGCAAAATCACCAGTTTCCAAGGGTTTTTGAAAAAACGCCAGCTCCAAAAGAAATGAGAGGATAAAAAAACATTGCTTTTTGACACTACCTACAAAAGAAAAAGAGCATATTGGAAAAGGGGATAAACACAGCATAAACCTTAGAAAAGTGGGTTTTTGTCTCTAGTTTTTTCAAAAAGGGGTATAGAAACAACCCAAACAGCATCTCCCAGCTCCATTTGGTTATTTGAAAAAAGTTGAGGGTTTTTCAAATTCTTCGAAATCCTGACAGAGTCTTCGGGCAGTTTTTCTGGGCACTGCACTCCTGTGCAAGGTTGCCATACAAATCCTCGAAGGGCACTGCGTTCCTGTGCAGAGGCACTTCGCGCTTGCAGAAAACTCCACGTGCATACTCTCCCTGGTCGTAACGTGCAACCTCCGCCCAACTAATAACGTGCAACCTTCACCCGTGCTGCGCTCTTGTCCATTCAGGAGCTGCACGACAGCACATTTAGGGCTGCCCAAGGGTACATGATAGCTCGTTCAAGGCTGCCCAAACACGTTCACGAGCTGCACGACAATGTACAGGGGTTACCCAAACACGTTCAGGGCCGCCCAACAGTTGACCCGACTCCGTTCAGCAGTTGACCTGACTCCGTCCAGGAGGTGACCCGACTCTGTTCAAAGGTGACTGGACACTGCGTTCAGGAGGCGTCCATGCTGCACTCCTGTTCGTTCTGGAGTTGCACGATAGCGCATTCAGGAGCTGCCTAGATATTCGTTTAGGAGGTGCCAGACCTACCCACTAGGTGTTTTGAGCCAGTTTTTCAGTTGTGGAGATATTTTGAGAGGTATTTTGGGTTTTTCCCACATATTCTTATTTTTCTAAAGAGAAAACACTTGGCCTATATAGTACTGAGCCTTGACCTAATTAGAACCTCACCATCTCATTCACCATTTTCACATCTTTCCACAAGCAGTGTCAATTATTTTCAAAAGGTCTTGAGGCAGGGGTGAAGGAAAAAATGCCTAGGGAAGGTAGTGTTGACATTGATGAGGTAAGTCAAAGGCTTAAAGAGTAGCAAAGGAGGGGTGGGAAGCCAAATAGGATTGAGCCTACAAGAATTGAAGAGATGATAGCCTCTCCTACTATATTTTCTTGTTTTTAAGAATTAGGATGCTATGAATTATGTAAAAAAGTACAAAAGATGCAGAGTCACCCTCAGTTGACCAAACTCTTTGCCCTAAACCTTCATAACCACCAAGTACACCTAGCTAGGGTGAAGTTTGATCTGACCACCAATGGCATCTCTATGGCCACTGGAATACCTTGCATAGGAGAAAGGTGGTTCAAACAAATGCATCTGGACTTAAGCCACTATCACCCATTCTTGAAACCAAGTTGTCAAGTTGGTTGCAAAACCATGTTCCCCTTCTCTCATCTATTGGACACATATGCTCTCCTAATGAAGATCATTATGAAATACTTCACCTGTGAGGGTCGGTTCTCTAGAGTCTATTCCTACCATATAAGACTCCTCATGCATTTCACCAAAACCAAGCTGCTACATTTGCCCTACTACCTCTGTAAAAGTATTGAGAAAATGTCTTCCATCATGCAAAATAAGCCTCCATCCCAACAAATGTCAAGCCTTTTTCATCATTCCCTCATCAAAGTGATTGTCTCACACCAACTAGAACAACAAGGCATCCAAAGGGAGGTTTTCATCGCCCATGATGATTTCACAACTCCACAGCCTATCCCTTTGCAAAGTCTGCCATCATCATCTCAAATTCCTCCTCACACACCTCCATCACCCTCCACTAACCTTGGTTCATCCTCTTCACATGAATCATTTCCTCAAATAGACCTTCCTTATTCACCTTCCCCTAAGAAATCAGAAAATGAAGAAAGCAGTGAAGGAGAGGAAGATGACCAAGAAGAAAGCAGTGATGAAAAAGAAGAAAGTAGTGATGCAAATGAAGAAAGTAGTGAAGGAGAGGAAGATGAAAATGAAGAAAGCAGTGAAGGAGAGGAAAAGGAAAGTGATGAAGGTAGTGACAAAGAAGAAAGTGTTTATGAAGAAGAAAACAGAGATGAAAGCAGCGAGCCCAATGATGAGCAAAAATACCAAAACGGTGGATCAAATGATGAAGAAGATGACTCCAAGGATACAGGGACAGAGGCAGCTTATCAAGAGGAAAACAATGAGCCTTATGACAGTCAAAAAACAAATGACAGTCATGGAGAAGAAGTAAACAATGAAGAAGATGACACTGAAAATACAAAGGATAATGAAGAGGAGGCATATGAAAGCAGCAAAGAGGACAAAGAAGACAATGACCAAGATGGCAAGAGAAGCTGAGAAATAGAGTTTTAAAGTGATTTCAGTGGGCAAAAAAATGAAGATCATGAGCCAAATAATGAGGGTAATGAACCAAACAATGAAGAAGAAATCAACCAAGAAGACAATATACATGATAGTGAAGGGACAAATTCTGAAGACAAGGACAGTGAGCATAGCAAAAATGAAAATGATACAAGTTATGAAACAGAGGTTGAGATTGAAGGTGAAGACCAAAGGCAAGGCAGAGAAGACAGTGGGCAGAGAAGTCAAGAAAACTCACCTAGTGAGGAGGAAAGTGACCATCAATGTACAAAAGGGACTAATGAGATTGCCTATGATAGTGACCCCACAGAGAGTGCAAACAGTGATACAAAGGCTGAGTTTGACAGTGAACACAGTGGGTCAAAAGATGAAGAAGAGGACAGTCATGAAGATGAAGATGTACCAAGCAGTAATAAAGAAACTTCTAGCATTGCAAAAAAAGAGGATGATAGTCCTAAGGGTCTTGACAGTGATGATGGCATAAGAGATAGTGAGAATGCTTATCAAAAGGGCATTCAAGAGCAAGGTGAAAAATATGCCCACATAGAGATCATCCATGAGGTGAAAAGCAGTTCTAAGGCCACTAATGATCAAGGTTTCCAAATGAAACTTGTTGTACCTTTCCCCATTACCTATCAAAGAGGAGAGAGGCATGTGTTTGTTGCCTCCAAAGGGCAAGGGGCCATGCCATCCTCCTCAACTGAAATGATTGACAAAGTGTTGTGGAGGTAAATCCCCTCTGCAGACAGAGGTGATCCCTACTAGCCCAGACCGGGTCTAGCAAAAATCGTTCACGCTATAGTGCAGGTTCCTAATTGAAAATAAGCCAACTAGCGATGAAGGCTTACCTGGAATCCAATGCTGTCGCTTGTAGAGAAATTAGCGCTCCCGTTCCTTAGCTCCGGCAGATCACAATACTCACGATCTCTGTGATCGGACACCTGCACACGCAAGAAACAAAACAAACACAAGCGTAAAATCCAGTATATTCAACTATATGTCAGTCAGAGAAGACATAACTTATCATCATAATCAACAATAGAAGTGGAACCATAACGAACAGTCACTTATCATTAATCAATCAAAGAAGAATACAACCATAGCCCTGAAGCTGAATTCTCCTTCGGAGGGTCGCCAGTGGAACACGTCTCAAAAAAACCTGTCGGGAATGGGACAAACCTCTCTCTTCGGATGTCTCAACAATAATCTCCTTGCTTGAATTTGGCCTTAAGGGAATGAATCAAGGCTCTTGCAGCATAAGGCTCTGATGGCTCTTGGGAACTTGGAGACTAGCTTGCAAAGGAGATGAATAAGCTTTTATAGATGGAGGAAGGGGATTTGGGATCCCTATAATCATGGGATTGGCCCTATCCTCAAGGAAGCTTCCATGAGAGGTGGCAAACCATTTCCTCTACATGGAGATCCGGAGCCAAACCTCCCAACTCAAATTAGATACCAGTTTCTGGATCAGTTAGGATGAAACTTCCACCATTTATTTTTAAAAAACACTCATTAAAATGGTTGGCGCGAGTGCGACTCTGGGACAGAGCGCCAATTGGCGCGCCCTCTTTGAAGGATTTCCCCCATTGGCGTGGGTACTGAATTGGCTACTCGCGCCAATGCAAAAAGGGGTGTTTTTAGGGTTTTTCACAAGGAGTTGTCTTCAGGGCAATGAAAGTACATTTTTAGGGGAATGTCATGAAAGTGTTTTCAAGTTATGTCACTGCTCACAGGTCACGGAATGAGCCCTCCAATTGTGCGAGATGGGGAATTGTAGGGATGGTGACAAATTTCTGTGTAAAAGATGCCCCCTAAAGCATGAGGCCAGAGAGAGAGAGAGAGGGGTGAAATGCTTTACGAGAACGTGTCCAACTGAAAACACCGCCGTCGGAAAACCTGCGTAGAGAAGTACAACTGATATCTCAAATACATGATATATACGTGGTATGGATGCAACCCTCCATAACAGAGTATGTAATAATCCAGATCCGAGGCATGGACGCAGCCATCCAGTGAGGATCGGTAAATAGACTCAGGTATGGTCGTAGCCATCCAATTAGCGAGTCATGTAACTAATCATAATAATCCACAAAATCGCAGCCTGGATTATAACAAGCAGAATCCAGGGCCTTGCGCTCCATCTCGACCCGAACAAAGTACAAGTTCAAGCATGCTAATATGTGAGTTGAAGTCGAACATGTAAGAACATTTCCTGATTACCAGCCAATGATGAAAGTTGTTAACAGACGTGAGAGGTACCACCATTAATGCCAATGGTCCTCAAGGTACTATAGGTACAATCTACGACATGTGAACAATGAGCTGACGTCGAATACCCGCAGAATCACTCGATCAGAGGCCAATGATGAAAACCTCATGTCGAATGCGAAGAACCTGCCATTGAGGCATGCAAGCTCTAAGGTACCAGAAGGGAGTCTCTAGATCAGCTTCCTGGATAATGAGTTGAAGTCGACAGGAAGTGACCTTGATCGAAGGTGGGCCATAGTGTTTCCCACATCATCGACGTGAGACAGAGGAACATAATGTCTTTGTGAATCAGGATCAGATGAGAATCAGAGGAAGGTTGATACTTGTAGAGGTCAACTTCTCTTGAACATATAAACGGCACGACAGTGAGTTTGGCAGTATTTGACATCAACGGATCAGAGGTCATGGTGACGAGGCAAAGAGAAAATGAGAGGTCAAAAAGGGATTACCCAAACCCATGGAGGCAAGTGAACAAACGAGATGAGATGTCCCCAACCCGACACGAATGCAGACAAGTGCCATGTTCAGGAGCGACATACTACTGACACGACAATGATTGTGGTTCCATTTTCCCCCACCATTTCTGGCGAGTACCCCAATTATTTTGATAACAAGCTTGAAGGGGATAGCATATGCTTGTAATATAAGTTCGTCTTTCAGACGAATCCATCCTAGTACATTTAACGAGCCCTAGGAAGGAGCGACTCGAATAACATCATTACAACTAAATCCAATGTCATCAAGGTTTAACGAGTCTGACAGAGGAAGAACTCGGTGTCTTTTCATATTTAGAGAGTTTGAAAAGACAGCAGAAAAGTAAACTCCAACAGTCCCTTTTCGTAAATAGTTCCTCAAATCCGAAAAGGTAGAAAACTATGTCCGAGAAAACCTCCTAGTTGCGATAGGCTAGGGTATTCCTTTTTCGTAGGTAATCTATCCCAGCCCGAAAAAGGGGTAAACGTGTACTGGGTAGATGTCGTTTCGTGGCCACTTTAACGAGATCGAAACGACAAGGGCCTCGGCAATCTTTTCATGTTTAGAGAGTCAGAAAAGAGCTAAAAGATGACTCCGAAATGACTTTTTCGTGTATTTACCGAGTCCAAAAAAGTATAAAATACAACTCGTGTCACCGTTTAAGTTGCATAAAAAACTTTTGCTGCACATAAAGGCAAGCGTAAAATCCATTTTCGACAAAATATATCAAAATATTAATAAAAATGACTTTCTAAAACTTAATTAGATTTCAAAAAGTTATAAATAAGTCTCAAATGGTAAAAACAAAATTACTTTTACTATTTACCTCATTGGAGAGCAACAGTGGTCAATTTTGTGTGAAAACTTCTGACGGCGAATACAATTGATCCGGGTTATCATTCAGTTCCATGTTTGTTCCAGGTAATATGCGTTTCCCTAAGCTCCATTTGAATCCATTTTTTATATGCTTTTATTATGTATAAGACTTTTGGGCGAACCATTTTTGAATTTTTAGGGCTCGCTCCATTGGCGCAGGTATGAAGCACGGACCTGCGCCAATGGACATTTCTTCACAAAGAGGTCGCGCCAATGGCGCAACGCAATTTTCCGCTCAAAATTTTGAAAATATGAGCTATCTATGTGGATTTTCAAATGTTCCAGAGATCTAACAATGTATTTTTTATTGTTTTGATGCAGATATAAAGGCAAAAATGGTTATCAAATGGAAGGAAAGGGAACATGGAGAGGAGGATGAAATGGCTATGGAGAATGAAGCCTGCATGATTGCACTTAAGAACTGTGGACTTAAGAAATTCTTCCTCACACCCTGTTTACAAGCTCAGCCAGAGCTACTACAATACTTGGTCAGTATATGGGACGAAAACGAAGAAGTATTTAAACTTCGGGACCAAGTGCTAGAACTGGAGGTTTCCGATGTATATTTCATAACCGGACTGTCGCACAGAGGTTCGGTGCCCATCCTGATAGGCAGCAGACCATCTGGGGAAAAGATAGAGCAGGTAATGGCAAGGGTGTGCCCAAGGGCATGAATAGGATCAGGAAGCGGGAAAGTGGACATCCACACTGTCCAAGATCTAGCACTGAGAGTAGTGCTACACACCATCACACGAGCTGCGGGATCGCAAGCTCCACACGAGGCAACCAAGGCCCAACTCCTGCTAGCCGCTGAGTGTATGAGTCCAACACTGTTTGATTGGGCTACTGAAGTGAAAACAAATATCAAGAGGCAGCTCACAAAGTGCAAGCAAGTCAAACTGAAGCAGTTTGGCTACGGTTCCATTTTGGTATCGTTCATCTTGGAACGACTACCTATCTTTCAGGGCCAAGGGGCCATAGTCGCTGAGCCGATACCAAGAGAGCCAGGGATGGCTCGCTGGGCAGCACTTATTCCCAGGTCAGGAGGAGGCCAACAGATGTCCTGGAGGCCAGAGTTTTTTGGATGGTTACGGCGTCAGTTGATCATGGTCGAGGATTGGCCCTATGCCAGGACCGATTTCACTGGAGACCCCGATCTCCCACTTCTAGAGGGGGATGACTGGGACGAGGAGTTGGGTATGACCTCTCTTTTTGATTTTTATGTTTTATGATTTTTTAGTAATACATGTCCGTTCTAACACCAGTTTTATGTATGAAGATGTCGGCCCAGAGAGACCTGCTGGTATCTCTCCTATTGCACGGAGAACTCAGCCCGCAGCTGACCCTCAGGAAGAGGGTGCCGAGGGAGGAGAGTTGATCCAAAACCTGGAGGGGATTGCCCAAGGGATTCCAGACTACGCCCGGCTGGCAGATGTCCTGATGGCGTATCAGAGACATACGGTGGGAGTGCCTAGTCACCTCCACCAACTTTTGAGACGCTTAGTGCGCGCGGTAGCATGTTACCACGAGCACCATGCGGATTAGACACCTAGGGCTTCTTTCATGCATATTTTTTGAGAGACATGTCGTCTCCGGATGTATTAAGACGAACATGTATATTTTTTATGTTATGTGATGCACACCATGTAAACATTTTGACACACACACACACACACACACACACACACACACACACACACACATATATATATATATATATATACATACCTATTTCTAGATGGATCTTTTTACATGTGATGATGTTTTGTTTATAAATTGCGCAAATGCCTATCTAAAACCAAATTAGCTACTTCATCTGTTAATGTATTCATATGTCTGGGTATGTGTTGATATGTAATATAGTCAAAATTTCTCTCCAGCAGATGAATACGCAAATACAGACGTAAAATGGATGGATTTCTTATTGAATAATGCCCGTTAAGTTGTAATACTACAAGTTGTGAGTCTAGATACACAAGTAATTCACGAATGCCGAGGTCCACAGCCTCGGTTAATAATTCCAATACATCACTATATTCCGCGATATTATTTGTAGCAGGACCCAAACATACACCTTGCAGGTTAACCAACTCACTAGCAGGATCATAGATTACCCAGGCTGTCGAAGACAGATTCCTGGTACTACGGGAGGCACCTTCCGCGAAACCCACAAACGAAGTAATGGATATCTGCACAATCAAGAAGACCCGATCAGTAGAAAGACGCTTACATCGCACACCACACCACACATATACACAAACGAATATACACACCTATGTACACACACCACACCAAAAATAACTTCAAGCATAGTATTTCTTAAGGTACAGCCCATTCCTAGGCTGCGCCAATGGAACTCCTTCATAATCAATGAGCTCATAAGCCCCATTCTTCAATACTCGTTTTACTATATGGGGCCCATGCCACATGGGTTGGAGCTTTCCTGCCCCGAGTTTGTCGTGCGCTTGGTCGTATAGGAGGACAAGGTCCCCTTCGACAAAGGAACATGGAGAGACAAATTGATCAAAGTGTGCTTTGACTCGCTTTTTATGTGCTTCAAGGACTAAAGAAGCCAAGCGGCGGGTTTCATCCAACTGTTCCAAATACAAGAGATGATCTTCTTCAGGAGAAGTATCGGGCAAAAGTTCCACAACTAGATTTAAGGAAGGAATTTCGCACTCAACCGGAAGAGTTTCTTCCAGACCATACACCAATTGGAATGGTGTGAATCTGGTCGCACTCTTTGCTGATGTCCGGTATGCCCATAGAGCTGAGAACAATTGGAGGTGCCAATTGGACTTATGAATTCCAACTGTTCGTTGAAGAATTGTGACCAAAACCTTGTTCACAGCCTCAACCTGGCCATTTGCCTGGGGGTAATATGGCGTTGAGCTATCGTGTCGTAAGCCCAATCTTGATGTCAGCTCGGCCATCACGTAATCTCGAAAGTGAGTACCATGATTGGTAACAATGGCCTGAGGGACCCCAAAACGTGTAATGATGTGGTTGAAGATAAATTGGGCAGTTGTCTTACCATCGGCGGCTAGTGTAGGCATCGCTTCGGCCCACTTAGTAAAGTAGTCGACAGCGACGATTATATATGCATGCTCGTCGGCCGAATGAGGGTTACACATCATGAAATCTACACCCCATTTTGTGAAAGGGCCGACGGTAATGACAGGATGCAGAGGGAGGGGTGGCGCACGCATCTTGCGCTAAAAAACCTGGCACGTGTGACATTTGCGGACTGCAACAATACAGTCTTTGAAGATTAACAGCCAGAAGTAACCCGCATGCAGAATCTTATGGGCGGTGGCATATCCAGACATGTGACCACCACAGGCGCCACTGTGACAGTCATTTAAGACTCTTTCGGCCTCTTCCAAAGTCAAACATCAACGGAGCACCAAATCTACTCCAACCTGGTATAATGTATCTCCTACAATGCGGTAGGGTTGAGACTGATGTCGAATCCGACGTCGGCCATCTTTGGTCAACTCAGACCGAAAGGATGATGTCTGAAGATACACAATAATATCATCATACCATGGGTCATGGGTGTTGATAAGGAAGATGGTTTCGTCTGGAATATGTTCTTCAGAATGAGATGGGGGGGAGTCTGTCGGGAGGGAGTAAATAAGATCCATGAATACCAGTGATTTGGTCGACTTAGCAGTAGTAAACTCTAGGTCTAACTCCTGAAGGATAATGATCCATTTGGAGTATTTTCCACCCAGTAATTGTTGAGAAAGAATATATGTCATGGGGTTTCAATCCGAAACCACAGTAACGGTACGCAGTAGGATGTAGTGGCGGAAACGTTGCACAACTTGTACAACTGCTAAAGCTAGCTTCTCGACATGAGCGTAACGTGTTTCCGTGTCAAGAAGATTCCGCGATAGATAGTAAACAATGTGTTCGTTGCCATCTTCGTCATACTGCACCAGAACCATAGCTATGGTGCTAAAGGCGGCGGCCAAGTATAGAGTGAAATCACGGTGATAGTTTGGAGGCCGAAGCAACAGAGAATTAACAAGTAATGTCTTAAGCTTCTCAAAGGATTGTTGAGCAATGTCGTCCCAATGAAAGGGAACGTTCTGCTTTAAAAGACGCGTGAATCCTTTGGCCACTTCCGCGTAGTTCGGTATAAAGCGTCGTAGGAAGTTAGCTTTTCCCTGCAGACTCTGCAATTGATATAATGAAGAGGGTGATGGGAGATTAACAATGGCCTCGACCTTTAGGGGATCGAGGTAAATTCCGTCCTTGGAGACTATGAACCCCAAAAGACGGCCAAAATCCACGCAAAAGACGCATTTATGAGGATTGAGCCGGATATTATAGTGTCGACAGCGAAGGAAAATCTGGCGAAGGTGTTCTGGGTAGTCCTCTCGCCGAGCTGAGTGAGCTGGAAAATCATCCAGATAAGGCTGAATGATATGGCGTATGTCATGGAATGCATAAGACATAGCACGCTGGAAAGTAGCTCCAGCATTCTTCAAGCTGAACGGGAGCTTTTTATAGGAAAAAGTACCCCACGGACAGATGAATGCAGTCTTGTGTTGATCAGCGGGTAGAATATTGATCTGATTATACCCAGAAAATCCGTCCATCAGGGAATAAATCTCACTCCCAGCACATTCGTCAATGATTTGATCAATGAAAGGAGTGGGGTAATTGTCCTTTGGACAGGCCCGATTAATATCTCGGTAATCAACACAAACTTTGATAGTGCCCTGTTTCTTATCTACAGGGACAATGTTGGAGACCCATTCTGTGAGGGGAATCAGGTAAATGAAGCCCGCGTTCAGAATTTTTTCAACTTCTTCTTTAATGGCAGCGGCTTTGCGAGGATGCACCGGGCGTAGGCATTGGCGCACGGGTTTCGCACCAGGATAGGTAGGAATCTCGTGCACTACTATGCTGGGATCAATCCCGAGCATATCCTCATAGGACCAGGCGAACACGTCTCTGAATTCTCGAAAAAGATCAGTATAAACTCATATCTCATCAGGAGAACAAGTCACTCCTACATGTATGCTCTTAACTATCCCCGGTTTAACGGAGATGTCGATTAGAATGGTTTGAGTAATGTTGCTCAGGTTTCCCTCTGAAAGCACCTCATGTGTCAATATGGGCGTCTGGAGAGGTGGAGTGGGAACCTGAGATGCAAAACACTCTAGACAATCTGACATTGCCCCCAAGCTAGGCATGAATGAGGAACGATGATGTCCATCGCTCCAAGGCAGCTCCTCAAGAGACATTGTTTCAACAATGGCTTCATCAGAAGGGAAAATCTCTTTAAGAGGATCAGGCGAGTCGGCCTCGCCGAGCCAGGGGGATTGAGAATAGATGTCTAAAGCCATGCTCAAAGGAGCATGCTGAGGAGGGGGAGGATCAGATGCGGCGACGATTTCACAGTAGTTAATCTCTACTGGAGTTAAGGGCATCGATTCTCCAAACTTAGTCACCTGCTCAGGTGTAGGGATGAGCCATGGGTCGTCGGACCTAGAGATCATGTTAACTTGAGCGGTGTGCGGTGGTGGTGCGGGAAAAATACCCATGAGGACGGGGTCTTTGAAGAGACCGGGCCCTACACTGTCAGGGGGATTTGGGATCTGATCCACGTACGGAACGTTGTTCTCGGAGGTGGAGGTGAAGAAAGACAACTGATCCACAGTAACGATTTTTCCCTCGTGAGGGAACTTAAGAAGTCGAAAGAGGGTGGACGGCACGCATAACATGGCGTGAGTCCAACTGCGGCCGAGAAGTATATTGTAGTTAAGCTTGGCGTCAACTACTTCTACTTCTACGTTGACAGTCTTCCCCTATAAGGTAATCGCTAAACTCTCGAGAACACCCAGGGGTTTCGATTCCCGACCATAAAATGCCTCTAGGGCATTAGGAGATGATGAAAGGGCCGGAGAGCCAATGGCCTTCCAGCAAGCGGACGACATGACACAGGTAGAAGCACCTTCATCCACAACGTCCCTATGGATGTTAAGACCGTTGATCCCGACTTGAATAACAAGAGCGATCTGATGTGGAAGTCGGGGGGTAAAGTTCTCTAAGTCGAAGGTGAGAAGATTAGAATCAGTGGGATCGATCCCACCGATTGCAGACAACAAAGCTTTCCGTTGTGACGGGAAACTTTGAAGAACTTCCAATGCAGACATGGTAGAAGGCGCATGTGCCAGATCCTCAACAACACTGTAGTGCTGAGTGGCACGGGCATTCAGATTGTAGGAAGATCTTTGTAGAACACCTTTAGAAGGTGGCCTCACAACAGGTTCAGCAGTAGGCTTCTCAATTTCCAATGAACCGGAGACAGGTGGAGGAGGTGGACCGTCCACAACTGCCTTCCCAGGTGCCTGACGCGATTCATTGTAATCCTTCGAACGCGTAGCAATAGAGATAGGTGTAGCACCATTCATCATAAAGACCTGGGACCCAAATGGTGCAGATGGTGAAGGTTGTTCAACCATCTGGCTCTGTTGAGACGGGAACGGTTCTTTGAGAACTGCCGGAGTCCCTTTGGAGCCTTTTAAAAGTTGACTAACTTCAGATCGTCGTGGACAATATTTTGTATAATGATCTCCTTCACAAATGAGGCAGGGGTACTTTGTTTTACGTTGGGAACCGTCCTCGGTACGAGGTTTGGAAGATTCTGGCTTTGGAGCGTCAGATTTGGATTAACCTTTGCCCTTCTTTTTTCCTTTGGAGGTTTTTTCCATAGGATTAGCCTGAACGGCGTTAACCTCGGCAGTTTTGCCAGAATCGGGAGGAGCAGAATTATGGGATGAGTTGGACTTCTGCTTCCCATTCGAAGATTTCTTCGAATTCTGAGACACGGAACCAATAACATCATCCGCCGCCGGGGTAGGTGGAGCTTTAGAGGTTCCAGATCGTGGAGCATCAGGCAAGATATCATAAAGCGTGCTGGACTGAGAGTATACCAGATCCAGATATTGGGCACGCGCTATGGCTTGTTCTTCAGTCACACACGCTCCCATAGCAATATCTTGGGCGATTTTGTTAACGAAGGAGGTGGTGAACCAATGAGTTAGTATCTGATCAGGTATATGGAACTTGATCAGTCTACGATGACGTCGCCACTCATGAATGTGATCAGAAATGTGGGTGGCTTTGTCCTACTTCAAAGAAGTCAGGAGGTGCGTCCCGGCTTCGTAGAAAATTGGTAACTGAAAGTGAGTCAGAAAAGCCATGGCTAATGTATTGAAATCTTGAAAGATGCCACGGGATAATTCAATATACCACTTAGCGGCAGGGCCAGTCAAAGTGCGCTGGAAGAGGCGTAGACGAATTGAATCGTCCACCCAAGAGTTGGACAAACACCAAAGATGGTAAGTCATCACATGAGCTTGTGGGTCCTCCCCAGCTTTACCCTCAAACTTAGGGCAATCACTGGGCACCTTGGTAGGAACCGGAGGCCAATAAGGATTGTGCAGAATCGGATCATTGGTTAATTTCGAAACATCCGGTAATTCCAAGGTAGCCAAGAACGGCAATGGCATATTGGATGGCATGCCTGGCCCTGGATAAGGACCAGTACCTGTACTCCACGCTGGTTGAGAATATCCTTGCCCCCAGAGGTTCTGTCCCGTAGGATTCTGACTGTATGGGGTATCCAGCCTAATTCGGTTGCTGGTAACCAGCGTACGGGGCTTGATAACCAGAGTATGGACCTTGATTGCAGGTCGGCCTCGTGTGAGCAGCATGTGGATTTGGCTGCTGAGCATAGGTGTAGTCGGGTTGTTGAGATTAATAGTTAGAACCTTGGGGCTGGCTATAATTCGGTCGATATTGACTATGAGAATAGTAACCGCCCTGAGGTCGAGTGGGCTGCTGATAGGTGGGACCCTGCTGAGCCTGATAATTAGGGCGCAGCGGTTGATTCGGTTGTGGCATTGAATAAATCGGCTGTTGGGCAAGGTTGACAGGATGTGCAGGCTGACCTGGTTGAACAGGCTGACCTGGCTGAGCGGGTTGCCCTGGTTGAACAGGTTGACCCGGATAAACAGGTTGTGTCGGTTGTGCAGGTTGTCCTGGCTGTTGAGCAGCACTAGGTTGTGCCGGATGGACCGATTGGCCTGGTGGAGGGATGCCAGGTTGTGCCGAATAAGCCAGTTGGCCTGGTGGCGGGATACCAAGTTGTGTCGGATGGGCCAATTGGCCTGGTAGCGGAATAGAGCCAGGTGGTTGCTGATAACCGGTTTGACCCGCAACAGGACCATAAGATGGTCCTGGCTGATGTGCAACGTTAGGACCAAGAGGATACTGCGGTTGCAAAGGTTGAGAAGGTTGGACTTGCCCCCCAGGACCGTACACCGGCTCGGGTTGGTACCCCGGTTGACCTGTGAGTCCTTGAGGTTGCCCAGGTGGGACTCTAGGGAGAGGCTGCACGAGTTGACCGGAAGGGTTGTAATACTGTCCTTGCGGACCGTACAATGGCCCTTGCTAGCCCGGAGGGTAGCCCTGTATGGGCTGTCCCTACGGGTCATAAGGATAGCCAGGCTGGCCTGAAGGTTGGCCTTGAACAGGCTGTCCTTGCGAGTTGTAGGGCTATCCAGCCTGGTTATACGGTAAACCCTGAGCATGAAGTTGAGCCTCAGGAGCAGGTAAACGTAAAGGGTTCCCATGCTCATCGTACTGATATGGAAAGACGTACACGGGTGTACCATCTTGTGCATAATGCGAAAAGTACGAGCAGTTGGGATCTTGAGAGGACTGTCCGACCTCGGGGTTCGATTGTTGCAAAGACAATCGATACTCCTCTGGAGAGATGTTCTCCGGCATAGCAAATGCTATGTAGATGTCTTCGGGAAGTGATGTGGTCCTTACGGACTGGGTAGTAACAGCGGGTGCAGATGCAGCCACACAAACAGTGGGCATGGAGGGTAC
Source organism: Pinus albicaulis (assembly GCA_034641835.2). Lineage (NCBI taxonomy): Eukaryota > Viridiplantae > Streptophyta > Pinopsida > Pinales > Pinaceae > Pinus > Pinus albicaulis. Next base: position 6,090,361 of record CM076576.1, on the reverse strand, counting down.
AGAAGTAACCTGAGGGGATGACGTAACAGGTGTCCGCGGAGACATCCCCAATGAAGGAACAACCGGCCTCGTAGAAGGATCTGATACCTCCATAGAGGCAGCGGCGGTAATAATCTGACCCAAGGATCTATACCCGGCTGGAAATGAGGGACCAGGTGATGACATAACAGATGGTTCAGGGTTGCCTTCTGGAAATAACTGTCGAGGGAATAACTGGTAATCTTCACCAGACGTGGGGATTTCCTCACTAGCAGAATCACTCATATTTGAACCTACCGCTAGATCTCGTAACAGACGGCAAGGACTAGGAGGAATAACAGCAGCTATAAAAGGCGAGCCCAACGTAAGAGGAGGGAAATATTCCCCTACTCCCAATCCAAACCAAGGGTTGGAAAAGGGCCAATTGAACTCAGCTGGTCCTCCAAAGGGCTCCTCAGACAGAACCGGTCCCCCGTCGGGAAACTCAGAAACGATGGGCTGCTGGGGTTCAGCAGAGGACTGAGAAGCCTCTGATGAATCGTCCGTATATGGACTACCAGTAGATGAAACAGAAGGTTCCGCCACTGTGACAACAATGAAAAAAGATTAAGCACAACACACACGGGCTGAAAAAGAGTCAAGACACACAATCAAACGGCCAACAAGCAAAATCTAACAGGGAGTGTGATCGCGGGTGATTTATTTTACCACATTGAAACTTAGAAAATTCACCGTTTCATGTTTTAAGAGTCGAGAAACGGATGAAAGGTGACTCTATCTCTTTCAGTTTTGAAGCAAGCGTGAAAGGACAAGCGCTTGGTGATCCTTTCAAATTTAAAGAGTCAGAAAAGATCAAATGACTACTCAAGAATACTAGGCAAAGGGTGTACCAAATAACCGTGAACTGCAATATACACCTTGGTTTCAAAATGAAAGAGAAATCAACCAAGGACTTAACGTACATGCGGAAATCTCCCCGAATGCTGTGTCCGGTGTATCAAGGATATAGGGCGGTAGACTCGGCTTCCTATGGATAAAGGATAGAAACCTAGTGGGGTCTCCTTTATATACTTGACGGTACGGGGAGCATAAGTCCGTACTAGTGCTATCTAAAGCCAAGAGGCGAACGACAGCTACTAGGTTTAAAGACGCCGAAACACGTCTCTAGCCTAGACCTCTAAATGTTGCGTTAATGTTTCAATGCTGCCTTAGTGTAAATTAAGTAAATTTTAATGTTTATCTTCAATTACGTTTCAGTTTTCAGGCCCTAGCGAGTGTGATGTCCCAAAATCTCCTAAATGCACACTATATGCCGCAGTATATCATTTCATTCGATGAAAGCTAATTACGAAAGGGTTGAGGGCTTTCCACACAAACAAAATGATCAGAAAACAACCAACAAAGTCTCTAATGCAGCTAATGTAAACCAAAAACTTTTCTCTCAAAGTCACTAATCACTAATAACACCGAAAAGATTTTAATTTGCACTAACTAATCAAAAGCAAAAGGGATTTTTTTATATTTTCAATGTTTAATAGCAAAGTGCACTTAAACAAAATGAAAACTAATGAAGAGCAATTTGAGATGCGATAGTAAAAGAGCAAAGATAAGCAAATTCACTCAATTACAAACACGTAATCAGATCTCAAATTGAGAAAAAAATCCCTCAAAACCAACAGAATCCCAAAGACTCAAACGGACCATGTAATCTAGGCCCAAAGCGAGACAAAGCGAAATTTGAATGAATAAGAAATCAATCACTCAAACAACGCAATGAAACGATAGACAACCACCAAACGAATGTAAAGAAGCAATCACAAGGTCGACTGAACCGATAAAAACCAAAACTCCCAAGGGAGGCTCGACACACAAGAGCACCTAGATGCCCTAGGGCTAGAATGTGAAATCGATGGAAACGAGAAAACAACCAAAGGACGAAGGTCACATGCAGTCAAACAAGGCTCCAGAACACTCAAGCAGTTGAAAAAATAAAACCAAACACATTGATCAAGCCCAGGAAGGTCAAAACAGGGAAAACCCTAGTACCTCACAGGATTGGCGCGACTGTGAGGCTGCAACTAGTGCCAGAAAGGAATTGGCGCGGGTAATACACAAGCAACCTGCGCCAATGGGCGCGACTGTCAAGCTGTAAAGCGCGCCAATCGATTTTGCTAAGGAAAAATAAAAATAGACAATCCAACAAGCAGGCCAGTGATGATCAAGCTGACCAAAAGCCAGAATCACAAAAGAGCCAGCCAAAAGAGCCGATCAAGCAAGCAAAATCGAGAAACAAAAGAAAAGACAAGACAATACTCCAAGTGTTCAGTTTACAAAATAAACCGGAGATTGACTCAAGCAGCTTTGATCTACTTCGCCAATGCATAGAAATAGCGTTTCGAAGGCTATCTGGCTAACTTCAAGCTCCGTCTATAGCTTATAAAACAAACAATAACAAGCTAGACGATCCCCAGCGGAGTCGCCAATTTGTTGTGGAGGTAAATCCCCTCTGCGGACGGAAGCGATTCCTACTAGCCCAGATCGGGTCTAGCAACAATCGTTCACGCTATAGTGCAGGTTCCTAATTGCCAATAAACCAACTAGCGATGAAGGCTTACCTGGAATCCAACGCTGTCACTTGTAGAGAAAGTAGCGCTCCCATTCCTTAGCTCCGACAGATCACAATCCTCACGATCTTCGTGATCGGACACCTGCACACGCAAGAAACAAAACAAACGCAAGCGTAAAATCCAGTATATGCAACTATATGTCAGTCAGAGAAGACATAACTTATCATCATAATCAACAATAGAAGTGGAACCATAACCAATAATCGCTTATCATTAATCAATCAAAGAAGAATATAACCATAGCCCTAATGCTAAATTCTCCTTTGGAGGGTCGCCAGCGGAACACGTCTCGAAAAATCCTGTCGGGAATGGGACAAACCTCTCTCTTCGGATGTCTCGACAATAATCTCCTTGCTTGAATTTGGCCTTAAGGGAATGAATCAAGGCTCTTGCAGCATAAGGCTCTGATGGCTCTTGGGAACTTGGAGACTAGCTTGCAAAGGAGATGAGCAAGCTTTTATAGATGGAGGAAGGGGAGTTGTGATCCCTATAATCGTGGGATTGGCCCTATCCTCAAGGAAGCTTCCATGAGAGGTGGCAAACCACTTCCTCTACATGGAGATCCGGAGCCAAACCTCCCAACTCAAATTAGATACCATTTTCTGGATCAGTTAGGACGAAACTTCCGCCATTTATTTTTAAAAAACACTCCTTAAAATGGCTGGCGCGAGTGCGACTCTGGGACAGAGCGCCAATTGGCAGGCCCTCTTTGAAGGATTTCCCCCATTGGCGCAGGTACTGAACTGGATGCCTGCGCCAATGTAAGAAGGGGTGTTTTTAGGGTTTTTCACAAGGAGTTGTCTTCAGGGAAATGAAAGTACATGTTTAGGGGAATGCCATGAAAGTGTTTTCAAGTTATGTCACTACTCACAGGTCACGGAATGAGCCCTCCAATTGTGCAGGATGGGGAATTGCAGGGACAGTGACAAATTGTTGTGTAACACAAAGGTAAACAAAAAATGAAGGAGGAAGTAGACAACCATGAGGAGGAAAGAGAATTTGAACTCATCCACATAGATAGTGATGAGGAAAATGAAACAAGAATTGCAAACTCCCTTCTACAAGACAAGAATGCATAGATCAAGGATTTGGAAGATGAATTAGAGAGAGCTAAGGATGTCATTCACTTCTTGCAGATGCAGAACAAACAAATGAGTGGCCAGCAGGCCATCTATGAAGCAAGGGTGCTCAAATACCGAAAAGAGGCTCAAAGAGCATAGGTGAAGTTGGAGGAGTACATGGGTGCCTATGAAGAAAGTGAGGATGAGGAGGGTCAATCTAGAAGGAGGCCTAGAACTATGGGTCTAAGAAAGGCTTTGGCATGAGAGAGGGAGCAAGAATCAGCCCAAGCACAAAAATTTCCCCTCACTGAACTCCTTGCCATGGAAATTGAGCATAACAGGGAATCATGGCTTGAAAGGGCCAACATACATCTTGAGGCCAAACTGGAGAAGGCCAACAAATATTTGAAATTGCAAAGGAGAATGACTAAGCACTATGAAAGAAGAAACCGAGTTGCAAGGAAAAAACTCAAAATTGCCCGAAATGAGGGCCCAACACCAAAAGATGAAAAATACCAAGCTAGGCTTGGTATTTTGGCCCAAGCTTTTCTACAGGTCTCTAGGGACCCATGAGGCGCCTACCTACCAAATTTGAGAGAAATTGAACAACTTTTTTTTTTTTGCAAATTTTGAGGCTAGGAGGACAGCACACCCTGTGATGTGCTTTTTCCCAGGGCATCTTCAGGGGGAGAGGCTTAAATTTTTGGATTCCCCATCATTAGAGGAGAATGATTACCAATTTTCAGCTCAAATGGAGTTGTTTTGATCCCCCCAAAAGGGTCAAAAACACTAAATTCTTCACCTTTCTGCCCACTTTTCTGAGCATGTGCTGCACTACTGGAATTCTTGGAATTTTCACTTTTGGGCATCTTTCATAGGTAAAATTGAAGAACTAAAGGTATATCTTGGAAGTAGACTTCAAGGGCTTTCCAACGAGCCATCTCAGAGCCTTTTTCGACATCGGGAAGGCCTCCAAAACATTGCTACAAAAGGCCTATTTTTGTGCTGCACTCTTGGCATAATTTCAATTTTTGACATAGTGTGCTGCGCTCCTGTAGGTGATTGGGAAGAATGTACGTTTGGCATGTTTTCATATGCTTGTTTAGACCTAAAAGTCAATTTAATTGCTATATATGGTCGGAAAATATATTTGTTAGATATTTTTGTGCCTTGGGCCTTGCAAGGCCTCAAGGACAAGTTAGGATATTTATTGTTGGCCAATAGGCTTCTAGATGCTCTAGTAGGCTTTCCTCTTCCTTGCTTGTTATATAAAGCATGAGGATTCATTGTAAATAGTTGGGACTTGATGTGTTTAAGAGCAATACACGGCTTTTGGAAGTTGAAGAACAATTTAGTGTTGTGGAGCTTGTGGATGATTTTCCTTGATTGATGGTGATGAAGGCTTGCTTGCAGGATCCATGAGTTTAGTTAATGGTGATGTATCTCTCATATGTTCATGTTTTTCTTGTTTTCCATGTGTCCATCTTTCCATTTTGCAATAGCTCAGAAAAGTATAGGATGAGAAATGTTGTTTGAGGCACCTCAGTCCTCTTGTTAGCTATTGTTTTCATGTTTTCTTCTACTGGGTTAGCTTAAAGAATTCTTCATTGCTCCTTAGGCCCACCTAAGCTTGTCTATTTCATTGTTGGATTAATATGCTAGTTTATAAACATGATTCATGGTAAGCCCTGCTTGTTTTATGCTATCTAAACTCTGTCTTGAAATCTCTCTTTGATGTATTGATTGATAGGTTAAGTCAAAGAGGTCTTGTTTCGATCTTGCCCTTTGAATATGCTTATTAGTTTGTTTCAAAGTTCTTTGTAGTTTAGTGAATGATGTTTAGGCATTCCCTCTTTACTTATTGATGCTATCTGTCTATTATATGTTTTCAAATCTTGAAAGTAGAATCATTGAACTTAGATAAGTTGTCTTACTTCATTTGCTCCATTGGATTGTATATCTTGAATGTGCATTTGTTTAAAAGTATAGTTATTGAGTAAATGGTGTGCCCTATCTCATAACTAGTATCTTTTGCTTATCAGTATTCAAGATCTCTCTGTTCATAGGTATTTGACAAAGGATTCTTAACTGCCCTTTTCCCTACCTTGGTTCCCAAACTTAATGTCCATTTCACCTCATACATAAACCTTAAAGATTCATTAACTACACTAGATTTTCCCTGTGATGTACCTCGATTCATTATCGAGATATCCATGACTTCATAGACTCCATTGCCCAATTGATTTGGTAACCTCTCACTCCACCTATCCTACTTGATCATCTTACCCCAACCAAAACAAACAACAAACCTACACTTAACAACTAGCCTAAAATCAACTATCCAAAGCGAACAAGTTCACATCCTTCGTGCATAATAGAGAGAGCCCTCTCTGAGTCCAGGAAGGCTAGGTCCTAGGACTCCAAAGACTGGTCTGATGTTACCATGTCATTTGGTTTACCAATCTGCCAACTCACGGGATACTAACAACACCCTGGGATGCCGCCCTCACTAACAGGCCCTACCCGCACACGGGACATTACACTTCCTTCAGTGAGATTCGATCTGACCCTAGTAAGCAAACCCAGCTTCGGTGGTTTCTATGATCACCCTAGCTGGTCGCATTCATTCCATATTTGTTTTGAAAGGGTTTTCGTCTATTTTTACTTTACACTTTATGAGCATGGATCTAAGATCTGTCCTGCTGGTTTTATTATAATTATTTGCATTGTCAAGGGTTATTAATTGGCATTAAGATGTAATTGACCCATCTAAGTTGTTGGTCAAACTACTTGTATTACATGGGCTAAATTCCTTAATAAATGATATTGGGTGGATTTCCTTAGGGCTTGTTTAAATATGGTGATTGGAACTTAATTATGTAATGGAGTATTATGCGTATATGTTATCACGAGGGTTTTTTATAATAAGCTTATTACTTTGTTGTTATATTTTTACCATTATTCTAGCAGTGGCCTTATATATTTCTTAAAGGATTTTACAGTGGTATCAGAGCTTCATCTTGGCCAGCTGTGGGATGCCAAGGAAGGAGAAACAAAAGGGTATTACTATCAATTGGGAAGGAAAAAAGGCTAGGAGTCAAGAAAAAAACGAAGGGGAAGAAAGACTAATGGATGATCACGACACTCAAAATGCCATCATGGAACTCCTTAAAGTACAGATCGGGCAACCTAATGTGCAAAGCAATAATGGGGAAGGAGGTTCCCATTCAGGTGGGGATGGTCCACCACAGGAGTATATCAATGTTTGTAGCAATGGTACATCACACGAACATGTCAACACTCGGAGCAGCCCTTTTAGCCGACCAATCATGCCTCCATTTTTGGATGACTCCTCTAGGGAGCAAGACTGCCCTTCACCAATTGCAGAAACGGTTACCGCATGGATGAAAGAGTATGATATGTTGCCTCCCAAAGTGAAAGTGACCCTGAGCCTTAATGACTTTTACTACATGAGGAGCAAACAACAAAGGAAGGCAACCACATATGGGGGCCATTAGTCAAACATAGATTTGCAGAAGGCTGTGGGAAAGGTAACTCTTCCTTATTTTGATGGATCATTGAAGTGTTCTGCACGGTCATGGATACAGAAATTGGATACATATTTCTAGCTCAATCCCATGCGGGAGAAGGATGCCATCAAATACACCACACTTCATCTTGATGGAGAAGCACATGAATGGAGGCAGCATGGTATGACCACTCTGGGACATGCTAGCATCATCTCTTATACAAAATTCACACAAAGGATAATAGAAAGATTTGATAGGAAGGATCCTGAGATGTAAGCTAACCCAGCTTCGACAGACAGGGAGCCTTGAATCTTATGTTGCAGAATTCCAGAGGCTTGCAGTAATGGTCAACAACCTCTCCATGACCCGATTGGTCATGTTATTTATAGAAGGGTTGTTAGAACCCCTATGAGGTTGGGTTAGGGCCTACCAAACTGCCACCTTGCAAGATGCAATTAACCGTGCAAGGGATATGCAGGATGCAGTACCCAAGAATAGATTCCTACCCAAATTTTCTATTCCTTAGAAAGGGAAGGAAGTCAAGCAGCAATAACAGGAGCCATTTGGTAAGGGGAAGCTGGATGATGACACTAGGAAAGATCTCAAAAGGAGAAGGCTATGCTTCTCTTGTCAAGAACCTTGGGCACCGGGAAATCGGTGTACTAAAGGGAAGGCCCACTATATTGAAGTATTTTTTGAAAGTGAATATGAGGAAGAGAATCCAGAGCTCGACCAAGGGGAATCACAAGGCATGGGGCCAATACAGGAAGAAATCCAGGAAGGAGTCATTTCTTCTCTTATAGGGGTCCCAAGATATAACACCCTCCAGGTTAGGGGCACCATAAAAGGACAAAAGGTTACTGTGCTAATTGATGGTGGGGCCTCCCACAACTTTATTGATGCAGAATTCGTAGCCAGAAGGGGACTAGCTACTAAAGAATTTGAAGGCTTTAAAATTTTGATTCCTGGAAAGAAAGAGCACAACTGCATGCCATGCACTAAGATAGTTCCTAACATGAGCCTAGCAATGGGAAAATACACAGTTATAGATAACTTCTTTGTCGTAGACTGCCCAGACTCTCATGTAGTATTGGGGGTACAATGGCTATATTCTATCTCATATAGTAAACTACCAAGACTTGGAACTTTCATTCACAAGACCAGATGGTAAAAAGGTGAAGTTGAGAGGAATGCATGCATATCCTCCCAAGGTTGTGACATCCAATCGGATGGAGGCAGACCTTCGACATGGGAATATTGTATGGGCAGTAGAGTGTCGAATCATGGAGAAGAAACCAGTAGAACAACACAAGGAGTACTCCCCTGATATTGTGGCACTATTGCAAAAATACCAGAGGGTCTTTGGAGATATACCCCCAGGACGACCACCTGATAGGGGATTTAAGCACATCATCGAACTAGAGGAAGGGGTCCAAGCTGTCATCACTACCCCTTACCGGCACCCCAAAGCGTACAAGGGTGAGATAGAAAAGGCAATACAAGAATTGTTGGCATTAGGACACATTCGGCCGAGCTTGAGCCCTTTTGCTTCGTTCGTAGTCTTGGTCAAGAAAAAGGATGGGTCCCTGAGGATGTGTATAGATTATTGAGCACTGAATAAGAAGACCATAAAAAATCGATATCCTATCCCCAGGATCGATGAATTGATGGATGAGTTAAAGGGAGCCAAGTACTTCTCAAAAATTGACCTTCGCTCAAGGTATCACCAGATCAGGGTTCGTGATCAAGACATTCCAAAAACAACTTTTAGATGCCACTATGGACATTATGAGTTCCTAGGGATTCCTTTTGGGTTGACCAACTCCCCTGCAACATTCCAGTCATGCATGAATCATGTATTCAACAAGAAATTGCGTAAATTTGTTTTGGTCTTCTTCGACGACATCTTGATCTTCAGTGAAACATGGAAAGAGCATCTGCAGCACCTAGACAAGGTCTTGGGAATATTGGAGGCACAACAATTTTATGCCAAAATCTCTAAATGTGAGTTTGGGATGACAGAAATGCTATATCTGGGTCACATCATCAAGGGCTAGGGTGATGGATTGTAGATTTTTGTGGTGTAGATTTTTAGATTCAAAACTCGGAATCTCCATAGTCCTCATTTTTCAGTCAAAATGAGGGCTTGGGTGTTAAGGTCCACCAAGAGAATATTGAAGCCATTCTCAATTGGCCAAATCCCAAAAATGTAACACAGTTAAGGAGCTTCTTGGGTATTTTTACTTATTACAAAAGATTTGTAAAGGGGTATTCACAACTAGCAGCCCCTCTTACTGACTTGACAAAAAGAGGAGCCTTTTTATGGACAAAAACAACCCAAGAGAATTTTGAGCGGATGAAGGAAGTCATGAGTTCGTGTCCAGTTCTAGCCTTGCCAGACTTCTCTCAACCCTTTGTATTGGAGTGTGATGCTTCTGGGGAAGGAATCGGGGCTGTCCTAACACAGAACCATCATCCCATTGCTTTTGAGAGTAGAAAGATGCATGATTATGAACGCTCTTACTCCATTTATGACAAAGAAATGTTGGCTATTATGCATGCATTGGCCAAGTTTCGGCCATATCTAGTGGGGAACCGGTTCAAAGTCAAAAATGATCACAATAGTCTCATATACTTCCTTGATATGAAGGGATTAAATGAAAGGCAGCAAAAATGGGTCAGTAAGATCCAGGTCTATGATTTTGAGATTGAATATGTCAAAGGTAAAAACAATGCAGTTGCAGATGCCTTGTCAAGGAGACCAGCTACCTTCTCTCTCATAGATATTGTGGATGACTGGAAGTCCCATATTTTGGTGGAATACTCAAAAAATCAATCAGCTTGTGAGATCCTTGACGGATAGTCATCAAACATCTGTTATAGAGTTGTCAATGATATTATCTATTAGAAGGATCAAATCTATCTAGTACCCGAGTCTCAACTTAAGATCAAGATTTTACAAGCAGCCCATGACTCCCCTTTAGCCAGATATCCAGGATTTCTGAAGACTTATAGGACCATCAGGGAAAGGTTCACATGGAAGGGACTCAAGAAGGACATTATCAGATATGTTAAGGAACGTGGTACCTGTCAAAGTAATAAGGTTGAACATACACACCCGGCAGGTTTATTACAACCACTACCCATTCCGAAACAAAAATGGGAAAGTATATCTGTGGATTTCATTACAGGGCTACCCTCCTCACAAGGCAAAGATTGTATTTTTGTGGTGGTGGATCGTCTCACCAAGTACGCTCACTTCTTTGCAATCCCCTCCAAAAGTTTTGTATCTCAAATAGCAGAAATATTCTTCCATGGGGTATTCCGTCTGCATGGTTTGCCAAAAACCATTGTGAGTGACCGTGACAACAGATTCATGGGAGCATTATGGCAAGAGTTATTTCAGTTGGTTGGAACAAAACTCACCCCTAGTACCAGTTATCACCCGCAGACAGATGGACAGACAGAAGCAGTGAATAAATGGGTGGAAGGTTACTTACGAGATTATGTCATAGGACAACAACGAGCATGGACCAAGTGGTTGTACTTAGGAGAATACTGCTATAACACCACTTATCACGTGTCCATAGGGATGTCACATTTCTGAGCCTTATATGGATATGAGGCACTATCTTTTGCAGATAAAACGTTTGGAGATAGTAGAGCACCATTGGCAAAGGATTGGATCCAGGGGTGTCAGGATATTTTGAGAGCCCTTAAAGACAATCTGTAGATGACACAGAATCGACAAAAGTTATAGGAAGATTGTCGAAGGATATTGAGGAGTTTCAGAGTGGAAGATGTGGTTTATCTCTGGCTTAAGCCATACAGGCAGTCTACCTTGAAGCAGAAGGGGGCGGAAAAAATTAAATCCATGATTTTACGGGCCCTATCGATTATCCGGAAAATAGGAGAAGTGGCATATGAGCTAGAGCTTCCCGCAGAGAGTAGAATTCATAACATCTTTCATGTCTCCTATTTGAACAAAGCATTAGGATCAAACATAAAATCATCACCAGAATTACTGCCACTAGATGAAGAGGGCCATCTTCAACTGGTTCCTAAGGAGGTGTTGGAGGTTCGAGAAAGAAAGCTTCGATGCAGAATCATCCGCGAATATTTGGTACGATGGAAAGATCTGCCCGTCGAGGATGCCACTTGGGAAGGAGTACACATATTGCAACATCCAACATTGAAATTGCTTGACGGCAAGCAATTTTGGGTAGGGCGAACTGTAATATCCCCAACCGTTTAACCGGTTGGACCAAATCATAAAAGTAGTAGAATAATAAATAAATTAATAAATAAAGTGGCATTGGCCCATGGTTTTTCCTTTTGGGTTGTTTTGACCCCAGGTATTTGCCCATGGTTTTTCCTTTTGGATTGTTTTGACCCTAGGTATTTGCCCACGGTTTCTTCCAAGCAACTGACTATAAAAGGAGGAGGATTGAGAGCAACTCATGGAATTTAATCTTTTCTTCATTGATATTCTGAAAGCTCAGAGGAGTTTTCAAGTGAGGATTTTCAGGTGAGATCCTCAAGCTTCCTTCGGTGAGATTCGATCTCACCCTAGTAAGCAAACCCAACTTCAGTGGTTTCTATGATCACCCTAGCTGGTCGCATTCATTCCATATTTGTTTTGAAAGGGTTTTCGTCTATTTTTACTTTATACTTTATGTGCGTAAATATGAGATCAATCCTGCCGGTTTTATTCTAATTATTTGCATTGTCAAGGGTTATTAATTGGCATGAGGATGTAATTGACCCATCTACGTTGTTGGTCAAACTGCTTGTATTACATGGGCTAAATTCCTTAATAAATGATATTGGGTGGTTTCCTTAGGGCTTGTTTAAATATGGTGATTGGAACTTAATTATGTAATGGAGTATTATGTGTATATGTTATCACGAGGGTTTTTTATAATAAGCATATTACTTTGCTATTATATTTTTACCATTATTACAACAGTGACCTTATATATTGCTTAAAGGATTTTACAAGAAGCTTGAGGATCTACCTGAAAATCCTCACTTGAAAACACCTTTGAGCTTTCAGAATATCAATGAAGAAAAGATTAAATTCCATGAGTTGCTCTCGATCCTCCTCCTCCTTTTATAGTCGGCTGCTTGGAAGAAACCGTGGGCAAATACCTGGGGTCAAAACAACCCAAAAGGAAAAACCATGGGCAAATACCTGGGGCAAAACAACCCAAAAGGAAAAACCATGGGCCAATGCCGCTTTATTTATTAATTAATTTATTAGTCTACTACTTTTATGATTTGGTCCAACCGGTTAAAGGGTTGGGGATATTACACAAGCATTCTAGTGCTTTATTTTAACATATTCTAATTTTAAGTTTTAACTATCAATGCTTATGTATTAAATGATTAATGTGGTTGTATGGTAACCTTCTTTGATTTCATGCTGGACATTTCTAAGTAGGAATTTCTAAGCATTAATGTGGTTGTCTGATACTCTCCCTTGATTTCATGCTAAACATTCTTAATTATTTCCTAAGCATTCTTTAGTTTGAATATTTCTAAAGATAGTTTCTACTTTACTAATGTGGGAGTGCCTGATATCCACTTCCAGGCTCTCCAAAGGAGCAGGTCTAGGATTGGGACTAGAATGCAAATGCACGGGATTACTCCTCCTAGGCAGTCTATCACTTATGACAGTCCAGTGCAAGACATATCTTCCCAAGAAGGTCCCTTGCAGGTAGCACAAACCACTATGACAATAATTCCCAGTCCAGTTCCTGAACAAGAAATCGGAGGAGCAGTTACTCGTGAAGAAACTGATGTACTGGGTCCAGGAAGGCCTTTGATGTATCAAACAAGAGTTGATATTGTCAACCCTTCGACTGTATATACTCTGCCAGGACTCCACCAAGATAACCAGGTACAAGATATCAGTACAAGGGATGGTTCAAGGTTGACAGAGCGAACATTTGCAAGAGCTTTTGGAACTGTTTTACAGTCTGGATCTCAGAATGAAATAAGTGGAAGAGACAGGAATGGCAGTTATCCCCAACAGAAGAAGACCTCATCAGCGAAGAACACTGCCAAGACATTGATGAAAATGAGGTGATTACTCCTCCTGGGCTGTCTATAACTCATGATAGCCCTGTGCAAGAAAGATCTGCCCAAGAAGGTCACTTGTAGGTAGCACAAACCACCATGACAATAATTCCCAGTCCAGTTCCTGTACAAGACATTGAAGGAGCAGTTATTCGTGAAGAAACTGATGTACAAAACCTGGGTCCAGGAAGGCCTTTGATGTATCAAATAAGAGTTAGTATCGACAATCCTTTGACTGGAGATACTGTACCAGGGCCCAGGACTCCACCAAGATAACCAGATACAAGATATCAGTACAAGGGATGATTCAAGGTTGACACAGTGAACATTTGCTAGAGTTTTTGGAACTGTTTTACAGTCTGGACCTCAGAATGAAATAAGTGGAAGAGACAGGAATGACAGTTGTAACTTGTCCCCAACGGAAGAAGACCTCATCATCAAAGAACACTGCCAAGACATTGATGAAAATGAGGAGAAACAGTTTGTTTCTTTGGTGATTCTTGGCAGATGTTTCTACTAATTTTTCAGTGCAATCAAAGCTTTTCTTTCTCAGAAAGGGCATTTCTGTACAAGATTCACATTCCTGTGATAAAATTTTGATTTCACTGTGGTTTTTTATCAGTTTCACATCTTTTGTGAAACTCCCATGGCTTCTAACTGTGAAAGATCTCTTTCCTTATTTTTTTTTCTTTGTACATTGAGGCTTCAACATTCAAACCTGTCTATTTATAGAATTTACACCGCAACAATCTCTTGTATATTATTACTGCTTTGTACCAACTACATCTTTCAATTGTATTCTTGAATATCAGAACATATAGGTTCATTCAGGACATAAATTTTGATTAAGGATATTTTGAATTCCCATTACCATTTCTGATTCCTAATAGCTTAAACTCTATGTTTAGATTATATGCATGGTTATTAAGTGTCTCTAGTATTGAGCAGAAAACCCTAATTTGTTTACTACCATAACTGGTAGTTGGATTAGTTATTGGGTTTGTAGTTTATTTGTAAGTTCTGGTCACTTCATGGTTAGATAAATTCAGTGAGTTTTATTTATGATTTGTAGTTTAACATTACTTGCACCAAAATTCTGGCCAATTTGGCAGCTGGCTTGGAGTTTAAGTCTCTGGGTTAATGCGATGGCATCCTCCTCCATTATGGTACTAACATCACCTGCTTTTTTTGTGTCTTGCCTTGTACGTTGACTCTGGCTTATGGTTTATGTGATTCTGCATGCCATGTTACTACAGGGTTGGGGTTTCATTCTGCATTGATACTCCGTATGAAATAATTACTACAGTTTTTTTTCTCTATATATGAGACCTGTTCGTTGATATTAAGAAGACGTCATTTCCCCTCTATTCATATATATATATATATATTGGTATACGGTAAATTGAAATTTTGTTAGGTGTAAATTGAATTTTGTTAGGTGGAGGAGACCATATTTTTTTTATTTTTTTTTTAACCATGGTGAATCGGTAACTCTTTAGACCATATTAACCTATTATGGTGGAGGAGACCATATTAACCTATTTCTTCCTTTGAGTTTCCGGGAAATTTCAGGGAAAAAGGGAGACGTCAGATCCATAAAAATTATAAAATTATTAAAAATTTAATATATAAAAATAAAAAATAAAATCCCAACAATATGTTAATAACTAAATTAGTAGATAGTAAATCTTACTAATTATGAAATGCACATCTAAACATGATCATCATTTCGTATTAGACTATTGTGAAGTAAAATTATCATTTGAATTTTCTACAATCATCAATGTAAATCTAAAAATAAATTACTAAATTGAATCTATCATTTGACATTATGCAATGTTCCATCTAAATTCATCATTTAGCAAGGGCATTAATATTATGCAAGGTATATCTAAATTAAATTCATTATTTGACAATTGAAACTATGCAATGCACATCAAAAATTAAATTCATCATATCACAATGACATTTGTAGTCTAAAACAACCATATAAAATTGAACTAAAAATAAACATAGAAAGTAGTGAAATACAAAAATTGTTTTTTTTTAATTATTATTAGCAAAAAATTCGAGAGACGCGTCCCTCTTGCATCTCCCCTACATCCCCTCGTCCCCCCCACAAGAGAGATGCATTTCTTCACTAGAAAAACACCCCCCTAGAATTTCCCCAAGTTTTCCAAAAAAGGGGATGTGGGGAAAGTTTCCCCATCTCGGGAGCGTGGGGGAGCTGGGAAGCGCGTCCCCCACCCTGGGGGACACGTCCTTGTGGAAAACTGGTTTTAAGGCACCTGTGGATAAAGCAACAACCAAGTGCATAGTTGATAACAAAACCTCCTGATCTATTGACGGCAATAGGAGCCCGGGATTTGCCACTCTTATCATGGTTTCTTCCAGTGTTTCAACTCGAGATTTGCCACTCTATCATGGTTTCTTCTACTATTTCATATATAGTTATTTGAATTTCTATACTAAATCAAAATATATTATTTTAAAACAGTTAAAAAGTGATTTAAGGATTTCACAACTAATTGTGTCATATAAATGATGTATGTATCAAAATGAATGATGGGGATGGATCAATGTATGTCATTTTTAAATTCAATTATGAATTTAAATATTATGCGTGGTTGAATTCAATTACCTCCCTCGCACCCCCGAAATTTCCCTAAAATTTGAGGGTACCCACACGTCCCTGTGCGTGTCCTCCCCACACCGAAGTCTGGGTGGAACATTGCTTATATGGGGGTCTTAGTGGAACATTCCTTATATGGGGATATGAGTAACAAGTTAGATTACGATATGTTAGTTTGAAAAGGATGAACACTTGTATAAATGGGATTATTAGTGTGATTAATTTATACATAACCTTGCTTAATGTAATGTTTCCTATTAATTAATTGTTCAAGGGAGGACAAAGTAGTCTATTCAACCCCATAGGCTATAGGCTATAGTCAATGATAAAGGGAAAACCATTATCGAATGTTTTTGAGGCAAAGCTTGTGAAAATGGTTAGAATTGAGGTTAAGTGGAGAGAAACTTGTAACCCCTCACATTCAAATTAAAAGATAAGGAATGTATAAATAAGACAGAAAAAAATCATTTTCTCATCATGGATTGATTGGATATTTATGTTTTGTAAGCTAAAGATATGAGGGTTTTAAGACCCTTTTTTTCTTTTAATTGGTTTAAGTGGTGATGATTCCATCCTCACAAATTTCCTTTCTTTATCTCCATTGTTTGGCATAATTTTCTGAAACACTTTTATTTGGTCTTTTTGGCAAGCAAGGAGAATTTTGTGGGATATTGACTTGAAAAGACACACGGTGTCTTTTGTGACATAAACTTAAGGCAAGAGAGGGTTTTTGTGGATTAATTTTGCGGCACGCCTATGGAAAATCAAGGATTCTAAGAACGATACTAAAACGGGTTGTTAGGGCTACCCCGTGACAACATTGTGAGGAAAAGCGAAAGACCTTCACCACCTTAGCAGACAAAAATTCAGGCTACCAATCAGTAGTTTCCTGTACAACGTTTAACGTTGTAGTAATGGCCTACTTCCGAACAAGAATCTATCACTGCACAAGAGATTAAGGTGGAATTTGAAAGTGAGAGGCACCCTGTAGTAGTGAGGGTTCCCACAACATACTATAGCTGTCGAGGAGATTAGGAAGGCCGCAACTTAAACGCATGAACTAAGTATATGAAATGAAATGAAATTTTAACATCCACGAGACTAAAAATAGTCTATGGGACTATGAGTTCCCTGTTTTTTGCTTTTTTCATTTCATTGATGATGATCTGGCCCAACCTTCCAACAATCTTATCACTGAAAAGACAATGCCAAGAAATCGATGCTAACATATTCCCATAACTTTCTTTGATGCCTTTGAATGCATCACATTCCAAAATGAAATGTTTTTCCGATTCCACTAACACACTCGTTCTTCCCAAGCTTCTTTAGGCCTTTTCCACCGTCTTGTTTCACATCGAAGATGATGCGATTTGGTTCTTAATTGAGCAATAAGAACCTTTTCCTTCGATGGAATGTTAGCTCCGATGTACTCTTTTTGTTGGAGATCATATGTAGGGTTGAATTCTTCAATGTAGTACTTCTTCTTTCTACCCAACTCTTTTCCCCATACCTGTTTACGAAACTTCTCCATAACAAAATTCTTTAGTTCCTTGCTATTTGTGGGATAAGAATTAAGGTAGATATTCCATTGTTGCATCCATGTGTAGTTTTGTCTCATTCATGTTTTCTTTCTTTCACTCATGCCTTCCTTGAAGATGACATCAGACCATCTACCTACTCCCATTTGCTCAATTCTCTTTAGATATCTTATGAGCCACACCATAGAAATTGCTTCGATGGGAGTTGCTCCTGTTTCACTCAACATTATCTCATAAGGTACCGAATTCACACAGGGGTGCTGCTAGCCCACAATTCACACCCATATAGCATCACTGGACAAACTAGGAGTCCAAAAAGAACTTTAATCATTTTCCAATCCCATAACTCTGCCTCTCTAAATCTATTTTTAAGAGCATATAATTCTTTCCACCCTCCTAAGATTCTCTTCTTTCTGTAGTCCTCCCAATTAAGCTTGTTGTTGAAATCGATCATGAGGTATTTTTACTCATTTACTTGTTCAAGAATGTTGCATTCAAAGAAGAATGTATGCTGACTCTGCTTCCTTTTATTAAAGAAAATAATTATCTTGGTCTTGCTAATATTGACTTGCATCCCCACTACTCTACAAAAATGCTCAAGGGCATATAGGTGCATTTGCAATTCATGGGCCAATTTAGAAATCAATACAAGATCATCAACATATAAAAGAAGCTTTATCACAAACTCCCCCAAACGAACACCATCCCAAAAACTGAGTATATTTAAACGCAAGAATTGACTATATGGTCTTGGACATTATTTAAATGCAATAAATGTTTTTGTAATAGCTTACTAGTTGCGTTCAACTACCAGTCTAGGATTCTGTCTAAGAGTCTGGATTGATTGATAAGTTTGTCACATTCTTCCGAGTCTCAATTTATTGGAGTAAATTGTGTCATAATTTTTGAAAGGGTGAATGACATTTTAGGTAGAAACACATGAATATATATATATATATATATATATATATATATATATATATATATATATATATATATATATATATATATATATATATATATATATATATATATATAATTGAAAAAAGAATTATTGTTAATTAAAAAAATGATTATAATTGAAGAAATTGAATTGATGATAAGTAAATGAATGCTAATACTATATAAACTAGCTTAGAGCCATCTTAACTCTGGATTTAGTAAGCGTTGAGAGATTTGATCCCTCTTGACACTTCGTAGATCCAGAGTTAAGATGGATCTAGGTTGGTGGTAAGGGTATCACCTCTTATGTCATGGAGATGTGGAGATAACAACACCTATATTATATTGATCTCAAATCTAATAGGGAGAGTAACTCAAACTATTAAATACATACGAGGTTACATCATCACAAATGTAATTCTATTTCTTATACTGACATCATAATAGATGAAAAAATAGTAGATCAAGTTATATGGAGATAAGAGTCATGAAGTTAGATTACGATATGCCATAGTTTGAATACAATCAACACTTGTATAAATGGGATTATTAGTGTAATTAATCTATACGTAAATTTTCTTAATTCGAGTAATACTAGTAGTATGAGGAGTGTAAGATGATCAAAGGTATAACCGTGTCCATACATTAATAATAGTTATGATATCAACACATAAATGGTAATAGTAAGGGTATCACCTCTTCTATTGTGGAGATGTAATAACGTGTTCACTTCACTATGTTAATATATGGAATGGGATTTGGACTACTATAGATACAAGGCATTCTTCCTATTTGGTGATAGTATAAGACTGGTTAGATATGAATACATGTCGAATAAAGGATTAACATAACACACATAATTTATGAATGGTATTGGTTTATACTTACCAATTTAATGGAATTACTATAAATTAGTACTCCTATCACTAACCTGGAGGCTACCATATTATAGGGGATACACATTTATGTAAGAGAAATCTATGGTAATATATCAACTCCAACGCTATCATAATCCAAACTTATATAAGAACATAACAAAATACAAACATAAACATAAACACAAAGATGCAGAAATAAAACTTCATTTCATTAATGTCAAAGAACTGAAAGATGCTTACATACAAAATGGAAATAAACTAGCTTTCGCGATGGTAGCTTATCTATGAGAAGAGATGTGGCGGATACATGCCTCTAAATTGTGTTACAATAAGGCTCGAAGGCCTATTTATTTTTGAGAAACAATGGAAAACCCTAAACATCCAAAAATCTAACCCTAGGAGATGAAGCACCAAAACTATGGGCCTCGTTGGTGTAAATTGGTACAACAACTTCCTGTGGTCATAACTTTGGCATACGATATTCGTTTCACGCGCATGATACCTCGTTAGAAATACCTATCGAAGGACAACAAACTTCAACTATAAATGTTAGTGAATGACTCACGTTTTCCCATTTTCCAAAAAACATTGTTTATGCCTCAAAACAACTCTGGAAGTTCAGGACCTAAAAAAATTGCTAAAAATAGTAAACTATGCTACAATTAAGGAAACTAAAAGAAATAATGGTACAATGGTGGGGGTCCAAGTGGAATAGACGAGAGGCCACCAATATCCACCTGGATTAGTCCTCCCCCCTTAGGAAGCAATGCTCCCCATTGCATTGAGTTCGTCCATGAGATGGGGAAACTTCTACTCAACTTGGTCCCCGGTAAGCCACTTGCCTTGGTGCAGGAGTTGGCCAACTTTGACAATCCATTACAATTTGATATTATGCTAGCGAGTGTTCTTGATCTATGTCCATGATCCGATCAGTTGTGGCCTATTCTATGCAGTCTGGGTTTAGCTCTGTTGGTGTGAGTTGTTCTGTAATGTCTGATGTGTCTAGTAATGGTGGAAAGTATGGCCAAAGGTGATTTACATTGAACATTGGGTGCAGGCCAAGGAATGGGGAAATTCTGAACTTGAAAAAATTGTCTCCTACAACCTTAGTGATGGTGTAAGGCCCATATCAAATCAGGTGAAGCTTGCGGTGGGCTCCAACGAGGCACTCTTTATGTAGATGTAAACAAACTTTGTTGCCCACCTAAAACTTGTGTGTTACCTGATGTTGATCATGACACTGCTTGTACTTAGCATTTTCTCTATACAGCATGTCATGGAATTGCTGTGAAAACCCCATCCAAGGTTTTAGTATGAGCCACATTTTAAAACGATGTAAATATATTGCTATGTTTGAAATAAAAATGAAAAAGGGGACTGAGTCATGGGACACAGATTACAGAGTTGGGGAGGGATAATTGCTGCTTAGGATGTTATGGTTTCTTGTGCAAATAAGAAACATGAACTTTATGAAAACCTTTAAAGGTTGGATGGTGCATTAAGTAAAAGGACTGGCTCCTAAAATTAATTGAGTCGAGGAAAGGTACTCAGGCCCATGCTTGTTTGAGAAAATACAACAAGCAAAAGAGGATGAAATTTACGAGGGGTTGCAGATAGAAAGGATAGAGCAGTAAATGGGGACTCAAACCCCTGGGTAGAGAGTATTCGTGGAGGGAAGCAAAGACCCTTTAGGGGAGAAAATAAAAAAAATTTCTTGGGTTCTTGAAGCAGACAAGGGCGAGAATGAGAAGCAAACCTCCAGTAGAGGTATTCATCAAGAAACAATGAAGAGAAGGGAATAAATGAGAAGGGGATTTATTCTTTGTCCCTAGAGGCCGTGGGTTGAGTGCTAGTCTCTGGAGCCCTGTAACATCTTGGGTTCCTTGGATTCTGTGGGTTGAGATAGGATTCCTAGAACCCTGTAACAACTTGGGTCCCTCGAGGTTGTGGGTGGAATGAAATCTCTGGAGCTTTGTAACAACTTGGGATTCCCTAGAGGCTATGGGTTGAGCTAGCTATGTTGGAGCCCTATAACAGCTTGGGAGGAGACCACCTTGAAGCTGAAACAAAGACAAACTCAAATCACGGTTCCTGGTTACTGCCCTAACTTGTACATTAGTTTCTAAACTCCCAAGAAGGGGGTGAAACATTGTATTTGCATGGAGGGGTGAGGTTTTTCACCTATGGAATCCCCATGTAGGTAAGAAAGAGATAAACTCAGTGTGGGGATTGAGGTGAGAGGTCCTGTAGAGTCCCTGGCATATTTTGCATCTTGAGTATTGTCCCGACAATAAGAATTGTTCCCCCCTTATTTGTATGTGAATTTTCTTGAAGGTTGTGTAAATTTTGCAAGTGTTTGATTAGGGTTTTAAGCCTCTTTTACCAAATTATTAAACACATAAACGTTCATAAAAAGTACATTTTTTTACAGTAAACAAGAGACAATATCACCATAATAGCAAATGATGAAGGAGTTCACCCCTCCTCGGATACATCTCCTGGTCTAACTTCCAATGGTTGGGCCTCTTTCATTATGCTCAAAAAATGGTGTTTACATACAACTACACTACTCAAATGGATGTACTGATAGCTCCAATGGATTCAGAGCACTCGAAAAAACTTGTCTAGCCTCTTCCTACTCCCAAAAAGGATAAGAACTGAAGAAGTTATGATCCTCCCAAGTTTTTCAGCTATTCGTCCTACAGTTTCACACTGCCTGCAAAATGCCCTACAAATTTACCCCAAAAAGCGCTAACGAAGTGAAATTTTCTCCAAATGCCAATGAAAATCATGGGATGCTTAATTCACCCTATGTTGCCTATGGGCCAATGATCTGAAATAGATCTGATCTAATATTGAAGTAGAGCTGATTATTTTCCAACAGTGAATTGATTGTTAACTTGATCGCTTAGTGTGGAAGGCTGAAGGAAAGCAAATGATTTTACGGCTTAAACCATAACTTAAGAAGCATATTAAACATGAATTTGCAGCAAATAAAGAGATATAAGACAAAAAACATTTATTATGAAGTTCGTCCCCGGTGGACTACGTCTCGGGGTCCACTTTCAAGGTGCGTGTCTGTTTTATTAAGGGTTGATCCAAGGAATTATTTACACAGAAAAAAATCAGATTGAACATGCTTGTAGGAACCTATGGTCACTGTCAACAAAAATCTCTCTCTATTAGCTTTCCAACGCCTATCTTAGTTCCCAATTCCACCTCCGGACGACCAAGAAACATTGAAAAAAAAACTGCCTCTGTCTCTTACAAAATTCTAAATAAGTCCTCAAAATCACTCCCTTCTCTTCATGGTTCAATAGCCAAGGTTAAATAGATGCAGGCCAAGTTCAGGTCGAACCCCTTGGGCCAAACATAGTAGCTGGTTTTATAATTTAATGTCATTAGGTGGAAAAACACCTCTCGGTCTTATGAGAGTGTAACCCCTTGGAGATTAGTTACATGGTGGATAACATTTTACAATTCCACATATAAACACAAAACCCAAAATTAAACTTTATATTAAAAATAGACCCGGCGGTTTGGCTAAACGACGGAGTGCTGAAATGGTTGCATGTGATCGGGCTGCGGTCAAGTGGTTGTCTGCCACCTAGCGGTCAGGCTCCGACAGTTCTGGGTGGTCGATGTAACTGCTCCATGTGACAATTGTCTTTACCAGTGGCTAACTCTGATTGTTGTCTCCCAAACTACGCGGTCTCCCGATGGTTATGCTGCATGTTAACTCCAATCCGTCCACATATCAACTCCCAACGGTCTTCTCCTCCACGCGGTTAACTGTTATATTATATGGTTTAGTATAGGTTTTGAAACTTTGAACCATTACATATCATTTGCGCTATATGGTTTTAAGGATTATGACTTAGGTTTAGTGCTAGGTCTTTAATCTAAGCTTTAGGACTTAGATATCCACCATAGGATTTACACCATAGGTTTAACTTAGGCTTCCACACCATGACATTAGCTCTATTTTCACCACATCTTTACACCATGACATTACAATTTGTACCGTGCACCAAATTCGAACCACTTCATAAAATCACCATGCAGAAGTAACTTGCATCGGACAAACTGGGGATGAACTGGACCTCACTGTTGATCTGTACTGATGTAAGATCCTCCTAGATCAATCCTCTCCACTTGAAACCTTTTGGACCAACAAAAGGTTGATTTAAGAAGACATTAGGTGAGGGTACAATTCCCTCACTTTTCCGATCTCCATCCACCTCGCCTTGCTCAGATTCATGTCCTTGAGTCCCACTTGAATATATTCAACATCTCCACGCCTGGAAGTGTGAAATTTCATGTCCAAGATGGTATCTTCCTGCAACTCATTCATATACTCAGGTGCCAAATCATCAATGGTAGGAATATGTGTATCTTCCTCTGGATCAATGATCATCAGAGGTTCATACAACTTCAGATTTTCTACATTTGCAATTGAATAAATACGCATGTAAGGAGGTAAATCTAACCGGAATGAATTATTTACAATATTTTCCACAATATTGAAAGGACCATACCTATTGGGTTTCAGTTAATTACCTTCACCTTTCAATCTATCTTTACTGATATACAACCACCTGATCACCAACCTGAAAATGATGATCCACTCGATGCTTTTCATGGCACATTTTGTACTTGGTCTGGTTCTTCTCTAACTGATCCTATGCTGCTTCATGTATATGTTGTATATGTTGAATGAACTTAACTGCTTTATTTGAATCGTCGTGTCCATCCACTTTATCTTCTTCACCGAACATGAAGTCCATCAGTGACTTTGGTAGATACCCAAAACATGTTTCAAATGGTTATCGAGTAGTCGAAGAATGTAAGGCTCAATTTTAAGCATGTCCCACATAAGGTAAAGATTCATCCCACAACTTAGGATGTTTACTATAGTAACCTTAGAGAATATGTATCACTGTCCTGTTCCCCACTTCCGTCTACCCGTTGGTCTGTGGATGAGAAGTTGTGCTCTTCTTCAACTTTGTGCCCATGAGTCCCCACAAAGTGGACCAAAAATATCCTACAAAGCGAGTGTCTCAGTCAGAAATAATGGAAGTAGGTAACCCAAAATGAACCCATACTTGTTGAAAGAAAATTTGTGCAGTTTTTTCATCAATCACTTTCTTTTTGCGTGGAACAACAATGCACATCTTGCTGAAACGATCAACCAGGACATGCATGTAATCATGCCCTCTCCTGGACATAGGAATTCCTCCAACAAAATCCATGGAAATTTTGTCCCATGGTCGCAAAGGAACTAGAAGTGGCATATACAAACCAATCTTTGGATTGCTTGGCTTGCTTATTGAACACATAACACATCATTTAATGCACTTCACAATTGTTTCATACATATGAGGCCAATAGAAATACCTTTGAATTTGCGCCATAGTCTTGCTTACGCAAAATATCCTGAAATGCGAGAAGCATGTGCTTCTTGAATAACATGCCCCCTTTCTGTCTGTGGTATGCACAACTTACCCATATGATATAACAACCTGTCATGAACATGAAAATTGACTTATTCCACCTGAGTACCATGAGTTAGTGATTCATAAATATCTTTGAAATTAACATCTAAACTATATTTTCCTAAATAACATTCAAGTTTTAAAGAACTATTTTGCAGTACTACTAAAGCATTCAAATATGGTCTAGACAACATATCAACTACTTTGTTTGTTACACCTTTCTTGTACTTAATTACTAAGTGAAATTGCTGAAGAAATCCCATCCATCTGTAATGGCGAGATTGTTGCAACTTAGTCTGAGAATGAAGGTACTGAAGAGGCTGATGATCTATGTGAATCACTGTTTATTTACCCATTAAGTAGTGTTTCCATTTATTAACACTTTCAACCAAAGCAAACAATTATTTATCATATGTCGGATAATTTATAATTGCCTTAGAAAGAGTTTTTGAATGAAAACAAATAGGTTTCCCTTTTTGAAGTAAAACTGCACCCATTGCATAACCAGTAGCATCTGTTTCAATTTCGAATGGCTGTTGAAGATCTGATAAAGCTAAGATTGGTGTTGAGACAATTTTCTGCTTAAGGTCAACACAAATTTCCCATGTCCCGTCTTTCTTAAGAATCAAAATTATGGGTTACAACCACATGGAGATTGTAGAAATTATACAAACATATGTATATCAATGGATTCAATCTGATATAAAAATGTACTAAAGCTAGATACTGAATCTCTTCTACAAATAAATTGCGGAAATTAAACACAATCACCAATCACATGAAGCAAAGAAAGAATCAAATCAAACCACAACACAGATAATTTTCTGGGGAAAGCTTGCGGCTCAAAACCCCTCTATCTTCTATTGTATATTAACCATGGAATCATGAAACACTTACAATGAAGTCTTCTCACAAGAGTCTCCTGCACTCTGCTAACTATATCACACTGTCCTCGACAAAACTGACCAACACTTAGCCAATTCTCAGCCTCTAAACAACCTGCCTTGCTTGTGAGCAATTCCTGATGAATGCAATCATGGAAAATTTTAGGGGCTAATATTCGGAGGTGGGCTAATTTTCCATGGTTTTTCCAAAAAAATGTTTCGCCAATTTCCATTTTTTCTAAAAATGATTCGCCCAAATTTTACAATATAAAATTATTTTACCTTGAAAATCGCCAACATTATATAAAGGCTATATATAAAATCATTATAACTTTGAATAATTTTAGAAATATATCAATAAATATTTTATAGTTTTCATATTAGGGATTAGTGACATTCGCCAATGTTTTGAACTTTGAGATAATTTTCCATCCTTAAAATTTTCCGTGAATGCAATCCCTATTCTTTAGGAATTTTGTCCTTCCTAAACTACGCAAGGATCACAAGAAATCCAATGGATGTCTGGTTGCATGTGGTCAACCTACTAATCACACAACTAATAGTTAACCTCCCTTTCACCTTTGTTTCAACTGGGTCTCCACTGGAACTGACATGCATGCAACTATTAATAGTAAATCATCAATTGCATGGCAGATCATTGATTATGAATTAAATAAGATTTAATTCACTTGATCTCTCACTAGTGCAACAAACAGTTACAACTATTTCAACTGACTTCAACTCACCTAACTGAGTTAACTGATTATTCATGCATTAAACTCATGCACTTAACTGCAACTTGAAATCTAAAACACGTACAATCACTCTGCTGCCTCACCAACTACCCTCAACTCGAAATTCATGAGCTAATTGAGTTTATCACACTCAGTTAACTATTACAAGTGATTATAAGATAAGATTACATTTTATTTTCCAATTTAATTAAGGGAAATTAAAATAGACACTTGATCTAGGTGGATCGAACATGTCTGGTTACAAGTGGCTTAAGTACAAAGGCTCAAAAATCAAAGTGTTTGGAATGTGGCAAACTTAGTGTCATGTTGAAGATCTTGTCTTTCTGATTCCAACGGTGTAGACGACACTCAATTCCAAATCCGTATGAAGGAGTTAGGAGCAGTCAAAGTTTGAGGGTTGACTTGGTGACTTGGCAGCTTAACGAGGCAACAATTTTGCTGAAACTCGGCCACTGGATTCCGACCAACTTCGGCGGTATTTCAGGCGAATTTGTGGGTCCCTTAATTTGACTCCTTCGGTAAAATTTGTGAAGATTTAAAAAAATGCATTTTGTTATTTAAACAAAAAAAAAATATAAAATAAAGAGGGTTGACGGGTGGCCAAACCCCGTCGACCCTTTGCATAACAAACAACATATTAAATTGGGGTCGACGGCCATGACCCTGCTGGACCCCGCCTGCATATGACAACAACCATATGATATATATAGGGTGGCGAGGTTGTGAACCCCACTGCCAACCATATCCATTACACCATAATTAAACGGTGCCAGCGGAGTATGGGAGGCGGGCCACCCAATGCGGTCCCGACCCCCCCAACGTACCCAAAATTTAATATGGTGGGTGTTTTAACAATTTTTTGTTGGGATTTTAAAACAAAATCCGACTTAAAAAAGGAGGGGACAGGGTTTGACCACCCAACCCCCTCCCTCCTAATTCAGATATTAAACCAATTCTGCTAATGGCCAACTTATGGAAGTTCACCCACATTTCAATATTTAAACTCTGCATTCATAAGTGCGCCTAGGGAGGTCATGAGTGGGCAAAAAAATCGAGACAGTGGAACCAAGAGCATTGTGTAGGAGGGGGGTGGAACCATGATCTGAGCCATTCCCAGAGGGGTCATATTTTCACTTTCTCAGATTCAGGAAAATTTTATATGGATTTTTCACCTCTCGACGCCACGAATCCAATGATACTATCCATTTCTTTATCAAAGGTCTTCAATTTTCGGGCACTTTCAGCTATAGAGGTATAAGGGTGTAATTTTTCATTTTATACTTGTACTTTCATTTTTTCCACTTAATGAAAGAGGGCCTCCCCACTATTTGAGCAGGGCCTAGAGACGTAGTCCCTCCTGGACGAACTCCGATATCAATTCTGTGTCTTCTTGCATGATGTTAATTGCTTCCCTCTTCTTATGTTTATGCCTTTAAAGTTTCTTGTTTAAGATGAAATTTTCACATGTAATTTTTTAACACACCTCAAGCAAAATATTTTGGATCAAGTGGTATCAGAGCAAGTGTTTGTGGATGTGAATTACATGGTTGTATGCTAACTAGAGACATTCTACGAAGAGGCGAAGGGAAACTAAGGTCTTTTGATCCCGAAGTGGGACGTGCACATCGGAGAAGGAACATGGACGGCGATGTTCGAAATGAGGAAGAGCTCGGGTTGAGAAATTATTCTCTAGACTTTAGAAACTAGAGAAAGCAGGGGAGAATGATTCAGAAGGACAAGGCTCAAGGCATGAAGATAGTGGAGGAGATCCACCTCCTTCTCCTCCAGTGAGTGAAATTTCCTCCTCCTCTTCTCACCATCATCATAGGAATTCAGGAAATGTAGCTAATAAGCCTTTCTTTAAGTAAGATGTCAAATTTGATCTACCCATGTATATTGGTGAAAGTAATGCAGAGAAAATTAACAATTGGACTAGGTAACTTGAAGTCTGTTGCAATATTTAGCGGATTGTGGAGGACGAGGCAAAGATGCAGTTGGCTTATCTTCAACTGAATGTCACAACTCTCATCTGGTGGGAGAGAAAACTTCAAGGCAATAGTAATTTGGGTAACCTTCTTTCCTCATGGTCAAACTTTATTGTTGCACTTAAAGATCAATTCTATCCCTTGGTTTATAAGCAAAAAGCCTTAATGGAGTGGCAGTACCTAAGGCAAGGTAAAGGAAAAAACGTGCAAAGATTTACGAAGGAATTTAGAAAACAAACACTAGGTTTGGGCATTTCATTAGATTCACCTGAAGTTGTAACTAAGTACATTGGGTCATTACATAGCTACATAATAAATTCATTATTGTTGTTTGAGCCTCTACCATCGATGAGGCCAGTGTGAAGGCCATGCACATATAAAGCAGGGGGGCGCATGAACAAAGGGACCACCCAAAAAGGACTGTCGTAGCCAAAAGAAGGGGAGAAAAGCCTTCTTACACACATTGTGAAAAAGAGGCAAATGACAAAGAAATTTGCTGGAAGCTGCACCTTGAGTTGAGACTTGAGAGAAGTGACAAAAAGGGGAAGTAGAAGACCGTCACCAACATACAACAAACACAAGATTCAGAATCCGAGGAAGATGAAAAGGTCACATTTGCAGGATTTGCACAAGATAGACCAATTGATGTGGGGTCCAATTCTAGCGATGAAATGAAGCTTGCAGCCTTTGGGATCACAGCAGAAGGACCCATAGACTTGGGTTCCGATTCAGGCGATGAAACAAAAATATCAATAGATATTGTACCAAAGATGAAAAGGACACTTACTACGGTAGATTTCCAAGAACTTGAAGAGATTAACCAAGGCATCCAAGTATAGAATGTTGAGCTAAGAAGGCTCCTACAGGAAGAAAGGGAAGAAAAAAAAAGGTTACTATGCTAGTTACAAGCTAAGGATGAGGCCTTGGAAAAATTGCGACATAACCAACCCGAGGTAAAAATAAACCCTTCAATTTCATGTACTTTTCATGATGATGAATTCACTGCTTTTGAAAAGCATACTACACGGATCAGATCCAAACCGCTAAAGAAAATGGGGTATCAGAGAAAAGGCCTCGGCATCCATGGCCAATGCATCGTAAACCCGAAGTCGAGGAATTTCCGCATTGTTCAGGACTCAGATACACTAGAAAGGAAATGGGAGAAAGCTCCAGTACAACTAGCGACCAACCAATGACAACGATGAAAACCCTTCCTTAGAGTCTAGCGATAGTGAGGGTTCCATGAACACTTATCGGAGGAACACCAAGGGAAATCCCCCAAGGCGACCCGAAAAGTTTGGAGGAAAAAGAATCATTGTATTCGTTGCAACGAAATGGGACACCAACAAGCCATGTGTCCAATGATCCATGCTCCGGAAGCATCGATAGAGGAGCCGAGAGGTGAACATGTTCAACAAATGAATCCACCACATTCACGGTGATCTGCTTTATTAAGTTGGTTTTTTTAGAGGTAGTAGCTTGTTATGGAAACCATTATAAATCATACGTTGCAAGTAAATGTAAACATGATGGTGTGTTCCCATCACTTCGAAATGAAATGATGATGTTTTGGCCTTTCCTTGAGAGTAGTTGAGGTATTGATTGTTTTTATGTAATCCTTGGCAAATGAGTGTGTGCTATAAACTCTTGGCAAGGGGTCGTTGAGTCATGTGTGATGTGCATGATTGAAAATGGTGTACCAGTTTTGTGTTCAGGAGATTGAAAGTTTGGTTCTGAGTGTGTTAATTCTTTTGGGGTCCAAAAGATCTTCAGTGTGGAGGAATTATCTAGGTGGATCGAATAGGTCTGAGTACAAGTGGCTTAAGTACAAAGACTCAAAAATCAGATTGTCTAGAATGTGGAAAACTTAGTGTCAAGTTGAATATCTTGCCTTTTTTATTCCAACGACGCAGACGACACTCAATTCCGAGTCCGTATGAAGGAGTTAGGAGCAGTCAAAGTTTGAGGGTTGACTTGGTGACTTTGCAGCTTAAGGAGGCAACAATTTTGCTGAACCCTAGCCACCAGATTCTGGGCGAATTTGTGGGTCCCTTAATTTGACTCCTTCGGTCAAATTTGTGAAGATTTAAAAAAATGAATTTTGTTATTAAAACAAATATATATATATATATATATATATATATATATATATATATAAAGAGGGTTGACGGGTGGCCAAACCCCGCCAACCCCTCCACATAACAAACAACATATTAAATTGGGTCAGCGACCATGACCCTGCTAGACCCCACTCGCATATGACGACAACCATATGACATATATGGTGGTGGGGGTTGTGAACCCCAACCATATCCATTACACTATGGGTACGCAGTGTTCCAACGAATATGAGGTAGACATGTGATGGCAGGCAGAACCCCACCCCCCCCCCCCCAAACACACCCAAAATTTAATATGCCGGGTGTTTTAAATAGTTTTTCGTTGGGATTTTACAACACAG
The DNA here is from genome assembly GCA_034641835.2 of Pinus albicaulis. Lineage (NCBI taxonomy): Eukaryota > Viridiplantae > Streptophyta > Pinopsida > Pinales > Pinaceae > Pinus > Pinus albicaulis. Next base: position 6,059,513 of record CM076576.1, on the reverse strand, counting down.
TCCGAATTTAATAAGGAGGGGGCGGGGATTGACCACCCAACCCCCTCCCTCCTAATACAGATCTTAAACCAATTCCGCTAATGCCCAGCTTAGATAATTCCACCCACGTTTCAATATTTAAACTCTGCATTCATAAGTGCGCCCAGGGAGGTCAGGAGCAGGCACAAAAATTGAGACAGTGGAACCAGGAGAACTGTTCAGGAGGGGGAAAAACCATGATCTGAACCATTTCCATAGGGGTCATATTTCACTTTGTCAGATTCAGGCAAATTTTATATGGATTTTGAACCTCTTGACACCACAAATCCAATGGTGCTGTCCATTTAGTCAGTAAATGTCTTCAATTTTCGGGCACTTTCAGCTATGGAGGTATAAGGGTGTATTTTTCATTTTATACTTGTACTTTCATTTTTTCCCACTTAATGAAAGAGGGCCTCCCCACTATTTGAGCAAAGCCCGAAGACGTAGTCCCTCCTGGACGAACTCCGATATCAATTATGTGTCTACTTTCATGATGTTAATTGCTTCCTTATTCTTATGTTTATGCATTTAAAGTTTCTTGTTTAAGCTGCAATTTTCACATGTAATTTTTTAACACATCTCAAGCAAAAGATTTTGGATCAACACTGCACAAAATTTATCCCACACTAGTGCAGGTGCTGCTAGGACCTAATGGTATCACACTAGTGTAGGTGATGCAATTTATTGTTGGACTTCAACACTCCCTCTCAACAAGAAAGGGATTATCTGCCACCCCGATCCTACCTCTATGGTATTCAAATTTGTTCTTGGTGAGCGCTTTCGTCAGAATATCTGCATCCTGATATTCTGTGGGAATGTACTAAAGTAACATAATGTGCATCTGAACACAATCTCTGAGATGGTGGTACCAGATATCTATGTGCTTGGACCTATCATGAAACACATGATTAACCGAGAGTTTAATGCAACTATGGTTATCAGAATGTATCACTGTTGGATCCATCTAAGAACCAAACAAACCAACCAGGATCTTTCTCATCCAGATGGCCTCACATGCAGCTTGATTTTCTACCATGTACTCTGCCTCAGCTGAAATGAGTGCCACAGATCTTTGCTTCCTACTGTACCAAGAAACTGCTATCGATCCTATGTTGAAGATACCTCTTGATGTGCTCTTTATGTCTCATGGACTGCCTACCCAATCTGCATCCGTGAAGCCTTGAAGCTTCACTCCCTTTGTTCGTCTATACCATAATCTATACTCTGTAGTGCCCCTGAGATATCTCAAGAGATGCTTCCCCACCTTCCAAAATATTTTGGTCGGCTTAACCATAGCTTTACTCAGTTGGTTAGCTGCGTAGCAAATGTATGGTCTGGTGTTCACCAAGTACATTAGTGAACCTACTAGCTGCTTGTAGACAATAGTATCCACTACTTCTCTAGAAGTAGCATCCTCTTTCCTCCAATTTCTTGGAAGAGGAGTTTCCATGGGTTTACAGATCTCCATGTGAAACTTATCCAATATCTCTTTGGCATACTTGCCTTGAGAAACAAAAATTTCACCATCCCGCTGCCATATTTCCAAACCAAGGAAATAGTGAAGGAGTCCCATGTCCTTCATTTCGAAATCCCTTGAAAGATCCTCCTTGCATGATTTTATCAGCTGCTCATCACCTGTCAAAATTAGATCATCAACATAAAGTATGATAATCAAGAGCTTACCATCAACCACAATCTAGTACAGGTTTTCATCTACTTCACTTTTTCTGAAGCCCAAACCAGTGAAATAGCTTTCAATCCAAGTGTACCAAGCACGGGGTGCTTGCTTCATCCCATACATTTCTCTCTTGAGTCGACACACATGTGACTCACTGTCAAAGATCTCGAAACCTTATGGCTACTCTATGTACACTTCTTCCTCAATAACTCCATTGAGAAACACAGTTTTCACATCCATATGATGAATGTGCCACCCCATCTACGCTGAGAGTGCAATGATAGATCTAATGGAAGATAACCTCGAGACTGGTGAGAAAGTCTCATTATAGTCAATCCCCTCAACTTATGAGAATCCCTAGGCCAAAAATATAGCCTTTTACTTTTCCACACTCCCATAAACACCTTGCTTCACCTTATAGATCCATCTGGATCCAACCACTAATTTTCCAACCGGTCTTGGGACAATCTCCCATGCACTGTTATTGACGATGGAGTCATATTCCTCTACCATAGAATCAACCCAAATTGGTTACTGCACTTCTTCCTGAAAGGAAGATGGTTATGTCACAATACACTTTGTCAAAAGAGACATGTATCCAGTAAACCTGTCTAGAGATTGTCTTTGTCTGCGCAGTGAAGTAGGGGCACCTACATTCTCTGCTACATCAAGTCTTATTCTATTAGCTTCCGTGGTGCGCCTTCTGCCATTTCTGGTGGATGGCTTTGCATGATTTTTTTCTGCCACTCCATGATCCTCCGCATATGGTTGCTCCACATCTCGAGGTTGATTCTTTGGAACCAAGAGTTCCTCCTCTGCATGAAAATCCAGCTCCCTTTCAAGGGACAATCACATGGCTTTAACCTCATCAAATTTTATATCTCATCACACGATAGTCATTTTGTTGTTTGGAAAATAATCCCGATAGTTGTGGGGAGTTTCAGATACCCCACAAACATCCCAATCTCAGTTGTTGGTTCCAACTTCTTCCTGGTGTCTTTGGTCACATGCACATAAACAGATGAGCCAAAAATCTTAAAATGTGAAACATCAGGTTTCTTACCAGTAAAAGCCTCTTCTTGTGTACTCATGCCAAGTATACTATGAGGACAACGGTTTTGCACAAATATTGTTGTGTTGCATGCCTCTGCCCACAGATGCAACGGTAGGACCTGATCATGCAACATCGCTTGTGCTACACCCGCAATTGTTCTGTTCTTTCTTTCTGTGACCCCATTCTGCTGTGGGTTATGAGGCGAAATCACTTGTCTCAAAATTCCTTCTTTGTTGCAGAATTTCTTGAATTCATTGGAGATGTAATCACCACCATTATCGCTCCTAAGAGCCTTCACATGCTTCCATGCGTCTTTCTCCACCAATGATTTGAACTCAAGAAATTTTGAGAACGTCTGATCTTTCTTCTGCATGAATTAGATCTATCACTTTTGAGAAAACTCATCAACAAAGAGTCACATAGTACTTATGCTTTGCTTTCAAAGTAGTAGAGAATGGTCCACACACATTTGAGTGAAATATCTCAAGGATATCCAAGGCTTGGTTCTCCTTCTCATGAAAATTCGCCTTTGCATACTTCACCATAGTACATCCATTGCATGTGTTTGACTACATAATTGTACCCTTGGGAAGAGCCGTAGAAATCTGCTACATGAACTTCAAGGCTCCATGGTGAAGATGGCCCAATCTCCTATGCCATAACTCACCCTCATTCCATCTCACCACTTTTTCCATCTTACCCTTCAATGCTGCGTAACCATCTACATCAAGTTTATAGAGATTCTTAACTTGAATCATAATCTTCTTGGCTTGTCCTATTGTTTTGTGCTGCAGGAAATATTTTCCTTCACTGAAAACAACATCATAGCCTCTATCCTCCAACATTGCAATTGAGACTAAATTTTTCGTCAAGCCTGGTACATGCATTACATATTTTAATTGAAAGGGTTTACCTGACTTTCTCTAGAAGGCAATAGAACCAATCCTGGTAGCACTGTACTGCCCGTCATAACCCATTTCGATATGCATTTGGAGGTCCTTATCCTCCAAGATACTAAAAAGTTCTTTGTCTCCCTTCATGTGAAAGGATGCACCACTATCCAATTACCACACTGATCCCATTGCACTTGAAACCATGCATGTAATGAGCGAGAAGTAAAGCTCAAATTGCGAGGCCAAAGCCTCACTAGCTGCAGATCCTGTAGCCTTCTTGTTCTTCTTCCTTTGTGGACAATTAGTGGCTCACCAAATCATCATTAGCAACAGTAATGCCGATGCTCCCAAGCTCATCCCGACATTAGACAAACTTTGTTAAATATTTCAGCATGGTTTCACCTTTCTCCATTTTGATCTTCTTGAGTTTATCCTTCAGTGCCAATTTTATATGATCACTGCTGCTCTGAAATAGATCTGACAAAGCTTTCCACATTGCATATGGTGTCGCTTTGCCATGGAGACTTGAGACAATGTGGTCTCGTACTCCCTCCAGTAATATCCTCCGCGCCTTTGCAAATTCTTTTTCTAGGCATCAATATTTGCAACATATGTTATAGTGGGTTTGGGAACATTATTTTCAATGAATTATTTCAACCCATTGTCCTCCAGCTTTGCCTCCATCCTGTATTTCCAAGAAATATAGTTAGAGCTGCCCTCGAGTGCATACTCTAATCTCAAGCCATTGAAATCCATTTCGATCCTGAATCACATGTAGCACCAAGAATGTCTTCTGCAAATTCGAATTCTATTCAGTCAAAAACTCGACTTCTCCTCCACTATAGTGATTTCTTGTGACCTGATACCATGTAGAAATTATACAAACATATGTATATCAATGGATTCAATCCGATCTAACAATGTACTAAATATAGATATTGAATCGCTTCTACAAATCAATTGCGGAAATTAAACACAATCGCCATTCACATGAAGCAAAGAAATAATCAAATCAAACCACAACACAGATAATTTCCTAGGGAAATTTTGCTGCTCAAAACCCCTCTATCTTCTATTTTATATTAACCATGGAATCATGAAACAATTACAATGCAATCTTCGCACAAGAGTCTCCTCCAATCTGCTAACTGTCTCACACTGTCGTGGACAAAACTGACCAACACTTAGCAATTTCTTAGCCTCTAAAAAGCCTACCTTTCTTGCGCAATTCCTGAAGAATGCAATCCATATTCTTTAGGAATTTTGGCCTTCCTAAATTGCACAAGGATCATGGGAAATCCATTGGATTTCTGGTTTCTTGTGGTCAACCTACTAATCACACAACTAAAAATTAACCTCCCTTTCATATTTGTTTCAACTAGGTCTCCATTGGAATTGACGTGCATGCAACTATTAGTAGTAAATCATCAGTTGCATAGAAGATTACTGATTATGAATTAAATAAGATTTAATTCACTTGATCTCTCACTAGTGCAACAAACAGTTACAACAATTTCAACTGACTTTAACTCACCTAACTGAGTTAACTGATTACTCATGCATTAAATCCATGCACTTAACTGAAACTTGAACTCTAAAACACATAGAATCACTCTACATGCCTCACCAACTACCCTCAACTCCAAATTCATGAGCTAACTGAGTTTATCACTCATTTAACTATTACAAGTGATTATGAGATAAGATTACATTTTATTGTCCAATTTAATTAAGGGAAAATTAAAATAGACATTGTACCACATTTATCCCACACTACTGTATGTGCTGATACGACCTATTGGTCCCACACTAGTGTAGGTGTTGCTAGGACCTATTGGTCCCACATTAGTGTAGGTGCTGAAATTTCGTGTTGGACTTCAACAAAGATGAACTGGGTCGAGTGAAAAAAATTTCAACCAACTTTTGGATTTGTTTCTTTATTTCTTTGTGCTCTATGAAATATATGTGATACATTATGACATTAGGAAGAGGGGCATCAGACATAAATTTTATCTCATGTTGTATTTCCCGTTTAAGAGGAAATTTTTTTGGTTCTTTAAATATACTTTGAAAAGAATCTACCACTTTAACCGAACTACCTGTAAACTGATATTCACAACCTAAAAAAGCATCATATTGATCCTTATGTTGTTCTTTTACAACCATGAGTAGATATCTCTTACTTGAACTTATTAGTCTCTTCATATGATTAGCAGTAACTAAATCCAAGTGTGTTTTGATTTTATGTGCTCGTATAATGTATTCAATTCAATCTTTCTTAAGGTGATATTTATGCTCTTTCCTATGAAACACAACATCATGATCATAGAGGTAAGGACTTCCTAGCACTACTCCACATATGTCTAATAGAATCACATTTAATTCCACTTCATCAATGTAATTAGATGTGATGGAAAATTTTAAACGATACTTCTTTGTGACATTAATCCAAGTCTTTTCTTTTAGCCAACCTAATGGGTATGGTATTGGGTGATTATGTGTCTCTAAACCCAATTTCTTAAATAATTCTTCAGATATTAAATTTTCCTATGATCCACTATCAAACAATGTATCTATTTTTGTGTGATTCGAAGTTACCCTTATATGAAATAATTCAACTCTTTTATCCTCATCTAGATGTTTTATGTTTGAAGAAGATGCAGAAGTACTAGAACTTGAACTAGTGTAATAAATTTTACATGTCGAAACCATTGCGGTTATTTTCCTTTCATCACCTGAATCAGAGCCCTAATCTTATTATATTGTTGTATTAGCCTTCTTTTCACCTTTCTTCTTCTGGAACTTCTTTGGTATGAGTTCTGGGTGAAGTTTCCAACATCTGGCTTCATCATGTCTGATCCTCTGACAGTGAGTACAAGTAGGTCTTTCACCTTCCTTCTGAGTTGTCGCTGTTTTATTTCCCTTAGAACTACTCTTCCTCTTGCTCTCTTTGGAATCCTTTATTTCCAACTATTTAGATGTTTTCTATGAAAAATCTAACGGTCTGCCACCTGATTCAATATGTATGGCTTGAACACACACGTCATCAAAGTCATCAAGATTAAACATCAATAATGTATGTTGTAAATATGAATGTAAACTACCAATGTACTTTAATAAAGTTTCATGTGTATCGAATGGAATACCAAGCGCCAAAGATTTCTTCCTGAACTTCTGAGTAAACTCCTAAACATTATACCCTTTACCTTGCCTCAAATATTTCCAATCAATAACAACTTGTTGCATGTATCCCAAAGGATAGAATTGTTTTCTGAGAGTTTTTAAAAACTTAGACCATGAAGAGATGACTTCACCTTTCCTCTTTAAATCTACTTGATTTTTACCTTCCCACCAGATTAAAGCTATTCCCCCCATTCTAAGTGTAGCTAACTGATTTTTTTTTCTTTCATCAGAAATGTTCTGAATTATGCAATACAGTTCTAATTGTTTAATCTAGTTATGTATTTTTTCAGGATTCATTTCTCCATCATAAATAGGTAGTTCAATTTTTTACATCAAGTTTCAAAAGAGATGATTTATGAGGTTTCTTTTCTATTTCAGTATTTGAACTAGAAGAAGAAGAAGATGATGAAGATGAAGATGATGGAGGAGAAGGAGGTTTATCAACTTTTCCTTTTCCCTTGTCCTTGTTTGATGCCTTTGAAGAAGAAGCTACATCTCTTGCCTTCTTATCTTCATAGAGTTCTACCAACATCTACTGCATGTTAAAAAAAAATTGTTGAATCTGTTCTTCACCCATGACCTTCACTTCAGGAGTTTCACATGCATCGATTCCTCCCATTGTTGATTGATGAGCGAATTTCCGCTTTCCAAATTCTGAGTCTATCTCCTCGAGCGTTCCTTCTCCATGTTGCAATATGTACCTGGTTAACATTCACTGGAAAAAATCCTACAACACAACCTGCTTTGATACCAAAATATATGATCTGAAATAGATCTTCTCTAATACTGAAGTAAAACTGATTTTCTGCCAACAATGAATTTATTGTTAACTCGATCGCTTAGTGTGGAAGACTGAAGGAAAGAAAATGATTTTATGAATTAAACTAGAAATTAAGAAGCATATTAAACATGAATTTTTAGCAAAGAACAAAGATAGCAGACAACAAACATTGATTACGGGTTTCGTCCCTAGTGGACTACCTCTCTGGGTCCGCTTTCAAGATGGGCACATGTTTTATTAAGGCTTGATCCAAGGAAGTCCTTACACAAAAAAAAACCAGACTGAATGTGCTCACAGGCACCTCTGGTCACTGCAAAAAAAAAATCTCTCTCCTAGCTTTCCAACACCTATCTTGGTTGCCAATTCCGCCTCCGGACGGCCGAGAAACATTGAAAAAAAAACTACCTATCTCTCTTACAGAATTCTAAATAACTCTTCAAAATCACTCCATTCTCTTCATGGTTCAATGGCCAAGGTTAAGTAGATGCAGGCCAGGTTTAGGTCGAACCCCTTGGGCCAAACATAGCAAGTGGTTTTACAATTTAATGTGATTAGGTGGACAAACACCTCTCGGTATTAAGAGAGTGTAACACCTTGGAGATTAGTTACATGGTGGATAACATTTTACAACTACGCATATAACCACAAAACCCAAAATTAAACTTTATATTAAAAATCGACCTGGCAGTCTGGCTAAATGGCGGAGTGCTGAAACGGTTTCATGTGACCAGGCTGCGGTCAAGTGGTTGTCTGCCACCTAGCAGTCAGGCTCCGGCGGTTTCGGGCGGTCGATGTAACTGCTCCATGTGACAGCTATCTTTATTAGCAACTAACTCTGATTGTGGTCTTTGCGCGGTCTCCTGAGAGTTACACTACGTGTTAACTCCAATCCATTCAAATATGAACTCCTGACGATCTTCTCCTCTGCGCGGTTAACTGTTATATTATATGGTTAGGATAGGTTTTGAAACTTTGAACCACTACATATCATTTGCGCTATATGGTTCTTAGGATTCATTAGGGGAATTTTGAGGTCTAAAATGGGCCTCCTAAGGAAATAATAAAATAATAGCTAAACGAATAAAATTATATTTATGAATTTGCAATTCACTTTTTGCACCAAAATCTATGTAACCATGGTTAAATTCAATTCAAAAGTTGTACCAAATTAAAATTAATAAAAAAATTGTATTGATGTGGCTATAAATAAGAATGAGTTTTCAAGAAAAAGTCATTATATTGAACAACTAATGCATTTGTCCTTTGTACTTAGATAACTTAAAATAAAATATAAATATAAATTCATAAATTCTTAATTATATAATATACTATTCATTAAAATTTATATTATTTAAATTATATAATAATATGTAAATAATATAATATATGTAAATAGTGTTTTATGTGTGAATTTTATATTACATATTGAATTTATTTGATCTATAACATTGAAATTTAGATTTTTTTTTGCCCCAAACTATGTTGAACCTAATATACATTTTTCAGCATACAAAACTAATATATATTTTTCATCATACAAAACTAAAATTCCTTTTTTCTATAATTTTAATGTTTGTATTGCTATTATTATTATAGTAATATTATTTATAGATTTGATTTATCTTAAAATTACAATGTTGCATTTTTATTTCATATTTATAATATATATGTATAGATATTAACTTATAATTAATTTGAAATTGTAATATTAAATAAAATGAGATGAATATATAATTTAAAAATAAATATATGAAAATATACAAATATATTATTCATTGAAAAATGTGTAAATATATGAAGATTTTGTAGGGATATGCTTTGTTTCTTTCAAAAAATATGAAATGACAATAATAATATTTTATTCAAAAAGTGTGAAATGACATTTATTATGAGTATTTTACTTTATGAATTTAAAAGTACTTGGAGCACTACCATGTTTAACCATGAGTTTTTATCCACCATTGAGAATGTGACAAGTAAGTACATTTAACTCAAGCAATGCCACCTCAACCATTAGGGATGATGGCATCCCCTAAAATGTGATTGGCTCTCATAAAGTGAATTTTGATTGTACATTTTCCTTAAGAGACCCATTTTAGACCTCAAAATTCCCCTAATTTGAAGACTTAGGTTTAGTGCTAGGTCTTTAGTCTAAGATTTAGGACTTAGATCTCCACCATAGGATTTACACCATAGGTTTAACTTAGGCTTACACACCATGACCTTAGATCTATTTTCACCACATATTTACACCATGACATTAAAAAATTTTCCATGCACCAAATTCGAACCACATCATAAAATCACCATGAAGAAGTAACTTGCATCGGACAAAATGGAGATGAACTGGACCTCACTGTCGATATGTACTGATGTGAGATCCTCCTGGATCAACTGAATATTTTATTATAAATTGTGGGGGTTTGGCTAAGCCCTGGCCCCTAGTCCTGCCCCTTGTTTCTCGTGGGTGTGGTGACCAGGGCTGGGGCTAGCCTCAACCCACCACCCAGACACACCATTTTAAACCTTTAAATATAAATTTGAAACTATATATATTAAGTCATATAGTGTGGTGCGTTGGTAGGGCACCGATCTTGCTGCTCGGAGGTTCTGTGTTTAATTCTGTTCAATGTGCTTTTGGCCTCATAACATAAATTTTGGTTGGCCTCTAGGGCACCACATGGCGACCTCTGGTTGGCCCACGTGGTTTTCCCTAGTTGGTCTGACCAACAACCAATAGAAACAAACCAAATTAAAACCAATCTGAATGCGACAAGTGGCACATTTCCATAGGCCGAAAAGGTCAAGTCAACCATGGACAGTCAAGTTCCGTTAGCAGTACAAACTGCTGATAGGGCAGCCCTCTACATCAAATTTTTTTTTTTTTTTTTTACCCAAACAAATAGATCATGATTGCAGGAGAATACAAAATTCATTTTGTGTAAAAAAAAATTCTTCGGATTCAGAACAACGAGGTCTACGCAAGCTCATAAGTTTCATTTCATTATGAGAAATTTGAATTTCGAGCATAAATTTGATCCACCGGACCATTCCTCCCCACTGGAAGTTTTTGGACCTCCAAAAGCTATTTATTTTTCATTAAATAAATGAGGGATCAACTCCCTCACCCTTCCAGTCTAAATCCACTAAAAAATTCTCCGGATTCAGAACAACGAGGTCTACGCAAGCTCATAAGTTTCATTTCATTATGAGAAATTTGAATTTCGATCATAAATTTGATCCACCGGACCATTCCTCCCCACTGGAAGTTTTTGGACCTCCAAAAGCTATTTATTTTTCAGTAAATAAATGAGGGATCAACTCCCTCACCCTTCCAGTCTAAATCCACTAAAAAATTCTCCGGATTCAGAACAACGAGGTCTACGCAAGCTCATAAGTTTCATTTCATTATGATAAATTTGAATTTCGAGCATAAATTTGATCCACCGGACCATTCCTCCCCACTGGAAGTTTTTGGACCTCCAAAAGCTATTTATTTTTCAGTAAATAAATGAGGGATCAACTCCCTCACCCAAAGTTTAAGACTTTGACTTGTTGTTGTAGATACCATCTTGTTGCAATTTCCCAAAATTTGCAGAATAGAAACCTGTCCTTTAAGGAAAAAACACATTCCCTCCTCGGTCGTCAATTAAAGAAAGCTTAAAAATTTCAAATTCTTCTCACCTTGAACAATGTCGACATGATGATGCTTAACATATCTCGCCTTATGCTTAGCTCGACTCTTGACCAAATGTGATCTCCATCGCCATGCAGCATCCCATTTCAAAGACAAAACTTTGTGAAACCCACAAGAATAAATTTTGAACCCAATGCCCTCTTTGTCAAAATTATTTGGCACTTGCTCTTTGACCTTTTCACTCTCTTGCACTGACATCTTGTCTACATCACTATTCAACAATGATGTATGCTGCTGCAAATTTACTCCATCTTGTTTACCTATTTTAGGAGGAAACATGTTAGACTCCTGAAACATCTTATCGCACCCATTATTAAATTCAATGAAATCATATTTCACATTTGACGCATCTCCTTGAAAGGTCTCATTCACGATATATTCATGCTTGAACATTAAAAAAGCAAAATTTTGACTAGCATTGACAATTCTCTTCATTTGTCCAGCATGCATAAGAGACAAATTCATCTTCTTACTATGCGATCTAACAATGTACTCAATTCCATTCTTGAACAAGTGATACTTATTCTCATGGCAATGAAAGGTTTCCCTCTTATCATAAAGATATGGGATTCCCAAAACAATACCAGAAATTTCAAGCGGAACAACATCAAGTTCAACTTCATCAAGTAAGTTTGCAATGATTGTAAATCTAAGTGTGCACTTCCTCGTCACTTGCAAATTTTCATTCTTACATATTGATCAGAACTGGATCTTAGACCTAAGTGATAGCTCAAAATTCAAAGTGTTCGGAAGTGTGTTGAACCTTAGTGACTGGATAGATCTCGTCTTCCTGATTCCAGCACCCAAAATGGTTCGAAAAATTGACACCGTATGAAGAAGTTATCACAATTTGAAAAGTCTAGTAAACTGCAATTTTTTGACTTTGACCAAGTTTGACTGGTTATGGAAAAATTAAAAAAAGAAATTCCAGGGAATATTTTTTTTTTTGAATTTTTCCATAACTAGTCAAACTTGGTCAAATTCCAAAAATATTTCTCAGAATATCCCCAGAATATTCCTTCCGGACCAACCAGTGATGGACAAGTGGTAGTGTGTAATTCATTCAGAGCTACACGTGCTTTTTTAAGGGCCAATGAATGGGCGACACGTGGCTAGCCCTAAGGCCGCCATGTTTCCCTGGGACTATGTAGAAAAAAATGTTTTGGTCTCTGCCGGGTTCGAACGTGTGACCACCGAGCAAGCACATCAATGCCCTACTGCCTGCCCTATGGGTGTTACTTAACTGTATAGTTCGATGGTTGTATTTAACATGTATTGAACTCCGGTTTGGGGGTTCGGAGGGGCCAACCCCTCCCTGCGTGACTAAGTGCCCGGAACCACGAGCTAAACATCCGGTGATAACTGTAACTGTTCGCAGATTGTTTCAAACTTTGTCACATGGAAAAACTAACCTTAACCGTTATCACGCGGTTTCCGCTGGAGGATCAATTAAACAGTTGTCACTGCAGAGTTTATGGGGTATGTTCCCACGTGTAACAGTCATCCTTTAATGCTAGTGGTTAGGCTGGAAGAATTCTTGGCAGGCACACCCATTTTGGCCAAAATTCCTGATTTAACTGGAGTTAAGTCTAGTCCCTCCATTTTTGGTGGAGGATTTTTAGAGGTCATTGGGAAAAATGAGTTTAGGCTCTACCTTGAGCTAGATAAAGTTTTTGGAGTGCTAATAGTCAATTTCAACTATATCAGATAGTCCAGAATCATTGGTGAGGGTTTCAAAGCCATTAGAGGTCTTCTGAGTAGGTTTTTGCTTCAATGAAGTTCTAAAGGCCACTAGGGGCCAACAACAGAAAGAGGCTTAGCCAGTGTAGCTTGAGGCCTTTCTCAGTAATCCAATAGTCAATTTTGGATGTTTCAGATGTTTTGAAACTAATGGTGTGGTTTGAAGAGCTTGTAGAGGAATTTTGAACCCGATATGCTTCAGTGAAGTTCCAGGGGCTGCTAGGGCCATCAAGTGTCATTAGTAGTTCGAGGCCTAGCTAGGGCAGCTAGAGGCCTTATGCAGCAAACCAATAGTCATTTCTGATTTTTTTGATACTTATGAATCCATTGGATGAGTTTATAGAATATTTTGAGGACTTCTAGAGCTCAAGAAGCCACAAAGAAGTTTTCTTTGACCTTAGAACCAAGGGGTTCCACTAGGTGTTGGAGGTGAAACCGGAGCAACCGAAGGCCAATTTCAACGAACCAATAGTCTATTCTGAATATATTTGACATTATGAATGCAATGAATGGATTTGTAGAGCATTTGAAGGCTTTTGAAGGTCGAGAACCTATAGGGAAGTTTTGGGCAGCCCAGGGTCAATTATGGAAGGAGGCCTAGATTGGGGAGCCAGTGCTCATTTTGAGAAAATGATCAATATATTTTTGGTGTCTAATATGTGTTGGAGACATTAGGTGAGGTTTTATGGATACAAAAATAATTATGAAGGAGTTAGTGCCATAGAAAAGCTCAATGTAGCTCAAGTGTACCGACAGAAGGAATCAAGTCTAAGGGAGCCTAGATCTGTTTTTAGAGTGATGACAACCATGAAAGGGATATAATGGTATTCTAAACCCATTAGTTCAGTTTAGTTAACCATTGGAGTTAAGTGTGGAACTTGTAAAAGAAAATTTTCCATAATCCCAGAGAGCCAAGTCAAGATGACAAGAGCTCAAGGAGACGTAGCCCACGATATTCAGGTGAAATCCTAGATTAAATTTGTTGTTATGTGTTGATGTTTATTTGATGCATTATATTTTTGTTGCACATTTTTAATTTCAACAAAAACAAATGGACTTAAAGCACTTAAACAGTTAAAAATCATACACCTGTTTCAAGTAAAAATTTCCGCAAAAGTCAAGTACAAGCTAGATCTTTTATTTGTTTAACTGAGTGGGAGGTTCTTGAAAAGCATAACAAGTTATCAAACCCATTTTAAGATCAGGTTGGTATCATAGCAGGGTTTCTTGATTGACAAATAAATAGCTTACTTGTTTGACTTGAAAGGTGTTTAAAAAGTAAAAAGAATTTGACTGTTTGCAAACTGACTATTTCTTGAGTTTGCAAGAGGTGAAGGGATAGATATTGTTAGCTAATTACATAAGAGGAAAAGAATGAATAAATGGCTGAGGGAATATTCCTTACCCGAAGGACCTCAAGGCAACCCTTGAAGCACAAGAGGGTTTGTTTGCAAAAGGCTGCTTGAAGAAGAGCTTGACTCTACAGCCATTTTGTTTAGAAGTTTTGTCAATTGTTTTGAAAGCTTTGTAAATTTTGAAGTTTTTTTTGTTAATTTTCATAATTAAAACTTCATCAAGTGAGGTTTCAAAATCCGCCTCCTTCAAAATATTCTTCGATGAATACATGAAGCAATACTTCTATATCTTGAAGGATATGGTGCAGATTCTATTTGAATATAGAAGAGAAAGCACTATACTTAATGAGAAATTGGTTGCTATAAAGCAAGAGAAGGAATAAATTCTTCTAAGAGTGCATGAGATGGAGATGCAACTCCATCAAGCCCAAGAGGCTTTAACCAAGAACATGCGTGAAGCAAAGGTAATTAACTTTAAATGTCTTCTGTTTCCTCTTCAGATAGATGTGTTGGTTCATTTGAAAAGCACACTAGAGGTATAGGGTCCAAGTTAATGTTTAAAATGGGCTATGAAGGCAAGGGTTTAGGAAAGCATGCACAAAGCAGGATAGATCCTATTTTGGCTAAGGAGAGGCTTAAGAATTTTGGTCTTGGTTATATTCAATCTAATGGTGAAGACTCCAAAGCTATGAAGGCATTTGAGGCAACTTCAAAAAGAACTTTTTTCCCAAGTTCTAAACCACAAACATGTCAAGTTTGTTTTCAAGTTGATTTCCATTATTTGAAGCCTATGTTGCAGCAAGCTATTGGTAGACATGCAGCTTATGGCGAGCATGAGAGTTTGGATAGCTATCAAGACAAGAACACTAATGTTAGTCTTCAAGAGAAAGCTGGAGCCTCTATAAGTTCATATCCTCATGAAGGTAAAAAAGATGGACATGTAAAGCAGCATACAAGGTATAATTATTCCCATAGTCAAGTTGATTATTTTTTTACAAGGCATGACAATTCTGCATGCTTGAATGGAAGAAAGAGTTGCTATGCATATTGTGGTCTATGTAACCATGTCGTTTCGAGATGCTGGAAGAGGATGAAGGCATACAGGAAGTAGTTGAGGCAAAGGAAACTTGCAAAGAAGGTGCATAATACTTGCACACATTTCCAAAAGAGGGGACATTTTGTTGCCCATTGTTGGACATTGCATCCAACTAATCATCCCAAGCATTTGAAGCAAGAGGACAAAAAGACTGGAAAAAGTGGAACCAGGAATTCATCATTGATGTAAGAACATATGTTTCACACAAAGAAGATTTGCAGCAGCAAAAGTCGCCGTGGAAGTGGCTTGGTAAGAAGTGGTTTGAATTCATGACACAATAAGACATACACTCATTTGTACATATGAAAATTTCAGTTATATATGCATGTTTTCTGTTGTAATAACACGTTTTTTTGAGCCACCTTGGATCGATGATCAAGGAAGTGATGTTCAACTACCTTCTGTAAATTTCTCACTAGAAATTTTTGAGTGAGTTCAAGGAAGATAGTTCTTGACAGGAGGACAAGCACATCCAAGAAGCGAAGTGTCCACTACCCTCGAGTTGTAGTTCAAAGGCACTAGCCATGCAAGGCAAGTGTATGGAGGCTGAAAATAAGAGGGATTTGTACTCTCATCTACTGTACATATCAGTATATCAGTATTTTGGGGTCCAAAAGATTCCCAATGGGGAGGTGTGATTAGAACTGGATCATGGACCTAAGTGATAGATCAAAATTCAAATTGTTTGGAAGTGTGCCGAACCTAAGCGGCCTGATAGATCTCATCTTCTTGATTCCGACGTCATGAACAGTTTGAAAAATCGACACCGTATCAAGAAGTTATCACAATTTGAAAAGTCATGTAAATTGCAATTTTTGGACTTTGATCAAGTTTGACTGGTTATGGAAAAATTCAAAGAAAATAATATTCCAAGGAATATTCTTGGAATAGTCCTCGAAATATTCCTTGGAATACTCCTTCCAGACCAACCAATGATGGACAAGTGGCATCGTGTAATTCGTTGAGGGTTGCACATGTTTTTTTAAGGAGCAATGAATGGGTGACACGTGGCCAACCTTGAGGCTGCCACGTGTCCTCGGAACTGTGTAGAAAAATTTGTTTTGGTCTATGCCAGGTTTGAACGCGTGATCACCACGCAAGCACGCCAGTGCCCTACCGCCTACCCTATGGGTGTTACTTAACCATATAGTTCGACGGTTGTATTTAATGTGTATTGAACTCCGGTTTGGGGTTCAAGAGAGGCCAACCCCTCCCTGTGTGACCAAGCACCTGGAACCACAGAATAAACATCCACTGGTAACTGTAACCATTCGTAGATTGTTTCAAACTTTGTCACATGGAAAAACTAACCTTAACCATTATCACACAGTTTTCGCCGGAGGATCAATTAAATAGTTGTCATCGCAAATTTTATGGGGCATGTGCCCACGCGTAACAATGAACCTGTAATGCTAGCAGTCAGGTTGGCAGAATTCTTGGTAGGCACACCATTTTTTGCCAAAATTCCAGATTTAACTGGAGTTAAGTCTAGTCCCTGCATTTTTGGTGGAGCATTTTAGGGGTCATTGGGAAAAATGAGTTTAGGCTCTATCTTTAGCTAGATTTGACCAATTTTGGACTGCCAATAGTCAATTTTTACTATCTAATAAATTATAGACTCATTGGTGAGGGTTTCAGAGCCATCAGAGGAAACCTGAGTAGGTTTTTTCTTTAGTGAAGTTTTAAGGGCCACCAGGGGCAAGCAACATAAAGAGGCTTAGCCAGTGTAGCTTGAGGCCTTTCTTAGTAATCCAATAGTCAATTTTGGATGTTTCAGATGTTTTGGAACTAATGGTGTGGTTTTTAGAGCCTCTAGAGGAATTTTTAAGGCCGATATTCTTCAGTGAAGTTCTAGGGGCCGCTAGGTCCAACAAGTGCCAACAGCAGTTCAAGGCCTAGCCAGGGAAGCTAGAGAACTTATGCAACAAAAAAATAGTCATTTTTTACTGTTTTGATACTTATGAATCCATTGGAGGTGTTTTCAAAATATTTTTAGGACTTATAGAGCTCTGGAAGACACAAAGAAGTTTTCTTTGACCCTAGAGCCAAGGGGTGTCACCAGGTGTTGGAGGTGAAACCAGAGTAGCCGGAGGCCAATTTCAGCGAACCAATAGTCTATTCTGACTATATTTGACATTTTGAATCCAATTAAGGGATTTGAAGAGTCATTTGAATACTTATGAAGGTCGAGAAACTATAGGTAAGTTTTGGGTAGCCCAGGGTGAACTGTGGAAGGAGGCCTAGATTGGGGAGCCAGTGCTCATTTTGAGAAAATGACATTAGGGGAATTTTGAGGTCTAATATGGGCCTCCTAAGGAAATTATAAAAAAAAGTGGAAATAATAAATTAATATTAGATTACATCATCAAATTTTAGAGGGAAAAAAGAAAAAAACTACTTTTTCAACTTGTATTTTCAAATTATCTCCCTATGGGTTTACTCAAAGTTCGAGTGGGAACACTCATTGGATGCATAATTTGATTCCTCATCCAAGGAGTACCCATGTTGCATACTTTCGATGGACCCCGCTACATGAAAAATGAGAAACACATTAAAATAGTGATTTTAATAACGTTTTTCATGTATTTCTCATTTTTCGTGTAGTAGGGTACCTCGAAAGTATGCAACATGGGTAATCCTTGGATGAGGAATTAAATTTTTCATCCAATGAGTATTCCTGCTTGAAATTTAAGTAAAACCTTTGGGAGATAAGTTGATAATACAAGTTGAAAAATAGTTTTATTATTTTATTATTTTTTAATCTTTTTACTTTTTCACCCCAAAATGGTGAATCATCCCCCATGGTTGACATCATCATCTTGAATCCTATTGGTTATTATAAAGTTTATTTTGGTTGTACAATTTTCTTAGGATGCCCATTTTAGACCTCAAAATTTCTCTAATGTCAGTCTATTTTTGGTGTCTAATATGTGCTAGAGAGAATAGGTGAGGTTTCAAGGACATAAAAGGAATTATGAAGGAGTTAGTGCCATAGAGAAGCTGAGTGTAGCTCAAGTGCATTGACAGAAGGAATCAAGGCTAAGGGAGCCTAGATTTGTTTTTAGAGTGATAACTAAAATGATGAGGATATAATGGTATTTTAAACCCATTGGTTTAGTTCAATTAAACATTGGAGTTAAGTGTGGAACTTGTAAAAAAAAATTCCATAATCCCACAGAACCAAGTCAAGATGATAGGAGCTCAAGGAGACGTAGCCCACAATATTCGGGAGAAATCCTAGATTAAATTTGTTTTTATGTGTTGATGTTTATTTGCTACATTATATTGCTATTGCACATGTTTAATTTCAGAAAAACAAATGGACTTAAAGCACTTAAACAGTTAAAAATCACACACATGTTTCAAGTAAAAATTTCCGCAAAAGTCAAGTACAAGCTAGATCTTTTATTTGTTTAACTGAGTGGTGGATTCTTGAAAAGCATAACAAGTTATCCAACCCATTTTCAGATCACATATCCAACCTAAAGGATAAGGTATTGGATGAGGAATGGTCTCTAAATTCAAATTCTTATCTACGTCTTCAAAAATAAGATTTTCTTGTGAACCACTATCAAATAGGGTGTCAATCTTGGTATGCTTTGAAATAAATATAACATGGAAAATCTCAATTCTTGTTTCATATTCTTGAGAATTATTGAGACAACTTTAAGAACTAGTACTTGCAATGTCCTTACCTTTCAAACCCATTGTTGTGATCTTTGTTTCATCTCTGGAATCAGAACCTAAATCATGTTGTATTGTTGCAACTATCTTCTCCTTCTCCTTGTTTTTAAGCTTGTTGGGTCTCATTTCTAGATGAAGTTTCCAGCGATGATCTTCATCATGGCCATATTTGGAAAAATGTTTGCATGTGAGTTTTTCTTTCTCCATCTTGATGGATGCATTCTTATTAACTTTCCCCTTGTACTTACCCTTTCCTTTCTCTCCAGACTCAAAGGTATCCTCACTTGTCTCATCTGAAACATATTTCCCTCTTGCGTCTAGATGTGTGGCCTAAACACAAACTTCATATAAATTTTAAGGATTAAACATGTTAACATTATGTCTTAGGTAACTGTGCAAACCTCCAATGTATCTTAACAAAGTGTCTTGAGATGTCAAATCTATACCCAATATTAGTGCTCTTCTCCTAAATTCCTGAGTATAGTTTTGCACAATTTTTCCTTTACCTTGCCTAAAGTTTTGCCATTCCATTATATAATTTTGCATGTATGCTAATGGATAAAATTGTCTTCTCAAGGTATCAATAAAATCATTCCAAGAGGTTAATACCTTACCATGTTTCTTCATGTCATCTTGAGTTTTGGCTTCCCACCAAATAAGTGTTGCACCTTCCAATATTAGTGAAGAAATATTAATCTTAGTGTCATCATCCTTGATTCTTTGTATCCTGCAATACACTTCAAGCTAACATACCCAATTGTCTAATATTTCAGCATTTACCTCTCCATCATACATAGGAAAATAAAACTTAATGTCAAGCTTCAAACATGGTGTTTTACCATGACCTTTTTGAGAATGTGGAGGTGTTTTTGAAGGGTTTGTTGTGGAAGATGATGATGGTGAAGATGGTGGTGAAGAGAATGGTGGTGTTAAAGGTGGCTTGTCACCATTCCCTTTTGGAGACTTTCCCCATCTCCTTTTGAAGACTTATCTCCCTTTGGAGAATTGGAGCTCTCACCTTGCAACCTTGTGTGTTTCTCTCCTCATAGATAACTTCCACCATTTGTGTCATATAAAATAATTATTTCCTGAATAACTTTTCATCCTCTAACATATTGTCAGGCTCTCCTTCATGTGACATACTTGTTTAAGCTTCAATTGCAATTTGAGGTGGGATTTGTGGTGGATATTATGGAAAAATTTCTCTCCATGTCCTTGACCTAATTTGAGGACTTGCAAACACAATATTTCATTCTCCTCTCTTGAGCTTCAACCTTGTAAGAATCACATACACTTAAAAAAAATTAAACCCTCACAAAAGCAAAGAAAACCTAAGCCCTAATACCAAATTTATATGTATGTGAAGTGGCTTGAAGATTATGTAAATTTTGCAAGTGTTTGATTAGGGTTTTAAGCCTCTTTTATCAAATTATTAAACAAATAAACATGCATAAAAAGCATAGTTTTTTTAGTAAACAATAGAAATATCACCATAAAAACAAACACACAATAGCAAATGATGAAGGAGTTCACCCCTCCTGGGCTACATCTCTTGGTCCAACTTCCAATGGTTAGGCCTATTTCATTATTCTCAAAAAATGGTGTTTACTTATAATTATAGTTCTCAAATGGAGTTACTGATAGCTCTAATGGCTTCAGAGCACTCAAAAACCCCTGTCTAGCCTCTTTCTGCTCCCAAAAAGGATTAAAAATGCAGAATTTATGATCCTCCCAAGTTTTTCAACAATTTGTCCTACAATTTCTCCTTTCCTGCAAACCACCCTACAAATTCGCCCCAAAAAGCGCTAACGGAGCGAATTTTTCTCCAACTGTTGATGCAAATCGTGGGATACTTAATTCTTCCAATGTTTCCTATGGACAGAATATTTTATTATAAAACTGGGGGGCTGGGCTAAGCCCTGGCCCCTGGTCCCGCCCCTTGTTTCCCATGGGCATGGTGACCAGTGCTGGGGCTAGCCCCGACCCACCCCCCAAATGTGCCACTTTAAACCTTTAATTTTAACTTTAAAACTATATATGTTAATTAATATAGTGTGGCATGTTGGTAGGGTACGGGTCTTGCTGCTTAGTGGTTTTGTGTTCAATTCCATTTGGTGTGCTTTCAGCCTCATAACATAAATTTTGGTTGGCCATCAGGGAGCCACGTGGTGTTCCCTAGTTGGTCTGACCAACAACCAATAGAAACACACCAAATTAAAAAAAAATATGAATGCAACAAGTGGCGCATTTCCATATGCCGAAAATTTCAAGTCAACCATGCCCCAGTTAGGGTCCAGTCAGCAGTACGAACTACTGACTGGGTAGCTTTGTACATCCAAAAACAATTTGTTTCCCTATTTACCCAAACAAACCGATCACGATTGCAGGAGCATACGAAGTCAGTTTTGCGTGAAACAAATTGGGCTCAATTCCGAATGACAATATCTACATAAGAACATATGTTTTGTTTCATTCCGAGAAATTTTAATTTTAAGCATAAATTTGATCCACCAGATCACCCTCAGACTCTGGATTTTGAATTGGGGGTGACAATTGCAAGTAGAAGTGGCTGCAACTGTTTATGGTTTATTGGAGATTCATAGTACCAGACTCAGTTTTCCTACAGAATAAAAGATAATTATTTGTGAATACTACTTGCAATTATAGGATTATGTTGCATTGTCGTTTGTAATAGATATGGAAAAAACAAGGACTATAATTGTGTTTTTGTGTGTATACATGTGTTGCAATTGTGAAGGGGTAATTCCCTGAGTTGTATGTAGAATAAGTATTTGAATATGTATGTGTACATGTATGTTATTCTTCCATCTAAAAGTAAATAAGTTGACCTTCCAAGAAATGACAATTCTAGGGTATTTGAACTTACAAAGTAGAAAATAACCCCATAATAGTGTTGCCTAAGTTGTAGAGTTGAGGTAGAATCTTACTCAGAATAAATGCTTATCTGTGTTACAAGTAATACAATAGTGAAAATTAATGAGATCACATATTTATTTCAGGCCCAAACCTTGAATAATTAAAAGAAGTGGGTTCTGAGCCCCTTTTTATTAACATACAATTTACAAGAAAGACCCTCTGTTGACTAGGGTCGGTTATTGAATAAATTGGGGTAATCGTTTACAAGCTATTGTGCCGAGAGGAAAGAAGTATGTGAAGGATCAAGGGAGTGTTATCGGGGCTAGTTGTGCCCAACGTTCCTACTTCCATGTTCTTTAACCTTGTGTTAGACTCCTGTATTTCACAATATCACAAGGTGACTGATTATTGTTTAGATTTTTCATACTGAAAATAATATTCTATGGCCGTCATTTATTTTCAGAGAAAGAAAGGGAAATCCTGATTATCAAGAGCATCAAATGAATCTATCCACCTTTAGTTCAGTTGAAAGAGGAAAGCGTTGCTGATTAAGTGTGATGGTGAGCAAAATCCATACTGCCCTCATTCATTCCATCTTCCCTCTTCTTACCTTTCATCTTCCAAAATTTTAAACTCCAATGCTCTGAATCCCATTCAAACCCCAAAAACCCACATACATAACATTTGGGACTTATTACTCTACAAAACCATTTATATTAAAGTCCACAATTCTATTGTTATAGCTTCGCCCACCCACTAGCAGCCGTATCATTTAAAGCCTTACCTCTTGCCCGCACTTCGCACCCCTCAAGTTCAAACTTTTCTTCTTAAATTCATCACCAAAACATAAAAATGCGCTGATGCGATTTGGTGGGACCCATCCAACCTTCATACATTATCGAAATCTACATGTAAACCTTTGTATTTCATATTTTCCTTACATTCTACCTTTTCACACTTTCCTGCATTTAGCGCATCACATGGCGCACTTCGCACCTTTTATAACTTACCTTTAAGCTCCTGTAACTTTATGTTTTTAGCGATGCTACCCAGTCGCAATCGCAGATCAGAAGTTTCAAAGGACTACCACGAGAGGTAAATATTAAAAGTGCTGAAGTGTGGTATGCGATACGGTGGGACCAAATCGCAAAATCAAAAATCACAAAGCTTCAAAGGATTACCGCAGGAGGTAAATGTTAAGAGTTCTGATGTGTTATGTGCGATGCGGTGGGGCCCGATCGCAAATCGCAAATCGCAAATCTTAGAAGATAATTGTTAAAGGTAAAGGTAAGTCTTGTGCCATGCGAAGTGCGATGCTGGCATAAATGTGATGTGGTTATATTGCTGAAATCTAAAGGATTTTGGATCCGGGTGTATGCAGTTTGCGCATTGTTTTAGAAGAAAAAGGGCTAAAACACAGCAGAAAGACTTATGGCAGAGTAAGCCCCGACAAGGAGTGAAAACAAAGGAGGTTGAATCGGGAAAAGGGAATTTGTGCAGAACTGTTATGGTATACTAGCAGAAATGAAAAGGCAGCAAAAACACATCAACACAGTTACTAATCAATGAAAGTAGTCAGCGCTGCGCCAGAATTAATTACCCAACACCGGTTTGCTGAGGAGCAGGGCCAAATGTCAGTAATATTTTATTTGATTCCTCTTCGACATTACAAAGCCAGTTTATAACCACTCTGTAATAAATAACGGACTACTAAAAGTCACTGTTGGAGGCTAATCTTGTCTTATCACCACCTGCATGTTTCCAATTGTCCAGTTTTTCTTGAATCTAATTACTGCAGTAGACAGATTAAACCGACTTAAGTTTTTTATAAACACTGTATGCATTATTAGTATGAGTGATGCTTGGAAGGAGAAAAAACCATTGTAACAGATTCTACTGGTTGTAATCACTCTCTTTTGGATGAATGAATGAGTATGTTGTTTTCCAGATTCTTGTGTTATGATCTTTGGTGAAGTGATTTTCCCATGTAATTTGTGATTCTTCTGTTTTACATACCGTTTTCTTTCTTTATTGCGGATAGAAATGTTTGTGTAGGATTTACCATAGGGTACCCTTCTCAGTCTTGAAATAGTACATTATGTTTTCCTCTAAGGCATGGAGACAAAATTTAGAGATCGTCTGGTTTGCATCCATGTTGAGACCGGAATGTATAATTTAGAGACGGTATGATCTGCATTCCTGTCAAACCTTAATCTCCTTCTCTTTTCCAGTTCACAAGCTGTAAATATCCATTGACATGGCTAGCTTGCCTGGTTGCACATGACCTAAGTTATTCATTTGTTTGAGTTTGTTTACACCTGTTTGAATCCATATCCCAATAGCCCTATTTTTGTGCCTCAACCAAATATTCAAGAAAACCCTCATTTCTATAACTAGCCTAATATCAATAGTTATATTTATCAAGTTAAATCATAAAATTTAGCCCAGGAAGGCTAAGTCCTGGACTCCAAATTTGGTTTGATGTTTCACTCCGTGGTTCTGTCTTCAGCCTTCAGAAATTACAGAGTGACAACATAATGGTGACCATAATGGGGACGAAGTTTATCTTCATCATAAAGTACATCAAAGTTCAGATCTGATTACTGGTGGTGGAAAATGACCAGACACAAGAAGGTTGCATTATTCACCCGGTGACTCCATGATTCAAAGAACTCAGCTTTTGAGCATTCATGGTGACTCCACAACATGCTGACCAGCGTTCCTGCTGAACAAGATGAAAATATTTGTGGCAGACCTTCTATCTAGTGAATTTTGAAATGCATTCAGAAATCATTTATCATAATTTCAGCTTGATGAAGATTTCCTAGGGGTTGTCTTTCATATTTTGAAATCAAGCAAATCTAGGCCTGAAGCTAAAACATGTTTTCTGGAGATAGTTGTTGAAAGATATGAAACTGGTATTGAACTTTTTAATTCTCAAATTTTGTGATATAAATTCATATACCCTAAATAATCCTTAGAAAATCTTCCTTCCCCTAAGCAAGAGGAAATTGTACTACCTCTTGACTTACATATTGAGGATGATTGTGCTTTCAAGTACCAAACTGAAGATGAGGTTTCAAGGGTTAATATTATGGATACAACTGATCAACTAGTCATTGAAGGCATAGAGGCAAATATTATACATCATGCTTTTATTGATCCTATAGCAGATTATATGGAGGTTCTTATTATCTCAAATGTTCAAACATGTACTCTCTATAAGGATCAAATACATCAGAAGTTTCCATTACATATTCTAACTTTGGTTATGAGGACACATAATCAAGTTATACTGTTAAGTTTCCTGGAAAGCAGTCAAGTTGTCCATCTGTTTCTGATGCTAATTGGTTGGATGCACCGTCATTATTGTATCATTTAGAACAACATAAATTTCAATAGAGTAAGGTAGGTAGGTGTGAAAATAAGCTCAATACTCTGAGCATCTTTCCAATTTTAGTTTTAGATTGATTTCAGTACAAGTGTATTCTAGACTTTAGTTTGCATAGAGTGTTGATTTCAGATTGTCAGCCACAGAGGTTTTATAGCAGATGAAGTTGTAGATTTGGGATCAGCCCAATGGATCAGGCCACTAGTCTACGGTGTTATTGACACCTCTTGAAGGAGATTCCATCCCCAGCTGGAGCCATTGTTAGACTCCTGTATTTCACAGTATCACAAGGTGACTGATTATTGTTTAGATTTTTCATACTGAAAATAATATTCTATGGCCATCATTTATTTTCAGAGAAAGAAAGGGAAATATTGACTATCAAGAGAATCAAATGAATCTATCTACCTTTAGTTCAGTTGAAAGAGGAAAGTGTTTCTGATTAAGTGTGACAGTGAGAAAAATCCATATTGCCCTCATTCATTCCATCTTCCCTCTTCTTACCTTTCATCTTCCCAAATTCTGAACTCCAATGCTCTAAATCCCATTCAAACCCCCAAAACCCACATACATAATCTTTGGGACTTATTACTCTACAAACCCATTTATATTAAAGTCCACAATTCTATTGTTATAGCTCCGCCTACCTGCTAGCATCTGTATCATTTAAAGCCTTCCATCTTTCCCGCACTTTGCACCTCACAAGTTCAACCTTTTCTTCTTAAATTCATAACCAAAACATAAAACTTCACCGATGCAATTTTGTGGGATCCATCCAACCTTCATATATTACCGAAATCCGCATGCAAACCTTTGTACTTCATATTTTCCTTACCTTCCTCATTTTTGCACTTTCCTGCATTTAGCGCATCGCATGGCGCACTTCACACCTTTTATAACTTACCTTTAAGCACTCACAACTTTAAGTTTTTCCCGATGTGACCTGATCACAATACCACATCGCAAGTTTCAAAGGACTACTGTGGGACGTAAATGTTAAAAGTGTCGAAGTGTAGTATACGATATGGTGGGACCAAATCGAAAAATCACAAATCGAAAAGCTTCAAAGGATTACTGTGGGAGGTAAATGTTAAAAGTGTCGACGTGTGATGTGCGATGTAGTGGGGCTCGATTGCAAATCACAAATCGCAAGTCTTAGAAGATAACTGTCAAAGGTAAAGGTAAGTCTTACGCCATGCAAAGTGCAATGTTGGCATGGATGCGATGTGGTTATATCACTGAAATCTAAAGGATTTCGGATTTGGGTGTATGCGGTTTGCACATTTTTTTATGAAGAAAAAGGGCTAAAACAGACAGAGAGACATATGACAGAGTAAGCCTCGAAAAGGAGTGAAAACAAAGAAGGTAGAGTCGGGAAAAGGTCATTTGTGTAGAACTATTATGGTATACTATCAGAAATGAAAAGGCAGCAAAAGCACATCAGCACAGTTAGTAATCAATGAAAGTAGCCAGTGTTGCACCAGAATTAATTACACAAGTCCAGTTTGCTGAGGATCAGGGCCAGATGTCAGTAATATTTTATTTTCTGCCTCTTTGGAATTACAGAGCCAGTTTCTAACCACTCTGTAATAAAGAACAGACTGCTAAAAGCCACTATTGGAGGCTAAGCTTGTCTTATCACCGCCTGCATGTTTCCGCTTGTCTAATTTTGCTTGAATGTAATCACTGTAATAGAAAGATTAAACCAACTTAAGTTTTTTTTATAAATATTGTATGCATTAGCAGTATAAGTGAAGCCCATTAGGGGAAAAAACCATTGTAATAGATTATGTTCGTTGTAAGCACTCTCTTTTGGATGAATGAATGAGTATGTTGTTTTCCAGATTCTTGTGTTATGATCTGTGGTGAAGTGCTTCTCCCATGTAATTTGTGTTTCTTCTGTTTTAGATACTGTTTTCTTTCTTTACTGCGGATATAAATTTTTGTGTAGGATTTACCATAGGGTACCCTGCTCAGTCTTGAAACAATACATTCTATTTTCCTCTAAGACTTGGAGGCAGAATTCAGAGACAATCTACTCTGCATCCATGTTGAGACCGAAATGTAGAATTCAGAGACGACTTGATCTTCATTCCTGTCAAACCTTAATCTCCTCCTCTTTTCCATTTCACAAGATGTAAATACCCATTGACATAGCTAGCTTTCCTGGTTTCACCTGACCTCAGTTATTCATCTATTTGATTTTGTTTACACCTGTTTGACTCCATAGCCCAATGGATCTCTTCTGCTGCCTCAACCAAATCTTCAAACAAACCCTCATTTCTATAAATAGCCTAATATCAACACTTATATTTATCAAGTTAAATCATAAAATAGAGAAATCCCTCTCTGAGCCCAGGAAGGCTAGGAACTGGACTCCAAAGCTGGTTTGATGTTTCACTCCATGGTTCTACCTTTAGCCTTCAGAAATTATAGAGTGACAACACCTTTCTTGTGCAGAAGCCTCCATTCCCACCAAAAGGAATGTGGCAATGAGGACTATGAGTATGGGTCCCTTCCAATAGCCAAATGCCCTAGTATCCAATCAGTGGCACCGAGGAAATTCTTGTAGAGTTTGTGTGGACTCTGGAACTGTTGGAATGTAGTAGGAGAGGTGGAAGCCTCCCATAAGATCACGTCAGGCTTCTAGTCGATATTATATGCATGAGTTCCTACACCGCTATGCGAGGAATTCCCTACTCAAAGGAGAGGAAGGCCTGCACGGAAGGAATCCCTCAATGTAGCTATCACCCAAGATTAGAAGGGGTAACACCGAGGATTATCTTAGTCTAAATTTGATGGAGTGGCGATACTTTGAAGTAAATCCATAGGCTGAAGATACCTTTGAGACCAAGCCGCGATCGAAGTGATTAGCTCTAAGAATCCTGTTGTAGAAATTCATTGTAGATTCAAACTACTAATTGTATTTTACTAAAACAATATACTTGAATCTACTCTACCAATTGCGAAAGAAATTAAATGATCGCAAAATCACAAAACATACAAGAGAAATAATTCAATCACACATTAAAAAATTATTTCTCGAGGAAAACCATAGCTAAAAACCCCTACTATCTGTATATTTCATTAGTTAGAAAATATGAGAAGATTACAATGCTTTTCTCAAGCTCAGAAAACCTCTACACTATCTATATTTATCTCATTGCTTCCTAGACAAGCCTTGGTCAATACTTAACCAATTTTATTCTTACCCAATTCCTTATTCCCTTCCATTGTTTCCTTGGGAATTAGGCCCCTATTTTTAGAAATTTTCTCAAATGGAATTGCACAATAAATCATAGGCTTTCGTTTGACTACATGCACCACTTGTAAAATTTGGATGATTATACAACTGATAATACATTTCACTTGAACTCCAATCTCAACTGGGTAGCTCATAGATCACCCATGCATGAGTTAATTGTGGTTGAATTTATCACTTAACTGGTTGATCTCTGAGAGCACACCCCACTGCTAGATCTCCCACTAGTTCCTCCAATATTTGGAACTAGTGTAACTGATTTTAACTCAGTTTAAATGAATTAATTTTTGCAACTCAAATTAAATTCAACTTAGGCCCCTAAAATTTAGGAACCACTCTACTTGAATCAAGTTAGGACCTCAACTCGATTTAACTGAGCCAACTAAGTGAAACTAACTTAGTTAACTCGTACAAGTTGTCATGTGAGGTGAATTACAATTTTCTCCTAATTTAACTCAAGGGAAAAATAAATTGGGAATTCCTTGTTGCTATTATTTAACACCCATGTAGTGGTAGATAAGGTATCTAGGGAGAGCACAAAGATCATTACTGGAAGCTTCGCATGGGGCAAAGCTAAATTCCCTTGGCTGAGCCATCATTGAATTTTAAGGGAAGAGAATTTGTTGCGATGAAGGGGGAGAAAAACCCTGAACTTATGGGAAGGGATGAATAAGGCTTATCCTCTTTCAGACCAGAATCGCAGGCGGGAAACCTTCTTATTGGAACAATTGAGATTCCCTTCATACACGATTTTTTAGAGGAAGACCAGCATGGACTACCTGCGAGGTCCATGAAACCAAGTGAATAACCCAACAGTTAGAGGTCGGAGCCAAAGGCTTGGAGGTAACATAAGTAAAGTGATGTCAACCTTGACTTAGTAGGAGTTCATGAGGTTGGGATGCGTGATGAAGGAAAGATGTGCAATATAATTAGGTTAGAGGTCAAGAGGTTGGGAGCCTAGAAGTGAAATGGTGTCGCATAGTAGGGAGATGCATGTATCCTGACCATCCACTTACTTGTTGGTGGACGAGATTGTGGTGAGCCATCACGTGGAAACGTGAGGTTGCAGACTTCCATTTTTTTATTCCGTAATAAAGAGAGAAGGAAATATATAGAAATGAATAAAAAGTAAAAAAAAGGTAGAGGAAATCGAGGGCACAACCCTCCTAATCTCATTTCCATGACAGGACAATGGGAACCAGATTCACCAGTAACGAATCTCTTACCTAAGTGGAGTAAGGGTGTATGTTACAAATTGGTATTAGAGATATCTAGGTTCAAAGATGGATTGGATGGGCTTCATCATGTGCAAGTAGTTAAGAAACAAAAAATATGGAAAAGAGGTTTGACTAAGTAATTGGCTAACGATAAAAACTCAAATTACCTACTTATCACTGCTTTGTGGGTAATCTGTAATTAGTGAAACATTTCTGAGGATAAGATCATGGTCATGCTATTATTTTTGTGGACAACGATCATATATATGTTATTGTTTTGATTATCATAATGAATATATTGAATGATGGCACACTAACATGATTGTTTTGTCGCAGTAGAAGTACCCATGGTAAATCATGACCCTGTGATTGGACTATCTATTTATTTTTGAAATTCCTAACAATGTGTGTGATTGAAAAAACTTTACAAACAACATTAAACAAAATAATTCATGGTGACGAGGACCAAAATAGTTGAATACAATTCGGATCAATCACACCATGGAAGTTATGGGGTCAGAACTAATGATGGAGAAAGGTCATTTGGCCAAGGGGGAGGGAGTTATTCACCAGACTGGATGAACACCTCGATAAGCCTAAGGGATGAGGTGAGAAGCTTTAAGGATGATACTGAGAGGTTGGTAAGAGCCCAAGAAAGGAAAGTAAAGATCAACATAGTCATCTTGTAAAGTCTCTCAGATTATCAAAGGCAAAGGAAATCTGAGATGAGGGCGAGTTATATAGACAAAAAAATACTTCAAGAAATAGAAGAAAACACCAACAGAGTAGATGGTGGCAAGTACAAGAAAAGGCACACGTAAGGAAGTGAGGACACTATGTTAGGAGGCTAATGTTTGAGAATGTAATGAATAAAATAATGTAAATAGTGATTAATTAGTTAATTAGGTAAATTAGGTTGAGCCATGTCGATGGAACAGCCTTCGTGAAGAGCACTGCATGAGTACTCATGAGCCTCATTGCTCTTTCAGTAATCATTCATGTCATACTTTTCTAATATAATATTTGTATCCTCATGGATATTTGGATATTTCAAGTCTTCTGGAATATTTAACTTGAGAAGGAACTTTGTTCGCTTCATTTGGTATCAGAGCAGTTCGATCGTCTGGCTACTCACTGCTGCACAGGGCCACGCTCTCTGATCCAAGTCCTTGACCGTCAAATTCGTCAACGTTGTTGCCGTCGAAGCGTTTCTCTACCAAAATTTGGAGTTTCTCCAGCGTGCTAGTAGGCCTTTGGCCATTAAAATTAAAAGAAGAGGAAATAAGTTAAAAAAAAGGGACGTTGAAAACAACAAAATTCGAAAAAGTAAAAAAAAAAAAGTACTTATACTTACGTACATACAAGTATTAAAAAAAAAAAAAGAGACCAAGAAACAAATAAAAATATATATATATAAAAACAAAAGTAACTAAAAAAAAATTTTTAAAAATTATTATAAAAAAAAGAGTATATAAAAAGAAAGTTAGCGTACCTGCAGCGGCTCTGGTTGTGGTTGTGTTAGCCGTGAACCCAATTCACAATATATATATATATATATATATATATATATATATATATATCTATATATATATATATATATATATATATATATATATATATATATATATATATATATATATATATATATATATAAACGACAGCAAATTGATGCAAATCGACCATTAAACGTAGTTGTTGCGTCCTAGTGACCCCGACTGGACAGTCGAGCATCCACCACCACCACTGGCCTGCTCTTGCTGCAATTCCGACCGCTTCTCTCTGCCGTCCTCGACCCACAGCTGCCCTCCGCCTTCCGCTACATACGTCATCTACACTGCTTCCAACATTCATCATGCACGTCTGTCTTCTGCCCCACCACTCAGCACTGCACTCGTCTATCGTTCTGCTAGCCTTGGCACACCGTTGTGCTATTATTCTGGTTCCGCAGACTCCATCCAAAGCCACGGGAACAAGCTCTGTCGCCGCTCGATTGACCCCGCCGACAACCCTGCTTAGAGGTTACCTCGGAAGTGTCGATCACAACCATCTGCACTAAGCATCATCCCTGCTCCTGTCAAGTTTAAAACTGAACCTTTGAACTTGAATTGCGGTTAACAAGGTTCCAAGAGAGTCAACGATAAGTCGTGACTCTCCATCTCTATTGAACCAAATTAATTCAATTAATTAAAGATTAAAAGCGAAGGGGTAATAATTTTGAGAGATTATATTAATTGCATAAAGCAAGTAATTAAGGTTATATATATATATATATATATATATATATATATATATAGGAAAAAGAAGGTTATAAAGCTAAAAAAATAAAAGGAAGGGATCTAAATCTAGTGAAAGGACTTGAAAGATTATTTTATACATATAAAAAAAAAAAGGATTATAAAGAAGTACCAATTTATAAGGGAAGATTAATAATAATAATAATAATAATAAATAATAAATAAAAAGCTTTTAAAAGGAAAGGAAGCTTTAGAAAAAAAAAAACTATTAAAGTAACAGTAGAAGAAAAAAAAGGTATTTTGAAGTTATTAAAGATTTATAATCAAGGAAGTTTATAAGTTAAAAAAAGTGAATTTGAAGTATATTTATCTCAACAAGCAAAATGACATCTAATACAAAAATGGAGTCAGGACGATTTTTAGAATTAGAAACGCTACCTATCGACCCTAAAGCGCTACTTAAAATTAAAGGAAGTATCGCAGGAAAAGATGTCACTATTGCTATATCACCCGCTAAAGAGAAAAATTATATAAACCCTAAAATTTCCAACCAGTTGGTGATTCCTGAGTCAAATATAATCGAAAAATTAGACGTTTTTGACAAGAAAAAATACGACATAAAAAATCTACAACTAAACATTGGGGATTATACTTTTATCTCTCAATTTACCATGAAAGCCTTACTTTTGGATAATAGTGATATTGTGTTGGGTTCACCATGGATGGAAACCTTAGGTTCAGTTATCCTAAATACGAAAAAGAAATTTTTGACATTCACCTACAAAAAGAAGAAGATAACGCTACAAGACGTTAACTTGAAGCCAAATTCCGTGACACCTGAAGACGTACAAGAAATTTCGAAGGTAATTTCTCAAGAAGGTAAAAAGGTGATACAAAATATGCAAAAGGAAATTGAAAAAATCACCACTAATAAGAATGAAGAAGTTGCTCGCCTTAGGGACCACAACGACAAATTACTAACGCAAATTAAGAAGCTGAAGAAAGACAAGAAGTCATTAGAAAACAAGGTGCAACAACTTGTCGAAAATAAAGCATCGAATGTAGAAATCCAAGTTGAAGAGAAAGAAACTGGTACTAATGCAGTAAATGTCATAACTCAAGAAGAAGACAAGCAAGTTGCAAAAGATGCAAACTTAGATGGTGTAGTTCCGGTGATGAACATTTCAAGCGAAAGTTATGTAACCAGCTCAATAACATCATCGCCAAAAGAAAATCAAAACATCACCACACGACTAAGAATGGAAAGTCAAACCAAAAAAGTTCCCTATCGACATCCAAATCACGGGAGCAGACAACTCGATCAAGCTATGTATTCAGAACAGAAACAAGTTGATATTCCGAAGAATACTAATATCAGTGCAATCCGCTCAAGTGATAATTCAGCACAAGTTTCAAGTCGCCGCGAGATTCCACAGAAAGTTGATTTAGGATGGTCTGATCCATTCTCAGTGTGATAGTTTTGTTTGTCACTTAGAGGATCATATCAACTTGTGTCGACAAGGATGAGTGCCCCGAGACGAGAAGATGTTCGTAACAGGAAAAGAAATCGAGGCCTTTCATCAACAAGCTTTGAGGACAAAGATTTTTGAGGACAACCTCAAACCCTAAGGTTAAGAGGACATATTAAGAAAAACAATGTAATGGTTCTCATAGACACAGGCAGCACGCACAATTTTATAGATTCAGCCATGGCCAAAAGACTCAACCTCTTTACTTTTCCCATGCATAATATGAAGTTAATGGTGGCCGATGGTAAGAAGATTGAACAAGTAGGAAAATTCCATAAAGTCAAATTGAAGATTAAAGACTTTCATTTAGAATCTCCATTCTACACTGTTCCATTACGAGGAGTAGATGTGGTCTTAGGACTTCAATGGCTACGAACTCTAGGTACTTATTCTGCCAACCATCAGAAGCAGTTTATAAGTTTTAAGTGGAAAGGGTAGAAATACAAGTTGTATGGATTCCAAGCCCCAGAAAATCAAGTCGTATCTTCCTCTCTGATGACGAAGATGATTCAAATAGGAGCGCCAACATCTACAGTACAATGTCATTAGTTAGAAATGTTATCTTCAAAAGAGAGCCACGACGAGTCACCAAAAGTCAAGACAGGATCCGACCCTGTCGATATCAAATATTTTCACTATCCAGATCAACAAAAGGTTGAACTCGAGAATATGCTTCACGATATTTTTAAAATGTGGGAAGCAAGAGCCCGCCGCTCAAGAAACCCAGGCGTTCGTCAACATTTTCCATCGTTACATATGCTTTGAGGAAAAAGCATCTTAAGAGAGGGGCAATGTTATGAATATTTTATTAATTATTAGTTAGATATAGTTATGTTATGTTTTATTAACTGAAAGGGCATGATCAAAGATCATGCCTCTTCACCAAGGGACACCTTGAGGCTATATTTAAAGCCTAGGCGATCCCTCATTGTAATCATCTTTTCATCTTCATCATTAATAATATATAATTATCAAGTTTACCAGAGTTTTTACACTCCAGAGAACTCCAAGAGGAGGAACCAACACACATGTGTAGTGCTCCAGTGGACCATCTAAATTGGTTGTCTAAAGGCATCACAATTATCGATATCACCATCACTCAGTAAGCAAGGAAAAAAAAAGAGAGCATATGCATGAAGTGTTTAGGAAGGAAAAGGAACCTATGTTTGATGGGGATATGAAGAAGGAAGAGGATGCAAAAGCTTGGTTGTTGGGAATGAGAATTTTTTTTTGAATACATGACTACTCCAAGAATATGAAGGCTAGGATTTCAAATTACAGTTTGAAAGGGAAATCTGATATATTGTGGGAAGACTTGAAGATTTTTAGAGCCATCACTGAGAAGGAGATGACACAAGGAGAGTTTGAAAATATCTTCAGAGAAAAACACCTATCTGAATGGTATTATGACAAAAAAATTAGATAGTTTTATGAACTCAAAATGGGTTAGTTAACCAGTGTTGACTATGTCACCAAATTTTTGGAACTGTTGAGATATGTGTTAGTCATCAGTAATTTTTTTACCTTTTTAGATGACTAAATGTCTATCCTAGATTTCTAGAAACAAAATTCATGAACATTGTGAGTTCTAAAAATCTAAAAGCCTTCATTATCCTTAGGATAATTTTTTTCACTATCTTATCATCCTATCGTGTCAAGGTCTGCTCACTACTCTCAAAAACCCATCATGGGCTCATGCTATTCATCTTCACCATGTCTAGTCACCTTTGGCCTCAAGCCCACTATTTTTGTGTTGCCCAACCCCTCCACTGCTACCTAAGGTCACCATTTTTCACATAGGGATCCCAACTCAAGTTTTCAAACAAAGGCCAAGTCTAAAGAGCCTCCCACTAGGTCATTTAGGGTTTCATAGGTTGTAGGGTTGTTTGAATGATCTCAGTCACTATTTTTTATGTGCCAAGAAAGTAAAATAAAAAAGGAGGAAGATCAACAAGTGATTGTCCAAAGAAGATCAGAAGATCCTCTAAGGAAGGCCTCCTTGGCCAAACAAAAAGTCTACAAAGGAAAGCTACCCATTTTTACATTTCTGCAGAGGTGTCAAGGTGGCTATTAGCAGAGAACTAGGTAAGGTAAGAGGCCAACTCATCACTAAAGACATCCGCATCAAAGGAGAAGCAGCATGCCTATTTTCAGAGAAAAATAGGGTTTTTGAGGGAATTTTCTTGGTTTCATGACCTCCATGGTTAAATCATCAACAAGGCTTATATCATTATGCTCTTAGACCTCCTCCTATCCTTAATATACCTTCATAAACACTTCCCATCACTCTTATCCCTCAAAATCATCATTTTTCTACAAAACCTAGTCTATTGCCACAATTTGACACTTTTTGAGATTAGGCATGTGTTTTGACCTTTTGGACCCCTTCCCCTCACCAAATTATTGAAATTACACTTTCCCATAATCCCTAACATCTATCCCTATGCCCAAAAATTTCCGCAAGAATTTAGACAACCCTTAACACCTTCATTCCCCTCCCTCTGCAAGGCAGTTTTAAATACCCTACACCAAACCCTAATTTCCTCTTCCAACTAAGATAGGGTTTTCCATGGAAAAGAGGCATAGGAGAAAAGGATCCATTTGATAGATCATATCAGAAATTATAAATCCATACCAGCTCATAAACATCATGCCTCCCTTATTTTCCAAAAATTCATTCGAAGGGCCAAGTCATTTGCCACACCTAGGGCCAGTTTTGTTTAAAAATATGTTTCTGATCAAACATAGATGAATTTGGAAAAAACGAGAGATTTTTTTGTCCATCATAGGGCCAATAATAAAAACCTCCTTCAGTTTTTACAAAGGTATCATGGTTTTGGAGCAATGTCAAAAATACAGGTGTCACGGGAGAATTTCCGCACTGCTGGAGTGACCTTGGGAAAATCAAGTTTTCTCACAGCTGGAGTGTCCAAATGACTTCATTGATGAATCAAAATACAATTAGACTTGAATAAGTTTCCAATGAGCTATCCTAAGCTCAATTTAGAGTTGAGGAAGGCATCCAAAAGTGGTCTGCACCAGCACCCTACATTTTTGCACCATCATTCAGTACTTTTTTTGACCAGTCTTGGGAAAATCAACACCAAATAGAAACAAAATTGTATATTTCGAAATTAGAAAAGTAAATATTTCCAAAGAGATATCACAGGACCAAATCCGACTTCAGGAAGGTCATCAAAACCTACTTGCAATTTGACCTTTTTTTTGGGGCTGCGCAAAATCCATGGGCAGGACTACCCGGCGCTGCGCAAATGCCTGGATAAGACTTCCCGGCACTGCGCAAAGTTTAGGAAGGTGTCAAATTGCAAAAAAGACTCCCTGATGCCTAAATTCATCCTTTGAGGTGCTTCCAAGGTTTAAGAAAGTTGAAGAAAGTGGTAAGTGGTTTTTCTTCTTGATCCCTCAAGCAAATTTGCAAAATAATCATGGTTATTTGGTTCTTGAAGGTAGAAACCCTAGGAGGGTGAAACCCTAGGTCAAAGTCACAAAGGAATATTTCTCTCCTAAAAATAATTCTTGTACCAAATTTGATAGCAGGGGAGAGTAAGGAAATTGAGGTTGTTACCATCCTCTAAAAAAACCTCCTCAAAGCCACAACACCACTCAAACCCTAAGGACTTATTTTCTTAGCTAAAAGTTGACCTCACCATAATGTTTTCACTCTGTTTTTCACTAAGCTCCAATTTGTAGACCAGTGTATCCCATCACCATGTCAGAGACCCAAAACAACAGTGGTAGTGGATGAAGTCAAAGGCCTTCAAAAACAAAGCCAATATGAGGCTAATGGCAGTGATGAGGGTCAAAGCAATAATGAAAACATAGTCAAAACTACCATCATCACCCCTCACAAATGTACATACTACA
Source organism: Pinus albicaulis (assembly GCA_034641835.2). Taxonomy (NCBI): domain Eukaryota; kingdom Viridiplantae; phylum Streptophyta; class Pinopsida; order Pinales; family Pinaceae; genus Pinus; species Pinus albicaulis. The sequence goes on along the minus strand of CM076576.1, from coordinate 6,021,936 downwards.
GAGGACAAAGAGATGTGTTTGTTGCCTCAAAAAGGCAAAGGGCCACCTCTTCTCAAGCTATCAAAACAATGGACAAAGGCAAGAAAAAGATAGAAAGGAATGAGCAGCAAGAAAAGGTAAGGAGGAGTAAGAGACTGAAGAAAACTACCCAAAGGCTCGAATTCATTAATCTAGACAGTGATGCGCAGGATGAGGAGATGACCACTAAAATGTTGCTCCTAGAAAAAAGAGGCACAGATCAAATAATGGGAGGAATATTTTGAAAGAGCACATCGCATCATTTAGTACTATAAAAATGAACACAAGCACTTCAAGAAGATCAAGAGAGGCCTTGTCCTCCAAAAGAAGATGACCAAACATTACGCAAGGAAGAGCAGGTTTGCAAATGCCAAACTCAAAGAAGCCCTCCTTGAGATAAAAAACATAAAAATCCCAAATTAGCATGACAACCTTCGAATTTTGGCTGAGGCTTCTCAACAATCATCTAAAAAAATCTAAGGAGGGTCCCCACCAATATTGGGGGAATTTGGAGAAGATTTTGTTCTTTTGTGAATTTTTGGTCTACTTTGTTGCGCAAAAATTTGGGGCATCCTCTGGAGGAAAAATTGACATTTTTTTATTTTTCATGACCCACACATCATCCACAAAAAATTTCAGAGGATTTGGAGTTGTTTTGACCCCTCAAAATGTCAAACAACACCTTTCTGCCCCTATTTTAGGCCTGGCGCTGTGCAAATGACAGGTTGGAGATTTTTGAATTTTTGATAGGGTTACAGGGAATGGATCAGGAAAAAGCAAGAAATTTTGGAAAGTAGACTCTTCAAGATTTCCAACGAGCTATCACGGAGCCAAATCCGACATCGAGAAGTGGTTCAAAAGCTAATTTCAAAACAACTTATTTTCTGCAAAAGTGGCGCTGCGCAAACAGACTGACATAGGCCAAAAAGTCAACAAAAGACATTGATTAATGGAAAAATGGTTTTTAATATTTTTTTGGGAAAATAACTCCATATTTGATTGAGGAGTTATGTTTTGATGTTTTTCATTTATTTCCTTATCTGTAATGTGTCTTGGGCCCTGCATGGTCATTAAGCACATGTATGACATTCATGAATAAATTAGGGTTTCTGGAAGACTCTTAGGGTTTCCACCTCCTCATTTTCTCCATAAATAGAGCATGAGGCTCTTATGTATTTGTTGGATTTTTATGACTTATTCTGGAGCAATACATAGTCTCTTGGAGTTTTTGATAATAATTTGATGTCTTGGAGCTCATGCGTGACCTGATTTGTTTGTTGATGGAGGAGGACTGTTTGCATGATCCATAAGCCTGGTTGATGGTGATGTGTTTCTCTTTTGTTCATGTTTTCTATTTTTCATTATGTTTCCATTTTGATATGTTGCAGTAGGACAAATAATTTAGACTAAGTCATGTTTGCTAATGGCACCTTAGGTCTATTTGTTTCCTCCACTGCCTTAATGTTTTCTTCTGCTAAAATATATTGGAGAATTCATCTTTTTGCTCTCTAAGGATTTCCTATGCTTGTATATTTCTTAAATGGTTTAGATCAGTTGGTTTCGACATGATTCATGGCTATCCCTGCATATTTGTTGCCACTAAATACTCTGTTCTTGGAATCATCTCTTTAAAGCATCTTTGCCTAGGTTTATCAAAGAAGTCTATTTCAATCATGCTCTTTGCCTTTACTTAGCGAAATTTGTTTCAAGGAACCTTCATAGTTGTAACTTTATATGTTTAGGGTTTTCTCTCCTTGTTATAGTTATTTGTGTATCTTAAATATTTTATGCTCTTAATGATGAAATCTATGAAATTTAAATAAGTTTCTTGCCTTTCTATATTTCATTTGAATGTTTGTCTTGGATGGTTATATGCTTTCCGTCTGAAATCAAATGGATTAGGTTTTTCTTATGCCTTTGATTCTCTTTCTATGCTTATAAATCTTCTAACTCCCTCAGTTTAAAAGTATATAAAGGATTCTGTTCTGCCCTTTATTAGCTTTTTTTTTCTCAAGCTTAATGTCCATCTCATGATCCTTCACAACCTCAAAGATCCACCAACCAAGTTAAAATTTCCTACAAATGCTCTTAACACCATTGCTGAACTTATCATGACCTTGTTAGACTCCATTGCCCAATGACTTAATGATATTTCATGTTTTCTATCTAAAATCCATCTGAGCATCATACCCAACCAAAAACAATCAAAATACCCTGCACTTAACATCTAACCTAAAATCAACCATAATCAGCAAAAAAGTTCACATATTTGCACCTACTAGAGAGATCCCTTTCTGAATCCAGGAAGGCTAGGTCCTTGGATTCTAAATCTTGGTTTGATGTTACCTATGTCCATTTGTATCTCAATCAATCTAGAAAATTACGGGGAGCTAACATAATGGCGATCACGGTGGGACTTATGAGTACATAGTTGCCTGAATACCTCTTAAGACTCTTTAGACCCTTAGTTTGACTTAGAAAATCCAGTGAATCTACCACCTCATCGCCACACTAACATAATGGCGATCATGGTGGGACCTTCTGAGTTAGTGACAAACTAAGTATTCCTTAGATCTCAGAAAACTCACAAACATCCTTAGATTTGTATTTAGTTGTTGATGGTGGACAACAAGAAAATCCTTAAAACAGTAAACATCATCCACCTGGTGATTCCACTGGTCTTCAGTAGCCCTGTTGACCCCACTAGTTCTCACAAACTCCCCTGGGAATGCATTAAGCAATCCAAATCATGCTGATGGTGGACAATAGATTTGAAACCTTCCACCTAGCGACTCCACAAATCTCAATAGACCTAAAGACTCCACTGGTAGAGAACTCTAAGACTGGTTGAAAAGATTCAGTGACCCTTCCTAATTTACAAACATGGATCCAAGGATACAAAGGAGATATGCTCCAATGAATAGAGATCACATCCCTGGGTTCCCACACAAATTTCCTCAGATATATTGGGACAAAAACCTCCCTAGGTTTCAAGATGAAAATTCTGATGACTTTGTTACACCTCATTAAGTTTCATATCCATGTATGGGGGTTAAAAGCTGAATGGCATGAGGACTTCCTTATGAATATTTTCATGCTAACATTAGAAGGGAAGGCAAGGGAATGGTATGAGAGTCTAAGACTTGGTAGCTTGTTTTCCTTAAAATATATACACAAGGCATTTTATGAGCATTATAAACAAAATTCCCCATCTTCATCATTGGTTGAAAATTGTTGTGATCAATCTCAAAATATCATACGATACCTTATAGATAGTGATGAAGATTTGGAAAATTTGCATCTCGAAGACCTCTTAACATCCATTCATGAATTTCATTCTCAAGACAACTATCATGACAACCTAGATGAGTTAGTTGAGGAAGAAATCAATCAAGGTATAGAAGAAAACCCACAAGATCTCTCTGAAGGCACAAGTGATGAATCACCATCTCTTCTAGGCGAGGCTCAAGAAAAAATTCAGCCTCAAAATCAAGCTTCACAAGAAAAGGAGAGTTGTTGTACTTCCATCCAAAGAAAGATAAAATTGCCTCCTCTTTTGACTGAAGAGGAAATAAATCAGATGCTAAACATTTAGCCAGCCTCCAAACCTTCATATAAACAAAACATTTCTATTTTTTCTCCTACTAATTCCATCTACCATAAATCATAAAGTGATTTTGCAGATCAATTCAAATAAGAAAAAATTGATAATCCAATATGTTTGATTGGTGACACTACTTATTTTGATGAGTTTCCTAAGTTTGATCAATCTGATGATGATATCCTCCAAACAAAAACTAACCTTGCAGAGCAATCATTAATTGGTTTGTGGGAGGAAGATCATTTTCATCAACTTCAAAAAAGTAATAAGCCAATTCATGCCATCTATGCCATTGATGAGGAAAGCCTTGAAAGTTCAGAAGTAAGTGAAGGATCTCTGACCCTTTGTTCTACTTCATATTAGCCCATAAGAAATAACTTTCATGTGATTGGGAATCAACAGTCTTTCAGTTTTGATGTTGAAATTGGAGAAGAAAAAGAACTTCTTGAGCAAGTTGTAAGTGAAAAACCTTTTCCTCAAATGGTTGATGAAATCATTTGGGACACAGAATCCTCTTCAGCTTTAGATTTGCAGCCACCAAGTCCAATTGAATTTCAAATTGTAGATGAAGGCTTGGAAATTTACAATCACATAAGAGTTGTTGCACTTCTTTCTCAAGATGATCTGTTGCCAAAGAGTGCTCCTGCTCATCAATATGATGGCCTTCACACAGATTTCAGCCCACTCTATCAAAGCACATCAGGTTTGTTAGAGGATAACATTGCCACATATGATGAATCTACCAGTTCATATTATCATGAGGAAGAAGTGGAGTTTCTTTCCCAAAAGAGTACCAAGCATTTCCAATTGGAAGAAAGAGTAGTCATGAATGGAGCTTATGTCTCAAATCCTCTAGATCAGGTATTATTCCAAGATCCATTTGTTGTATTCCTTGAGAAATCTAAAGGAGGAGTGTGTTCTTCCAAGAACAGTTTGTTGCAAAGTGTGAGAAAAATTTTAGGCACTACTATTCAAAAAAAAGTAAGGTGGAAGTGGCATTTTTATTTCTTCAGCACTCTCAAAGTGTTGAAAAAAAATCCCTCATGGAATCATCTGCTTGATTGGCTGTGTTGGAAAATATATTTCACCAAATGAATGTATATTATGTATAGGTTAGATTAGGATAGAAAGATAGATATGAAAAATAAGCTCAGCCTTTTGAGCATCTTTTTAGTTCTAGATTGTTTAGAAAAAATGAAAAAAACACAAAAACAAAGAAAGGTAGAAAAATAGGGCAGATTTGAAAAGTGGTACAGCCCCGTACCCAAAAAATAGTGATGCTAAAAGTGTGCAAGCCTAAATGCCACTACTTGTTAAAAATAATATCTTGTTTAGTCATCTAGCCTAATCATGGCTTAACATGTTTTAAATTTATTGTTGATAAGTTAGTTAAAAATATGCTTGTCAAATCATTCAAACTTGACTTGTAAAAAAGGGATAGATTAGGGAATGAAATATACTAGTTCCACATGCTTAAAACAGAACCAAAGAGGAAGATGAGGATGCATAAAAAATGATATATCACAGCCCTTATCTTTCTATTTTTACTTTTATGAAAAATAATGTTTGTGTGCATATTGTTCTTATGCCACAACTCATGGTAAGTCAAATTGCCTAATCCTGATTTAAACCATGCTTTCAATTTCATGTTTATAGCTTAGAGAATGAAGTTTGTCAAACAGCTTAATCTTGACAAATGATTAGACTAGTTAGAGAATAAGAGAGTTCATTAGCCTAATCTGAACTCTTGGAAGAAATAAGGGTACAATTAGATAGTTTGATTTGTGTTTTCAAAAATAAAAATGTCGAGGGTTTGCAAATCCCAGTGCACCCAAGTGAAGAAAAATGTTAGGCCAAGTAAGAAGGGTAGGTAGGAAAGAGATTGAAGCAAACATGTATTTTCAGATTGTGAGATCATAGCTTCAAAATAACATCAACAAATGAAGAAAGAAAGATCTGCAAAGTGCAAGTAAGGCACTGGTCTACAAAGCTCAAAGATCTGAACTCTGAGGTTCTAAACACCTCCCGAAAAGGAGCTGCCCTCCCCAAGTGGAGCCACTGTTAGTCATCAGTAATTTTTTTACCTTTTTATATGAATAAATGTCTATCCTAGATATCTAGAAACAAAATTCATAAACATTGTGAGTTCTAGAAATCTCACTGCCTTCATTATCCTTAGGGTAATTTTTTTCACTATCTTATCATCCTATCCTGTCAAGGTCTGCTCACTACTCTCAAAAACCCATAATGGGATCATTCTATTCATATTCACCATGTCTGGTCACCTTTGGCCTCAAGCCCACTATTTTTGTGTTGCCCAACCCCTCCACTGCTACCTAAGGTCACCATTTTTCACATAGGGATCCCAAATCAAGTTTTCAAACAAAGGCCAAGTCCAAAGAGCCTCCCACTAGGTCATTTAGGGTTTCATAGGTTGTAGGGTTGTTTGAATGATCTCAGTCACTATTTTTTATGTGCCAAGAACGTAAAATCAAAGAGGAGGAAGATCAACAAGTGATTGTCCAAAGAAGATCAGAAGATCTTCCAAGGAAGGCCTCCTTGGCCAAACACAAAGTCTACAAAGGAAAGCTACCCATTTTTACATTTCCACAGAGGTATCAAGGTGGCTATTAGCAGAGAACTAGGTAAGGTAAGAGGCCAAATCATCACTAAAGACATCTGCAGCAAAGGAGAGGCAGCATGCCTATTTTCAGAGAAAACTAGGGGTTTTGAGGGAGTTTTCTTGGTTTCATGACCTCCATGGTTAAATAATCAACAATGCTTATATCCTGATGCTCTTACACCTCATCCTATTTTTAATATACCTTCATAAACACTTCCCATCACTCCTATCCCTCAAAATCATCATTTTTCTACAAAACCTAGTCTATTTCCAGAATTTGACACTTTTTGAGACTAGGCCTATGTTTTGACCTTTTGGACCCCTTCCCCTCACTCAATTCTTGAAATTCCACTTTCCCCTACTCCCTAACATCTATCCCTATCCCCCAAAATTTATCCAAGAATTTATACAACCCTTAACCTCTTCATTCCCCTCCCTCTGCAAGGCAGTCCTAAATCCCCTACACCAAACCCTAATTTCCTCTTCCAACTAAGCTAGGGTTTGCCATGGAAAAGAGGCATAGGATGAAAGGATCCATTTGATATACCATATCAACAACTATAATTCCATACCAGCTCATAAACATCATTCCTCCTTCATTTTCCAAAAATTCATTCCAAGGGCCAAGTCATTTGCCACACCTAGGGCCAGTTTTGTTTAACAATATTTTTATGATAAAACAAAGATGAATTTGGAAAAAGTGAGAGAGGTTCTTGTCCATAATAGGGCCAAGAAGAAACAAATCCTTCATTTTTTACATAGGTATCATTTTTTGGGAACAATGTAAAAAATACAGGTGTCACAGGAGAATTTCTGCACTGCTGGAGTGACCTTGGGAAAATCAAGTTTTCTCACAGCTGGAGTATCCAAATGACTTTATTGATGAATAAAAATACAAGTAGAATTCAATATGTTTCCAATGAGATATCATGAGCTCAATTTTGAGTTGAGGAAGGCATCCAAAAGTGGTCTGCACCAGCACTCTGCATTTCTGCACCATCATTCAGTACTTGTTTTGACCAGTCTTGGGAAAATCAACTTTTGACTGAGAAAATCAACTCCAAATAGAAAAAAAATTATATATTTAGAAAGTAGAAAAGTCAATATTTCCAACAAGCTATCACGTGACCAACTCTGACTTCGGGAAGGTCATCAAAACCTACCTGCAATTTGACATTTGTTTTGGGGCTGCGCAAAATCCATGGGCAGCACTGCCCGGTGCTGCGCAAATGCCTGGGCAAGACTGCCCGGCGCTGCACAAAGTTCAGAAAGGTGTCAAATTGAAAAAATACTCCCTGATGCCTAAATTCATCCTTTGAGGTGCTTCCAAGGTTGAAGAAAGTTGAAGAAAGTGGTAAGTGGTTTTTCTTCTTGATCCCTCAAGCAAATTTGCAAAATAATCTTGGTTCTTTGGTTATTGAAGATAGAAACCCTAGGATGGTGAAACCCTAGGTAAAAATCACAAATGAACCTTGCTCTCCTAAAAATAATTCTTGTACCAAATTTGATAGCAGGGGTGAATAAGGAAATTGAGGCTGTTACCATCCTCTAAAAAAACCTCCTCAAAGCCACAACACCACTCAAACCCTAAGGACTTATTTTATTAGCTAAAATTTGACCTCACCATCATGTTTTCACTCTGTTTTTCACTAAGCTCCAATTTTTAGGCCAGTGTCTCCCATCACCATGTCAGAGACCGAAAACAACAGTGGTAGTGGAGGAAGTCAAAGTGTAATATTCCTACTTAGCTTAAGCTAAGAGGAATATTCTTTTTTGGTTTTATTTTCTGTTGCATGAATAAATGAATAAAGGAGGACATGTAAAACTCCTAAGACGACTAAATAAATCAATGCCCATGTGAACGCAGTTAAATCAGGGCCATGTAAATAATCACTTGTAGGTGTGAAAGGGGTTTGAGCTATGAGACTGGGTCAACCTTGACCAAATCCACAACGTTGTCTAGGTTCAATGCATCTCCTAAAGGGACATCGCAGTTTTAGAAGGAGGCCCCTCATGTGAAAGGAGCTAACTCATCAAGGTGGTTTAGGGGTTGCAAAGGCTCTCATCTTATAAAAGGAGAGGTAAGACAGCAAGAGGAGGTGGTTGATTGATTATATTCTTGAGTATTTTTTCTGCTTAGACAAATACTATTCTCTGTTGTTTAGTGGAGAATTGTTCTTGGAATTCCTATGCAGGGATTTCACCTCTTCCTTTGAGGATTCTTGAAGGAGTATTTATGAATTGATCCACTATCAGGCTGGAGGCCAAGCTCTACTTTCAATTGCAACACTGATCCATTGAGGTTTTTGCTGCTATTGCAAGTTTCAGCAAGTGGGAGTCCAGATCTGTAGAGATATAGTGTATTTTGGGGAGCCTCTTCTCATGGAGTGTGTCTTTTAACCTCTTGGAAGAGTGCGTATTTTTTTTTTACTTCAAATCTACCATTTGGCAGTGGCTATCTATGTCATTTGAGCTACAGCGTTGTTCCCATTGATGGACTGCGTTATTTTGATATGATGTTCTTTCTGGTGTTTTGATCATTGTTTTGATTAGAGATCTCTAGTGCTGGGCTTTTCCTTCCACTTAGGTGATCCATGGATTAGCTTGCTGGTCCATGTTCTATTTAGATCTGATCCATTTTAATGAATTGTAATATGTAGAAATTACTACAGTATTTTACAGATCTGCAACTTGTATCTCAGATCTACTCTTATTTATGCATGATTTGGTCAAAACCCCAAGGGGATCTTGTAGATAAAACTATCTAGTTTCTGGATCTGATATAGATCTGATGTTTTGTCCACAGATTTTTCCTAGATCTGAGTTGTAATATGCAGCTGCTACAGCTCCTGAAAATAACGTTGTTGAGCCATTTCTGTTGATATATATATGTTGTAGCTCTCTTTTCTGAAGATATATTACTCTGTTGTCTCATGTAATCTACTGTATATTGAAAGGGATTCACTTTACTTCTGATTTTCTATTGTACATTCATTTATTGATTATATTTGATGGCCTCCTAATTACATTATCAAATACTGCGTTATCCCTGAAGTTGCTTGTTGTGCATAGCTGCAGCCCCTCTTGTAGGGTGTTTTCTAGCTAGAGTAGGTTGTGGGAGACCTGTTTACCACACCTAGTTTGATTTTTTTTTTCTCCCCTCTTGGATTTAGACTCCAGATCTGATGATCTAAGGGATCCAATGGCTGAAAACTCATTTTTTTACATCAATCTCCCAAGGAGTGCGTTATTTTTCCAAGCCTGTTGTGTAATCCCAATTTGGGAACATTACAGTGGTATTAGAGCTCCTTTCTTGGCACAGCCTGTGCTTACCTTGGAGCACTAGTCATGCTGCATTCAGAAGAAGATGATCCTCTTAGTGAGAGGGAGAAGAGGTACTAGAATAGAATTCATAAGAAGTATGACTACACTACTAGTGATCCTGACAAGGATCAAGACAAGGGGAAAGCCCCTGAAACTAGGAATGATAAAGAAGCAGAGGAGTTTGCAAAAACTCTTTTGGAGACCATGCAAGATCTTTCCAAGGAGATTAGAGAGATGAAGGTATATCAAATGAGGGAATCTCATGGCAGATTTTAGTTGGGAGAGAGCTCAGATATGTCTCACCATGGGACTGGTCAACCAGTGAATCCACCACCAGTCCCACAAGCTTCAAAACGCTCCACTATTCCTACCTTCTTGGCTATAGGGAATGAAGGACCACATGAGAAAGCTTCCCTTGAAGATTACTTTGTGGAGTATGATTCTCAGAGTCAGAGATTCAAGGATCACTTGAGTTTCCAAGACTTTTTTCACCTCAAGGACAGAAGGAGAACAGGGCAGCAGTACAGAGATGGTGGTTTCTTTCATAGTAGACACCACACTATGGGCAGATTATTTTTGCCCAAGTTTGATGGATCCTCTTCCAGTTCTGCCAAGGCATGGGTAGAGAAGCTGGATATCTACTTCTAGTTGAACAATTTCCCTGAAACTGAAGCCATCAAGATTGCGGCACTGCACTTTGAGGGAGAAGGACACAATTGGTGGTTCCATGGACTGTCTACATTGGAACATATCAATGTGACTTCCTACTCTGAGTTTACTAGAATACTATTGGAGAGGTTTGACATGAAGGATCCTTAAGCACCCTTCATAAGCCTTGAAAATCTGAAGTAGTCAGGAGATGCAGAGACTTATATCTCTTAGTTTTTGATATTATCAGTCATGGTCCCTGGTATATCTGTAGCCAGAAGGGTCTACATGTTCATTGATGGCCTCGAGGAACCTTTGCATGGGTTGGTTAAGTCTACCAAGCCCATCACTTTGCATGATGCCATTGAGAGAGCTAGAGATCTCCAAGAGGCCTTGCCAAAAGCAAAGGCAAATTTCCAAAGCAAGGCCCCTCATTCCTCTAAGGGGAAGGAAGGAAAAGCTGCTCCTCCCAAAGAGAGCTCTTTGAATAAGCCTCTTGATGTTGATCTCAGGAGGGAATTGAGGAAGAAGAAGTTGTGCTTCACTTGCCAAGAGTCATGGGTACCAGGACATAGGTGTGTTGCTGTAAGAGCACACTACATAGAAGTATTCTCTAATTTTGAGGAGGAATATGATGATGAGGAACCTAGGAAGGGTCACAACACTGATGATGATTAGGAAGAACAAAAACCTACCAGAGATGGGAAGGGAGCCTTTGCTCCAACCAGTGGGACTCTTGCCTCTTTGAGAGGAGTGCCTAAGTACTTGAACCTAAGAGTACAAGGTTCAATTATGGATCAGAGAGTATCTGTACTGATTGACAGTGGGGAAACCCACAACTTTATTGATGCTCACCTTGTGCAAAGGAGAGGAATCCCCATTGATACTTTTGAGGGATTTTCTGTCTTGGTTCTGGGAGATAGGACCATGCAGTGCATGAAATATGTTCCATCACTCTTTGTTAATATGGGATCCTACACCTTGGTGGATCACTTCTTTGTGGTTGACATACTAGACACCAACATCATCTTGGGTTTCCAATGGTTGATTACCTTAGGGAAGGTTACCACTGATTGGAAAGCCTTGCAAATGGAGTGGGTGGACTTGAAGAGTGGGAAACCACAAATGATTCAAGGCATGCGGACTTATCATTCACCTAATGTTTCCACACAAACAACAGAGATGGATTTGCGCAGTGGAAGCAGGGATCTCACAGTTCCTTCTCTCATGTTCATGAGGATGTTTCAAGGGACATTCTTATCTCATGGAAAACCACCTGGAATACCATCAGATTCAGATCTTGTGGGAAAATTTCCAGAAAGTGCTGCTCCAAGTCTAGATCCAGGAAGGATTGGAGTAATGAGAGACCAAGTTACAGTGCTGGGAGGCTTGGGACAACCCAAGAATGAGGCAAATATTCTTCCTGCTTCACTACCTCCCTCTCACTTTTATGGATCTGCACTGTGGGAAGATGGGAATGGGAGAATCAACCTTCCAACAAACCATCTTGGCATGTGTAATGTCAAAAGATAAATCAGCAACATGACAAGCACTTCCATGGATGCATCAGTAGCGTTGTCATTATTGAGTAGTGTGAATCTTTATTGGAAAACTCAACTGCTTGTAGAGTATTCCAAAGATCTCCACACAGGTATGATACTAGATGGCATGCATCAAGAAGAGGGTTACTTGGTCCAACGAGGGGTCATCTATTGTCATAGTAAGGTCCTTTTCCTACAAGGAGCATATGAATAATTCTTTCTCAGCCATATGTGTTCAATGAAGAAATATTCCTTGATCATGAAGAGTTTTGATTGGGAAGGCATGAGAGAGGACTTACATCAACACTTTCAAGAGTGCAATAGCTATGGAGGATTGGGGTAGCCAATGGAATCTTTGCAAGAGTCATTTCAGCGAGCTCTTCCTTTGCTTGAGAGGAAGGGAATGTTCATGCACAACTCCATGTGTGTGAAGGACTATGATGGTAAAGGGTTTGATCATGGTAAACAAGTTGTATTTTCTGATCTATTACATTCCTTTGCCATGTTTTTGCAGGATGGGACTCCTAAAGGGAGTGAGAGATCATATGTATCTCATAGTTTTTTAGGGGCCAATGAAAATTCTGAACTTGGCCACTCCCTTGATGTGCAAATGGAGATTCCTTTTCATGATGGGTGCTTCCCAAAGGCACCAAACTTATGTAACACCTTCAATCATGTTAAGGTGAATTATGCAACAAAAGTGTGGTGGGAATGCCACTTACCACACTAAAATCTAATGAAGACAAGAGGTGCACTGCGCTGGCATCTCATGTGGGATTTTGACCCACCTCCTCAAGTTCAGATTTCAGTTTGCATCTATGCAGTCTTGCTTCCATACATTGATGATATAGTTTTATTGTTTATGGGGTTTCATGGATAGAGGATGGGCAGTGTGTATGTACCACATGGGTTGGAAATTCAACTTGTACTTCATGATACATGTTTTAGATGTAGCATTGCTCCACCCATGTTTATTTCTGTTGATTTTTTCACTTCGGAAGGGATGGACTATGCACATATTATGTTGGCCTTGGAGGAGAAATTCACGATGCTTTGGCTTGCTGAGCACTTGGGTTATGATGAAGGTTTGATCCTTGATGATTCCAACAATGAAGGAGGAGAAGAACTATAGCTCTTACCCTATCATTTTCTTGAGGACAAGCAACATTTTGGAGGGGAGGACTGTAATATTCCTACTTAACCTAAGCTAAGAGTAATATTCATTTTTTGTTTTATTTTCTATTGCATGAATAAATGAATAAAGGAGGACATGGAAAAATCCTAAGAAGACTAAATAAATCAATGCCCATGTGAACACAGTTAAATTAGGGCCATGTAAATAATCACTTGCAGGTGTGAAAGGGGTTTGACCTATGAGACTGGGTCAACCTTGACCAAATCCACAGTGTTGTGTTGTCTAGGTTCAATGCATCTCCTAAAGGGACAGTGCAGTTTTAGAAGGAGGCCCCTCATGTGAAAGGAGCTAACTCATAAAGGTGGTTTAGGGTTTGCAAAGGATCTCATATTATAAAAGGAGAGGGAAGGCAACAAAAGGAGGTGGTTGATTGATCATATTCTTGAGTATTTTTTCTGCTTAGAAAAATACTATTCTCTGCTGTTTAGTGGAGAATTGTTCTTGGAATTCCTATGCAGGGATTTCACCTCTTCCTTTGAGGATTCTTGGAGGAGTATTGTTGAATTGATCCACTATCAGGCTAGAGGCCAAGCTCTACTTTCAATTGTAGCACTGATCCATTGAGTTTTTTTCTGCTCTTGCAAGCTGCAGCAAATGGGAGTCTAGATCTGCAGAGATCCAGTGTATTTTGGGGAGCCTCTTCTCATGGAGTGTGTCTTTTAACCTCCTGGAAGAGTGCCTCTTTTGTTTTTACTTCAAATCTACCATTTGGCAGTGGCTATCTATTTCATTTGAGCTATAGTGTTGTTCCCATTGATGGGATGCGTTATTTTGATATGATGTTCTTTCTAGTGTTTTGATTAGAGATCTCTAGTGCTGGGCTTTGCCTTCCACTTACTTAGGTGATCCATGGATTAGCTTGTTGGTCCATGTTCTATTTAGATCTGATCCATTTTAATGAAATTTAATATTCATAAATTAATGCAGTATTTTACAGATTTGCAACTTGTATCTCAGATCTACTCTTATTTATGCATGATTTGGTCAAAACCCCAAGGGGATCTTGTAGAGAAAAATATCTAGTTTCTGGATCTGCTATAGATCTGATGTTTTGACCACATATTTTTCCTATATCTGAGTTTTAATATGCGGCTGCTACAACTCCTAAAAATAACGTTGTTGAGCCATTTCTGTTGATATATACATGTTGTAGCTCTCTTTTCTGAAGATATATTGCTCTCTTGTCTCATGTAATCTACTGTATATTGAAACGACTTCACTTTACTTCTGATTTTATGTTATACATTCATTTATTGATTATATTTGATGGCCTCCTTCTTACATTATCAAAGACTACGTTATTCCTGAAGCTGCTTGTTGTGCATAGCTGCAGCCCCTCTTGTAGGGTGTTTTCCAGCTAGACTAGGTTGTGGGAGACCTATTTACCACACCTAGTTTGATTTGTTTTTTATACCCTCTTGGATTTAGACTCTAGATCTGATGATCTAAGGGATCCAAGGGCTTCAAACTCATTTCTTTACATCAATCTCCCAAGGAGTGCGTTATTTTTCCAAGCCTGTTGTGCAATCCCAATTTGGGAACATTACATAAAGGCCTTCAAAAAAAAAGCCAAGATGAGGCTAATGGAAGTGATGAGGGTCAAAGAAATAATGAAAACATAGTCAAAACTACCATCATCACCCCTCACACATGCAGATCCTACAGAGGACAAAGAGATGTGTTTGTTGCCTCAAAAAGGCAAAGGGCCACCTCTTCTCAAGCTATTAAAAAGAGTGGACAAAGGCAAGAAAGAGATAGAAAGGAATGAGAAGCAAGAAAAGGTAAGGAGTAAGATACTGAAGAAAACTACCCAAGGGCCTAAATTCATTAATCTAGACAGTGATAAGCAGGATGAGGAGATGACCACTAAAATGCTGCTCCTAGAAAAATATGCACAAATCAAAGAATGGGAGGAAGATTTTGAAAGAGCACAGTGCATTATTCAATACTATAAAAATAAACACAAGTACTTCAAGAAGATCAAGAGAGGCCTTGTCCTCCAAAAGAAGATGACCAAATATTATGCAAGGAAGAGCAGGCTTGCAAATGCCAAACTCAAAGAAGCCCTCCTTGAGATAAAAAACCTAAAAATCCCAAATGAGCATGAAAGCCTTGGAATTCTGGCTGAGGCTTCTTAGAAATTATCTAAAAACATATAAGGAGGGTCCCCACCAATTTTGAGGGAATTTGGAGAAGATTTTTTTTTTTTGTGAATTTTTGGTCTATTTTGCATAGCGCCACTAGCGTTGCGCAAAAATTTGGGGCATCATATGGAGGCAAGCTTGAAATTTTTTGGTTTCCATGACCTTCACATCATCCACAAAAAATTTCAGAGGATTTGGAGCTGTTTTGACCACTCAAAAGGTCAAAAAACACCTTTCTGCCCCTATTTTAGGCTTGGCACTGCACGAATGACAGGTTCGATATTTTTGCATTTTTACAGGGTTACTGGGACTGGATCAGGAAACCACAAGAAGTTTTGGAAATTATACTCTTCAATATTTCCAACGAGCTATCACGGAGCCAAATCCGACATTGGGAAGTGGTTCAAAAGCTAGTTGCGAAACAACCTATTTTCTGCAAAAATGGCGCTACGCAAATAGACTGACATAGGCCAAAAAGTCAACAAAAGACACTGATTAGTGGAAAAATGGTTTTTTAATATTTTTTTGGGCAAATAAATCCAGATTTGATTGAGTTATGTTTTGAATTTTTTCATTTAGTTCCTTATCTATTATGTGTCTTGGGCCTTGCATGGTCATTAAGCACATTTATGACATTTATGACTAAATTATGGTTTCTGGAAGACTCTTAGGGTTTCCACCTCCTCATTTGCTCCATAAATAGAGCATGAGGCTCTTATGTATTAGTTGGATTTTGATGACTTATTCTGGAGAAATACACAGTCTCTTGGAGTTTTTGATAAGAATTTGATGTCTTGCAGGAGGACATGATGTTTTTGATAAGAATTTTGATGTCTGCTCATGCATGACCTGATTTGTTTGTTGATGGAGGAGGACTATTTGCAGGATCCATAAGCCTGGTTGATGGTGATGTGTTTCTCTTTTGTTCATGTTTTCTAGTTTTCATTATGTTTCCATTTTGCTATGTCGTAGTAGGACAAATAATTTAGACTAAGACATGTTTGCTAATGGCACCTTAGGTATGTTTGTTTCCTTCATTGCCTTAATGTTTTCTTCTGCTAAGATATATTAGAGAATTCATATTTTTTCTCTCTAAGGATTTCTTATGCTTATTTATTTCTTGAATGGTTTATATCAGTTGGTTTTGACATGATTCATGGCTAGCCCTGCATATTTGTTGCCACTAAATACTATGTTCTTGGAATTATCTCTTTAAGGAATCTTTGCCTAGGTTTATCAAAGAAGTATGTTTCAATCATGCTCTTTTCCTTTACTTAGCTAAATTTGTTTCAAGGAACCTTCATAGCTGTAACTTTAGATGTTTAGGGTTTTCTCTCCTTCTATTGTTATAGTTATTTGTGTATCTTAAATATTTTCTGCCCTTGATGATGAAATCTATGAAAGTTAAATAAGTTTCTTGCCTTTCTATATTTCATTTGAATGTTTGTCTTGGATGATTATCTGCTTTCTGTCTGAAATCAAATGGATTAGGTTTTTCTTATGCCTTTGATTCTCTTGCTATTCTTATAAATCTTCTAACTCCCTCAATTTAAAAGTATATAAAGGATTCTATCCTGCCCTTTATTAGCATTTTGTCCTCAAGCTTAATGTCCATCTCATGATCCTTCACAACCTCAAAGAACCACCAACCAAGTTAAAATTTCCCTACAAATGCTCTTAACACCATTGCTGAACTTATCATGACCTTGTTAGACTCCATTTCCCAATGACTTAACAATCTTTCATGTTTTCTATCTAAAATCCATCTGAGCATCATACCCAACCAAAAACAATCAAAATACCCTACACTTAACATCTAGCCTAAAATCAACCATAATCAGCAAACAAGTTCACATCTTTGCACCTACTAGAGAGATCCCTCTCTGAATCCAAGAAGGCTAGGTCCTTGGATTCTAAAGTTTGGTTTGACGTTACCCTTGTCCATTTGTATCTCAATCAATCTAGCAAATTACAGGGAGCTAACAATATGTACCATATCTGAAGGATGTGAAGGCTAAGATTTAGAGGTTTATCAACGAGCGGCCTATGGAATTCGGAGATAAAATCAAACTGTTGGAATCTCAAACCCTAAAGGATGCTATCAAGAAATTAGGACACTACTATGAACAAGCAAAACACATAATTGAGATTAGGATAAATTGGAAGGCCAAGAGCAACATTGAACGTAATAATATTTGGGCCAAGAAAAACCCATACAAGTGGGAAGTAAAGCACCCAACTCAGAAACAACATTTTTAGCAAGAGCCCAACGTTGCTAACAAGAAAAATGTGTAGCAACCAGTGACAACACAACCCAAGTTTGAAGGTCGAGAACCACTCAAGTGTTGGACCTGTGGTGGGGACCACAAGAGAAGATATTTCCCGCATTAGAATAATGTTGAACCAAAGGTTTACAACACCCAAGGGGCAAGCACAATAGGTGAAGTAGCTCGAAGTATGCCTAGAATTTGTGCAGTAATGGAAAATCGCCAAGAAAATCACCAAGCATCCATCATTGAGATGGAAGGTAAGCTACAACAACAAGTCATTTACATTTTGATTTATCGAGGTTATAGTTATATTCAAATCATTCCAGGACTTGTGGATAAGTGTGGTTGGGAAATGAGTTGCATCAAGAACCTTGGCTAGTTCAATTGGCAACACACACAAGCAGAAGAATCAACCATTGGGTAAGGTAGTGTGCAATTGAGCTCAATGAAATGTACACAATATCTCACTTGAATGTGTTACCTTTGAGTGGGTATGACTTATTATTTGGCATGGATTGGTTGTACCTAAACGAGGCCAAGGTATATTTATATGAGAAATCAATAGAATTCTTGGATTAGAAAGGAACAAAAAGAAGCCTGCAAGGCAAGAGGAAACCTATATTAGTGAGGTTGATCACTACCATGCAAGCCAAATGTAGCAGTAGGAAAATATGAATGTTGTTTGTAGTACACATTTTCTAGAGCGAGGAAGCTGGTAGAAGATCAAATGACACGGAGGCTGAATTGCGCCTTCAAAAGTACCATGTTGCAACAATATTCATATGATTTTCCAATGGGGGTTCTTGTAATACCTCCTCATAGGGAGATAAATTCTCTATCAAACTAGTTCCAGGAGTAGCACAAACATCCAAGGCTCCATATAGAATGAGCATGCCAAAATTGGTTGACCTCAAACTACAACTGAAGGAGATGCTAGATAAAGGGTACATAAGGCCAAGTGTTTATGCTTGGGAAGTGCCAGTATTATTTGTAAAGAATAAAGATATAACCCTTGAATTGTGCATTGATTACATGCAACTGAATAAATTAACCATTAATAATAGATACCCATTACCAAGGATTAATGATCTCTTTGATTAGTTAAGAGGAGAAACAATTTTCTCCAAAATTAACTTAAGGTTAGGCTAAAACCAAGTGAGAATTAAGGAGGAAGATATCCATGAAACAACCTTCAGAACAAGATATGGGCACAATGAATTTGTAGTGGTACCCTTCAGACTCACTAACACCCCAACCACGTTCATGTACCTGATGAACGAAGTATTACGTTCATAATTGGATAAATTTGTCATAGTATTTATTGATTCCATTTTAATATATTAAAAAAAAAAATAAGAATATGAGAAGCATTTGGTTGTGGTGTTACAAATATTGAGAGAACATCAAATCTATGAAAATCTCAACAAATGTGACTTCATCGAATCACAGATACACTATATAGGGAACATTGTCTCTAAGGAAGGTGTATCGGTTGATCCTAAAAAGATCAAATCCATAAGAGAGTGGCCAACTCCAAGGAATGTGGATGATATTAGATCATTTATGGGATTCGTAGGATACTACAGGAGGTATATTCAATATTTATATAAAATCATTCATCCCATTACAACCTTGCAGAAGAAAGGGAAAAGACTTGAATGGACTGCCTATTGGAACAAGGTCCCCTGGATGCGTTTTGATGTATAATTTAATCTACATTTTAATATATTTTGGTACCAAGTAGCCTAGCAGTGGGGCTTTCGGGTGGGTCAAAGTCCAAATGATTTTTAAAAGGGGTCAAAGGGTAGACCTAGAGTCCGCAAACCATGGTTTGCAGACCATAGGATAGCAAGGGATATGTTGATATAAATAGATGAATGATTTGAGTCTAGAAGTAGGCATGAATTAAGGCGGATGCTACGTGCGAACTGTTAGATCTGGTTTGGGTTGTTTTGGGTAAGGACTCCTGCTGACTATGTGCGTGGAGATCCTCAGTCCTGCTGTGTGCAGACCCCGCTAAACTGTGTGTGTGGGCCGGTTTTGGTTGTAAGAGGATCTAAATGTTAATGAATGCGAAGTATTGTTAAAGTATATGTGTGCTATCTGGATCGGTTAAGTTTAATGTTGAAGCATATCTATGATGATTATTTAGCTGCAAATGTATCTGTGTTTTGCATAAGTATATCTGTGATATGTTATTAGCTGCAATTATACATGCTCTGTGAGGATATCTAATAATGTGCACATGGATGTGAATGTACTAATTAGATATGATAGCTGTGTATGGTTATATGTTGAGTATACTGTTTAAAGGGCCGCGAATAGACTTATTCTGGGTAAACCTAACAAGTATAATTCAGATCTGCCTCACATTAACTACTCTCTCCCAGGGTGTGGAAACCTGGTTCTAGCACCCTCCCATACTACTTCAGATGAGACCTTGGCCTACGCAAGTAGGTCATTGCTGAAAGGGCTAGTAGTATAGGGGTTTGTTGGCAAACCTTAACCTCTGAACCAGGGTCAGGACTCCTCAAACCAACAAATGGTTCTGTTGCTGGGATTGGGAGAATTTTTAGAGAGAGATCAGGTAATGCCACGAGGTCCTTGGAGACCTGAGAGGGTGGAAATTGAAGATTGGTTCAAAAAATAGGTTCAGTAATTTGCTATAGAGGAGAATTGTAGCACAAAATTGACGGCTGAGAAGTGGAAGAACAAGTACATATTCACTGAATTCTATGAAATTTTCTCTGTAACCTTTGTGCACGAGCTTCAGGAGTGGTTGGAAAGGCTCATAGAATTCCAGAAGTGTTGGAAGAATGATCACGTTACGCAGTGGACACCAGAATTGATTCAATAGCTGGAAAGGACTGAAAATATGATTACCTGTACTTTAGATCACTGAGTAGATAGAGTGCTGGGCGGATTCGTGGCAGAATTCACAGTCAATTAGTTCGTATCCTACTCTAAGGTAGAGCGGAGGTTTTTCAAGGGTTTTCGAGGTAAGTTATTGAAAACATTGCCTTTGTTAATCAAAATATTACTGTGCAAAAAGGGCATTCTGTGCAGCCACACTGAGTGAATGACCTCTGATCTAAGCGAGAGCACGACATGAAGTGGTAAGTACTACCGAACTAATCAAGAAGGAGATATATCCATCTATATTCCGTTAAGAGAATCGGTTGCGCATAGTCCTCCAGCTACACCACCTTCAAGTCAGCATAAGGGTAAGAACTCACCCACACCTCCGCCACCACCAGAAGAAGATATGGCCAGCCACATGAAGCTTCCCACTTTCAAGGGTGCAGGGGATGAAGATATGGACCGATTTTGATTTGTCGTAGAATCAGTATGGACTGCGCAGAATGTGGCTACCGACACTGTAAAGAGAGCACAGCTATCACTCGCCTTTGAAGGAAGGGCCTTAGATTGGTATATGGGGTACATAGGACAACACGTAGATCCATCTATTCATGAGATTAATACATCATTAAAACAACAGTTTTGGAAGCCTAAATCCTACTCTCAAATAGTAGTCGACTTGAAATAATTTAGACATGGGCCCACTGAATCAATATGGGAAGCTAATCAATGGTTAAAAAAGGCTATCGAAGATGGAGAATTTTAATATGATGATAGGCAACACAAGGAATGGTTTATCGCTATTTTTTTGCCTCACTTGCATGGACCTATGGGTTAGTAGTCGATTGCAATGCAAGAGAAGGCCCTGGAAATCGCTACAAAACTAGAGGCTACGCCGAGCGACGATGCTTAGTTTGGGGTACAACAGATCCAAGGACAGTTGGAGGCAATGCACATTGAAATAAAAAACCTATGAAAAGAATGGGGGAAGGAGGCTAGTCTAGACATATGGTGCATAAGATGCAGGGTGTCCAGCCATTCCAAGGACCAGTGTCCTCTGCTAGTAGATTACATGCAGATTGGGTGACCTGGCTCCGATACCATTTGTAAGGATTCTGGACACCACATATCTCCACAATAGTATGATATTGTCCACTTTGGGCCTAAGCCCTCATGGCTTTGATTATGGGCTTTACCCCAAAAGGCCTCATACCAATGGAGATATTTGTCCATCCTTATATACCCATGATCCTCCCCACTTCTAGTCAATGTGGTACTTTGGTCGTATACCCAACAATCCTCCCTTCGAACAAAGGACCATCGAGCCTCCCCTCAAATGATTATCCATCCGTCCACTCTCTACCAACCAGGATTCTCGGCTCCAATGCGTTGGAAGCACACGCCTTACATGGAGCACCACCTGCCTCGAGAGCTTGCTCTATCCCAGGTCAACTCCTCTTCACCGTGTTGGGACCAGGACACGTCCATGAAGAATCCAGAGCATACTGCCTGTTTAACCGAGCTCATCCATGGATCCCATCGTGATATTACCGGGGCCCACCACCTTCGTTCGGCATTCGAGGATTCATCCACTTCGCTAACTTCGGGGCATGGCTTCGATACCATTTGTAAGGATTCTGGACACCACATATCTCCACAATGGTATGATATTGTCCACTTTGGGCCTAAGCCCTCATGGCTTTGCTTATGGGCTTTACCTCAAAAGGCCTCATACCAATAGAGATATTTGTCCATCCTTATATACCCATGATCCTCCCCACTTCTAGTCAGTGTGGGACTTTGGTCGTATACCCAACAAACCGCTCAGGACGAAGATTGGATCAATCCTATGGCTGATGGTGTGCTTTGCTAGGAAAAGGACAATGAATTCTTTTCTGACTCCGACAGGGAGATAGGAAATTGGCAGAATCAGTTACATGATGTATCTGCATTGTGATGCCTTAGAATCACAAATAACTTCTATTGTATATCCTCAGAGGTAAGAGAACTGCCCTACTTTGATGGTTCTGGTAGTATTAAAGAATTTTTGCGAGCATTTGAAGCTGAAGTCCCAAAGGAACGAAGGCTATGGGATCTTAATCTAGCCATGCGCGCAATCCCTGCGATGTGGTGGGATACGCATAAGGGGAAGTTCCAAGATTGGGAGGAGTGTCGAGACATGATGGTCTTATGGTTTGAACCTCCAACTCATATATGCGTAAAGACTTTCCTTGGCCCAGGGGACCCGATTGGTTTGCGGACTCTAGGTCTACCCTTTGACCCCTTTTACAAATCATTGGGACTTTGACCCACCCCAAATCCCCATCGCTAGGCTACTTGGTACCAAAATATATTAAAACGCAGCTTAAATTATACATCAAAATGCATCCAGGGGACCTTGTTCTAACAGGCCCCCAAAACAATCTTTTGACTCGTCTCGAGTCACAACTTGGGTGGAATCTTCGTTCGTTCTTTGAGCTACTCCCACTTTTGTTGAGCTGAGCGGAACGGAGGGCCTGGGTACTACAGGGGTACCGGACATACCTACTGCATTGACAGCAGAAGGTGGGACGACGACCTTCCACTCTGCCAGCCAAGTATCGATAACCCGTTTAATTTTAGCCTCGGTCGTCATGTATGGAAAATTATGCCAAGTACGTGTCCTATGAGCCTGGATTTTCACATCATGCATTGTAACCTGGAACGCAACAATGTGCCTGTACTTTTCGTAGACTACTGGGGATAGGCGCAGCTGGGAATTAATGGCTTACTTGGGAAGGGCGGAACAAGGCTGCGTTGGACGGATTGCAGATAGAACTGCGAGCCCCTCGGCTCACAACGGACAACCTTCAGGTGAGCATTGATCAAGCGAGGCAGAATCCAGCGAGCAACGAGCAAGAGAGGCAGAATTCAGCAAGCAAGGGTCATGTAGGGAAGCTGGGCCAGAAGGACCCCGGTACTGCCTTACCATCCACTGCGGATAGCGGACCCTACTAGCTCCCAGGTGCTACCCTTACAATGGAACCCACTAACCTCTGCTGCCATGTCCAGGGAGGTCCAGTCACCTTTGATGTTAGTCGGTTACCCAACGAGCAGCTGCATGAGCTACTTACCGCCCTCATCAATGAAGTACAACACTGAGAACTCCGTGCACAACAACACCTCAGTGCAGTCGAACAGACTGTTGTGACCCATGTTGCTGAAGCTGCCCAGATCTAGGCTGCGCATGTTGCCCTCATCTCATAGAATGCTACCTTGGAAAAACTAATCGATCAACTTTGTGAAGATATGCCTGGGGTCATTCCCGCATATGTTGAGCCCCAGGCCAAGTATGAAGGTTTGATAGCCGCTCTGAAGGCATCCAGGGCTGAGGTATCCATTGTCAGGACCGAGTTCGAGCTTCAGATTGTGTCGCTGCAGGCCAAGCTCTAGCCTGGGACTCCCCCGAAGGAACATGCCCAGCGAACTACATTAATTACAGAGGCCACTACTACTATCTCAGCGCAATTCAATCAGGGTGTCGCTCTGCTAGAAAAAGCTATGGAAATTTGGTCCCAGGTGCAACACGACCCTCTCCTCCGTGAGATCGATCAGGATTAACCTAGAACAAGCCGGACTTCGAATAGCTGGAAGCTACAATGTCTACCCTTTTTCCAGCTCAGTGCTTTGCACGACTCCAAACTAGCCATACGCTTCGTAGTGACATTGTTGTGCTCCAACAGAAAAATAAAATCCTCAGTGACCATTTGACACCCTGGTCGGAGGACGCCCTTAATCTCTTGCAGGACATAGATGGGGTGGTCCAACAGTTGAACCAGGCTCTTGATAGGGTCACCACTGCCTCAGAAGAACCTCCATCGCAGAAACTGATGGAAATCATGCAAACGGCCGCCACACAGAGCCTTCAAGTACTACCACTACTTAGTATCGCCATGGAGCAACTGAGAGAATGAATTCAGATTCCACCCAAGTTGTGACTCGGGACGAGTCACAAGATTGTGTTGGGGGCCTGTTGGAACAAGGTCCCCTGGATGCATTTTGATGTATAATTTAAGCTGCGTTTTAATATATTTTGGTACCAAATAGCCTAGCGGCGGGGCTTTGGGGTGGGTCAAAGTCCCAATGATTTATAAAAGGGGTCAAAGGGTAGACCTAGAGTCTGCAAACCATGGTTTGCAGACCATAGAATAGCAGGGGCTATGTCGATATAAGAATATGAATGATTTGAGTCTAAAAGTAGGCATGAATTAAGGTTGATGCTACGTGAAAACTGTTAGATCCGTTTTGGGTTGTTTTGGGTAAGGACTCCTGCTGGCTGTGTGCATTGGCGGGTTTTGGTTGTAGGAGGATCTGAATGTTAATGAATGCGAAGTATTGTTAAAGTATCTGTGTGCTATCTGGATCGATTATGTTTACTATTGAAGCGTATTTGTGATGATTATTTAGTTGCGAATGTATCTGTGTTTTGCATAAGTATACCTATGATATGTTATTAGCTACAATTATACATGCTCTATGAGGATATCTGATAATGCACATGTGGATGTGAAGGTACTGATTAGGTTCAATAACTGTGTATGGTTATATGCTGAGTATATTGTTTAAAGGGTTACGAATAGACTCATTCTGGGTAAACCTAGCAAGTATAATACAAATCTGACTCACATTACCTACTCTCTCCCAGGGTGTGGAAACTTGGTTCCAACACCCTCCCATACTACTTCGGGTGAGACCTTGGCCTGCGCAAGTAGGTCACTGCCGAAAGGGACAATAGAATAGGGGTTTTTTGGTAAACCTTAACCTCTAAACCTGGGTCAGGACCCCTCAAGCCAACACTGCCCAATGTGCTGAAAGCTTTGAGTGTTTGAAACAATTTCTCACTAGTGCGCCAATGATGAGAATCACAAATCCAGATAAAGACTTTGTGGTGTGTACATATGCATGCAGAGAGGGAATCAATGGAGTCTTAATTCAGGAAGGGTAAGTAGTGTGCTATGAATCCATAAAGTTGAATAAACATGAAGAAAATAATGTAACACATGATTTAGAATTGGCCACCATAGGGCATGCCTTGAAAATGTGGAGGAAATACCTCCTTGGCGGGAATTTCATGCTCATGTTAGACCATAGTGGGCTCAAGTATCTGTTTGAACAAATGAAATTTAATGCTAGGCAAGCAAGATGGTTGGCCATGCTCAACGAGTTTTATTTCGATATTAAGCAAATAAAAGGAAAGGAAAATAAGGTCTTTGATGCCTTGAGCAGGAGAATCCTTGTAAATCACTTGGAAATGGTAAGTTTCTATGCAACAAATTTGGAAGAACGAACACTGCATATTTGGATGAAAAGTACCAGCAACTAAAAGAAAAGAAACAACAAGGAGGTGATGATGAGGGACCTCATTTCAATAAGGACGACTTAATAAGGTCTAAAGGTAGAATTCATGTTCCTAATAATGATGAAATAAAGAGTGTAATAATTTTAGAATTCCATGTTAAGACTTACTCAGGCCACCCAGGGTATCAAAAGATCCTCACAACCGTCAAAAGGTACTATTACTTACCAAAGCTGAAGAAAGAAGTGATAGATTTCATAGCAAGATGCATGGAATGCCAACAGGTAAAAGCTAAATACAAACTCCCAACAGGATTATTGCAACCTATCTCAATTCCATAATGGAAGTGGGAGGTAGTCTCTATGGATTTTATTACAAGGTTTCCCAAAATAGCTAAGCAACATGATGCAATCATGGTGGTGGTGGACAAACTTAGCATGGCAGCTCATTTTATAGTAGTCAAATCCACCAATTCCTCTAGTGATATAGAAAAAATATTCATAAAGGAGATTGTGAGACTACATGGCATTCCCAAGAAGATTGTTTCATATAAATATGCTAAGTTTACTTCCAAGTTTTGGAAGGAATTGTTTGCAGGATTGGGAACAAATTTGTAATTTAGTACAACCTACCATCCACAAATAGAGATGATTAATCAGATCCTTGAGGAAATGTTAAGGATGTGTGTGATGCATCAACCCCAGAAATGGGAAGAATTTATTCCACTTGTGGAATTTGCATATAATAATGGACACCAAGAGTCCATAAGGATGATCCCCTTTGAGGCATTTTATGGCAGGGAATGTAATACTCCTATTAGCTGGAGTGACCTAGTTAACCGAGTGCATGTAGGACCTGATATGCTTAATGATATGGAAAAACAACTTTTGATTATAAAGCAAAATCTGAAAGTGGCACAGGACAAACATAAAAGCTATGAAGATAAGCATAAGGTGCACAAAGAGTTCCAAGTGGGGGAACATGTCTACCTGATACTTAAACCTAAGAAAATTTACATAAAAATGGGGACATGTGCCAAGTTGGCACCACGGTATTGTGGACCATTTGAAATTATTGAGAAGATTGGACCAATAGCATATAGACTGGCCTTACCTCCATCAGTTAGAGTTCGCGATGTTTTCTATGTTTCTTTACTTAAAAGATACGTACATGATTCTAATCATGTGATTGATTGGTATGTGCTATAGGTGGAACCAGAGGGAGAGTTCCAACCGAAACCAATGGGAATTCTATACCAGAGGAGTCTAATGCTCTAGAATCAAGTCATAGAGCAAGTCAAGGTGCAATGGAAGAACTTTGGGCCAGAGGAGGCCACGTGGGAAATGACTGATGCCATGAAATATAAATATCCTTTCTTATTTGATGATTAAAAACAACTGTGTATAATTTTAAATAATGTATAGATCTATGTGTATAAAATCCATGAAACAATATGTGTATCATTTTAATTATGCCATTATATATGTGTAAATGAACAATGAGGGAGACATTTTTTCGAAGGGGAGGGGATTGTGACAACCCCATCCAAGGTTCTTGTAGGAGCCACGTTTTAAAAGGATATAAATATTTTGTAATGTTTGAAATAAAAATAAAAAAGGGGTCTGGGTCATGGGACATGGATTCCAGAGCTTGGGAGAGATAATTTTTTCTTGGGTTGTTATGGTTTATTATGATAAAATAAACATGAAATTCAGAACAACCATTAAAGTCTAGATGGTGCATGAATTAAATCGACTGGATCCCGTAATTAAATGAGCTGAGAAAAGGTACTTAGGTCCATGCCTACTTGAGAAAATACAATAAGAAAAAGAGGACAATTCTTATGAGGGCTACAGGTAGCAATGACGTTGTTAGTCATCAGTATTTTTCACCTATTGATGATGACTAGTTTTTAAAGCCAAGTTTTCTAGAAGCTGATCTCCAATTTGTCAAATCTGTCATCTAGAAAACACCCCTAAACAATTTTTTTCCTCCTACCTTTTCCAATCAGCCTATGATGAGAAAAAACCTAGTTGTCAAGTCCTATCTAGTTTCAGTCATATAATCCTGTCCATGAGTTGTCATAAGCTAAAGTTATCTACTGTCATTTACCCTCATCCCCAGGTCATTCATTAACCAACTGTTGATAAGAATGTTAGCCACACTACCTCTAGTCATGTGCCATTTTGAGATCTAATCATACCAAAGAGAATACTCAAAAACTGTCAAAGATCTCCCCTAAGTCAGGTAGTGGTGCTTTAGTGAATCCCTTCCTTGGCAAAAACATCCTGAGCCAAAATATTTTGTTCAATACCAGCCAACCCTGAATTAGCGCTTAATTTGCAAAGAACAAAGCTTGATACACCCATAGGTCGCGCCACTTAAAGGTCTTGATGTCTCAGTAGTACATGTTTCAAAAGCCAAAATGATATAATGTTTATCTACAGTGTTTCAATGTCTTTTTCAAAAGCAGAGATGTACAAGTATTCCAGAAGACATTGTCAAGCTAAACATAAGAAGACAACTGCTTCTCATGTTATCTTGAGCTTGGGATAAGAATACTAGTCAAAGAGCAAATTCAATAAGCCTCTGCAAACACAGTCAAGAAAGGGTACATATCTCAGAACATGCCTCTTATAGCATATTGTTAAAATTTCACTTTATTACTTATTGTGATATATCAAGTAGAGATGTGTATTACAAGGAAATATGACACAGTTTGAGAAAGAGGTGGTTGAGTCACTTGTTGTTAACCTCCTCCAAGCAAGAGCAGAGGGTTGGGTCACATGTTGTAAACCTCCTCCAGAATAAAGAGTAGATGGTTGGGTCACATGTTGTAAACCTCCTCCAGTATAAAGAGCAGATGGTTTGGGAATATTATGTTAACCTCCTTCATTTAAAAGCAGATGGTTAGGAACAAAGGCATAGCCTCATTCAAGGAGCACCTGACTAACAATGTTTCAAATGACCTAAAAAAAAATTTACACCACTTCCTCCAAAAGGATGAAGCAACTGATATATCAATAGTGTTTCAAAGGGTGTTTAAATGAGTTCATTGTTTAAAGGAAAAAGTTGAAAATTAGTGAAAGAAACTGAAGATTCATGGTTTGAATCCATTTGTGACATCATCAAAGCAGTGATACAATGATGTCAAAAGAAGTCTTTTCTCTTTTATCTATAAAGGCCTCCTTCGAAGAGTAACCAGAGGCATGAATGTTTAAATAAAAGGCTACCATTTGAAATTACATTGCACATAGGCCATTTTTTAAAGGTGAGGCAGTACAACTAAGATGCATCCCAGGCATACAGTCCTTGTGTGCCCTGCGCCTTGCACTTAAGAAAGCAACAACCCCTCTTCAGTATTGTACCAAATGTAGCAGATTATACTTGGATGTTAATGGGGACTAAACTCTGACAAATCTACAAGGATAAAATGCTCGCTTGCTCAAAATATAAGTCATCTTTAATCCATGGTGCCATGATACCTAACCAAGCAGATTGTTGGAATGGTTGAAGAGCTTGAATAACAACATTTGCATTAGAACCATCAGAGATGGAAATTGGCATTAATATCATTACACTAATGCAACATAGTTCTCACAGTTGAGGAGGTAACACCACAGTCAAAGGAAATGTTAGTATAAAGTGCCATAACAATGATTTATGTTGTTAAAAACAAAAAGCCTTTTCAAAAAGGCATAAACCCCCCAAAACATGATGCAAAGGCATTAAAGTTTTTCAAATAAAAAGGTGAAGAAGGCCATTTTAAAGGACCCATTGTGCAAATTCAAAACACGAAACAAGTGTTCCTTAACCTGCTCATAGGAGAAAAAAGCATTTTTGGGAAAATTTGAAGGTTTTTGGTGCTTGAACTCTGCGTGGCGCGCCTGTAGATGTGCGCAACATGCCTGTGAGCGCCCGGACGAAGAATTTGAACTACTGTACGGCGCGCCTGTGTCTACGGTCACCGACGCCCGAAAAATACCCGACAGCCTCCATCTGCACGGCGTTTTCTTTTGAAAACGTGCCGCTCATCCATTGGCTTCCAAAAAATATTTTGAAGGCTACTCCAACAATCAAACAAAGACCACGAATTTATCTTCATGGTACTTCTTCACTCCTTGGTAAATTTTGAAGTTAAAAAGGGGTGTTTTTTCTGTGTTTTCCCAAAGAAGAAACAGTGATTATGAAAGAACTTCATCATCTAAAAAAACAGAGATAGACAGTGGTAAAGAGATAGAGTTTTTGTCAAAATTGAAGGAGGTCTTCTTGTGTTGTGAAGAGGTCTCAAATTTGCTTGAAGAGGTGTCCTAACAGTGTTAGCAAAGCACAAACCTTGTCTCCTAAAAAACAAAGAAAGACATAGTGATTATGAGTTTGGGCATTTGGTCAAAATCAAAGAATTTAGGTTGCTGTGGGTATCAAGGGTTAATACAGTGATAGGTGAAGCTGTTTTATCGGTTTTGAAAGAGCCCTAACTACCTTTCAAAAACAATGATAGCCCACAGTTTCTAGAAAGAAAAACAAAGGTTTTAGAGGTCTCAAAACAATTTCAAACGATCATCTAGACAGTGGTAAAAGGGGTGAAGGCTTGGTCAATTTAAAGAGGTCCTTTTTGTGTTGTGAGATAGTGAAATTTGTGCAGCCCTCAGAGTCCAAAAAACAAAGTCTGTTTTGAAGGTCTTCAAGTTAGTTGAAAGATGTCTTGTTTAATTTTTAAAGGGCAGTGAATAGAAAAGGGGCAGTGCTTGAGGGGAGGATTTTTTGTGCCAAAACAAAAGAAATCCTTTTTTAACAAAGAACCACAAACACATATTTTTCAAGATCTTTTCCCAAACACAGTGATAAAGTGATTTTGGTTATCATTTGACAAGCACTTGTTTGTTAGCATCAAAGAAGCACAATGACTTACAAGGAGGACAAGGTGTGGTGTTGGGAAACTATTTTAGAGACCATTTAAATCAGCCTGTCTAGGTCAGCTAGCAAAGAGTATCCAAAGAAAAATTTCTCCTAGGAAAGATAGCGGAAGTGGCCCTCACAAAAGGTATGAACCTTTTTCAACTGAGGAAGTAAATGCCCATCCTTCAGTACTTTTTAACTTTCATGAAGTTGGATGTTTGGAGTTTTGTCAAAAGGTTCAGGAGGTGAAAAGTTATCTTCCGTTGACACATCTATTTGCTTTAAGACTACAAGGGAAACATGCTCATCTAGCAGGCTTATATTTCAAGCTTTCTCCTAGATCCATTTCCAAAGCTACCAAAATTCCATATGTCGGAGAAAAATGGTTTAAGCAGAGCTACCTAGACTCAGATCAATACAAACCCTTTTTGAAGCCAGAGCATCGGGATGCATGCCCATCTATCTTTCATTTTTCATATTTGTTGACCAGCTATGCTCCCCTCATGAAGATAATCATGAAATATTTCACATGCAAGGGAAGGTTTTCCCGGGTCTATGCTTACCATGTCCGACTACTCATGCACTCCACAAGAACCCAATTGTTAAATCTACCCTTTTTCCTCCATAGAAGTATTGAAAAGATGGCTTCCACTGTTCAAAAGAGACCCTCCTCTCAGCAGCCAGCTTGTCTTTTCCATCATTCCCTTATCAAGATTTTCATTCTTCTTCAACTTGAGAAGAAGGGAATCTCTTGGGACACTTTCATTGCACATCCCGATTTCGTCACTGTTTCTTCATCCCATGCAGCTCCTTCACCTTCCACTCATCCTCTTTCTCCTTCTTCTAGTAAACCCACTCCTAAGAAGCAAAAATATCCCATGATTGATCAAGAAGAACAACACAGTGAGTAAGAACAACATAATGATGAAGAGGAGCACAGTGAGGAAAGGCAACATAGTGATAAAGAATGAAACAGTGAAGAGGATCCAAGTCAAAGGGAGCAAAGTGAAGAAAAACACAGTGATGAAAAGTAGCACAATGATGAAGAAGAGCACCATGAAGAAGAGAAAAACAGTGAAGAGGGAAATGATGAAGAAATGGAACAGTTTGATGAGGATATTGGTAGCCTTCACAGCAGTAAACATGATGAGGATGAAGCACAAAACATTGAAGATACAGAGCCTAAAAGTCCTAAAGAAAGAAGTGACAAGAGTGAAAAGGGCAGCCTTCAAAAAGACATGCAAGGTGACAGTCAAAGCATTCATGAAGAAGGTCAAAACAGTGGCAAGGATGATGAGGGGAGTAGCAAGGGAAAAGACCAAATAGATCATGTGCTAGTTGCCTCTCCTAGGAAAGGGGCCATGCTTTCTTCTCCAAAGGTGACAAAGCCTCGAACATCAAGAAAGAGAGTGCCTCAAACTGTAACTCCAAATGTTACTATATCCCTCCGAAGCAAAGGGAAGTTGCCCAAGAAATCCATTCTTGAATTACCAAAGAGGAGGAAGACCAAGAGGGCCACCCAAAGCAATGGAAAGGAGAAGGAATAAAGTAGCCATGAGAAAGAGAGGGACTTTGACATAATTCAGATAAACAGTGATGATAGCAACAATGAGGCCAGAATCCTAGAGTCTCTCTTGATAAATATAGAAGAAAAAATTCATGATCTAAGAGCGGATCTAGAGAGGTCTAAAATCCTCATTCACTTTCTGCAAACACAAAACAAGCAGATGAGTGTCCACATGGCGGTATATGAGACACGAGCTATCAAGTATCAAAAGGAGGCCTCCAAAGCACAAATCAAGTTGGAAGAAATCATGGGTGAGTTCAATGATAGTGAAGAAGAATATCAGCCAAGGAGAAAGAGGCCAAGGACCATGGGACTCAGAAGAGCTTTGGAGAAACAAAAAGAGGAAGAGGCTGCCCTTTTCCAATCTTTTCCTCTTACTACTTTATTCACCCAAGAGATAGAAAACAATAGAGAATCATGGCTTGAAAGGGTGAATGAAAACTTGGAGAAGAAGTTGGAAAAGGCCAATAGAGATTTGGACCTTCAAAGAAAAATGACCGGGCACTATAAGAAGCTTAATCAATTCGCCCGACGGAAATTGAAGGCCACACAAGAAAAGCTCAAGGAGGCTCGAAAGAGGCACCCGACACCAAAATTGAATAAATACATATCAAGGCTTCAAATTTTGGCCTCTGCTTCTCATCATGCTTCTGAAAACCCATGAGGGTCATGCTCACCAAAATTGGGCAAAATTCAACAAGTTTTGGTTTTTTGACATTTTTGGGCTTTTTGCTAGAAATCATGGCATCACCATTTTTTTGAAGCATCCTCAAAGGATGAAAATGGTATCATTGGATGCCATAATTTCAAGGGCATCTACTCAGTGAATTTTAGATCAATTGAAGGTGATTTGGTCCCCCAAAGTGGCGAAAAATAGTCACTTTTTCAACACTCTGCCCCGCATATCAGCAAAGGCTATTTTCTGGGTTTTTTCACACATGTCAGATTTTCACAGCTTTCAGTGATCAGTTTGGGGAAAAATAATAATTTTCAGAAAATAGACATCCAGATATTTCCAACGAGCCATCACAGGCCTCGTTTCGACATCAGGGAGGCCTCCAAAAGTTTCCCACAAGACACGGGATTTTCTGCTGATATATTTCTTAAGTATTTTTGTGAAAAATGCACTTTTCTAAAGTGGCTTTTCCTAATGTGCGTTTAGCCTTTTTTGGCCATGGTTAGTTTGGAAAAGTCAATATAATTTCCTTTTTTAGCATTTTTAGGATATTTTTATAGATATTTTGTGCCTTGGGCTTTACAAAGCCTCAAGGACAAAATCAGATATTTTTGATGGGCCAATGAGCTTGTTGGTTGCACTAGGAGGTTTTCCCTCATCTTGGCCTATATATTCCAAGAGACTTCATTGTAAATAAGGCTGAACTTGATGATATAGAGAAATATATGGTTATACAAGCTTGGAAGAAATACTTGTCTCATGCATTGGATAGTTACTTGAATGTTTTTGGATGATGAAAGAGGACTGTTGTTGGATTCCTTGACTTGGTAAAATGGTATAGTGTCCCTCTCTGTTATATTTCTTAGTTTTCATTCAGATTTCATGCTCTTGCTTGCTATAAGACAGTAGAGAATAGATTTGAGACATGCCCTTGGAGGCACCTTAGATTTCCTGTTTCTTTATAGCTTCTATGTTTTCTTCCTTCTTAGTCATATCAAAGAATCCTTGATTGCTCTTTGATCATTGAAGAAATTGTTTGATTGTTTCATTTATGGTTTTATGCATGCTAAGTATGATTCATGGTATGCCCTGCTTACTCATGGCTAGTCATAGCTCCACCTTTGAAACCTTTCTTTGAATGTTTGATTGTCCTAGTTGAACCAAAGAGGTCTTGTATTGATCTTGCCCTTTGCCTAAAACTCTACAATCTTACTTCAAAGTGCCCGATAGCTTAAAATACTATGTCTAGGCGTTTCCTCATAGTGCTTTGAGTTATTTGTTTGTCTTAATTTTCTTTCCCCAAAGTCTGATAGCAATTTCCTAAAGTTAGAGAGTCATATATCTCTATGTATTGCTTGAATGTTTATTTCTATGCATTTATCAGTTTTTAGTTACATTCATCATGATTAATGGTTAGCCCTACCATGTTTATGTCAGCTGTTGAACTATTTATGTTTGAAAGTCTTTGTTCTTCAAAAACTTAGTGTCCATCCCACTTCATTTTACCCAAAGATCCATTTTACCTTGATCAAATCGACCCTTCAACATACCTTGTATCACCATCTAAAGCTTTCTTGACCTTTTCGACCCCATAGCCCAGATGATCTGACAATATTTTTATCTATCTTAGTCTTTGATCAGTTCCTCCCTCACAAACCTAAAAGCAAAACCAAAAAACCTACTTCACAACTAGCCTAAAATCAGAAACATAAGAAGCAAAACACATAG
Organism: Pinus albicaulis; assembly: GCA_034641835.2. Classification (NCBI taxonomy): domain Eukaryota; kingdom Viridiplantae; phylum Streptophyta; class Pinopsida; order Pinales; family Pinaceae; genus Pinus; species Pinus albicaulis. Next base: position 5,987,508 of record CM076576.1, on the reverse strand, counting down.
ATATCCCTTACACAAATAGAGAGAGACCTCTCTGAGTCCAGGAAGGCTAGGTCCTTGGGCTCCAAAGATTGGATTGATGTTACCCTGTCACTTGGCTTGCCAATCAGCCAAATCACGAGACCCTAACAGACGCAATAGTAAAGAAGGAGGGACTCAGACTCCTGGGCAGAGAGTATTTGCGGAGGGAAGTGTATAGCCTTCGGGGGAGAAAATAAGAAATTGTTTTGGGGTTCAGAAAGTAGACATAGACGAGAATGAGAATCGAACCTCTAATAGATATATTGAACAAGCAACAATGAAGAGAAGAGAAGGGGGTTAGTTCTTTTTCCATGGAGGTTGTGGGTTGAGTGCTAGTCTCTAGAGCCCTGTAACAACTTGGGTTCCCTGGAGGCCATGGGTTGAGATAGGATTCCTAGAACCATATAACAACTTGGGTCCATAGATGATGTGGGTTGAGACAAGAGGTATATAGAGCCTTGTAACAACTTGGGTCCTTGGAGGTTGTGGGTGGAATGAAATATATGGAGCCCTATAACAGCTTGGGATTCCCTGGAGGTTATGGGCTGAGCTAGCTACTTTGAAGCCCTGTAACAAGTTTGGAGGAGACCATCCTGAAGCCAAAACAAAGACATGCTCGAATCACAATTCCTAGATACTGCCCTGACTAGTTTAGTGGTTTCTGGACTCTGTAAGAGTGGGTGAAACATTGTTTTTTCATGAGGGGGTGAGGTTTGGCACCTCTGGACTCCCCATGTAGGAAAGAACGAGATAAAAAACTATGGGGATTGAGGCAAGAGGTCCTCTAGAGTCCCTAAATATTTATCACCTTGAGTGTGGTCCTAGAAGCAAGAATTGTTCCCCCCAGACGTTGGAATTTGGATGGGGGTGAAAACTACAAGTAGGAGTGGTTGCAAATGTCTATGGTTGGGTGGAGAGTCATAGTCTCGGACACAGTTTTCTTGTAGACTAAAAGATAATTATTTTTGAATACTGATTGTAATTAATGGATTATGTTGCATTGTTGTTTTTAATAGATATGGAAAAACAAGGAATGCAATTGTGTTGTTGTGTGCATACCTATGTTGCAATTGTAAGGGGGTAATTCCCTGAGTTGTATGATAAATAAGTATATGAATATGTATGTGTACATGTGTGTTGTGATTCCATGTGAAAGTAAATATTTTTACAGTCCAAGTAATGAAAATCCTATGGTATATGAAGTTACAGAGTAGAAGCGATCCCAATAACAATGTTTCCTAAGCTGTAGAGCCGAGGAAGACTCTTACTCAGAATAAATTCTTATATTTGTTAGAAATAATACAATAGTGAATCTTAATGAGCTCAAATATTTATTTTAGGCCCAAACCTTGAGTAGTTAAAAGAAGTTGGTTCTGAGCCCCTTTTTATTAACGTACAATTTACAAGAAAGACCCTCTGTTGACCAGGGTCGGTTATTGAATACATTGGGCTAATCGTTTACAAGTTGTTGTGCTGATAGGAAAACATTATGTGAAGTATCATAGGGAGTGTTCCTGATGTTGTTCATGCCTAACATTCCTACTTACATGTTCTTTAGCCTCACTTGTGCAGAAGCATCCATTCCTGCCATAGGAAATGTAGCAATGAGGATTACAGGTCCCTGCCAATAGCCAAATTACCTAGTAGCCTATGAGTGGCACTGAGGAACTTCTTGTAGATTTCATGTTGACTCTGGAACTTTTGAAGTGTATCTGGAGAGGTGGAAGCATCTCAGAAGATCGCATTAGGCTTCCGGTTGATATTAGATGCAGGAGTGCCTATGCCATTATGTGAGGAATTCCCTATCCAAAGGAAGGGAAGGCCCGCAGGGTACGAATCCCTCAGTGTAGCTATCACCCAAGCACATAAGGGTTAATGCTAAGGAACGTCTTAGTTTGAATTTGATGTAGTGGCGATAATTTGAATTATTTCTAGAGGCCGAAGAGACGTTTGAGACCAATCCGCAATCAAGAAGCCTGCACAGTGGTAGATATGGTCTTTGGGGAGAGTGAAAATATCATTACTGGAAGCTTCGCATGGGGTAGAGCCAAAGTACCTTGGACGAGCCATCATCGAATTTCAAGGGAATGGAATTTGTTTTGGTGAAGGGGGAAAAAACCCTGAGATTATGGGAAGGGATAGATAAGGTTTACAACAAAACTTGTAAATAGTTTTGTTAAAGTTTTCCAAACCCACATACAATATTTCAGCCATGAAGAGGATTACACAATGTCTAACACTTGGTAGAATCCAATAGACACCCATAATTGGTTATATATTCTAGGCTTGATCTAGATAGCATAGTGATGAGGGAAGATGTACCACATTGGGCTCCCAAATTTCAAAGGTATGAAGATACCTGTCAGGACTTGACAATGGGTCCACAAGAAGAATCTCTTCTTGTTCCACCTCACGTTGATCAATATAACTAGATATCTGGAGGTTTTTGATGCAGAAAATCACAAAGAACTTGAAGAGATAATTGAAGAAGATAGGAAGTAATTTGATATGTTGGTTTAAGACTATTGTGATGTAATTATTCTTAATGAGACTTTGTGTTGAATAAATAAATGAATTTGACACTATTTTCAAAAATTATGAAAGTGACCCTATGCATGCACTTGTCCTGGAACTTGCTAAAAATCACAAGGGATTGAACTCATTGTGTGTTGATGTATAAATGGAGAATTACAATAAGAATTTTTAGTCTTGGATCAACCCTCCATATTTTCTAGGGAACTTCTGACTTCATCATTCTTGAAGACAGGAAAATATGTGGGCAGTTTTTGAGCATGACATCTGACACAATTCTTGATAAAGAAATGGAAAATTTCAGTGGTTGGCATGAGGAGCAGGGGATAGATGATAAAACCAAATATGCCCCTCTTGTGATCCATCCTAGTGAGGACCTTGGTTGCAGCGTTGTGGTAGAATATGAAACACCAATTGAAGGATGTTCCCAGCCTTTTAAATTTAATAATGCCTTTGAAGATTGATAAGATCAACCAAATTGTGATCCACCATGTAATTTCAGTTTTGGAAGGGAAATTACTTCCAAGCCATATGATTCAGATAAATTTTGTGTATCCAATTCATGGAAGGGAATTTTTCTTCACCTTTTTAGATGATAACCATTAGAGTTTAGGATAATGATACATTTGTTGTTCCACATAAAGGCAAGGAATAGGTGTTCAGGGATGAAAGGCAAGAAATATGTCTTGCTATTTTTCTTGAATGTGTTAAAGCCAACAAGAAATCCCACGATATAGTACTCAATGATGGGATACCTGTTGGCCCAGAAAAGCAAAAAATCCTACATGAAAATGGCCAATCTTGCTATGCCCCTTGAAGAAATTAAATTCATTATTTCACATCACAATCTAGACTTTAGTGGATACAATATATCATTTTCAGGTTCTAGTATTCACTCTAGTCTCTAAAATAACACCCTTTAAGATTCCTAGCGGATTTTATAGCTCTCTGTTGAAGCCCCGAAAATCGGGTCTACAAAAAGGGGGATACCCACCCGGTCCAGACCTTGGTTAGCAGCTCCTTTTCCGTTTGGTATAGTGGGTCCGACTGGGGATAATGGGACCAGTTTCCCAATATGTGTGTGTGTGTGTTGAGAATTGATATTTCCTTTCTAAAAGTTCCTAAATGAAATGCTTTTATTTTAACTCTAATCTAATACCATGCAATTGTATTCTAATAAACAGAAATGTCTAATTCTACACTAACCCGGGATGTAATCTTTCCGTTATGCGATCTAAAATGATTTCAAATAACAATTGATAATAAAGATCATTCAACTGTTATAAGAAAAGAATTCAATAGAGATAAAACACTTCGTATAAAAATTTAGACGAAACAATTGTGAAAAACATATTGCATAATAAGCTGCTCATATATTAAGCATAAGTAAATAGTTGTCACCGTACAAAAGTGCTAAATGATAACTCAAACATTCAAGCATCAATATATAAACAACTAAACATGAATAACACTTTAACACAAAGGTAGAAATAGTTAAGAGATAAAAGTACCATTTATAACTAGTTCTACTCATGAGATTCAAGCAATAATGACTTATCTCTTCTTAATCCAACATCCACTAAGAGTACAAAGTGCAACATCAGTAGTAGATATTAAACACAAATATCAATAAATCTTGTTCCATTCATTCATCAAAACCTCATCGGAGGGTGCAAAAGTGCATGTTCTGAGGACAAGTTTTTGACAAATTTCAAGACCCTTCTCTAAATGCATGATAAGGGTTTAAATACTACTAACTAAATCTAAAAATAATTTATTACAAAAATGTAGGATACGGTTTAAATGACCGTCCTCATTTCAGCCAAAAATAAAGCAAAATTGATACTAACACTGAATCTAAAACTAAAACTAACAACTAACTCTTTGTGAATTTGTTCTTTGAAATCGCAAGCGTTTAGCATTTGTTTGAGAAGATTCAACTGGCCGACTTCCAACTTTAATTGTCCTGTGAAAATAGAATCGGCAAGAGCTGGTGCCATCTTCTCGGTAGAATTAATGATACATTTGAGAGTCATGCACTGGCTGTGTGGTTTTACCAAGTATGCCCAGTAAGAATCCCAATTCAACTTAGTTAATATTTTAATTGATTCTGCCTTTTCTTGAGCCTTCTGTCTCCAGCGTGTCTGCAGTTACTGTGCTTTCGGTAGATACCCTGGAGTGGTTTCTGAGATTAGATTTGCCTTGTGCAAATTTTCATTTATGCAGTCAATAACACTGTTTGCTGCTGTGGCTGCTTCTTCTGCCGCTTGCTCTGCTTTCCTGATTTGTGCATCCCAATTGTTAAAGAGCATTTCTTTGTGATTGTCATTGATTATTGGTGCACCTGCTCTTTTTCCCTCCTCTATTTCTTGCTAAGCCAAATATTCGGTAACTCTTTTATCAATTAAATCATAATCATGCCGTAAGTCTATGACTTGATTAGTGATTTTATCGCTTATTTCGTAATAAGAGTTCCACTGTGATATTCTTTGACATAATATTTTCTATTGCTGCAGTAGTTGATCATTTAAGGAAATAGATTTTGTGATGAATTTTGTAAGCTTAGGATCATCCTTATGCATCTCTTTCATAACCTGTAACTGTTTTTCTATTTCAGCCAAACTGTTCTAGTACCCTATCTGCATTTGTTGGAAGTCCTGTTGTAATTTTTCAAGTTGTTTCTGTGCTTTGTTGTTGGAGTTGGCTTGTTGCATTTGTTGTTGCAAAACCTGTACTTGATCTTCTTTCTCATTCAGTAATTTTCGTACCTCAGATGCTTTATCAATGGCCGCAGAGGCATATGCTCATGTGATCTGAGATAATCTGCTGAGATTTTCAGTGGGATCAGTGGTAGGATCTTGCCATAGGATGTCTAATTTCTCTGCATCATGAGAGAGCACATTTTCTAATTTCCTTTTCTTTCTTTTTCTTCTCACTACTGCCTTGTGTTGTGGACTATAAAATACATCAAGAGGAGGAATTTCCTCTATCTTGAGCATAAGTTCAGAGGATGGGGTAATGGGAATATGTTTCATTTCTAAGACATTGCTAATTGTTCCTATGATTATAGCTTTTGTTGCCTGTACATTACTCACAGGTGTTTGTGTGTTCTGTCCTTCAATATTGATTAAATCATTGAATGTCTCCCATTATTTATCTAGCTCATTTCTGACTGATGGTTGCTGTACGATGAGAGGGGGGAGATTTAGCTGTGGAGAGGTCAAAACCTGTTGCTGTGGGAGCTCCTTTGACTGGGAAGTATCCCTTACTAACCCTTCACTTTTATCATGGTCATTTTCAGACCTCTTAGAGTGTTCTGACATTTCTCTTCTGGACTTAGATTTAGATCTTCATGTGCCTGAACTTCCACTGAGACTAATACTGGGAGTTGGTTCCCTTAAGGGTTCCAAGCGTAATTTATCCAAAGAGATACTAGCTAAATTCCTTTCCCTGTATATCTTGAACTCTTGAAATTTTGCTGGAGGAAATCCCATTTGGGCCGAATGTACAACTTCTTTAAGTGTACCTTTCTCTTGGAACATGTCATCAAAAAGATCATCTTCTTTAGAAAACACCTTTATTTTGACTGTAGTAGTGAATTTTTTAGCAATATCATAAGGGTCGAACGGTATTCTTGGAAATTTGAACAAACGTAAACATGTTATGTTTTTTACTTCTTTGAATGCATGGCCTACATCAAATAATGAAAAGGCTCCACAGGCCATAGGAAATTGTGGCCAAATAGCCTTCTTTTTGTCCTTCAAATCTTTAGTCAAACCTCCTTCTCCACAGGTTTGATAAGCAATTTCTCGTGCCATGAGTTTATCAGAAACATACAAAGGTAAGACATGAGGGGAAGCGAGACTTCCAAATACCCTGACATATGTAAACAGTTCTTCTCCAAACCATCTCGTGACAGGGAGTATATCTACCTCTGCTTTGGGAGAAAATCTTGGAGCGTCTTTATCATATAACATTTTTTACAAGGGCAACATAATTCCATGACAAATCTTGTAAAAATACGGAGTGAACTTGGAATCCCACAATTCTTTATGATAAATATGAATGGGTAAGGGGTCTTGAGTCGTCCATTTCCAACCCATCAAAGGAAACTTGGAAATATAATAGATTGAATCCATCACATATGCAGATAAGTAAAAAGGGGGATAAATTCCTTGAGAAACAGTTCTTTTAGACCGGTAATTCAAAATGGTTGTGGCTAAGTTATCAGATAATATATTAGCCTAATCCACTACAATAGCATTAACAGCGACATTAAATAATGGTAGCCATTCAGATGAAAATTTATTAATGTCTGGCTTCTCAAAAAGCCTACTGAGCATAGCAGCAGCAAAGCAATACGGGAGGTGAGAGAACCAGTACTATACATACCATGTTTGTCCTTTTTAAGTGGTTTGTCCCTCCTTGACCAGTCCTTGGTGCATTCTGCTAGATTTTCATTTTCTTTAGCAAACTTCTCCATGAACTATTTGTTATAAGTCGCCTGTGGCTCTGGTAAATGATACATGAGTCTCAAATCTTGTGGATTGAATGAGCCAATGAGTTCTTGACCCTAAGTCTTAAACTGTTTGTTTGTAATGTCAGTGTTGTCCAGTACCCATTTAACCATGTCCGTGTATGGAAGATTTTTTGGGCCTCGCCGCTATCCGGTGCAAGATCGAGCAAGCTAGCTCTGTAATAGACACCTCAAAAGACCCATGTGAACCTGCAGTAGCTGTAACCTCCATTACTCTAGGATTCTCTTACTCAAGTAGATTGTACATGCCTTCCCAAGTAGTAATACTAGCATCTTTGTTACAGGTGGTGTCTGTATACAAGGGCGTCATTTATTTATCTTCAAAACTCGGAGCCTTGTCTTTCTTTCCCATAATATCCTGAATACTGCTTTGTATAGTTCTATGTTCTTCATTCCTGCAGTTTACAAATGAAGTGAGAATAATGACAAGAAAAAGGTGACGAGAAAGCTTTTAAATGCTGAAGACATATAAAATATACCACCTTACGTGAAATGCTTCTTTGATCATAACAAAAGCATATTTCATTAATGATTGACAACCAATTCATTGATTAACATTAAAGCACATAACCAGGCCTCGATTTATGGAAAAATATTTTTCGTACAATGAGCCCTAAAGATCTGCGATAAGGCGTCGCAGATTGCAATCTCGTGGAATCGCAATATCGCAATACCACAATATCGCAAAATCGTTGTATCGCAATATATGACAATCATCCGTTAATGTTTTTTCTGCGAAATGCGATTTGCGATATGCACCATCGCATATCGGCGGTTTTGAGGTTTTGTAAGTGATATTTGAGGCATGCGATGCGATGAATGTTTTTAGTGCGTAGTTTCGCATTGCGATCTCGCAATCTTAGAATTCCGCTTGTAAGGAGGTATCCATTACCTTTTTGTGATGCGATATTCCTTTAAGGAATGATTTTTATTCTATCTTATCATAAAACTTAAGTTTTTTAGATTTTCCAAGGGGTATTCTCCTAAGTCTATGATAATAAGTTTTATTGAAAAAAGGAAATACAAGCACTAATCGATTTTTAAAATTTTTTGACTAAGGGCCCCCCACTTATTTAGTATTAGTGATAATACTAAATAAGAAGTGGGGTTGTTGCTAGCCACAACAATTGGCGATTCACTTGGAAGAACCAGTTATCTCTGCTTTTCTTTTGAATTTTCTAAACTTCCAAAACAGAAAATTTTTCAAAAAATCAAACTTTATTATTGAAAGACAAAGTACATCATGCTTTTATCTATCAATGATATTTCATTTCTTCTATATTCAACTTTGATTATTTACTTCTTCAAGCTAGTCCTTGTATCTACATCAGTCATTACTTGGTTTATAAAGATAAAAACAAAGGCTTCTCTGTAAATCAATTTTAAATATGCTCATTTGTCGTAGGTAGAGCCTCTGCTGCCAGCAGGCGTTTATAGCCTTAATAGGGTTATCTGTTACCCAGCAATGATCCTATGTACTACTTAGAGAAATATACAATTTTCAAAGAGGAATCCATATTCACACTTATTGCTTTTATTTTATTTTTTACCCTTAAAGAACAATGTCTTGGTTTGGTAGCCAATTTATGACAGTTCCATTCACTTGATTTATAACTTTGCTGAACAAGCTGGCTCGTGATGAGACCCATTGTCTTTTGATTGCAATAATCTTGAGTCATTTCCCTGTTGTGGTATGCAGTATTGGAAAAGTCAGCAAGCTATAATATCTATGATCATGATAAGTCGGCTCGTGATGAGACCTCTTACTCTTTAAGTTAAAGTGTATTATTGGATTATTCCTTGAATGTTGTAATTTCCTAGGTGGGGAGGAAGTCATTGTTTCCTTAAGATAGCTCTGGATGACAATAGTATAGTTTTTTGGAAAGAAATTTTCTACAAAGAATCTTCGTTTTGTTATTGATAACTTTCATTGGACTGATATAAAACAATTTCTCACTAAAGGTCATTTTTTATCAAAATTTACAAAGTTGAAACTAGTATCATTTCTAGGCCTAAAGCCTTTAACTGTATCTTTCAATAATAATGATCAATTTTATAAAAGAATTCTATTTATACAAGTGAAAAAACAAAATCTAAAAGAGAATTTGTATCTTTTTCGTGAATTCCAAATGTAACTATTTACAACTGGTTTTATTATGAAAATAAAGAAAACTAATATACAAAATAGAAGAATGATCTCCTATGGAAAATATTTTTTGAGGATCTATCCGTTAACAGGTAAAGACACTCTTTTTCCTGTTAAATCCTGTAACATAAAAGTAGATGGACCTATTATTTCTGCGATTTGGAAAGGACCAAGCCAAATTCGTTGAAATTTCGTATGTTTTCCTTTTTCCTCATGAGCCTTGTCCCATTTTAAAACTAGATCTCCCATTTGAAATTCCTTTCTGGATATCATGTTTGAATCAAAAGAAGCTTTTACTAATGCTTGGTGATGAGCATGAGTTATTTTGGCCTGTTCTCGTTGCTCTTCTAGCTTAATTATTTCCATTTGCCTTAGTTGTAAGGAAGAAGTTGGTGCTTCATCAATATATTGAACTAAGGCCAAAGAGGGAATTGCTAGATGAGTTGGAAGAACCACTTCTTTCCCATAAACTAAATTAAAGGGAGAAGTAGCAATGGAGGCTTTCTTCGTTATTCAATCTGCCCATAAAGCATATATTAAAGACTTATGCCAATTTTTGTGATTTTTATCAATGGTTCGTTTAATTATTCTGATTAAGTTTTTATTTGTAGATTCAGCTAACCCATTCCCCTGTGGGTAATAATTGGCAGAGTATTTAAGTTTGAAACCCCTTTTGAGTAAAAATTCAGTCATAGCATTACCAGAAAAATACGATGCATTATCAAACATTAAAGCAGAAGGTAAACCAAACCTGGTGATTATGAATTGATCTATGAACTCAATGATGTGCTCGGCATTAGCCGTCTTGAGAGGAACTGCTTCTACCCATTTAGTAAAATAATCAGTTGCTGTAAGGATATACCTACGCTGTTTAGAAGAGTGAGGAACGATCTCACCTATTATGTCCAATCCCCATTGATCAAAAGGCTTCTCAATGTTGACTGGTTGCAGCGGCAATGATGGTTTCTTTTTTCTCCCAGCAGCGGTTTGACAAACTTGACATTTCCTTACGTAGCTATGTGAGTCTTTGAATAGTGTAGGCCAATAATAGCCTGCGCGAAGAATTTTATGTGTAGTAATGTCTCCAGGATAATGTCCGCCTGCTGGCCCATTGTGGAGTTCCTGCAAGACTTTTTGAGCTTCAGATTTCTCAAGAAATCTAAGGAGAACAAAATCATAATTCATTCTAAAAAGAACATCATTCACGAGCTGATATTGTTTAGCCTTCAACCTTAGAGATCTTTTCTTGGTGTAATTGAGATTTGGAGGAGCATATCCATTCTTTAAATAAAATATGATATCAGCATATAATGATTCAACATCGTTTAGGCTTACCTCATACATTTGTATCTCTACAGATGGTATTTCATAAATAAGCGATGCTCCAGCTAGCATTTTGCAAAAGCCTTGACCTCTTACAATACTCGCTGGTTTGATTTCTACGTCATATTATTGTAAGGCAGTAACCCAATTGGCTCTTTTCTCACCCACATCTTTCTGTACTAGGAGATTTCTTACCGCTGGAAATGGTACTATGATTTTTGTATGGGTTTTAAGTAGAAAGAGTCTGAAATATTTAATTGCTTTGAAAACATCATAAACTTGTTTCTCTACATCTGAATAATTTAACTCAGCCCCTTGTAAATTTGAACTGAAGAAAGCAATTGGGGCTTCTGCCTTATCTTGATTTGTTTGAGTGAGTATCGCAACATATGATTTATCAGAGGCAAATGTATACAAAAGAAAAGGATCGGAAAAAATTGGAGTTGCTAAAGATGGAGAATTAACAATTGCTTGTTTGATCAAATTGAATGCCTCATATTCGTCTTGGCCCCATTTGAAGTTTGAGTTCTTTTTAATCATTGCTTGTAAAGGAGACACAATTCTTGAAAAATCTGGCACAAATCTCTTTACAAAATTAATATGGCCAAGGAAAGATTGCATAGCTTTCTTGTTATGAGGTAGGGATATTTCGGAAATCTCCTTGATTCTGTCAGGATCAATATGAATTCCAGATTTTGATACTAAGAATCCAAGAATTTTTCCTTCACTTAATGAAAAAAAGGATTTTTTTCGGGTTAAGTGAAATTCCATACCTTTGACAACGTTGGAAGATCTATTTTAAATCTCTAAGATGATTGCTTCGTTTCTTTGAATATACAATTATATCATCCAAGTAAATTACTACTGATTTGTTAACTAATCCCTTGAATGTGATGTACATGGCTCTCTGAAATGTGGTACCAGCGTTGATCAGACCAAATGGCATCTTTTGATATGCGTAAGTGCCCCATTTGGTTCTGAATGTGGTTTTCAATTGATCATCGAGATGGAACAACACTTGGTTGTAACCAGAGAAACCATCTAAGAAGGACATTAATTCTGATCCTGCGACTGCCTACAATATTTGCTCCATGGGAGGCAAAGGAAAATTACCTTTTTGGCAGGCTTTGTTAAGATTTCTAAAGTCAATAAAAATTCTAATGTCTCCATTCTTCTTTCTAATGGAAACCATATTGGAAACCCATTTAGAATGTCGAACGGGAAAAATGATTTTGGCTTTCAATAACTTATTGAGTTCAGTTTTGATCTGGTTTTCTAAATTGGGATGGATCTTTCTGAGCTTTTGTTGGACAGGTTTTCATTGTTTATCATTGGGATAGTATGTTGGATGATAGAAGTGTCATAAGTTTTGAGTTCATCGTAGTTTCAAGCAAAGACACTTTTGTATTGTTTCAAAAGACGAACATACGCTAATTTTTCTTCAGGAGCTAGGCCAAGGCCTAGGTTGATATTCTGTGGTTTGGTATCAGTTCCTAGATTTACTAATTCATAGTTCAAAGTTGAACTTTGCAGTTTTGAATTGGTAGATCTTTTGAGTCGTTCTTTCAAATCATAAAGGTCTTCTAACTTGACTATTGACTTTGGCATAACATTATTAGTGCTATTTTGTTGCAATTGTCTATCATGTTGGTCCTCATCAATTATCTGATTGGTGTAAGATCCTTCAGATGTGAGGAAGCTTACAATATCTGGATCATCGTTGAAAATCCTCCAATTGCTAATGTTATCACGAATCGAGGGTCTAAAGATTAATTCGATTGAAAATCGATCAGGGCTATAGTCTTCTGAAGGAATGAGTTTGGAAGCTACATTAGCTAGGAGTTCTGCACTAGCATTCTGGAGTCTGAGGATTGGTGAAATATTAAATGCTATAAATTGTTCAGTAAGATCTTGAACTAAAGATTGATAATGCTTTAAATTACCTGATAAACAATGTATAGTATTGCGTACCTGTCTGATTACAATTTCATAATCTCCGAAAACTTGTAGATATTTGATGTCTAATCTGATTGCTTTGTATAATCCTTGGACTAAAGCTTTGTATTCTGCAGTATTATTGGTGCAATCGAATTTGAGTTTGCAAGTTAGCATAGTTTTGTTTCCCTCTGGACTGATTAGCACGCATCCTTCTCCTGCTCCTTCATTAGATTTAGAACCGTCAAAAAATAACTTCCAAAATAAAGATTTATTTACAAGAGCATCTACAAAATTAATACATTTAGAACTATCTGTTTGAGAAAAAATTCTATTTTAGATCAAACAGAATGTTCTAAGTAAGGTGAAGTATGAGCATTAAAAATTCCTAAGAAAGAATCAACTGAGTAGTTTCCAATGATATTATTGATGTATGCTACAAGTTCATTTTCTCCTTCCAGTTCTGTTACTATGTATTTCCGATGTTTTTCTCGCTCAACCTTTATCTGATTTGGTTTACCATTATAAGGGAGCCACATGTGCGACCAATTAGTTGCAAAGTATCCATGAAGTTTTTCTGACCAATCTATGCTAAGAATTAAGCCATAAAATTCTGGAATATCTACAACTAAAATGTCGATAACTTGACATACTTTTGGATTAGATTACAGCCTTATGGTAACCTGATTTAATTCGCCGATCACTTCAACTTGCAATCGATCTAGCTGAACTATGTGCACAGCAGATTTTTGCGGTTGAATTTTCAACTTTGCACATATTGATTTTGGTAAAATATTAGATGAAGCTCCAGAATCCACTAAGCAATTATGCAATTTTTTATTGAAAACTTCATAAGTAAGAAGAAATGGGGGAGTATGAGATCTCGACCTTCCTCCAATTAAAGCGATATTTTATAGATCAAATTTACTAATCACATTAGTTGGAGGTCTTCCCATTTCATGGGAAGCTTGAGAGATTACAGGGGCGGGCAAAGGTTTTTCTGGTACAACATGTAATTCTTTCAAAAGTACCTTTTGCTGGTGTTTTAACTTGCTCAATTCATAAAAAGTGATGTTAGCCCTAGTCTTCTTCATGTCTTCTATGATATTATATTCCATTTCATCTGAAACGATCAGCGTTTTTGATGGAGTTGATGAATCTGTTTTGACTGGGCTGGTTTGAGTCGCTTTAGATGTCGTTTTCTTGGCTGCGACTTTATCCTTAGTCATTGATCTTGTGCTCTTTGGCTTATGAGTAGGTTGAGGAGGATCAATTTGATTTCTACTTTGAGTGTTCACTGGGGATGCCTCTTGATCTTCTTCATCTGGGAGGATGAAATCCCACATACCTTGTACCTCTACAACTTCTTCTTCATCGGTAATTTCTTCAGTAGCAATCTCCTCTTCTTCTTCTTTTGATTCAGCACTTGTGATATCATTTGGCAGCTTTGAATCGGTCGAAGGGTTTCTTCTATAAGGTTTGTACGGCTTTTTAGAAGATGTTTCTGCCACTTGTTTCTTAATTTCAACCATTTCATTGGACATGGTTTTCAGAACTTTATGCAATCCTTCTAAATTGAATGGATCTTTCGATTGTTTTTTCTTGGGGTCTTCCTTAAAAGTAACCTTTTTGGATTTTCGTTCCTCTATTGTGTTTTTCTTTTCTAGGGCTATGATACGTTTCTCTACTGCTATTGCTTCCTTCATATTGTCAGCTAAAGTTTTTTTGTTAGCCCTATCAATGAAGATTGCTATGTTTGATGGTAAAGCAGAGATGTACCATCCACTTTGCACTTCTTCACTAGGCTTGGAAGCAGTAGGAATTTTATTTAACAGTTTATTGAAACGTGAATTAAAATCCTTCATAGGTTCTTTTGACTCGGCCCTAAGGATAGACAGGTCATTGATCAGTGTCGTTGTAGACCTGTCATCACCGAACTTAGTCAAAAATTGATCTTGGAAGATATCCCAACTAGTGATAGATCCAGACGATAATGAGAAATACCATGATCCGACTGCTCCTTGTAGAGTATAGGGAAAAATTTGGACGACGATGTCTTCATTGGTAACTCCATTGAGATTTATGGACAACATAAAGTTATTTATATGCTCTTCCACTAGCATGCCTGCTTCATGATTAAACTTAGGTAGCCATTTTTCAGGATGGGCCGGTATTTGACTCAAGGGCGCAGGCATTAAGACCGCCCCTATATTATTCCATGGAGATTGGGCCATCACTGAAATACCAACAGAAGAAAGCACAGAAGATGATCCTTGCGGTTGACAAGATGAGGATATTACGATTCCAGATGTTTGAGAAGGAGATGTGGAAGTTCTAGTGGATTGACGGACAATAATCTGAAGTGGAGGGGTGGATGGTTGACTTTGCAGTGAAGAGGTTGAGATGGATGATGATGATGAAAGAGTCTCGCTATCAGACCCTTTAGGTGATTTTCTTGCTCTCTTCCTTGTAGGTAGAGGTAACTCGGTTGGCTGAACGACAAAATTTTCGCTCTGTAATCTAGTGAGAGGATGAGAAGGGTTATATTGTGAAGTCACACTGCCTTGAGATTTATCAGATCTTTGAGGTGATATTGAAAATTGCTAAAGTTTATGAATCAAATATTCAACTTCAGGAGGTTCAATAGAAGATTCTTATAAAAAGTCAGGGTTTGTGGCAGTGGCTATTGTTCTTTCGACTTCTGGCTCTGGATTTAAATATTCTAAGTGTGATGGGGAATTCGGGGGATATGGTGAGGGATATTTACTCTCAGAATGGTATTTAGATTTTTACTTACTTTCCATTCATAGTTCGGGGCCCTCCTTCTAGCGCCAAATATGTTGAAGCCCCAAAAATCGGGTCTACAACAAGGGGGATACCCACTCAGTCCGGACCTTGGTTAGCAGCTCCTTTTCCGTTTGGTATAGTGGGTCTGACTGGGGATAATGGGACCAATTTCCCAATATGTGTGTGTGTGTGTGTGTGTTGAGAATTGATATTTCCTTTCTAAAAGTTCCTAAATGAAATGTTTTTATTTTAACTCTAATCTAATAACATGCAATTGTATTCTAATAAATAGAAATTTCTAATTCTACACTAACCCGGGATGTAATCTTTTCGTTATGCGATCTAAAATGATTTCAAATAACAATTGATAATAAAGATCATTCAATTGTTATAAGAAAAGAATTCAATAGAGATAAACCACTTCATATAAAAAGTTAGATGAAACAATTGTGAAAAACATATCGCATAATAAGCTGCTTATATATTAAGCGTAAATAAATAGCTATCACCGTAAAAAAGTGCCAAATGATAACTCAAGCATTCAAGCATCAATATATAAAAAAATGAACATGAATATCACTTTAACACAAAGGTAGAAATAGTTAAGGGATAAAAGTACCATTTAGAACTAGTTCTACTAATGAGCTTCAAGCAATAATGACTAATCTCTTCTTAATCCAACATCCACTAAGAGTACAAAAGTGCAACATCAGTAGTAGATATTAAATGCAGATATCAATAAATCCTGTTCCATTCATTCATTAAAACCTCCTCGGAGGGTGAAAAAGTGCATGTTCTGAGGACAAGTTTTTGACAAATTTTAGGACCCTTCTCTAAATGCATGAGAAGGGTTTAAATACTACTAACTAAATCTAAAAATAATTTATTACAAAAATGTAGGATACGGTTTAAATGATTGTCCTCATTTCAGGCAAAAATAAAGCAAAGTTGATACTAACACTGAATCTAAAACTAAAACTAACAACTAACTATTTGTGAATCTGTTCTTTGAGATCGCAAGAGTTCAACATTTGTTTGAGAAGAGTTGGATGGCCGACTTCCAACTTTAATTGTCCCGTGAAAACGGAATCGGCAAGAGTTTGTGCCATCTTCTTGGCATAATTAATGATACATTTGAGAGTCATGCACTGGCTGTGTGGTTTTACCAAGTGTTCCCAGTAAGAATCCCCATTCAACTTAGTTAATATTTTAATTGATTCTACCTTTTCTTGAGCCTTCTATCTCCAGCCTGTCTGCAGTTGTTTTGCTTTCGGTAGATACCCTGGAGTGGTTTCTGAGATTAGATTTTCCTTGTGAAAATTTTCATTTATGCAGTCAATAACACTGTTTGCTGCTGTGGCTGCTTCTTTTGCCGCTTGCTCTGCTTTCCTGATTTGTGCATCCCAATTGTTAAAGAGAATTTCTTTGTGATTGTCATTGATTATTGGTGCACCTGCTATTTTTCCCTCCTTTGTTTCTTGCCAAGCCAAATATTCGGTAACTCTTTTATCAATTAAATCATAATCATGTCATAAGTCTATGAATTGATTAGTGATTTTATCGCTTATTTCACAATAAGAGTTCCATTGTGATATTCTTTGACATAATATTTCCTATTGCTGCAGTAGTTGATCATTTAAGGAAATGGATTCTGTGATGAATTTTGTAAGCTTAGGATCTTCCTTATGCATCTCTTTCATAACTTGTAATTGTTTTTC
Source organism: Pinus albicaulis (assembly GCA_034641835.2). Taxonomy (NCBI): domain Eukaryota; kingdom Viridiplantae; phylum Streptophyta; class Pinopsida; order Pinales; family Pinaceae; genus Pinus; species Pinus albicaulis. The sequence goes on along the minus strand of CM076576.1, from coordinate 5,970,512 downwards.
TCTTTCAGCCAAAATGTTCCGGTACCCTATCTGCATTTGTTGGAAGTCCTGTTGTATTTTTTCAAGCTGTTTCTGTGCTTCGTTGTTGGCATTGGCTTGTTGCAGTTGTTGTTGCAAAACCTGTACTTGATCTTCTTTCTCATTCAGTAATTGTCGTACCTCAGATGCTTTATCAATGGCCGCAGAGGCATATGCTCCTGTGATCTTAGATAATTTGGTGAGATTTTCAGTGGGATCAGTGGTAGGATCTTGCCATAGGATGTCTAATTTCTCTGCATCATGAGAGAGCACATTTTCTAATTTCCTTTTCTTTCTTTGTCTTCTCACTACTTCCTTGTGTTGTGGACTATAAAATACATCAAGAGGAGGAATTTCCTCTATATTTAGCATAAGTTCAGAGGATGGGGTAATGGGAATATGTTCCATTTCTAAGACATTGCTAATTGTTCCTGTGATTATATCTTTTGTTGCCTGTACATTACTCATAAGTGTATGTGTGTTCTGTCCTTCAATATTGATTAAATCATTGAATGTCTCCCATTCTTTATCTAGCTCAGTTCTAACTGATGGTTGCTGTACGATGAGAGGGGGAAGATTTAGCTGTGGAGAGGTCAAAACCTGTTGTTGTGGGAGCTCCTTTGACTGGGCAGTATCCCTTACTGACCCTTCACTTTTATCATGGTCATTTTCAGACCTCTTAGAGTGTTCTGACGTTTCTCTCCCAGACTTAGATTTAGATCTACCTGTGCCTGAACTTCCACTGAGACTAATACTGGGAGTTGGTTCCCTTAAGGGTTCCAAGTGTAATTTATCCAAAGGGATACTAGCTAACTTCCTTTCCCTGTATATCTTGAACTCTTAAAATTCTACTGGAGGAAATCTCATTTGGGCCGAATGTACAACTTCTTTAAGTGTACCTTTCTCTTGGACCATGTCATCAAAAAGATCATCTTCTTTAGAAAACACCTTTATTTTGATTGCAGTAGTGAAATTTTTAGCAATATCATAAGGGTCAAACGGTCTTCTTGGAAATTTGAACAAACGTAAACATGTTATGTTGGTTACTTCTTCGAATGCATGGCCTACATCAAATAATGAAAAGGTTCCACAGGCCACAGGAAATTGTGGCCAAATAGCCTTCTTTTTGTCCTTCAAATCTTTAGTCAAACCTCCTTCTCTGCAGGTTTGATAAGCAATTTCTCGTGCCATGAATTTATCAGGAACATACAAAGGTAAGACATGAGGGGAAGCGAGACTTCCAAATACCCTGACATATGTAAACAGTTCTTCTCCAAACCATCTCGTGACAGGGAGTATATCTACCTCTGCTTCGGGAGAAAATATTGGAGCGTCTTTATCATATAACATTTTGTACAGGGGCAACATAATTCCATGACAAATCATGTAAAAATACGGAGTGAACTTGGAATCCCACAATTATTTATGATAAATATGAATGGGTAAGGGGTCTTGAGTCGTCCATTTCCAACCCATCAAAGGAAACTTGGAAATATAACAGATTGAATCCATCACATATGCAGATAAGTAAAAAGGAGGATAAATTCTCTGAGAAACAGTTCTTTTAGACCGGTAATTCAAAATGGTTGTGGCTAAGTTATCAGATAATATCTTAGCCCAATCCACAACAGTAGCATTAACAATGGCATTCAATAATGGTAGCCATTCAAATGAAAGCGCATAACTAGGCCTCGATTTATGGAAAAATATTTTTCGTACAATGAGCCCTAACCATCTGCAATTTGCTTCGCAATATCGCAGATCACATTATCGCAGATTGCAATCTCATGGAATCGCAATATTGCAATACCGCAATATCGCAAAATCGTTGTATTACAATGTTATTATGGGCCTAGGATGACAATACTTATGACCTTTTATACAAATTGAGGGGTTTAAAATGATAATTATATGTTTTTAGAAGATTGATAAGTCATGATTATTAGTTTTCTGAACAAATTCTTTGACAAACCCTCTGCGCACCTGCAAGCAGCAAAAACACAGTCCGCATCAATTAATGAAAGAGTATCAGTGTCAAAGATGAAGATCCGAGTATAATTGAAGGATTCAATATGTTAATTAAAGCTTAAAGGATCAAGGCATGAACTCTGGAATCAAAGGCCTAATCCACAAATCAGATCCAGAAGACCTCGAATGCCACATCATAGGGGCTAATTGAATCCCCAGCTACCAAAATTTCCACCTATAGCCTCTCTGCCTCGAAGGAATATCCAGATCAAATCTCAGTCAGTAAAATTAAGGCCAAAGGATTATAACAGTTATTAAAAGAAAAATCAAATATCCCAACTATCAGTAGAAGTTATTGTAAATATAAGAAGAGCCTTAAAGTCAATCTTTTTACCCACTAAGCCTAAAAATCAGAAACGGAGTAAATGAAACAGAGTTGTAATTCAATGCATTCCTGCCTTATGCCTTGCATGGTTTTCACGGCTAGGAGTTGCATTTATTATAGAATTAATTACATTTCAAAGGAACTCTTCCACCTCCTCATTTTATTATAAAATCTCCTTGAGGAGCACATTGTAAAATGTTGGTTTTTCACTAGTTGTAATATTGGAACTCTTTGAAATAATACATAGTCTGTCTGAAGTTGAGGAAGAAATTGAAGTCTTGGAAGCTTGATGATTGTTGTGACATGATTGTTCTTGAGAAGGCTCTATCATTGGATCCTTGAGCTCGGTTTTTGGTGATGTATTCTGAACCGTCTACTGTTTTTCATGTTTTCATTATGTTTCATAAATTCTTACTACATTAGGATGAAAATTTTAGGCTAAGAAATGACTCTTGGAAGCACCTTAGACCTGTTTATCCTTCATTGTTTTATGTTTTCTTCTGCTGAGGTATTTTAGAGTCTTTAATATTTCTCTTTAGTCCTCATGCCTGTTTATTTCTTAAATAGTTCAAATATTTGGTTCCAGCATGATTTATGGTTTTCCCTGCTTGTCTGTTGCCACTTGAAAGTTGTTTTTGAAGTCTCCCATTGAAGTACCACTATTTACAGTTAGCCAAGGAGGTATGTTTTGATCATACCCTTTGTCCCTGCTTGAACAATTGTTTCAAAGGTATTTATTGTTGTGATCATAGATGTGTTAGGTGTTCCCTCTTCTATGACTGCAATTATCAGTGAATCTTTTATGTTTTCTAAGTCCTTTGAAATAAAATATTTGAGGAAATAGGATGTGCTCCCAAATATTAGATTTCATTTTGAAAGTTGTCTTGAAATAATTATTTTCTTAAAGTGTGCTTTGTAGAATTCATGGTTAGCCCTGTCTATCAAATACCTCTTTATTGTTCAAGTTATGCCTTTAAGTTCCCTTTGTTGAGAATTCAATTTCTCTTTCCAAATCATTAATGTCCATCTCATTCACAAAACTAAAGGATCCTGTGGCGAAGTTAGATTTTCCCTTTGATATCCCATATCCATTTATGAGCTTGTTATTACTTCTTCTTGACTCCATTGCCCAATGAACCTGACACTTATTCTTTCTATCTATACTACCTAGACCTTTCATCTTCTGTTGTGCCAATACAACCAAACAAAAAACACCTGCACTTAATAACTAGTCTAAAATCAATACTTAAAAGCGAACAAGACATATATTTGCAAATAATTTGATAGATACCTCCCTGAGAACAGGAGGACTAGATCTTGGAACTCTAAAGATTGGTTCTGATGTTGCCTTGTTTTTTGGTTAGCCAATCTATCAAAACACAGGACCCCAACACCAGGGAAGTTCCGACAGCACTCACTTGGTCCCTACACAGTTAAGGAAATTACGGAGGGTGGATCTATTAGGCTAGCTACCCTGTGCTGCGATATGCTACCAGGCTATGTTAATGGTAGCCGGCTCAAACCATGTCGGATCAAATGACTATATGGTCGGCATAGCTGTATAGGGTAGGATATGCCCACCAAAGAAGATGCGTATGACGAAGATACGCGCCAGAAGTGGCCACAAATTTGGAAGCCCGAAGGGAAGCATAAATGTCTATTCAAAGTGCAACAGGAGTGCTGGGAGCCTAGGGGTGTGCTGGGCACACAGGAGGTGTGAAAACTAGCCGTTGGAACAGTAAAATCGGGTAAAAAGCTAAAATTACCATTGAAAGGAGCGGGTGGCCGGCATTTAATGAAGCATTTTTTGGAGATTTTTTACCGTTTATTTGATGGTAAGTTTCAATTAAGATTCACCCGACTGATAGTGGCTCTCTGCGGTTATAAAATGGAAAGGATCGATCGAGAGAGGGTTCTGTATATTTTTCCTTGTTTGTGCTCTTGGGGATTATGACTTAAGACCGTTTGGGCCTATTGTATTTTTTTCATGTCTAAACAGCCTACCCCCTCTAATAGTAGCCACCTGGGGTTGAGATTCATTTTCCACACCAGAATGAGGCCACCAACCCTGTTGATCCCTCGCAGACGATTGCCTCAACAGAACTAGAAACTGAGGAGGTATTAGAGGTTGAATTGGCAGTTGAAGCAGTCATCTCCACGCCACCGCCAGCAGTGAAGAAAGGTAAAGCGAAAGCACAAGGGTCAGGGAAGCCTAAAAAATGGGCTGGGGTAAAACCCTACACTTCTCCCTGCCATATGAAGTCACCAAGATGAGCGGCCTTGGCAGGCTTGCTTAAGACAGCAGGGCGCCCTCTATCTGATCAGGAACATGCCCAGGTCGCCCAACCAATCAATTGGTTGCCACCATTTTTCCGGCCTCGCAGGCCCTCGACCCGCTCACTAAAGAACCTCAATGGCCTGATCACCTACCTGCAGATGCCGGTAACCCTGGGTGAGGTCCCGGTCATTGGTGAACCCTTTGGCAAGCTTCATGAGGTAAAATTTGACGATCATGACTCGGCCAACTATGAGGCCTTTCCCCAGCTGGTACCTGAGTTTTACCTGGAACAGATACTGGAAGATGATGGGGTACAGGTCATCCCTATGCGTTAGGTGTGCATGTTGGCTAGTTCTAGGCTATTAAACCTACTAAGGATGCCACATTTTGGAAACTACAGGGTCACAGATCGCTTGGTGCACTAGCTACTCGCCTTGGTCCATGATGGTAGCTTGTGGATCCGGGACCCAATCCCTATTGACGCTATGCTAATTCACTGAATTACTGGCCTCCCTATGGAATGGCCCAACCCGATGCTGTGGGTGGGCAAGAAGTATGAGCAGAATATTGCTGACATCGTGCATGAGACTTACCATGTACTACAGAATACTCAGGGATTCATGATCAGTACCATCAGTGACTTGGGGACGTAGATGGGTAAATTGTTGCTAGCATGCAAGTTAATGTGTAATTTCCATGCCGCCACCGTCCCCACATATGTCATTCAGTTGGCAGGACAGTGTGAAAAAGGAGTTTTCTTCAATTAGGCCCAGCACCTATGTAACGAATTTTTGGGAAATGTTCGCGAAGCCCAGGATCAGGGGCGCCCATTCTGTTATTCTTGGCTATTTTTGCTCATTGCAGTGGTCACATGGGAAGCATCGGAAGAGGCAGTCTTTCTCAATCTCACTCCTGAAATGTGCGAAGGCACGCGCTACGCTAACTTGTGGGATTCCAAGGACAAGCAACGTATCGAGGACAATCAGGTCTTCTGGGTCTTTTTTCAGAGTAGCTTGGTAGCGGCCATCAATTCCCGACCACGTTTGTCTCCATCATTGTATGAAAAGTATAAAACCATCCCATAATTTCAGATCACCATGCACCACATCCAAATCAAAGCGCGCAAAGATAAAGCCTGGGTCTCACTCCCATATATGGCTGCGGACGAGGATATTTATTGCATCGTCACTACATGCTCTCCGCAGTGGAAGATTGGGTTCAAAACCGGTACGGTGGGAACCATAGGGGCGAGTGCTACAAAGGTTACCGCGACTACCACAGCCAAAGGAACTGGAGGATCAATCAAAGGCACGGGGAAATAAGAGACCGTAGGATCACGGCGAGATTCGCAGCAGAAAAGGCACACCGTAAATAACGTAGACAAACATAAGGAATTGCGACCAGATAAAAACATAGAGAAGGATGCAGAAATTTCATCGCAAAAGGGGTTGCAGTGAAATATGGGTACAAAGGGCCAGGAGACAGGAGGTGATGACTCCCCCAGAGGAACAAAGCGCACAGGTGAAACTGCTAAAGGGCCACAAAAGAAGTAGCACTCTCAGCGAACAGAATGCGATGAAACATTTACACTTACAGACGGTGACCTAGAACAAATTGCAGATGCGGTCACCTGGGCCACAAAGGATAAATGGTTGGCTCTGGGAGAGCAGCAGAAAGCCATGGTCAACTCACTTCAGACCGAGCTCCAAGCCCTGCAAGTGAAAACGGATACATTTCAAACTAGTTTGATTTAGGCCCGCTCAGCCTCCATAACTAGCAGCACAACACTTGTTTTAGTAGAAAGTCGCCTCTGTCCCCTACCGGGCGTAACCCTCATAGTAAGTCCCCCCGACCTGGGAGTGCAAGTCCAGGCCTACGCAGAAGTCCAGTTGGATCTAGCTAGGTTTCCACATGATTCACTGCAGGTCCTACATAGCTCTTTTTTTAGAGAAATTCAACACAAGGACCATCAGGTCCATGAGCGGCTCAGCATAGCAGAGCAGACCATTATAGAACAGACGGTTGAGGTAACCAAGGTACATTTTGCGCAGATGGAGCTGGAGAATTTAATTGGTTGACTCTGCATAGAAGTTACAAATGAAATACCAGCCACAGCTACCCCCCAGGCTAAGATTGAAGGGTTGGTCGCAGCCTTAAGAGCCTGACGAGCAGAGGTCTAGATCATAAAAACTCAAATGGAACAAAAAATCGCAGACTTGCAGGCCAAGTTGTAGCCCGAAACACCTTCGAAGGTCAGGGCCCAGTGAGTTGCACTGGCTACAGCTGCCACAGATGTGATCACAGGCCAAATTGCTCAGGGCGCCCAATTATTAGATACAGCAATGCAGCTCTGGACCAAGGTACAACGTGATCCGCTCCTAAGGGAAATTAATCAAACATTGCGCCAGAAGGAAGAGGAGTTCGATCAATTGGAGGCTACCTTGATCACATTAATCCCTGCCCATCATTTGGCCCGACTGCGCGCTAGCCAGGCCCTCAGAGACGACATGGAGGCCCTTTGATAGCGGAAGCAAACGCTGAGTAATCAACTTAAGCCATGGGTAGACGAGGCCCTCAAGCTATCCCACGATGTTGATGTTGTTGTAAAACAGTTGAACCAGGCATTGGAGAGTGTCCCAGCTGCTACAGAAGGCCCAACTTCATATAAGTTGGTAGAGATAGCTCAGACTGCTATTGTGCAAAGCGAAGAAGTGTTGCCACCATTAATCGATGCAGTCCATGGAAGCAACATTTACATTCTGTAGGAGATGGATGGACAACCTTATGGTGGAGGGCCTATCAATGGCAGGTTTTTGAAGCACTATTCCTCTTAAGTCCTGCTAATCTTTCATTCCATTGTATATATTCCATTTTTTATATGTTTTTCTGCTAATAAAGACAAGCTGATCATCAAGCTTGAGCCTGAGGTGAAGGCCATTAGAGTTTGAAGGAAAGCTTGGCAAATTTCAGAGTTTTTGTTTTCAAAAAGATGGATAGCACTGGAACTACAGGTTCTTTGGTGTACCACAGGGGCACACCATCCCAAGTGGAGCCATTGTTATCACTCAGAAAGAAAGAAAATGAAACATCATTTTACATAGTCTTAGAGGTTCATGTGTCAAAGGTATGGTCATAGAATTTGTTTTTCATTACTTGGTAAAGGAAAATTTTAAACTTTTCTTATTAGCCTATCCTAAGTTCCAAACCCACCCCCATTCAAGTCTTTTCATGTCACATTAGTCATTATTTCTTGAAATATTTTATTTCCCAAGCTTACAACTTTGAAAAGGTCATTTTAGCCAAGAATTCCTACTTTCATAGCAAATTACATAGAAAAACGCACTTTTAGCTACGAAACTGCTAATACTTTCATAGCGAAACTGCCCAAAAATACACTAAGTATGTTATGAAAGGAGGTATTCTTGTGTGTCTTTTAAAAATAGGTTCTAGGTGTCATTCAATGATTGAAAGGGTTAGGGTATATGCCATTCGAGTCAGTTAGGGTTAAATTAAGGTACAATGGTCATGGTTGAAGTCATTATTACCATTTTAAGCATGTATGAGTCATGATTATGCCATGAGTTTTCATCGAACTTTAAAATATTTCCCAATTGAGTCATTTATCATTCTTCACTCCCTCTTTGCATGTTATTGAGCTCTGAAGAGCTATTTCACTAAGCCCAAGTTGTGGCTGGAATTTTCAAAATTTTGTAGGTATCACCAATCAAGCGAGGCAGAGAAGCACATAAAAGTACAATGGCTGCAAAGAGGAAGACCAAAAAATGTGGCCACTATCACAGATATGAGTCATCAGACATGAAACTGATAAATGAAGACCCAACAACTTCAGAAGTTTTCAAAAGAACAGGGTGTTCGTAGTTTTTCCAAAGATTGCAAGGTTTCCATGTACAGGTTTCTAAAGAGTTTTCCCTAAATTTCAATGGGACAGCTGCAAAAGTGGGAATGTTGAACCTCACTATAACACCAAATACTATTGCAGCAACAGCAGGAATTCCAAGAGGGGGAGAACAATGGTTCAAAGGTTTCAAATTCAACATGCAGGACTGTAAGTAATTTATCAAGCTAGAACATAGTGAGGTTGACCTTACAAATGCCATTCCAAGGAGATACATGAAACACAATTTCTCAAAGATATTATTTATCATTCAGAAATACTTCACTTGTGAAGGGAGGTATCATAAGGTGTATTCTTACCACTTCAGGCTTCTACTACATTTTGTTGGTAAAAAATCTCTTGATCTACCTTTTTACTTACATAGAAGCTTATAAAAAATGACAGATAAAGTTCAAGATATATCTGAAGGAAATTAAACCTCACCCTTTCATCATGGTTTAATCAAGTTGTTGGTTTTAGAGGAGTTAAAAAGAGTAGGCAGAGACTGGTCTTTTTTTCTATTTGTCAGTGGTTTTGAATTGGATGCCATTAACCCTAAAAGAACTCCTAAACCTAGAGGTATACCATCACCTTTAGTGGCAGAACAAAGTGAACCATTAGTGGGAGAGAAAAATGAGTCCATAGGGGCATAGCAAAGTGAACTAGTAATCATGGAAACAGAGCAATTGTAGAAACTTGATACACCTATTGTTTCACCTGCAAAACAAAAACCAACTATGAGAAAACCTGCAAAACAAGAGCCAACTATGAGTAAACATGGCAGCAAAAGGATTACAAGAATCGAAACAGTGGCTAAGGGAAATTTAGAAGACATTCTGCATGCTATTGATATTGAGGAAACCCCCATAGTCCAAGCTGAAGATATAGATGAGGGAGGAAAGAAACTCAAGAAATCCAAATCATCAAAGAAGTTAGCGTTTGAAGGTGAGGATGTAGGTTTCATGTTTCAGGCTAGGAAACCCATGACAAGACATGCCAGAAAACTCTTGGAAAATAGTAAATAAGTTCAGACGGTCACTAACACTGTCCAGCCACCACCAAGTATCATTGACCTATCATCACCTGCAAAAGAAGATCCAATCATCAAGAAAAAGAAAGGAAAGGAGAAAATCATTGAAAAAACAGAGATTGAGGTCCTTGAGGAGAAGTTGAAGTTATAAAATCATGAAATAGCAGTCTTGAAGAAACAGGCAAGGAAACATAATGCTCAAAAAGTGCAGTTTGAGAAAATGAAAAATATTTGGGAAGAGCAGGTTGATAGTGTGTCAAAGATCTTAGATTATGCACAACAATTAATCAAATGGACTCAGCCATTGAGAAGAGAGGTGAATCATGTTAGATAAATTAACCTGCACTTGAAATATAGCAACAGAAAACTGAAGCACCAAGTCAAAGACCTCCAAGAGCAGTTAGAATTGATCCACGAGGAGCTGGAGAAGAAGCGCTTAAAGATGATTGTACTTGAGGAACCCATAGCTCAACTCATCATTAATGAAGAGGAAACACCTCAAGGCTCTTAAGTTGAGTTTGATTATGTTTTAAGAGGTTAATGGCATTTTGAAAGCCAAGTTTCTACAGCTATGGGTTACCTTTTTGAGACAGGGTCAAAATCTGGAAATTTTACAGTTGTCCACAGTTTCGTAGCGTTTCCTAGGCTTGAAGCCAGGAAAAAGCTACGAAAAATTGTGTAGCTTTCTTTTTTCTTCTAAAACCACTTTTTACAGTTTTCAAGGAGTTGAAATGGTAGTGATGATGTGTCAGGTCATGATGGACACTATGGAATAGCAAAGAAGTAGAAATTTTGAGTTAAAAGCCATTTTTTGGATGCTACGAAAGCATGCTATGAAACTGCTCTATTTTCGTAGTGAGCTGTTTTAAAATGTTTCTGATCAGTTTAAAAGTATTTTTGGACAGGTGAACACATCCATCAGATGAAGGGACCTTGCCTCCAAAAATTTATGACTTGAAGACCATGAAATGGAGACAGCTCATCAGCTGAAGCCTTCGTTGAAGATAGGGTCTTGTCTTCCTGAAAAATAAGGTTTTTTTTCCTTATCTTGAGGAGGATATTTAAGATGTCAAGTAGTGATGAGCTATGTCATAGCTTATTCAAACATGTGAGGCTTATTTTTCAGATATGTAATTGTTTCAAAAGATAAGGTAGTTTTATGTAATAAATAGGAGTTTGAGTCCTATTAGGAAAAGGTCTATTTTAGAGTATAGTTGTCATTTTTTGATTAAAAGACATGTTTTTCTGTTATGTAAGGTGTCATTACAAGAGTTCGATGAATCTAGCCAAGAGGTAGATCATCTCTGATGTAATAAGGTCTATTTAAAGGTAGATTATCGAAGTTGCAAAGGGTTGGAGATTTGTTTGCACCATATGTAGCTGTATGTAATTTGATTGATATCAGTAATACAGAGGACTTCTTCTTGACAGACCTGAGATTCTCATGGATTTTTTAATGCCTTTTTTATCTATATTTTTATGTGTACTATTTGTAGTAGATTTCATCTTTATTACTTAGAATTCATATGTGTATGCTCTGACCTCCTTTGTTTATGAAATGACTGTGTTTCCCTATGTTCGATGTGTAATTTTCCTTTGTTAAAGACTCTTATCTGTCTCAGCTTCCATGTCAAGGAACCTTACTCACTGAATCTACTGATTTGTTGACTCCATAAGCCCAATGGTTGCAAGCTTGCATTGTTTTCAACCTACATACACAAAAATAAAGTTACTTTTTAAATATAGTTAGCCATCTAATCCTATCATTATCTAATATCATAAACCCCTGTGAGAGAGCCCTCTCAAACTGAAGAGGCTAAGCTTCAGTCAAAAGCTGGTTTGAAACACTTACATAGAGTTTTCTGATCAACAACTAATCAAGTGCAATTTTGTGATAACAGGAACAACAAATCCAGCTAGTATGACTGCTTCCTTCCCATACATCAACTGGAATTACGTCTGATTGTGTAGTTGCTCACCGTGGTTCTGTAAGACCATAATGTGGCTAGTATTATCTCATCCCAGTCGTCTCGGTTTGCACCACAAATTTTTGTTAGACCCTTTTCCAAGATTTTTTTAAATGCCTCTACAGTTCCATTTTCCTGTGGGTGATAAAGACTGCTTTTATGGTGTTGTATCATGAAGTTTTGCAGCAGCAATTTGACTGTGGCATCGATGAAATGTGTGCCTTGATCGCTTGTCAAACTCCTTAGACAATCGAATCTCGTAATGATATTTTTGAAAATGAACCTAGCTGTTGTGTATTTTTTACATTCCTTTACTGGTGCTGCCTCAACCCACCTGTTAGATATTCAGTTTCGATTATTATATACCTTTCTTAGGAATGGCATGCAATTGGGGCTATAGGTCCTATAAAATCAACCGCCCATTTTTTAAATACATGTACCACTCTAACGGGTTGTAATGGTAGCTAGTATCTGTGTGAAGGTTTTCCCATTCTCTGACATATGTCACACTTTTTTACATACTCTTTAGCATCCTTATGCACTATGGGCCACCATACTCTTGCTTGTAATATTTTTCTTGCGGTATAATTTCCTCCAAGATGTCCTTTCGCAAATCCATTGTGGCACTACCACATGATATATAGTCTTTCATGGTCTAATACACATCTTCGCAGTACCTAGTCTAGTCCCATCTTGTATGACTAGATTGTAATAAGATGGTAATCAGCTGCTCTAACAAACAAGTGTTTTCTTTGTACTGTTGTGCATTCTTCCGGGAACTTTCCTGAAGCCAAAAATGTTGCTATTAGCTGTAAGTAATATGGCATAGCCCCTACGCGAAATAAATCTGTATCTGGTAGTTGATCGTCGACAGGCCCTCCATTCTCTCCTGATTCCAATCTAGTTAGATGATCAGGTCCCACATTCAATCTCCCTAGGTTCACTATAACTTCGAATGTGAACTCTCGGAAAAATAATAACCATCTGCAAATTCTACCTTCCATGACTAGCTTTTTTACCAGATACTTTAAGGGTGAGTGGTTTGTAAAACATTTGAAGGAACCCCTGAGAAAGTAGTAACGAAAATTCTGGAGGGAGTAGACCATTGTGAGAGCTTCCCTTTCCATGGTGGTGTAGTTCTTTTCTGCGGTTGACAGTTTCCGGCTTGCAAAATACACTGGATGGTCTACATTTGTTTCCCCAAGTTGCACTGGCACGCCCCCCAATGTACTTCCTGAAGCATCAATGTGCACATGCAAATATTTGTCCTAATTAGGATATGTCAGGACAGGTGCACTTTCTATTATTTATTTTAGTGCATCCAGCACTTTACTTTAGTCCTTGGTCCATAAGAACTGTTCTATTCTCCTTAGCATCTTTTCCAATGGGGCTGTGATGTGGGCATAGTCACAGATAAATATTTTGTAGTAGCATGTATGACCCAACAAAGACCTCAGTTGCTTAATATTCTCTAGAGGGTACATATTGACAATTTCTGCAACTTGGCGGGATCCACACATACTCCTTCTTTAGAGACCACATGCCCCAACAATGTTCCAAAGGGGACTGCAAAGATGCTCTTCTTTATGTTCAATGAGTTATGGAGTTGCGTGCACCGATCAAACACTATACGGAGTAAACTTGCATGTTTCTTCAATAAATTGTATACAGTCTAGTCATCCATGTAATCTTCCAGAAACTTGTGTATGTATTCCCTTAATGTGGCTATGACTATTCTTGAGAAAATTGTTGGTGTGTTCTTCAATCCAAAAGGCATCACATGATAAGCATAGGAACCACATTCGGTGGTGAATTTGGTTTTATTTTTTTCCTCCTCTACTATCCTGACTTGGTGATACCCAGAGAAATTGTATATGAAAGAATAGGCCTCATTTCCTACTAAATTATCCAACATTTCATTGCTAAATGGTGTCAGAAAAGGAGCGTGCACATATGTGTTGTTAAAACTCTAGTAGTCTACACACACTCTTATCTCTTACTTTTCGTTCTTGTTCTGTATGACTATGGGACTGACCCATTATGCTTCCTCTACAAGGAAAATTAGCCCCACGTTTAGCTTTTTTTCTATCTCCTTGTTCATCTTTTCTTTTACTCTTGGATTCAACCGATATGGCTTGTGCTTCACTGGTATGGAATCCAATTTCAACATTATGTGCATCTCCCCCAAGTCTCCTTTGATGCCTTTTAGTTCTGCTACAGAACAGGGAAACAGATCTTCGTATTCCATTAGCAGATCAAAAATCTCTTTTGTCGTTTCTTCATCCCAATAGTCTCCAATAGAAGCTAACTTGGGTTTCTACGCACTCTCGATATTACGTTTTGTTATCTTTAGCAGAAGTAGGTGCAGTCTCTCTGTAGTAGGCTCATCTTGTATTTTCTGGTCCCCTTCCTTTTCTTCAAACGATAGATGTCTCAGGTTTTCCATATCATCGTCATCCATTTCCTGATCTAATTCACCACAAGCTACTACCTCTCGGTAGCTTGATTCAGGTATCTGCCTTAAAGAAGGTAGTTCTCCAGTCTCTATGGGTCTTGGGGAGAAAAAAAATGCCTTTCATGGCCTGCAAGGCATCTGTGAGTTCTTGATTGTCTTCCACGAAATAAAAATTGTTTATAAACCTATCTACCAATAGTTCCCAGTTATTGGTTTGTCTCTTTTTTCTTCCGTAAGGTACCAGGCTTGCGGTATGGTGTCCAACAAGTGCACAAAGTTATGCACCCATAAGGATTTGGGATATTTCTCCAGATCACATCGCTCCTCAAAATATTTTATATGGGCTTGGGGATCTGAAGTTCCTCAGTACTTTTTCTCTGGTTGTGGACCCGTTGACACTTGGAATCTCATTCTCAAGGCCTTCACAACCTGTTCCCAACTATGAAGGTAGTTGCAGTGGTTTACCCACCACCTCGCCGAAGTTGATTGCAACGCCACGTCCATTAGAGGAACCTTATGCTCCTCTAGGACAATATCTTCGACTTTATTAATGAAAGTATTGACAGTTCCCATGCTAGTAAGGGTGGGGTAACTCCTTACCTCTATGCCAATCCAGTTGACTTCAGGAATGGCATAACACCTTCTAGTGTTGACTTTGTACCCTCCTTGCTGCCAGTCATCCCATGTGACTTCAGACCCCACGTTGAAGCTCTGGACACACCACCGGCTTCTTTTCCCTTCTGTCGTTGGGTTGATGTAGTATATCTTTTCCCCGTTGTCATCTGACACAGTTGGTTTAAGAGTCCTGCATCCTCTCTGGTGTCGACATTGTCTGTGTACTGAGGTCCTTGATATGCATCTAATGGTTGAACCACTCTAACTTCGTCATCTTCAAATATCATTCGCTATTTCTTTAAGTCAATGGCTGTGTAGTTATCAAATTCCCATACAATCCCTAACAAAGCATGGTATGGGTATTTATCACCCATGATATCAATTACCTCAAAATCAGTATAAGTATTTACCCCTACCACATCCACTTAAACATCTTCTAGTATTCCCACACACACAATACAATATTGATTTTCCATTCGTATCTGTATGGGGTAAAACGCCAGCTTAGGCTTACCTGACACTTCCCATGTTTTTCTTCATAATATATTTACATCTGAACCTAATTCCAATATCGTGTCCCTTATCTGGAATCCCGCAAATTTTTCATTTATTTAGAATTCCTTCCCAGTTCTTCTTTTGTTTCTCTTCACCCTTCTCACATGCCTTTCTGGAAGATTGGCATTGATCAGGATTGTATGTTCCATTCCTTCTTCCACTATCGTCTTCAAGTTTTGTTTCAGTTGTTCCATCATTTGTACATAGTTCACAATGCTCAGGAATATTCAGAACCATTCTTCTATGGGCGTACCTTCCATTTCAACCTCTCCTCCTTCTTTCACTGGTTGTATCTACTGCAGGTCTCTATGGGTCCCTAATTTTAAAAACGTCTCCACCACTTCTCTGAAGTAATGTTTTTGTTGTTCAGAGTCATAATATTTCTTTGGCAACGCCAATTTAATCAAATTTACTGGTTCCATATCTCTTTCATATTCTCTTGTCTTCTTTCCTCCTCTGGTTATTATGGCCACACTCCTAATATTGGTTCTGCATTCACCAAGTTAGCGCCTCGCAACCTATTTATTTCTTCCTATCTTTTGATTAATTTGGGAAAATTTTCCATGTCATGTGCATTTACTCTACACTGAGAGCACCATGCTATTATTGGTAACAGGCATTCCCTTGCGACATGGCCCTCTTGATCACAGTTTTAGCATATCAGGGGCTCTCTTCCTTCCATCCTACCCCCTCTCATTCCTGGTCCTCCTCAACCCCTCTGTTAGGCCTCTGTAGTTTGAAATATTGGCAAGTACAAACGCTGCAGAGCCTACATCAAAACCACTTTGGAATCTGAGGACCTAGCCATCCTAGATTCAGAGAGGGATCTCTCTATGTATGTGTTTAAAGATATGATATTTAAGGCTTGAAGTGTGATTTTAGGCTATTTATGAAGAACAAGGTTTTTTGCTTTTTTTGGTTGGGCAGGATAACATGAAGATTAAGGAAGTATGTATGAAGGGTGAAGGTGTAAGTAAATGAAGGAATGGTTCGGCTGATAAGACAAGCAAGGAACAACATTAATCCATTGGGATATGGAGTCATAAGAGGAATTAATTGCACAACAAGGTTCAAGAGTGGTCCATGGTGCAAGTCATCTAAGTCAAAGGATCTCTTTAAGTTGAATTTATGGAATGAAACACTAAGAAATGGAGTGAAAGAATTAAAACACATGAAGAAACAAAGAACATTCTAAGATCAGGTAAGTACTTTTAAAATAGCCTGCTTTTGACATGCACTTAAGGAAAAACACAAAATTAATCTAAGATCATGTAAGAGCTTTGAAACTACCCTGCTTTTGATGTACTTTCAACAGAAAACATTAAAAAACAAAGAATAGCTTAAAATCAAGTAAAGACTTTTAACTTAGCCTGCTTTCAGCATATTCAAAAGGAAAACATTCATGATAAACATAAAAAGTATTCTAAGATCAGGTAAGTACTTTTAAACTAGCTTGATTTCAACATACTCTTCAGGGAACTTTTCAAAGCAACTGTTGGAGAAGAAATTAGAGGACAGGGCAAACCATAAACTTCTCTAGCTCAAATTTAATTAGCAGACTTATCAAGGACATTCAAAGACAACCTCTCAAGATGTACTCAGGAAACATGGGCTTACCAACACTTCACTGGTTATACTCTATTGAATTATCTTTAAATAAACAATCAACAAAAAACATAAAGGATAAAGATTTATCAGTGAGACTTAGGGTACTTCGGAAGTAAATCCTAATCTATATTTGTTGTTCTTTATCAGAGAATAGTGGACAGAATGAAAACATAAAAAAAAATGACAATTACAGTGAGAAACACATCACCATTGACATAGACCAGGATCCCATAAATCATCTATTTGTATTTGATGTTCAAAATAGTTACAATCTTCAAGTCCAGTGGGTCTTTACAGCTTCAAACTTTTCATCTCAGCTTATGTTTCTTCAATTACAAAACAGAGCTACAACAGCTTCAAAAGTTATTTACATGCAACAGGTGTCTAGAGACCAACCTGTAAATTGTCTTCTACAGAAGTATTTATAGAATAAATGAGGAGGTGGAGTGTAAGAAGGGTTCATTTGTTCAATTAATATAGAGTAATCGTGCATTGACCTTTGGGAGGCCTAAGGAAAAAATATTTCAAGTGCTCATCTTTTTTTTAATGATTTTACATTAAATTTCATCAACCTTAGTTACTATTGTTGACTTTGGGGACTTTGGTAGGCTGGTCATAAATTCTGAGCTGTCTTCGGCAAAAGATCTCTAACTGTGCATTCATTGTATATTCTTTTGAGAAAACAAATCTGCAGGTGGCATTTTGAGGAGTAATAGCCTCGATGATGTGGCTTTCGAAGGCTCTTAGTTTATTTTTCTGTCATGGTGGCTTTCGACACTGCTTTAAGCCCTGATTCTTCTTTTAAGACTGATTATGCCTTTATAATCATCTCGGAGTCCTTAATCCTGATCTTCTGACTGTGTTCACCTTTTCACTGTGTTTTAACAGTAACACAATAGGATTTAACCCTTTAATCCCTCAATATGTGCTATATCTCTTTGTTGTCGGGGTTTTAATCCTTTGCACTTTAATCTTTGCTGTTGATCCCTTCATTTATGCATAAATCTTCAAACTGTGTATTAACCACCAAATTGTCGGATTCAATATTTAAACTTCATTTTTCTTTAATTCTTCGATCCTCTCCTTCTTTCCTTAATGTTTTTCCTTTATCACTGTGGACAAGGGAATCTTAGTGCGGTGGAGGGTTTCAAGGGTATGACCAGCGATTACGCAGCACCATCCAAACCCGCAGATGAAGCCAGGAAACCTTCTACCTTCATGATTTAGCCTTCAAACATGGAATAATTTGGCTCTATCTTTCTACGAGTTCTGGACAGGGTTTCCGCTCCAAAAACTATGGTAAAAACCTGCAACAAACCACAAATATCGTTATAAAAAACTGCAATGGAGGGGTTTGATTGCTTACGAGGTTGATGGAGTGGAGGAGAGATGCAGAGGGGGGTGATTATGTAGGCGGAGGAGGCTTATGGAGGAAAATAGGTGAAAATCCAATTCAAACTGTATTTGGCGCGAACTGGACAAAAGTGGTTTTTGAAATACCATGGGTGGTTATCGCGCAACCCTCGGGCGGTAAGTGGTTTTACCGGAAGGGAATGTGATTCCATTGATCACTTGTCACGTGGATTTTTCGATACCGCCGGTATCACACCACTTTGGAGTGTTAAACCTCGGGCGCAAAAATTATGCAATATGCCGCCACAACCGTCGGATGAGGGGGATGAGATCTGACGGTGCGGATCGGGCACAATGAAGAAACTGCGCGACGGGAGTGAAAGTGGAAGACAGGTGGTAGCATTCGATGGGGCGGCGTTGTATGTGGTGGATGGTAGGCCCCGGGGGAGTTGGGTCATCAGGTTGGATGAGGATCGTCAGATCAAATGGATCGACGGAAGAGATTCTTCGGCCATAATGAATGGATGCAAGATTTGGATGGAAGAAAGGTAAGAAAGGAGGCATGATAGCCGTTGATCTTTAAAGATCAATGGTTGGGATTACTTTGTAAAGTGACAAGGCGGGGATAAGGAGAAAGGGAAATGGAGGAAGGGAAGGGCGAGGTTCTATGGGAGAACACGGAACCGAGGCTAAGGGGAAGAGGGGCTTATCGTATCGGGGGAAAAATTATAAAGAAAAAGCGGGTTTATAAAAAGAAAAAGGCCGATGTGATAAAGGGGCTAAATGTTTTTAGGCACCCGGTTGCAGGGCCAGGTTATATGGTGGAAGGGGTCGGGGCTTTAAAAACCAAAGGGGCTTAAGGCCTGTGTGTTTTAACAAAAGGCAAAATAAGTGGGTTTTTGTGTTTTCAATGGATTTTATTGGGGTTTTTCCAGTTTCGTCAAAGGGAAAGGAAGGGTCTCTAACCATAAACAAGGAGTTCTACGGTTTTAAGGGATTTTTTAAAGGTTTTTTTAAGCGGAAGGAAGGGAAAATGATAAAGAGAAAAAGAGCTTTTTCAGAGGAAAAATGGAGGGTAAAAAGGACCAAAATGAGTGAATGAAATGATGAAAAGGGGTTGTTTTAGGGACCAATTTTGAAGGGGGCAGCAGGTTTAACTTGGTGGTTTTCTTTTAATGAAACAGCAGTGAAGATTACTTTCTAAGTTCAAACAGCACAAGAAGACTTCAAGAATGAGCAGTTTTTGCAAGAAAACAATCTCTTGAAGGCTCAGGACTTATTTTTAGCCATCATTTGCTCTAACAAAAATTTACTAATGGCTAACAGTGGCTCCACTTGGGGATGGAAGCTCCTTGGAGGTGTCAAGAATCTTCAGAATTTGATCTCTGGGATGTAGACCCGTGCCTTTATCCATTGACAACCTATTCTTCTTTGATCATGCAGCTTTGAAAGATGATGAGTATTTATATCAAACAGAGTTATTTCCTAAACAAATACCTACACAGCCTACTTCTTAACATTTTTTCTTTACCAGGTGCATTTGGACTTGTAGACCTTGAACATCAACATTTTATTCTTTTTGAAAACAGGAAAAACTAATCTAAGTCTACCCTTATTTCTTCCATGAGTTCAGATTAGACTGTTGAACTCATAAATTCTCTACCTAAGATACTATCTACCAAGATTAGATTGTCTGGCAGATTTTATTCTCTATTCTTCTAAAACGGAAATTTAAACATAGTCAAATTAGGGTTAGACTTTCTGATTTGCCATGATGTCTATTGCAGGGAATATTTTAGGGGCGAATTTTAGCCCAAAGGTGAATTTTAAGGGATTTTAAATTTTATTAGGGCGAATTTTTTATATAAAACCCATTTTTTATAGTTTAATAAAGTTAGCCCAATAAATATTTTAAAAATAATTAATTATTTAATATTAGCCCACCAAAAAAAGTGTGCACAAAACTGGAAACATGAAATTCGCCCCCAATTTTCTAGATTTCCATGGCATTTGCCCCATTTTTTCACTGGTTCGGAGAGGTGGCTGGGCTTTGTGCACACCGATATTCTTGCTCGCTGATCCGACTCTCTTTGGTCCGTTAGGGCCTCCCATAGTTCGTATATATCAGAGAATCGAGATACACTTCGAAAGAGATGGTGTTGTGGGAGATAACACTCACCACAGCCTATGTGCTCGGCCTCAAGTGCATGTACAAGCTCGCTTTCAGACTCCAATTCCGACTAATAACACAGAGGCACCACACTTTTCGCCAGTTTTTTCAACGGTATGCACCTTCCTTCCCTTTCTTGATTTCAAGATCTCTGTTTCAAGATGACGTTGGTAAGTATTTATGAAATTTTCAGCAAAAGATATTTCACAATTTTGATGTGTTGGTAAGTATTTCTGAGTTCATATTTAAGTACAAAAATATTATATATGTTGCTCACAAGAGACGTGATCCTTAAATGCAAAGAGAGTATGACAGAATGGTTGTATCGCTAATACTGGATCTTCATATATTAGATTGATGGGTTCAAAAATAGATGATAAAATATGTTGGGTTCAAACAGTAACATTTACACTGTTGATAGTATGCTTTAATGCATTAGATGAGACCTCTGTGGGCACACTCTCTTGCAATGATGTTAGAAACCAAAGATTTCAACCAAATCATCCTCACCACTGTCAAGGTCAAACAGATGAGGTTAGGATCTACAAATAAAAGGTGCTCTGCCATGTATATATAACAGGTTGAGTAAATAGAGCCTCCAGGTAATGAGAACATTGTTACGCATATATGAGAAGAATTAGGTGATCTTTCTGTGATCCAGTCCAATGGGTTTTGGCTTAGGAAGAGAGGGATCACCACACTGATAAAATTTCTAAGGGATACAATGAAGATCAAAGAGAACCCATAACACATGCCATACACCATGAAAGTAGGTATGCTACTGGATCTAAAGAAAATAAACAAGTTTAATATGCAATTGAGAGTAAGATCTCTTGTGACTCTTGGGATTTGAATTTGTAGTAGATTTTAGTTGTGAATAGGTTAATTTCAAGTCTTGGAAACCTATTGCCATTAAAATACCTTGACTCAACTATCACCTTATACAATGGTAGGAAACTACTCTGTTCAATCCTTGAATTTCTTGAGTTGATGTTGATATGGTGGACTAGTGAAGGGAATTCTCCTATAGGTGTTAAAAGTTTCATTACTAGGGACTTTTCCTTTAGAACTTTACAATGATTTTAGATGTACGAATATATTGAAAGAACCTAAACCTTTATATGGTGGTTCAGAAGGTCTTATGCAACCTAAAATACCTGGGTTTAGCCTATGTGTCATTAAGGCCTCCCTTGCAGTATACCTGTAGATGCACCAAGGGTGTTGGTGATAAGAAAGCTTGGTGGATATTCATTGACAAATCTTGTGCAAGCTGGACAACTCGCAAGCATCCATGCTAGTCTAGCTACTAGTCAGCTGTGCATACACATGTTATATGTGTGGATATTCGATATGCAGTCAGGACAGGAGCCTTTTCACCTGAAAAGAAAACAACTTAAGTTTCAGGTCTCTGTTCCTGCCCAGGATAGCACACATAGAACATATTTAGAATAAATTTGGATACTTATCCTTGGCTAGAATATGGGCCTTATCCATTCCTCAATGCTATGCTAAAAACCAGGCATGAAAGCCTCTAGTCAAGCCCTTATGCCCTCCAGATTTTTCAAAAAGGAATATTGTGGTACTCTGCCCTCAAAATCCATCAACCTGTCTTCGAGCAAGACAATTCTTGAAATTGGTTCTATACAATATTAAGGTTAGGATAGCTACCCCAATGAACAGAAATTGAACAAGTGCAGGAGAAAAGAAGAAGAGAAATAAAATACCCTGCACCATGGGGGAACGTCCCATTCACCAAAAACAGTAACAAAAACCCCTTCATTGCTCTCCCAGTGATCTAGATACTCAACATCTTAATTAACAGTGCATAGTATCTGAGAGACAAATTTAAAGTAAACATGAACCATCTAAACCTGGGTTAAATCTCATGGTTACAAAATTGGAAGCTGAATATATTAAGTTTTAACTTCAGAACCTCAACCTCCAGATGCATATCAGAGAAGAGTTTAGCTAGGTTTGAAAGTGTTCGAATTCAATGAACTCAATTCACCATCTAGATTAAAACTAGTATTACATAGACACAAAAAATATTTGATTGCACTGAGAGAAGCAAGATGCTCCTACAGCCTAGGATGGGAGAGAGTTTCAATTCTTTAACAATGCATACAATTCAACTGAGATGATAAAAATTTGTACAAACCCAGACCCATCTAAACATGGGTTTGTTATGGAGCCTGCAATACTGAAGGTTGCATATATCAAGTTCCAACTTTACAACATCAAGGTGATATCAGAGCAAGGTTTACATGGTTTTATAACAGTATCTACATTCAATGCACACAATCCATCATTTATATGCAATGCATTGTTACTTGCACAAACAAAGAGTTGATTGCACCAAGAGAAACAAGGTACTCTACAGCTTTGGGAGTGTAGATCTTCAAAACTATGTCCATGAGTATAAAACTAAAAAATAAGCTAATTAAAATTGTAAAAAGTTAAACATCATATGTATTTCACGTATTTAAAAGAAAACAATAAAAATTACATATTAAAAAATAGCAATATGAATAAACAAATTTCATATTTAAATAACAAGGTTTTTATATTGACAAATCAATGAAAAGGTTAACTCTGCATTAGGGGAGTATAAATACTCATTTGACATGGAGAGAGAATACCAACTTTAATATGAATAAAGAGATTCATACATGAAAAAACCTAAAGGGGACATGAATGATTTATGCACTCTACCAATTGTTCATGAGCTAACCCACTGCATAGTTAACAAATAGTAAATGAACTAGTAACATAGATGAGAGGGAATTGGTAGTTTTTCATTTCAGGGTTTAATAGATACATGATTAACATGGATCTATGCTAGTGGATCCCCCAGCCTAAAACTGATATTTTAAATAAGGGAAAGATAAAATGCAAGGAGATTATGTATCTAATTTAATAGGTAAAGATTTAAGATGGGGATCCTCCACCCAAAAACTTATATCTTATATTCCTATATCTAATGTAATAGGTAAAGGTTTAAGATAGGATTTATGTCAGTGGACCACCCCAAGCAGAAAACATTCACAAACCCTACAAAACCATATGGAGAATCAACCAATAAGAAAGCTAATTGAAAAATTAAAATCATAACCCATAATTACAAACATGGAGTTTTTCATTTCAGGGTTTAATAGATACCATGAGTTGGGAATGTGTATCCAGTAAAATTACAAACATGGCATTTTGCAATTCAAGGTTTAATAGATAGAAGAGTCAGATGGATCCATGCTAGTGGATCATCCCCCCAAATGGGCCATGCTAGTAAATCACCCTCCCCAAAACTGATATCTTAAATACAGGAGAGATAAAATACAGAGAGATTTCCATCTCTAACTTAATAGCATGCATTTATGTTGGCGGATCTCCCTACAGAAAAAAACCCAAACCCTACAAAAACATATGGAGATACAATCAATAAGAAAGGTAATTGAAAATTTACAATCATAACCAGTAATTGAAGGCAATACAGAGAGGGAAAAGCTGGACTTAAACCCAAACTCTACAAAACATATGGAGATTCAATCAATAATCAAAGTTATCAAAGTTATTGGCAAATATTTTAGCAGGAATTTTGAATCCTCCTTCAAGAGTTACAGTGTCTTCCTCAATACTGCCAACATCATCCATATCTTCCTCACAACCTTCAACTTTGCAATCATAGTCTGCTAAATCTGAACCTTCCTGCTGTTTATTCCTATCATTATTTTTTTGCAAGATGTCTTCTACCAAAAAAATAAAACCATTAACTGTTAGGAAAAGATAGATTTCTAAAGGACAAAAAAGTTTCAAAATATTTTCAACTTTAGTAAGATAAAGTGGTAATCCTGAGAAGATTGATATTTATAATTTTGTTCTAGGTTTCACTCACAGTTTACATTGCAATATTCCCTATAACTACATAGAATTGTCATATCCCAGAGTCACCAATCACAATAAGGGAGGAAACAAAGAACTTGCAAAGCATGGTGATCAACCACTGCAAGCACATCTTCCAGAAAAATATAGGACATTAACCCAGATGACAGGACTGTTATCTCTTGTTTTGTAGTGTTATCCCAGTACAGGAGATAATATAGGCAGAAGACTTTTCTCTGCTGGATTGTTTATCATCTTTTATTTGATATCAATGCTCAGAGCACCTTCAGAAGGTAAATTTCTTCTTGAATACAAATCTACATTTTTTTCCTTGGAAAAAAGAATACCAAGACATCCACACACACAATACACACCATGTGCAATTAAATACATTTATTTTTATATTGATACTTATCGTAAAGATACTTGTGTAATCTATTTATAATATGTATTTATAAATATATACAGCTGAAAATATCTACAAAACACACACACACACACACACACACACATATATATATATATATTAAAACTTAATTAAAATATATCAATGTAAACAATCAAGATAGCATTTTTTTGGTTAAGTTATTGTTATTGGTTTGTTTCCTTCTTTTCTTCCACTGGATACTGTGTGAGATTCGATTGAGGATTTATCCAGAATATAGCCCATATGTATCCAACCAATTTCCAAGATGAATGCATATTCCAGCTGGATTCAGACTATATCCAAGTTGTATCAGTGTCAGGATCTGGACAGATCTAAGGGCCTGGTACCCGGATCCAGTAATGTAGATTTGAATATGTGAACATGACAGAAGGCGTGGATCTATATGTTTGCCACATAAGCACACCTACAACATTATAAGAATGTGATTATGAACTCAGTTTGATATAAGTATCAAGTTTCAAAATACCATAGTATCATCTAGATGATTTCCTACATGATTTGAAATAAACAAAAGATTTATGATCTGCTTGCCATAGCTTTCATGGTGATTAGAATCATTCCATGGCTCATCATTGCTTGATGCAGCTTTCCTCCAGTATTGATCAGGTACAGGTTGTCTTCTTTGCTTTCTTAAATGGTTTGTTTGATCCTTTGGAAGTTTCTCAACCTCGTTGGATTCTGAATATTGATAGGCCTTCTAAGCCTTCGAAATTCATGCGTGGGAGGATTCAATTTAGGTAAATATGCTGCATCAAGCAACTTTGTTGAATGTCGAGCTATTGAGAGTGCAGACAATGATCTGGAAGATTTTGAGACAGAATTTAAAGAAAACTTGTCCCCATCATCCTCTGTTGGGCGAGACCTTTGAACACGGCGTTCAAAACCTCTGACTTGGTGAAAAGGTGTCAACACTCCTTTACGGATAAGCTTATCATGTTCCTGCCAAAGCAAATAATCTCCAAGTGTCTCATTCAAAGATTCAAAATTATGTTATCTATAGTACAAAACTATCTTCAAGATGCATGATATAACACAGAAAACATAGAACTTTGCTTACTGCCCCTGAATTTTACTCTTTTAAAATAAAGTTCAAAAGTATTTGTATTGCATTTAAGACATCTGATACTAATATAGGACTAAAGGGCAATGCAAATTACATTTTCAATGAGCCCTGACGTTGCCGCATCAAACTCATCATCCTCGTGCAATGAAAAATTATTCCTTTTCCCTCTTGTTGGCTTATCCAACAGACGTACAGTTCTATTGATCACTGTTTCTTCTTTATTCTTCACTGAATTCAGAAGCACCTTTTGTTCCTCAAGTTCCCGTGTCTTTCCATCTCTCTCAAAAGCTTTCAGTTGTTCCTTAAGATGCCCTCTTTTCTTCTTAAGGCTTCTAATCCTTTCAGTAGCCAATGCTCGTTGAAGCACTCCTCCATCCACTACAAAAGGCTTGTGTTCACTTAAGTCTTGATCATTTTCATACTTTTCACCTTCTAAACTCTCTGAATCTTTGCCTGCAATGCTTTGAACTATTTCAAGGCCAGCTGAAACTGCAGCTATTTCAGCCTTCACTACCCTTAATTGAGCATGAATTTGGACCTTTGTAAGCAAACTTTCTTGATCACCTTCTTCTCTTTCAAAAGTTTTTTCACCATCGCTTTCATGTGCAAGTTGACTGATGTTTTCATGAGCTCTGTTCTCATCCTATCATACCAATAAGTACAATGAAAAGTGGGAAGAAATACAGGAAAATGAGCTACATTTAACAAAAAAATAAAATGCATGTGTTACACTCTAGAAGACTAAGTACATATCAATTACAAGATATAAGATCATCCTGTAAGCTTATTAAGCTAATTTCACAAGAAGGGATACCTTGGCAAGTAGCTAGTGCTTAATGTCATCTGGGTCAGCGGATACAACACTTAAGCTAGCCAGCAAAAGTCTGTCCTCCTATTTCATGTTGTTTTATGTGGTACTTGATTTCACTATAAAAAGACTAAACTGGAAAAACATTAAAAGGCATTCATTTGTCATGCAAAGCATATAGGGAATAAACACTTAATTCTATCCTGAAAGTATTAAAAAATAATAGAACTAACTACATTTTATATCTCTAGTTGCACCGACAGAAAGTGAGGTGCATTAAAGCTTGGGTGGCAGAGACATCATTGTAATAGACATGGACACTAATAAAATAACATGGAAAGTATTTCATATTCGATGTTTAATGTTACAAATATATATAAACTAGCATAGATCCACTTGACACTTTTTTTTTTAATCCTGAGAAGTTATTTGATATTTATCCCTTTTGTTGCTTAATAGATCTAGAGTTACAGAGAATCTATACTAGTATTTGCATCATTTCTTCCCTAGCAAAGATCTATAGGCAATGGGACCATTGGTCTATAAGAGTTTATGTTTTTTGTAACAGGATTTTTATGTGTATAACTTCAAACCCCAAACACTTCCATCTAACACTTCATCTAACATCTAAGGCTACATATTCACATCTCCTCCAACACGAAGATGCTATTTCCTTAACTCTTTCACTTGATATTTTTGTTTCTTGTATCATGATGATTGTTTTATTTTCCTTTTTAATTCGATCTTTGAGATATCTCTTCTTAATCTAGTTCCTTGACATTTTGTAAATAGCATGTATACTCTGGCAATGATGGCAGTTATACAATTTTTGTTCATATTCTTCATTTCTCGAAAATTAAAAAGAATTTGTTTGATGCACTTAGTTTCTTTTCTGCATTCATTACATTAAAGGAACTGAAAAGAAAAACTTGCATTTGCATGTAGGATTGTGTTTTTTTTGCAAAAAAGGAACATTAGGAAATCTGCATTTAGTTTTGTGCTCAATGTTTTCTTTTGTTCATTGATTTGTTTGCTCACAAAATTATTTGCTCTCTTCCCTTTGTAGCTAGGTCTTTCATTGAAAAACTAAAAGTGAAAATTTTGCTTATCATTCTTAGTTTGCATTTAGGAATTTCTACATACATCATCGCGGTACCATTGAAAGGCAAATTGTTAAGCAATATCAACATAAAATTAATCTCAATTTATCTAAAAACGCATTGGAACCATAACGATAACATTTAGAAGGTCTAGGCTAGAGACATGTTCCGGCGTCGTAAAACATAGCAGCTGTCGTTAACTTGTCTGCGATACATTCCGAGTGTGATATCTCACCCCACGTACGTAATTATATCGTAGCACGTCCCTTGGGGTGACGTTACAGTATGATAAGTATATAGGTGGTGCTCTCACTGTGCGGTTTCGCATCAGACAGTGCTAATACGAACTTGGGCCTCCACATACCTTCGGGTATATTTGGGAGGACAACTTTTAGGTGCTATCCGTCCATAGTGAACTGAGTCGGCCGCCTTTAAATTGTGATACACCAAACACATCATTCGGGGAGATTTCCTGCCCGTACTTCTTGGCTTGCCAGGAGGTATTCTGCAGTTCACAGTTTACTGGTAAACCCTTTTGCCTAGCATTACCCTCTTTTTGTTTATTTATTTTTGGTTAAAATTAATCAACAATCATGGAAGAACATAATCCTACCCCTTGTTGTTCGCATAGATTAGCTTTAAAACCACCTTTACCACCAGAAGTTACTTCTAGTAGGCGAAGGCGATCAAAATCTGCCCAACAGTGATGTTGATGTTGTGGATGATATTACTTGATGCTTCATGATGGGTGTTCTTTCTCACTTTCACATAATCTTGTTATAGCCTCTGCTTGATGCTTTTGTTACTATGGCCATGTCAGGAATTAATTAATTGTCTTCAATGTTCAATGTGTGAAGAGTGCAAATGTTCCCTTGATGCGGTTTAAATTCAAGCACAATAGACTGCTGTTATGCACCATGTTTCCCTGGCTCCTACATATTGGAATATGCCCAAAATGATTTTGGAGAGTGATATGAATTCATGGAAGGATATTTGCACTCGTCTTTCATGGAAGTTTATTTGCACTCGTCTTTCATTCTCTCATGAACCAAGTGAAATTTCTTGGGGAATTTCTAATCAACAAGTTTTAGGAGTTTGTGTCAGATTTGGGTGGACTCGTAGAATGATTAGCTTGTGGCTGCTATAAACTATTTTTGTCAACCCATGGATGCATGGGTTAAATTTTCACTTGATTTTCAGTTTCCAATGATTTGACACTAAGAATCATTGGTTGACTGTGGTGATTCGCTGACTTCTTTTCTTCTTTTTTGCCCCTTTCCCTTAGATGGTCATTCATGGGAGGGGAAGTTCCAATGAATGTATGATTTGTGGTGTGCATTTATATATTGGTTAACTCTTTGGTAACATCCCATGACTATTATTTCAATGGAACTTGGTTAAATAACAAACACTAAGTGATAATTAGGAGTTTTAAATGTTTGATGCAATAACTAATTTTGGTTTATAGGATCCCAAATGTGCTTTTTTGGGCCTGAAACTTTACATGGCACCTGCGTGTTTAAAAATCATGGAAAACATTTGAGTCTTTTTAGGTTATTTCATGTCCATACTGGACGTGTTTCACTATGGAAAGGAAACTATGGTCAATAGGAGGACAATGTCTTAAGGGATTTCTTTCCATTGATAAGTAAAAGAATCACTAGTAACTGACTAGTTTCCTTCCTCACTTTTATCATGGAAAATGATAGAGGATATGTTTCAACTTCTTATAACCAATTCTTTACAACTTAAGGGAGAGTTTTTTTGGAAAGGATGATTAAAGTTATTGTAATATTTTTTTGTTTTGTTTAAAGCTTTCAAGTGTTCATTAGGTGATTGGGAGATATGATTTAATTTAGTGGAATTTTTTTTATATTTTATATTTGAATGATGTTCTTTGTTTTATATATGATGACTCATGATGTTATTGTTTCGTGTATAATGATTTATTTATTTTTGTGGGCTTGGGCCTTGGCACAACATTTTAATAAAAAATTGCATATTGGTTTTTGTGAACATTACACTTATTTTACTTTGAAAGCTACTTACAAATATAGTAATTCTCAACTCTTGGAAACTATTGATGCAGGTTTCTAGATCGATTTGAAATTTTACTTCTGGAATATTCAGTGAGATGTCAAAATCTAATCCTAGAAAGAAACTATCAAGGCAAATTGATGTATTATCATACTTTAAAAAGTCTCAATCCAAGAATACACATTCTCTTCATGCTTCAAGCTCCTTTGAACAATCTGTTACTGAGAGAGATGTTAACTCTTGTGAAAATGCATCTGATATCCATATGATGGATGAAATAATAGGTTCCTCAAGTGATCGGGGTGAGATAAATGCAGTTTCAACATAAATTAATGATGAAAATGTTAAAGATATTTCCTTGGAAGGTGACACAAACCATTCACGGAAAAGGAAAAAAGGCCAGTGGACCATAGGGAGAAAATTCCAAGATGATTGGCTCTCAAGTTTTCCATTTATTGAAGAAATGCCTTCTACAAATGAGGATTTACGAGAAGTTAAATGTCTTGCGTGTAGTTGGAAAAGTTGCAAGGTAGTGAAATTTCAGATGAAGCTAGATACAGTACAAAAGCATGCAGGAAAGGTTTATGAAAAGAAAATTGTAAATGGTAAAGAGAAATCTATTGTCAGATGGAAATATTTGGAGGAATGTCGACATAGCCAATGTGTGGAAGAATACAAAAAATATTTAATAAATAAGAAGAAACTTGAGGCAAGTGGAGGAACCATCATATCTCAATTTGAAAAGACGATGGAAAGAAGTTTTTTATCCAAGACGATACAATTGAGCACTGTATTTCACATCTTATGTAAAGGTCGTCCTATGAAAGATTATCCAGATCAGATGAAATTTCTATCTTTTCTTCACGTGCCAAACTTTCCATCTTCTCATTGGTCCATAACTAGTGGTTGGGAATGGGCAAGATATCTAGCTCAAGTAGAAATTGATGATTTGAAATAGGAGATTGCAAATGCTAGGTTTTTGGCATTGTCTTTGGATGAGGTTACAACTATTGATAATACTTCATGGATCTGCATGAGAATTTATATGGTTAATGACCATATTAGGCATTCCTATCTACTTGGGATTAAAAATATGAGAGAGACTTCTACAGCTGAAAATATTTATGAACTTATTCTTAATACTTTGAAGGAAAGTGGTATGGATCATTTAATGATTGCAAAAAATTTGGTATGTGTTGGAGCAGATGGAGCATCGGTAATGCAAGGACAAAGGAATGGTCTTTGTGTTATACTACAACTATCAGCTTCGCCATATATGATTAATATTCATTGTATGTCTCATAGGATGAATCTTGCATTTAAAATAGTAAGCAAGTTTCCATTAGTTTCAAAAGTTGAAGATCTTGTACGTGAGACTCATGCATACTTTTCTCGTAGTCCCAAACGATATTTAGAGTTTCAAAAATTTGCAGATGGTGTTACGGATGGAAAAAAACTACTGAAAGATGTTGATACAAGATGGATCTCATTAAATGGACCAGCTCAAAGACTATTTAGTGAGTTCAAATCTTTGTTAGGGTTGATGTATGAAAATCGCTACAATGTAGACAAAGCTCAAGATCTTCTTTTTCGACTAACTGATATAGAAACATTATTGACATTGGCTAGAATTCTTCCTATGCTACATGAAATGAATGTCCTCGTGAAAATTTCTCAGAATCGCACAATGTATATTGCCAAATACAAAAATGCGAGAAAGTCAGCATGCCTTGCATTGGATAATTTGTATATGATGTCAGACTCTTTTACTGGTCTAGAGTTTACAAGTTGGACTAAGATCATCAATATAGAAAATACTGAAAAAAATTGACGTTTGATGAAAAAGGGATACTATGTATCACAGTGCGTGGGTATATGGTCCCCTTTCATTATATTAGTAAGACGGGACGAATCACCAAAGATTGCCCCGTGTCAAGAGACCAATTTGATAATATTGTGATCTCAGTGAGACAAAATTTGATATAAATTGAAATATCACTATCATCAGAGATAAGAGAACGATTTCCTCGAGATGAATTGTTGGAGGCCATGTGTGTGGTATACCCTCAATATTGGAACAATTGTCAATGTCCAAGAAATTTAAAAGTCGATTTTCAAAAGAGATTAAAATGTTTAGTAGACCACTTTTGCAAGTAAGTCTCGATACATGGAGAACAGATTGAAGGTATTTTAGATTCATCAAAATTGTATCAACAAGGTGGACGCTTTGCTGAAGCAATGTGGAAGAAATATCCTTTTTTGGAGAATCCTAATGAAAACGGTGCTATAACAAGATTATGGAATACTTTAAGTGCTAGCCAATACCTGCAAGAAAACATATCGGAATATTTTAAATTAGCATATTTGTGTCAAACCATGATTTTGGGATCACTGGAGGATGAGAGAATGTTTAGTGCACTATCATTTTTGAAGTCAAAGTTGAGGAACAAGCTTGATAAACATGTGGATACATGTTTAAGATTATATGTAACAAAGTATGACGTTGAAAATTTTCCATATGAAAGAGAACTAGCACTTTGGCGATCAGATTGTGATAGAAGGGGAGAAAACAATATAACAAATTTATCTAATGAACTTGATACAGAACATAATGTTTTGGAGGCTCATAATGATAGTACATCTGGAGAAGATCATGTTCACAATGTAGAAAATGATGACCAAGATGAGAACTGGGAAATTGAAATACCCTAGGACTCTTATTTTGGTATACATGTTCCATTGATCATGCAGGATTACTACATGTCAAATTCAGGTAAAAATGGGTTCTATATTTTGTATTTTTCATTGTAACATTACAGCTACATTTCTTTCATGTGTGTTATTTTAAGATTGATGTTTCATATTTAATCCTTACATTGTTTGTTTCTTATTTGTGACAGGAAATGAAGCTGGATTTGATGATTTTGGGACCTATTTCTTTTCACATAGATAGTGTTTGACTAGTATTAAATGATAAATACCTAATTTAACAAGACTAATGCAAAGCATCAATGGGCTCATTCAAGTACATGAAACTACCTTGATGTCTAGCTTTGACATCTTGGAAAATTTTAATGCTATATATGTTGCTTGTGTTTGGGGAATTTTGCTGAGTTTCGAGTTTTATATTTTCTTGGAAAATAATTATTGATATTTGGAAAATGTGTGATTTTATATTGGTATTGGAAACGAAGCTAGTTTTGATCTTTGATTGGAAATGAAGTCGGATTTGATGAATTTGGGACCTATGTCTCTTCACATAGATAGTGTCATGGTATTAAATGATAAAGAACTAATTTAATAAGTCTAACGCTAAGCAACAATGGGCTTATTCAAGTACATGAAATTGTGTTAATGTCTAGCCTTGATATCTTTGAAAATTTTAGTGGTTTGTTTGTTGCTTCTTTAGAGGATTTTGTTGAGTTTGAAATTAGTCTCTTGAATGCTTATGGTTCTCATATCATGCATAGATCGATAGATCAATATATCTAGTTCCATTATTATAATCATTATTGTTTTCTTTATATATCTGGTGGTTTGAGGAAAGATATTTTATTTCCTTTCACTTTTTGGCATGATTTCGACATCTTCACCTTTTAGAATATAGTAAAATATTTGTCTTATTATAGATTTTTCTTGGAAAAGAATTATTGAGAGTTAGGTGCAAATGCACAATGTTGTGTAGCATTAGTGTGATAAATATGGGATAGTGCAAAGCATAGTTTTGAAGATTAGTCTAAGTTGACTCGTACCTAATCAACTCAGTCAAGTTGATTGTTGGTTCAACAGCTAATTGTTGGTTCAATGGACAAAAGGTCTTTCAGGCACAAATACCAAAGGGAAAAATGGAGCCCATCATGGGGTACTCTTTGTAATTCTCCACCACAGCTACCTTCCATGCTTCCTCAAACTCCTCTCCAACCTCAATATCAGTGCTAGTAGTAGCATGAGAAACAACACTACGATTAGCAGAAATAGAAGAACGCGTTTTCCAAACTACACGAGAACTACTTCCCTCACGAGTCACCATGTGCCATGCTTGGTCTCGGTGGTTCTCTTCCTTCTACTCCTGGTTTAATTACCATATCTTCATTGGAACCAACACCCAAAACTCCACTAGACAACGATTCACCATTTTGTAGTAGTGATTCGCCATTTGTACTGGTGATTTTCCATGATTTTACAGGATAATATAATCTCGTGAGAGATTCGCCAAAAAATTATATATACATATTATATTATTAATAAAATCGCCTTCCATTTTTCCTATGTATCATTGGGATTCACCTATTTATTATATATATAAATTTATGGGGGTTCTTAAAATTTTCCCTAGTCTATTGCTATATGTAAAAGCTTCAAATAGACTTTATTTACAGAAATTTGGAACAAAATTGTGAAGGCTTAAGATCTGGAAATCAAAAAGGCATCCTTCATTCTTTTTGCAACTCTGGTTTTGATCTTTTTGAGTTGTTCTTTCCCTTTTTCTTGGTTCATATTTTGAGCAGATTAGAACCAATTCTTCATTAATCTTACAGGTTCAGGTTTTCAATTTGTTTGAACCACTATTTTTCTATCCTAATCTATTCTATTGATAATCCAGGATTGAACAGTTTGGAAAATCTTCTTCACTAATCTATCAGCAGAAAATTTAAATCTATCTTAGTCACGATTAGGCTGTCTGACTAAAATAGCATTGTTTTCTCAAGTAGTGGCATTTAAGCTTGCACACTTTCAGATTTTTCATTCTTTTTGGTATGGGGCTATACCTTTCTTCTTTTATATCTGCCCTCTTTTCTCTTTTTCTATTTTTTTTTTGTGTTTTTTCTTTTTTCCAATTCAAAAGAAGAAATAAAAGACTAACTAAATTCTCATAGGCTGAGCTTTATTTACATTCCTATCTAACCTAATCTAATTCTGGAATTTTTACATGTTTAGCTGATAAACTCTCTTTTCCAGTACATCCAGTCAATCAGATGGTTCCATGACTGGTATTTTATCATCTCCTTGAGCATGCTGGACGGACAGGGCCACTCCCATCTCACTTGTTTTTTCGCAGCAGTGCTAAAAAAAATTCTTGCTTTTGGTAATACACTGTTGCTAACAACCTTTATCCCTTCTTCAAATATTTTCAAGAAATGAGCATAAAGATCTTGAAATAATACCTGGTTGTGAGTATTTGGAAGATAGGTTTCAACCAAGCTTACTTTTTCCTCCACTGGATCAAGAAAAATATTCTTTTGAGAAAGAAAATCTTCCTCTTCTTCATTATTATCTGAACTGGAGGACTCATCATATTTAGCAGTGTTGTTCTCTTGCAATCCTGGTATGTTCTAATTTAGTGGACTAAACACTGTGAACAGGTTATTATATTCTTGAGCAAGGGTTTCTTTGATTACCTCAACCCTTTCAGGATAAGGTTCTTTATATTCATCATGCTCAAGAAATTATTCATGTTTTTCTTCCTCAACCTTTGAGCAGAAAGAATGTTGATTCCCAATTATGTAAAAGCTATTTCTGATGGATTGGATTGGCTGATTGTTGCTATCAGGCTGATGATAGTGAAGTTCATGATACCAATCAACTGTTGGTTGCCCTGCATGATTAGTTTGTATTTGAAGCTTATCCTCGTCATCAGACTGATCAAAAATTGAACAATCATTAGTATAAACAATCTCACCAATCAAGCATATTGGGTTTTCTGTTTTTTCTTCTTTAAGCTGATGTATAAGTTCATTTTCTAATTCAAGACTACAAGGTTCAGTAGGTAGATGAGCAGAAGCGTGTGTTTTATAAAAGACTTCAGAAGCTGGTTGTTTGTTCAATATTTGATCAATTTCTTCTTCTGTCAAAGGAGGAGGTATTTTGATTTGGTTTTGGACAGAAGTATAGCAGTCCTCTTCCTCTTGTGTTAACTGGTTTTGAGGCTGGATGTCTTCTTGAGCCTCTTCTAAGGGATCTTCACTTGTGCTTGCAAGTAAACCTTGGGGATTTTCTACTATCTCCTGATCTTATTTTGTTTCAAACAATTCCTCATGATTATTATGACACTCTTTTTGAATACAAGGTTCATGATTTGTTTCTACTATATTATTAAGATGCCACTCTTGTTGTATAATCTGAAATGAGTTGTAACAGTGAGGGAGAGTCCCTATATGTGTTGGTTTTCTTTCCACATCAAATTCTGTGCTTTCTAAGTGGCTACTTGTTTCCTCAAAGCACTGTTCACTATTAGTTTTTGAAATTTGGTTGTAAAGTTCTCTTAACAACATAGTACAAGATATAGGTAAGAAATCAGGAATTTCTTGACAACCTTCCTCATTGTTTTTTCCGTAACCTTTCTCATCATCTTCTATAAAGTCTTGATCATCATACATGTATCGCTCATTGTCTAGGTCTTGTGGTGGTTGAGTTTGTTCTTGATCTGGAAAAAGCATGGGCTGTTCTAGATCCTCAATATTTGAATTAGCCTCATACCTATCCATTATTCTTCCAAACATGTACAACATTATTTCCATTTTGGTCAATATTTTTACTTCTGGGTCTGCATCTGAATCCATTTTTGTAAATTAGCAAAGAGGTCATTGTATCTGGTCAACCAGTTCAAAGTCTTCTTCTAGTGGAGTCATTTGGTCTTCTGAGAGTTTTGGAGTCACCAGGTGGATGATTTAAATTTTGCTTTCCACCAATAGTATGATTGGGTTTGCTCAATTCATTCTCAAAGGAGTCTACAAAGACTGGAGGTGTAATAGGCCTACTGGGGGCCAGTGGAGTCACCAGGTGGAAATGTTTAGCTCTTTTGGAGGTAAAATGTTTTATGGTCCACCACCATTGATTGATTTACATACCAATATAAAAAAAATTGGGTCTTATGAGGTCTTAAAGATGTATAAGATGTAATTTACTCAGAAATTCCCCAATGGAGTCGCCAGTATGTTAGGCCTCCGTAGTTTGAAAGATTAGCAAGTACAAACTCTATAGAGCCTACATCAAAACCACTTTGGAATTTGAGGACATAGCCCTCCTAGATTCAGAGAGGAATCTCTTTATGTATGTGTTTAAAGTTTTTATCTTTCAGGCTTGAAGTGTGATTTTAGGCTAGTTATGAAGAACAAGGTTGTTTGTTTTGTTTGGTTGGGCAGGATAACATGAAGATGAAGGAAGTATGTATGAAGGGTGAAGGTGTAAGTAAATGAAGGAATGGTTCGGCTGATAAGACAAGCAAGGAACAGCATTAATCCATTGGGCTATGGATTCATAAGAGGATTTAATTGCACAACAAGGTTCAAGAGTGGTCCATGGGGCAAGTCATCTATGTTAAAGGATCTCCTTAAGTTGATTTTATGGAATGAAACACTAAGAAATGGAGTGAAAGAAGTAAAACACATGAAGAAACAAAGAAAAGTCTGAGATCAGGTAAGTACTTTTAAACTAGCCTGCTTTTGACATGCACTTAAGGAAAAACACAAAAGTAATCTAAGATCAGGTAAGAGCTTTGAAACTAGCCTGCTTTTTATGTACTTTCAACAAAAAACATTAAAAAATAATAATAGCTTAAAATCAAGTAAAGACTTTTAACTTAGCCTTCTTTCAGCATATTCAAAAGGAAAACATTCATGATAAACATAAAAAGTAGTCTAAGATCAGGTGAGTATTTTTAAACTAGCCTGCTTTCAACATACTCTTCAGGGAAATTTTCAAAGCAACTTTTGGAGAAGAAACTAGAGGACAAGGCAAACCATAAACTTCTCTAGCTCAACTTTAATTAGTAGACTTATCAAGGACATTCAAAGACAACCTCTCAAGTTGTACTCGGGAAACATGGGCTTACTAACACTTCACTGGTTATATTCTATTTAATTATCTTTAAATAAACAATCAACAGAAAACATAAAGGATAAAGATTTATCAGTGAGACTTAGGGTACCTCAGAAGTAAATCCTAATCTATATTTGTTGTTCTTTATCAGAGAATAGTGGACAGAATGAAAACATAAAGAAAAATGAAAATTACAGTGAGAAACACATCACCATTGACATAGACTAGGATCCCATAAATCAGCTATTTGTATTTGATGTTCAAAACAATTACAATATTCAAGTCCAGTGGGTCTTTACAGCTTCAAACTTTTCATCTCAGCTTATGTGTCGTCAATTACAAAACAAAGCTAAAACAGCTTCAAAAGCTATTTACATGCAACAGGTATCCAGAGACCAACCTGTAAACTGTCTTCTACAGAAGTATTTATAGAAGAAATGAGGAGGTGGAGTGTAAGAAGGGTTCATTTGTTCAATTAATACAGAGTAATGGTGCATTGACCTTTGGGAGGCCTATGGAAAAAATATTTCAAGTGCTCATCTTTGTTTTAATTATTTTACATTAAATTTCATCAACCTTAGTTACTATTGTTGACTTTGGGGACTTTGGTAGGCTGGTCATAAATTCTGAGCTGTCTTTGGCAAAAGATCTCTGATTGTGCATTCATTGTGTATTCTTTTGAGAAAATAAATCTGCAGGTGGCATTTTGAGGAGTAATATCCTCGATGATGTGGCTTTCGAAGGCTCTTAGTGGATTTTTCTGTCCTGGTGGCTTTGGACACTGCTTTAAGCCCTGATTCTGCTTTTAAGACTGATTATGCCTTTATAATCATCTCGGAGTCCTTAATCCTGATCTGTTGACTGTGTTCACGTTTTCACTGTGTTTTAACCTTAACACAATAGGATTTAACCCTTTAATCCCTCAATCTGTGCTATATCACTTTATTTTCGGGGTTTTAATCCTTTGCACTTTAATCTTTGTTGTTGATCCCTTCATTTATGTAGAAATGTTCAAACTATGTATTAACCACCAAACTATCGAATTCAATCTTTAAGCTTCATTTTTCTTTAATTCTTCGATCCTCGCCTTCTGTCCTTACTATTTTTCCTTTATCACTATGGACAGGGGAATCTTAGTGTGGTGGAGGGTT
The DNA here is from genome assembly GCA_034641835.2 of Pinus albicaulis. Taxonomy (NCBI): domain Eukaryota; kingdom Viridiplantae; phylum Streptophyta; class Pinopsida; order Pinales; family Pinaceae; genus Pinus; species Pinus albicaulis. Next base: position 5,931,914 of record CM076576.1, on the reverse strand, counting down.
TCAAGGGTATGACCAGCGCTTACGCAACACCTTCCAAACCCACAGATTAAGACAGGCAGCCTTCTACCTTCGTGATTTAGCCTTCAAACATGGAAGACTTTGGCTTTGTCTTTCTGTGAGTTCTGGACAGGGTTTCCACTCCAAAAACTATGGTAAAAACCTGCAACAAACCACAAAAATCATTATAAAAAACCTACAATGGAGGGGTTTGATTTCTTAGGAGGCTGACGGAGCAGAGGAGCGATGCAAAGGGGGTTGATTATGCAGGCAGAGGAGGCTTATGGAGGAAAATAGGCAAAAATCCAATTCAAACTATATTTGGCATGAACTGGACATAAGTGGTTTTCAAAATACCACGGGTGGTTATCGCACGACCCTTGGGCAGTAAGTGGTTTTACCTAGAGGGAATGTGATTCCATTGATTGCTTGCCACATGGCTTTTTCAATACCGCTAGTATCACACTACTTTGGAGTGTTAAACCTCGGGTGAAAAAATTATGCGATATGTTGGCACAACCATCGGATAAGGGGGATGAGATCCGACGGTGCTGATCGGGCGCAATGAAGAAACTGTGCAGCGGGAGTGAAAGTGGAAGAAAGATGGAAGCATTCGATAGGGCAGGCGTTGTATGTAGTGGATGGTATGCCCTGGTGGAGTTGGTTCATCAGGTTGGATGAGGACCGTCAGATCAAATGGATCGACGGAAGATATTCTTCGGCCACGGTGAATGGATGGTAAGATTTGGACGGAGGAAAGGTAAGAAAGGAGGCGCGATAGCCGTTGATCTTTAAAGATCGACGGTTGGGATTACTTTGTAAAGTGACAAGGCAGAGATAAGGAGAAAGGGAAAGGGAGGAAGGGAAGTGTGAGGTTCTATGGGCGAACATGGAACTGGGGCCAAGGGGAAGAGGGGCTTATCGCATCGGGGGAAAAATTATAAAGAAAAAGTGGGTTTATAAAAAGAAAAAGGCCGATGCGATAAAGGGGCTAAATGTTTTTAGGCACCTGGTTGCAGGGCTAGGTTATATGGTGGAAGGGGCCGGGGCTTTAAAAACCAAAGGGGCTTAAGGCGTGTGTGTTTTAAAAAAAGGAAAAATAAGTGGGTTTTTGTGTTTTCAATGGATTTTCTTGGGGTTTTTCCAGTTCCGACAGAGGGAAAGGAAGGGTCTCTAACCATAAAAAAAGAGTTCTATGGTTTGAAGGTATTTTTTGAAGGTTTTTTTGAGGTGAATGGAGGGAAAATGATAAAGAGAAAAAGAGCTTTTTCAGAGGAAAAATGGAGGGTAAAAAGGACCAAAATGAGTGAATGGAATGATGAAAAGGGGTTGTTTTAGGGACCAATTTTGAAGGGGTCAACAGGTTTAACTTGGTGGTTTTCTTTTAATGAAGTAACAGTGAAGATTACTTGCTAAGTTCAAACAGCACAAGAAGACTTCAAGAATGAGCAGTTTTTGCAAGAAAAGAATCTCTTGAAGGCTCAAGACTTATTTTTAGCCATCATTTTCTCTAACAAAAATTTACTGATGGATAACACCCTCAAAGCCTCATTTACCCTGTAGGAGGTTATGTCCAACCTATTAGCCAGTGCATCCAAATCTCTGCACTAATCTGTGTGATGGGTCGTTGAGGCACAAAACTCACAATAGATATTATTCGACATGGTTGAGTACTTCTGAAATATGGGACACAGACATAGAGGGTGACCAACTCCTTTGCAGATCTCACAATATTTGTTTGGAGTTGGGGTCTGTTGGTTTGGAAAGCCATGGAAATGTGGTTGCCCATGGTATAGTCCCTGTGTATTTACTTGTGTGACTCCTCCCACTAGTAGCGTCCCTTGTGGTCCTATTTTTGATGTTCCAACAATGGTTTCACGCAACCTAGAACAATCGGAGACTAAATGTCCTTCTAGCAAGAAATGAGTTCACTATACATTGGGTCATGCTGGCCATGTTGGTTGCATATCCTTGAGTTTCTCAATCAGACTCATGATTTGGAATTTTAATCCTAGTATGGAAGGGTCCTAGGAAGTTACCCCTCCCCTAAATTCATGCATGTACTCGACCATTGCTTCGATTTTCATTGCCTACTCCAGTGCATCTTGGAGTGTATCAATCTTCTGTTGTTTTAATGGCGTCCTGGTAAGAGGTAGAAGGGCCTTGATGAACTAGTCATGTTAATGATTCAAATCTATCAGGTAACTCAGTTTCCCAATAGCATCCTTAAATCTTCTCATTAGGTCCCAAGTGGTCCCTCCTTCTCTTTTCTTAATCTCCCATAATTTTGATAGCCCTTGTTGGTTAGTCTGCAGAAACTTAAACTCTTGCACAAGTTCTCTTTTAACGTCATCTTCGGCTAGATTATGGTGCACCTCGGACCATTTGATGAACCACCATAGTGTTCTTTCCCTGAGTCTAGTTTGGAATTAAATCAACTTAACAACATCTAGCGTTTGGCAAGCTCTCCAGATCACTTCACATAGATACGAGTGTTTTTCTACATCATCGTTCCCTTTCCCTAAGAACTCTAGATATATTGTAAATGACCCTGTAATATTTGGCAATGTAGGAAGAACTAGTATGAATCCTCTATTTCCCAGTTGAGAGGTTCCTCTGCTAGCGCTACTGCTAGTGTTTACTTGCACTCTAGACTGAATACTATGTAACTTGCTTGACCTTCACCACTTTATCAAAAATTTATCAGGTAGGTGATAGAGTACCAGGGAAGGTTAGGAAAAATTCTACTTGGGATTTGGGGAATAGGATTACCTTGGATTGTGGCCGCTGGTATTTCTTAAAATAGTCGTTCCATCGCAACATGCATCTCTGAATCAGAATCATTCTTGGGGCTTGTGTCATCCTCTACATTGGACATATTTCCCTTCTCCTCTCGAGATGGCTCCTATGAACCTGTCTAACTTCTCAGGCAGACCCTTCCATTCCTCAGGGCCCTATCTCAGCTCCTTTCTCCATTTTCATATGCGGCGCCTCTTCTCATTGGTGTATATTCTTCTTTTGCTTTTCGAACTCCCATATTTCCCTCTCCCACCACTTCTCGGCAATTTACACCCTCTGATATGCTCTTAGATCTCTTAACTTGCTGGAACTCCCGATGTCCATTTCCCTAGTTCCACCTTTTTACTTTTCGTAGCATTTCTCCCTTAAGCCCTTCCCCCAATACTAGGGATTTAGGCTTCCATCATGGGAATTTGGAAAGCCATTAGTCCCTCTTCCACCATTAGAGCTTTAATCCACAAAGGAATTTCCTTCAATAGCTTTCCCCGCAACCTGAATTTAAAGATATCTTCTGCTTTAGTGAAGGATTGATGAAATTTAGTCGCGAACTCCACAATATATCCCTCTACCATAGACTGAACCCAAAATTTACGTCTCGCGTCATATTAGTATCTATTTTTTTCAATGTTTTCAGATATATATGTGTGCAACTACGTTGGGATTAACGCATTGCTCAAGCAGTTGCTTTGACCTGGAGTCTTCGCAATCAATTGAAGAGCTCCTTGTTGGCGTGGGGTCCCCTGAGGCACAAGTTCCAAAGGGATTTTTTGTATCTTTTATGTGCGCATTGCGCAGATGAAGTAAAAGGGATTTTTCCCCAATTTTGGATGTAATTAAGCTTAAATGTAAATTGTGGGCCTCAAACCATGGTTCGAGACCATCGTATCTGCACGCTAGGCGTATTATAAATAGATAGAGTTTTTCTAACCTAAGAATAACAAACCATAGAGGAATCAATGAATGTTATGAGATATTGATAGAATTTTTTCATCTGTAAGGGTTTTGGGTTGGGTCAAATGCTCCTACTAGATGTGTGCGCAAAGACCTAGTCCTCATTGTGTGCAGACTCCTATGGCTGTGTGTGCGGAAGGGATTGTAAGGGTTTTTTAAGGGTTTTGTAAGGAAAGACAACTGACATATTGATAAATCTGAAATACTAATAGAAAGAAAAATTTTGGGGAAACCTTTGTGTTATGCATACATGTTTACTGTTTATGCTTGATGAGATCACAATACTTGTTTACTTATTGATAAATTCGCAAATATATTTGATATGTTTATGCATGAGTATTTGATATTTGTTAAGTGTTACATTGGTTAAGATCAAGGTCTGGTTCTTCTTTGTTATCTACACTAAACAAGAAAATATTTGATATATGTTAAGTGCTTACTTGATTAAGACATAGATCTGGTTCTGAATGGTTATATGTGCTAAGAAAGACAGTAATTCTGTGTTATTATTTTGATGATTGTGCATGCTCTGTAATTCTTCTATAAAATCACTGCGCGCATTTGTAGAAGATCACTTAGGGTTTTTGTTGAGGACCACTTCATTGAATTCTCTCTCAGGGTGTGGAAACCTGATTCCAGAACCCCCCCATATTGCTTCGGGTGAGACTTTGGTCTCTGCAAGAAGATCATTGTTGAAAGGGATAGCAGTTGGAGGGTTTGTTGATTTATCCATAAACTCTGAACCTGGTTCAGGACCCCTCAAGCCAACAAATGGTTCCATTTTTGGGATTGGGATCATCATTTTGATGGATATTTGATGTTGTGGCATCCATCACACAATGAATTACAAGACTAGTTGGATAGAAAGATCCTTCAATTTTCACTGCAAGAGAATAAAAACACCAAATTGTCTGACAAACAGTGGGTACAAAAGTATATATATACATAATTGAACAAAATTTTCTTTTGTTCCTTTGCACACAAACTACAGGAGTGATTATTGTGCTTGGCTGAGTTCCATCACTACATAAAATATGACGTAGTCACTAAGTGGACTCCTGAATTGATCCATGAAGTACAAAAGTTTGATAATAAGATCACTCATGTGGTAGATCATTGGATTGATCGCCTTCTGGGTGGATTTGTGACTAAATTTGTTGTGGACCAATTTGTGTCATATTCTGAAGTAGAAATAAGGTTCTTCAAAGGCCCTAGAGGTAAGTTTCTATACTAATTGAAATTATTACTGAAAATTCTATTATGTGAATGGGGTTGTCTATGCGAACATACTGATTGAATGCATCAAATAGATTCAGTTATGCGCAGTGGAAGAATTTACCGAGAAGACTCTGAAAAATTACTTTATAACCTTCTGAAGCCTAGATCTGATAGTGAAACTAAATGAGAAACTGACTCTGAAGAAGAAATATCATCATATCAGAAGCCCTTGAATTTGTTTCCCACTCAATCCACTCCACTTCTGAGCTCACATCACAGATCACCTACCCCACCGCATAGTCCATCTCTGCCTCCACCTCCACCCCATCCTGAAGTAGATATGGATGCATCCATGAAGTTACCTAATTTCAGAGGCATTGGCAATGAGGACATTGATCAATTCTAGTTTGTAACTAAGGTCGTATGGCAGACTCAACTAGTAAAAAATATTGATATTAGAAAAGTGCAGCTAGCTAATGCATTCCAAGATCGTGCTCTAGACTAGTACATTAGGTATGCGCAAGAAAACCCTAATGCTACCTGGAAGAAATTAAAGTAGCCCTAAAAGAGCATTTTAAGAAACCTAAGTCATATGCGCAGTTGGTGACAAAGATGAAGGATATCCGTTAAGAACCTAATGAATCTATATGGGAGGCTGATCAAATATTGAAGCACAACATCAGAGATGGTGGATTTTTTCTTGATGATACTCAACATAAAGAATGGTTCATTGCTATGTTTCTCATGCACCTGCGCCAGCCATTAGATCAGAAAAATATTACTACACAAGTTGAGGCTGTAGAATTTGCAATGAAACTTGAAGCTACCCCAACATCTATTGCACTAGGAACTCAGCAGATTCAGAGTTAGCTGGAAGCAACGCATTTGGAAATTCAAAATCTATGCAAGGAAAAAGGAAAGGAAGTCTGCGCAGAGGTATGGTGTAGAAAATGCAAAGCTTCTGGGCATCATAAATACCAATGCCTTGTCTTCAACAACTATCTAAAAGCTGGAGGCCCTAGTCCATCAAAGAATCCTGTATGGTGTACTATATGTCAGATTTTTGGACTACATGACACAGATTCTTTCCCACGGATTTGAAAATATTAGCCTGACTTAAAGCAATTATTTCGCAAGTTCTGTTCATCATTAGGGCATGATGAGAAACATTTTCGTACCTATGATATGATGTTGGATAAAGCTGAGATCTATAGAATGAAGGTTGAGCCTACATCACCAGCATCCCCTTCTGGGCACGGAGGATTCCAAGGAAAAGGTAGAGGTCGAGGAGATGGATCCACTGGTCAAGGAAGAGGCCAAGTGATCTGCTATAACTATGGTGATGTTGGTCATTATGCGCGCGACTGTCCGAATCCAACGCGATAGTCCTGCAATTACTGTAGACAATTTTATCATGTTATAGAAGATTGTCTTGCGTTGATTGCTAAAATGCAATAAAAGAAGACCCCAACACAGAATATCTAGATGGTTTGTGTAGAGAATCATGAAGAAAATCCTTTTGTGAATGTAGTTACCAAGAGTGGTGTATCTACCAATGAGGATAAGGGAAAGGAACCCGCCACTGATGTATGGATCTAAAAGACACCTGAAAAAAAAGGAGCATTTAATCTTCAACACGCAAAATAAACTTTCATTGAAGCAAGGAAATAATTCACAGAGGGATATAATTCAGCAAGTGATATAACAATGAAGGGAGTGGGAGGAGAAGAAGAGATTAAGCCATTTTTACAAGCATGCATAAAGTTTTTGCGCAACAAAAGGTTGTTGAAAATTTGCAGGAATTGATAGATAGTTGTGTAGAAAAAGAACAACCTCTATTAGAAGAGTAAGCAATCAAAAAAATATATAAGAACAATAAGAGAACGGGTAGATAGATGCGTATGACTGCGGATATTGGCGCTTATGAAATGGGCCAAGTCATTCTAGATTTGGGATCAGATGTTAATGTTCTACCTTAAAAAACATGGCAGCACATGGGAGAACCAAAGCTGGACTGGTCTACTATCCAACCGTGTATGGCTAACCAACAAAAGATCATTCCCTTGGGGAGATTATCAAAATTTGTGGTTAATATAGGAGTTAAGGTGTAGGGAGACTTAGAGTTTATAATATTGTAGATGATACTAATCCCTATCCTGCACTGCTAGGATTGGATTGGGCCATTGACATATATGGTGCTATCAAACTGAAGAAATGGAGAATGGAATTTGAGAGAAATGGATTTAGGGTCATCATTCCTCTAGATATTGCAAAAGGCCAAAGTTATACTGAACCAATGTGCGCTAAGGATGAGATTGATCAAATGTATAAGCTAACTTTGCATGAGGAAGACTGGATGAATCCAATCGCAGACGTGAATCTTAAATGGGAGAAGGATAGATCTTGTTTTTCAGACTCTTATGAAGAACTATAGAATTTTCAAACTCAATTGCATGAGTTGTCCGCATTGTGATGCAATTATGTGACCCACGCTCTGTGTTGCATAACATCTAAGGTACATGATTTCCCACATTATGATGGCTCAACTGATGTAAACACATTCCTAGGAGAACTAGAATGGTCTGTGCTGGCAGAACAGGGGTTTTATGCTTTGGATCTTGGTTTGCACGCCACTCCAGCAAGATGGTGGGAAACACATAAGGAGAATATGGGATATTGGGAGGAATGTGCACAGACAATGCGGCTACGATTTGAAAGCCCAATAATTAAAGAGGAGGATTTATATTCTGGAAAATAATACCCGCGCAAACATTTGGCCAAGTGGAATCAGGTATGGGGTGTAGAACCCAGACCTGAATGTGTTCATATGTTTATTCATACATTGGGAAAGGTGCCAACTGAATGGTACTTGGAAACAGAGCTGCGCAGAGGCACTAGCGAGTGGTCTACGTTGGTAGACAGTTGTATTCTTACCTTTAGCATTCAAAGCGGTTTTGATATAGTTGTTGAAGCTTTGATCCCAAAAATCATTAATGCGCCAATAAAAGACATTGTCCATTGTAGAAAATTGGCACTAGTGGAAGTTAGGGAACTGCGCGCGCTCACAGGACCTTCTATCCCCTCGAATATCAGACAAATGTGCTCCATGTTGAGCCTTGTGGGATATTACAGAAAGCGCATTCCACAGTACGAATTGATAACTATTCCCATGACCTGATTACTCATAAGAGTTGCAACATTCCAATGGGATAATGAATGTCAAAGAAGTTTGCAGTTATTAAGGGATATGACAGATACTACTCGATATGTGTTGAATTACTTGGTAAACAAGCCTTTTTTGGGGGAGGGAGGGGTGGGGGGGGTTGTTTGTATATGGTTATCCTTGGCTATGGATTATATGCATAGTAAGGTGCGGCACATGCACAGAAACTGCGCCAGGAGATCGACTGGTGCGCAGAAGTGTCAAAAACTAGTCGTTGGAAAAGTAAAACTGGATAAGGTAGATTTATTAATATTTTTAGGCACATCCAAGATGCATTTAATGAAGGGATTTTTCTATATTTTGGACCATTTTGTCAGTAATGGAACCTCGTTAATTCCCAAAGAGCCGTTGTAGATGGCATCACAATAGTTCCCTTTGTGTTCTAAGTGATTTTTATGCTTTGGGATCTTTATTTTTCATTGCCTTTGTTGCGTCTATGTCAGGATTGTATCTTGTGTTGGAGGACTCATTGCACCGAGCCGATATAGGGTATGTGATTCAAAACAAGATGGAATCCACCAGACCAAGTGAAGACCCTGTTGTTCCAAAAGTACCCATTATAGAAACTCATGCGTCATCTAAAATGAAGAAGGGTCAAACATTTGGAAAGCGCAAGTCCCCTAGAGAAAATACCCCTAGATCGTGCCATTCTTCAAGCGATAAAATGAAGAAACTGATGGCTGAAGTTCCAGAAACTATTGCAAAAGAAGATGATGAAGTTATTGAAGTAGCACCATTCTCATGCCTGCCCAGTTATATTGCGCCATGAAAACCTACTATTAAAGCGCCAAAGGACTTGGATAAGTTGCGTGCATGTATCTAAGTTCCTCTGATCCCAGAGAACATCCCAATGGAGGGGGATATGCTCGTAAAAATCCTTCAGCTATGATTTGATGTCTAGGACATTATAGATATCAAATCACAGACATTGAAAATTTTCCTGAGCTTGCGCCAAAGCTCTACCTTGATCAAGTTCCCTATGCAGGAGGTCTGGTGCACCTCCAACCAAAGAGGGAAATTGATGCAGGAGCATCAGAGCACCTTAATTAAATTCAAATTCAATGTTGTGAAAGAAGAGATGTGAAAAACCATTTGTAAACAGGGGAAAATTCCATGAAACAGAGCTAAAATGATGGAAGCGATAAGTCTCTAGAAGACTTGATTTATTATAATTATCTACTATGTAATCAAATGGAGAGATTTAGGGGTTTAGTTGAGCGATTGTGGGAGAAGAACTCATGAATATTAGATGATCCACTCGCTTGTAATTTATTTATAAATGTGAGTCTGTATGTCCAGATAGAGGAGGGGAAAAGTGCAATGTAGCCTGAGGGTGAAATTTGTAATTCAAGCTAGAGTGGCCTTAGCCTGTAACTCAAGTTCAGTGTATTAATGAATTTTTTGTGTTGTTACATATCCAGTATTAATATAGATTTTTTTTTGTATCAGTGTGTAATTATATATCTGCATTCTTTCTATTAATTCATAGATTGTGTGAGTGTGAGTGAGAAGACGAAGTTCCTATGAACTTCGCATAGATGAATTATGGCAGAGCATGGATTATTGAATGAAAAACCTCATCGACGGGAATTAGAATGAAGAATGAAAGCGCACATCGCAAATCGATGATTATAGTATTTATGTGTTAAGGGCTTCGCAAGTTAAACAAAATAACTTGTGATGTGGTAAGGATTGAAAGTTGTGATGCGATAAAGGGAATAGCCAAGTGTCAGCCTAGCGCTTTAGTGAAAATCGCACATCGTCGGGTTTAGATTTTAGTGTTAAGGTCATCACATGGTAAGTTATTTTTTATGTGATATGCGATGCACTGTGATTGATCACCGTATTGTGGGACCCTAGAACCACAATTCCGTGTGTATGTATGTTGTTTGGGAGTATTTGTGATTGTTTAAAGTTTCGATAAAGTAGTCGTTGTTTGATTTCTTCCATATGCATGTTTAAAAAACTCCAATATTATAATCCGTTGCAAGTAAAGGGATTTTATGTGGGCCATAACCCATAGGTCCATGGTATTATATGTTAACTGTAGTTTCGTGTTGCATCAGAAATGCTAGGTCTGCATAAGGTAGGCTTGCTCAATCTATTGTAGCTCTCTCATTTTGGGCGCAACCCCATTAATCATATCTGCTTCAGGAAGTTGTTGGTGTTGCTTCATGATGATGCCCTATGGCTAGGAGAGTGAATCCCCATTGATGCAGAATTAATTCACTGAATCACCGGTCTGCCGAACAAGTGGGCGGACCCTATGGTAGATTTTGGAGGGAAAGCGCAGGAGAAAGCGCTGGCAAATAAAATCAAGAAAAAGTATGATGTCATGTGAAAACCCCGAGGATTCGTGGTGGAGGATACTAACGACCCCGTTGTCCATTTTTGCATGCTCATATTGGCTTACAATATGATGTGCAAGTGTAGGCCAAATGAAGTGCTTGCGCACGTGATTCTGCTAGCTGGAAGGTGTGAAAAAGGAGTTATATACAATTGGTGCGGGTATCTCTGTAAAGAGTTCCTCGAAAATGTGCCTGAGGACCAGGAGGAGGGCAAGCACTTCCAATATTCTTGGATCTTGTTACTGATCGCACTGATTGGGTGGAAAACCCTCGAAGATACCCAGTTCCCTGAACTTGAAGAGCTGATGTGCAAAGCTTGGTGCTATGCAACACTCTGGAATTCATTTGACCTAGTGCACGCAATGGATAACAAGATATTTTGGGTGTTTTATGCTACAAGATTATATCACATAGTACAATCGAAGTCGATACTGTCCCCTACTCTTTACGACCAATACAATATGGTAGCCGACTTTAAGGCTACGTTTCACAATATCCACATCCGCATGAAGGGTGCTATGGAGGGTGTATGGTATGAGTTGTTTTAATTGCTAACAGAGGACGATTTGATCCGAGTAACAGCAAAATGGTCGTCAGATTGGTTGACTCCACCAACATAACCACACACTCTAACGGGAAAATCAATATAGGAGGCTCCTGAAAAGCCTGCAGAAACCGTGCCACCAACAGTGACAAAAAAACCTGTTGAGAAGGAATCCACCCCGACGAAAATAGGAGAAACCACTGATACCACCACAGTGTCAAAGAAAAATGGCTTTGCACCTAAGGAGATTGAAGCAGAAACAACATCAAAAGGCACAAAGCACGGCGCACAGGCCCTGGATTGGTCTAAAAAAAACAAAAGCGCTCGAAGAAAGCAGGACAGGAGGTCCTGGCCCTTACAGAGGAAAATCTAAATGAGATTGCAAATACAATCACCTCGGCACAGGAAGATCGATGGACAGACATGGAGGTCCAATATAAATCAACATTGGAGATTGTACAGGTTGGGTTATAAGAATTGAAATTTCAAGCGAGCTAGATCCAGGAGAGGGTGATCCAGGCGAGCCAGACCAGTGCATAGGTTACCACTGCATAGCCATTGGATGTTGCCTTGCCACCATCAGAGGATGTGCGCTTTGTTCACATCCCTCTGCCAGCCATACAAATGGACGCTAATCAGTGCATTCAGTTTACAGGAACAAGTGATGTGCACATTGACCTTTCAGTGTTTCCTGTAGTAAAGCTTTACTTTCTACATTCAGTGATTGTAGATGAGCTATAATTCCACGAAGCAACTGCATAGACAAAGACTAGAGATGCGTAGCAGCAGGCTTCCCAAGCACATCAACAATAGCAACAGGTCGAAGCAGCATGCAAAGAAACAGAGGCCCAATGCATGGCGCTGGAGGCGAAAATTATTCAAGTGTGCCAAGACATTCCAAGTGCCTTGGCCACAGCTGCACTTGCGGAGAAGTTAGAGGGATTGGACGTTGAAGTCAAAGAAAAACGCACAAAAGTTCAGACAATTTGGATGACGTATGAGTAGTAGATTGCAGACCTCCAAACTAAATTACAGCTAGAGACACCCCCCTAGGTTTGCACGAAGAGGGCAGCAGAAGTAAAACAAGCCCAGGAGAGCATTGTTGTCGCGGTCACTCGGTGTGACGCATATTTGAATGAGGCCATGGAAATCTAGGCCTTTTTCCAGAATGTTTCGGTCGTGCAGCAAATGTGCAACACACTCAGTACAAAGGAGAAGTTGTTCGAAGAAATCTGCACAGTAGCACCTATGTTGGTGATCACATAGAGACTTGTTCGTCTGCAAGAAGGTCACCAACTCCAGGTAGAAATTGTAGAATTGAGCCGCAAATAACAGGTGCTCAAAGAACTTATGAAACCATGGGCATAGGAAGCGCTGCAACTCTCTCAGGTGTTGGACAACACCCTGAAGATTATTCAACAGACCCAGCGCAGTGTGGAGATGGTCGTTGAAGGGCCTACGCAGACAAAATGGTTCAACAAGTGCAGGGTGCAGCAGCACAAAGCCTCAAGTTAGTGCTCCCTCTCCATACTTCTGTCAAGATGCTTAAGGATAAAAACAAGGAGACAACAACATCACCTCAGTGACTTGAGACGAGTCACATGTTTGTGTTGGGGGCATGTTGGCGTGGGGTCCCCTAAGGCATAAGTTCCAAAGGGATTTTTTGTATGTTTGTATGTGCCTGCTGCATAGATGAAGTAAAAGGGATTTTGACCCAATTTTGGATGTAATTAAGCTTAAATGTAAATTGTGGGCCTCAAACCATGGTTTGAGACTGTAGTATCTACGTGCTAGACGTATTATAAATAGATAGAGTGATCTGAATTTTAATGTTAGTTTTGTTGTGCTAATTTCATTTTTAGATATAAAACTTATTTACTGATCTTATGTTTGATGTACAAGTTTCCTTGTTGCTTATGTGTGTCAAAGAGGTAATTAAAACTGAATTATATGAGTGAATTTGAAAGAATAAAGAATGAATTTAAATAGCTGAACAAAAAAAACATAAATGACAACAAACCATTACAACTAATCCATTAAAACAAAGTTTCAATGAAGGAGTTCACCCCTTCTACATCTCCTCGGTCCAGCTTCATAGCTTGGGCCTCTTCATTAGCTCAATTGTGCTAAAATTTATGTTTACATGCATAAAATTTTCTTGGAACCTATTCCAATGAGTTCAAAATGTTGAAATCTAACATAAATGACTATTTATTTACTTAATTTGGTTGCCAGATGCTCTAGGCATAGCCTTCCCTCCTGGTGGCCCTATGCTTCAAAAATTATTGAAGGCAACAAAAACCTCTGTAGATGAGTTCCTCTACCTCTGCAACTTATTCCAATGTGTTCATAGCATGCCAATTAGCCAAGAATGACTCTTTCTGAGCTCAATTTGGTCGAAAATTGACTCAATTATGGAAAAAACAAACTTTCCCCCAATTTCTCCTCCAAATCTGGAAAAATAGAGTTAACTCCGAAAAATTTGGTCGAATATCTGAAGATAGAAACTCCACTAAAAGCGCTGCTAATTAAGGAGCTAGATTAATTAAATCTAATCCACAGTTATGTGGAAAACCGCGCTTTAAATTCCACATTAGTGTTTTGGTTTGGAACTTGGTCACGTTGTTTGAGTCACATGGAGGAGGGATGGCCCGCAGGATGGCGCCCTCCTTTCACCGTCGGATCCAAAAAAACCTGTTTAAATATTGGTTGGGTGCATCGATTTACAACAATCTGGCCCATGGTCTAATGGTAAAGGCACTCAGTTGCTGGTGGGAGGTCACGGGGTCAAACCCCGACTTTGACCCCCGTTACATTGTTTTGAAACACATTTTAAATGAGCCATCAGATATGTATATGCCTCCACGTATTACATACTTTGCCACCGAATATGTATATGCCTTATGACCTTCAATATATGTGATCCCACTGTAATAAGTGTTCCAACCGACTATTATATACACCACCATAACATATATGTGGACCTTGGTCCGTGAAGCGGAGGTCTGACGGTGGAGGGAGAAGGTTTTCATCCCATCCACCAAGGTTCAAATCTCCGTGGAGACATACGCCTGTTGTGTCTTGGCTAGAAGAGTAGGCGACCCCATAGTGGACGTCTCGGCTCTTGTTGAGGCATAAGTTAATTGCTATTGTGTGCGGCTTGCAGGTTGTTGCACCTAGCCTAGGTTTATAGTGGCAGCCAGTTGGATTTGAACCCGGGCCTTGCTCAGGCAACTCTCACCAGTTACCGATTGTCCTAGATCTAAAAAAAAAAAACATATATGTGGACCTTTGAAATATTATTCTGCTCCACCATTACATTTAATATTCTACCATATTTGGAATATGCCCACGGATTATAGTTTATACGCCATCTAGTATATGTATGCCATACCATATGTTTGCAACATATTAATCATGCCATCAAACCATATTAATAATGAAATTCCATATATATATATATTATATATATATATATATATATATATATATTAAATTCAACCTTAATACATAAAAATAATAATTTCCCACATAAACATTTTTCATGAACCCAAATTCAACCTTAGGAGGTCATTGGACAAATTTTACCTTCACAAACTAAACTGGTAAATCCTGCAGTGACACTTGTCACAGTCCCATTGGAAAAAAACTAAATATTCTTTGAATGTTGATTGAGCTACCATGTCATCAGCTTGTACATGTTCTGCAATTTTTTAATAAAAAATTATGTTGAGAGTGCAAGCTTTTGTGATCCATAACATTTTAATTATCAATCTTCCAGGAAATCACATAAGACCGACGTGTTTCGAACTACCAACTATAGTTCATCATCAGGATAATGAAAATTGGCTGATCTGACATACACATTTATACCAGGAGGAGAGAAGCAACGGTCAAAACCCAACCGTCCAAAATTAAGATTAAAAATAAAAATAAAATTAACCCAACCATAAAATTATAAAAATTAAAAATGGTCAACAAAAAATAAAATAAAAATATAAAAAGAACCAAACACCTAACTACCCTCACCTTAAAAACACAAGTTAAAATATAAAATGAACTAAAAACTAAATTAACACCCCTTTCAAAAAACAGGATAAACATGAATCAAGTAAAAAGTCAAAATCAAAAATATAAATAAAATAATGGAATAAAATAAAAATAAAGGATCTAATCAATAAATAAATAAATACGTTAATTTTTTTATTTTTTTTAGAATTAAAATACAAATAAAAATAAAAATAAAGGATTTAATGTATAAATAAATTAATAAATAAATAAATACAATTAAAAACTAGAATTAAAATACAATTAAAAATAAAATAAAATAAATTACTTTTATTTTAAATTATACCTAAAACAAAAAATATAAATAATTACATAATAAAATAAAAATAAAAATGATTTAGTCAATAAATAAAAATACATTGATGAATAAACCAAATTAAAAACTAGAATTAAAATACACATAAAAATAAAATAAAAATAAAGGATTTAATCAATAAATAAATAAATTAAAACATTAATAAATAAAATTAAAACTAGATGTAAAATAAAAATAAAAATAAATTATTTTTATTTTTATTTTATTTTAATAAATAAGATACTAAAATAAAATAAATAAAATTAAAGAATAATAATACTAAAAAAAAAAAAAAAATCATAGAATGAAAAAGGGAAGACCCTTACAGGGAGTGAAGAGATGGAATCCAACAACTACTAACTTTCCATCCATCATCCCTGTTCAACGTACAGGGCCTCTTCTCAATCTCAATTGCCTCCCTAAATTTTTGGTGATGGAAATGGTCAACCCTAGCAAGGACTCTAGCATCTTCCATACATATATGATGCTTCGTCTTCTCAGCATGCTCAGCTGGCGCTGAGGACTTGGTTCTACCATGCCTAATATCCACATAATGCTCCTGAATCATTTTATTATTCGATCGACCAGTTTCACCAATGTAGGGAGTCCCACAGTAGCACAGGATCAAATAAACACCTTTCATGCTTTTTGGGTCCAACTGGTCCTTAACCGATTTAAGGGAACCCCGAATGGTGTTTAAAGGTTTAAAAGAAGACGAGATCCTATGCTTCCTTAAAATCCGAGCTATCTTGTCAGTAGTACCTTGGATAAAAGGTAAATGAACTTTACCAATAGCATCATCCATTATCTTTTTCTGTCTAGGACCTTTGCTCGCATTCATGAAAGCCTTCACACCCTGACTTCTGCGTTATCCATTTTTTCCGAAGACCCTAAGGAGATGGGCTTTCTCTTCATCCAAATGATCGTCATCAGAAATTCTAAGAGCTCTCGTAGCTAAAGTTTTCAGAACCCCAAGTTTTTTAGCAAGAAAATGATGAGAATCAGAATGCAGATACTGCTCCGTGTGTGTCTTTTTCCGGAAAACACGGTGTGAGAAAGAGCCATTATTATTTCTAGAAATGAGAACATCAAGGAAAGGAAGGCTCCCATCATTCTCTGTTTCCATAGTGAACTTAATGGAGTTATATTGATTATTCAAGTGCTGATGAAAAGCCTCTAATTCCTGACGCCCATGAGACCAATTGATGAAAGTGTCATTCACAAAGCGCTTCCAAATCTTGGGTTTCAAAGGAGCAGATGCCAAATATTTAGATTCAAAATATTCCATAAATAGGTTGGCCACCACTGGCGAGAGAGGGGAACCCATGGTGACACCACAGGTTTGCTTATAAAATTCTCCTTCAAAACAGAAAAAGGTAGAAGTGAGACAAATTTCTACCAAATTAGCAGTATCAGGATCAGTGATACGCCTGATAACTTCTACTGCCTCCATGATAGGAATGTTTTTGTAGAGAGAAACAACATCAAAACTAAACATAGTGTCATTAGGTTTGCAAACCCAGCTTTTTAACTCCTGAACAAAAGAAGCAGAATCTTTCACGAAAGAATCTGTCTAACCAACAAGAGGTTTAAGCTTGCGGGCCAAATACTTAGCTAGGAGATAAGTGGGCCCACCAATAGTATTAACAATGGGTCTAAGAGGAACCCCTTCTTTATGAATCTTAGGGAGCCCATAAATCCTAGGGGTGACAGGATTGCTTTCAATAAGCTTCGAGCTCATAGAACCCACAGTGCAACTAGACTTAATAGCATTGGCCACTATCTTCGAGACTTTATTAATCGGGCTCTTAGAGAGCTTCTTATAACTCCCACTGTTACAGAGATGGTCAAGCATCTTTGATTTATAATCCTCCTTATTCAAGATAACAATAGCGCCACCCTTATCAGCCTTGAGGACAACAATATCAGGGTTTTGATTAAGGGTCTTAAGAGCCAAAAACTCAGCTTTGCTAACATTGCTCTTCGGAGGTTTAGCTTTCCTAAGAGCCATGGTGCAATCTTGCAATGCTTCAGATAAATCTTTAATACCATATTCTATACTACAAATAATATCATCACGAGGAATCTTCCTAGGAGCAAGAGCGAAATTAAAGCCCTTACTTAATAAAGAAAAAACAGCTGAATCAAAAGAGAACCTAGAGAGATTAATAACTCTTTTATTATTCTTATTAATATTATTATTATTATCATTATTACTACTAATGATATTACTACTATTATTATTATTGTTACTATTGCTAATGTTAATATTATTGTTATAATTATTATTACTAATATTATTATTATTATTATTATTATAATCACTAATGCTAATATTATTATTGCAAATATTGCTTATATTATTATTAATAATATTCTTATCTTTGTTAATATTGCAATAATTGCTTATATTATTATTATTAATATTCTTATCTTTGTTAATATCCATATTAGTATTACTAATATTATTATTGTTGTAAATAATATTATTATCTTTGTTGATATCCATATTAATGTTAAAAATATTATTATTATTCACATCACTGATATAAAATAAAAATAATTTATTTTTATTTTATTATTATTATTATTTTTATTTTACATCTAGTTTTAATTTTATTTATTTATTTATTGATTAAATCCTGTATTTTTATTTTATTTTTATGTGTATTTTAATTCTAGTTTTTTATTTTATTTATTTATCAATGTATTTTTATTTACTGACTAAATCCTTTTTATTTTTATTTTATTATGTAATTATTTATATTTTTTGTTTTATATATAATTTAAAATAAAAATAATTTATTTTATTTTTAATTGTATTTTAATTCTAGTTTTTAATCGTATTTATGTATTAATTTATTTATACATTAAATCCTTTATTTTTATTTTTATTTTATTTTCATTTTATTTTTATTTGTATTTTAATTCTAAAAAAAAAATTAATGTATTTATTTATTTATTGATTAGATCCTTTGTTTTTATTTTATTCTATTATTTTATTTATATTTTTTATTTTGATTTTTTGACTTTTTACTTGATTCATGTTTATCCTGTTTTTTGAAAGGGGTGTTAATTTAGTTTTTAGTTCTGATTTTATATTTTAACTTGTGTTTTTAAGGTGAGGGTAGTTAGGTGTTTGGTTCTTTTTATATTTTTATTTTATTTTTGGTTGACTATTTTTAATTTTTATAATTTTATGGTTGGGTTAATTTTATTTTTATTTTTGTTTTTATTTTTAATCTTAATTTTGGACCGTTGGGTTTTGACCGTTGCTTCTCTCCTCCTTCTATAAATGTGTATGTCAGATCAGCCAATTTTCATTATCCTAGTGATGAACTACAGTTGGTAGTTCGAAACGCGTCAGTCCCTAAAAAGAAAATTACGTGTTTTGAACAATGATTAGCAGACCATAACTCTTTCATCCGAACTTGGTTTTCAACGAAACGAGTTGTGTTGGATTCCTTGCAATGGGCCGACCGTTTACGTTCTGATTTCATTCAATTCTGAGAATTTTCATGTTTGAGCTAAAACACTGAGCCTCTGATCATTCCTTCCCACTAGAAGCCTTTTGAACCCCAAAATATCTCTGATTACTGATCATGTGGATGAGGGTATTGTTCCCTCACCCTTCCAATCTCTATCCATTGAAAATTTCCCAATTTCATCGTTTGGAGATTTTCACAGAAAGTCAACTTTTTCCTTGATTCTTGTGACCATCTCTTGCTATCATTGACATTGTCATGCTGCAATATTTCTGAATTTGTAGAACAACTATATATTCTTACAGAAACCATATTTTTCTTACCTTGGTCAATAATCAAAGGAAACTTAAAAACTTTCTCACCTTGCACACTGTCACCATGGCGATTTTTAGTTGATCTCGCTCTGTACTTGCATCGACTCTTGACCAAGTATCTTCGCCATTGCCATGTACCTTTTGGAAACCAAGAATAAGCATTTGTGGAACCTATGCCTTCTTTTTCAAGCTTCTTTGTAGCTTTCTCTTTGACCTTTGCACTCTCTTGCACCGACATCTTGTTTCCAACACTGCTCAACACTGATGTTGACTGCGGCAAATGTTTTACATCTTGTCACCTTCTTTTAAAGAAAACATGTTAAAATCTTGAAACAACTCATTACAAGCATAAGAATATTTTTGAAAAGTGTGATTCAATACATCTCTTTGTTTGATCATCAACAATGTCAAGTTCTAACTTGCATTCACTATCCTCTTCATTTCACTTGCATGTAATAGAGACAAACTCGTCTTCTTCTTATGTGCTCTAATTATGTACCCAATAGCATCCTTAAACAAGTGATACTTGTTCTCATGGCGATGAAACACTGCTTTCCTATCATATAGATAATGACTTCCCAACACAATACCTGATATCTCAAGCGGCACCACATCAAGCTCAACTTCATCAAGAAAGTTTGAGTTGATGGCGAATCTTAGTAAGCACTTCCTTATAACTTGCAAGTTTGTATTCTTGCATATCCAACCCAGAGGATATGGTCTTGGATGTCTAATAGTTTCAAGGCCTAGTTGCTTAACCAAATCTTCGAAAATCAAGTTAGCTTGTGACCCACTATCAAAAACTGTATTAATCTTGGTAAGTTTAGAGACAACTCTAATATGAAAATTTTCTATTCTTGTATCTTCATCATGAGTATCATTTAAACAATTTGAAGGCCTAGTGCTTGCAACATGTTTACCTTTCAAACCCATGGCTATAATTTTTGTCTTGTCTCCTAAATCTGACCCTAAGTCATGTTCAGCTATAGCAATAGTTTTTCATTTCTCTTTGGATTTCAGTCTATTTGGTTTCAATTCTAGATGAAGTTGCCAATAGTGGTCTTCATCATGGCCAGTATTTTAACAATTTTTGCATGTGAGTTTTTAATTCTCTCCTTTTACAGAGCTATTTCTTTTTCCTCTTCCATAAAACTTTCCTTTTCCTTTATCCTCACTTTCACCTTTCTCATTAATGCTTTGTTTCCCCCCTTGCCTCTAAGTGTGTGGCTTGTACACAAACTTCATCTAAATTTCTTGGGTTAAACATAAGGATAGTATGTTTCAAATAGGAATGTAAACCCCCAATGTATTTCAAGAGTGCATCTTGGGAATTCAAATTTATTCCTAACAACAAAGACCTTTTCCTAAACTCCTAGGTTTATTCTTGAACTGTGTTGTAGCACAATTTGACTCAGCTAAAATTCAAGAGAGGATCTGAGAAATTCAAGGTTGTTGAGACATTTATATGGACAGAGGTCAGAAAGGGATTCTTGTGCTCTTGTCTAAAGATATGGTATCAGCTGGAAAGTGCAAGAAGACACACTTTTTGAATAGGGGCCTCAGACAATCCTGATCTATGTATAGGCCTGCTAGTCCAGCACTTTAATGATTCTCGTTGTATGCACATGGATGAAAGGATGACAAGTGTGCCTAAAGCAAAATTTACATTTTCACCTTGGAACTGGACTAAGATCATGCAGAAACTAATATTTTTGGACGTTCATATTCAAGGCCAACACTCGAAAGAAACATGGAACATAAGAAAGTGAACTGGAATTTTGTAATCTGTGAAACCTTGGTCTTAATGTTTTCAGACTTGGTTTTCAAAGACTATAAAAGTTGAATTTAATACTGCAGTCACAAATTTTGGTCTAGTGTCAGTGTCTCAACATTTTATAGTTTTGAAGGCCTTGTATTTACAGGATTGTTATATAAGTGATCAAGGTATTACAACTGTAGGAGAACAATGCAAACAACTTGAGGATTGTTATCTTGGTTTTGTGAGGGTTTGACAGATAGAAGTATGACATCACTATAAATTGGCTATTCAAATATACTGAAATTGGAATTGCAACGTGTGCAAGGATAAATGATAATACTATGGAATTTTTTTGAGTTCACTGTCACTCTCTTGAAAAATTAACCCTAGATTCTGATTCTGTTAATGATGTTGGATTGTTGGTAATAGCTCAGGGTTGCACTGCTTCAAATTATTTGCACTTATAGTGTATAAATTTCACAGACGAAGCCTTAAAAGTTGTGGGTTGATTCTGTATCTCAATAAAGGAATTTTTATTACGCATCTTCTATAAAATTATAGACAGGAGTCTTCACGAGATTGGAAGTGATGTACACAATTACAAGTTCTTTAGGTGGTTAATTGCTCAAGAATTGATGATGCTGAAAATTTGCTATATAGAAAAAGGCTGTAGAAATTTGAAAATATGAGAATGCGGCAAAGAAAATATATGAGTAACCACATATTATTTGTGGGAAAACATATTTGCACATGTGTTTAAAATTTAAAGTATTGAGAAAATATACTGATGTAAATGAAAAGTCAAAGTTCTAAAACCGTAGACATTTCCAACACACGATTTTCGATTTCAAATTGCGGGCAAATAGAGAACAATTTCAAGAATCTGAGACATGAGTTTTTTGTAGAATGACCCCAGTTGACTTAATCACGGGAATTGTCCAAAAATTCAAAGTGATTTTAAAGATTTCAGCAGTTCCTTAAATGCCAGTTTTATTAAAAATGTCCTGCAAGTTGTAAATTCCTGGCATGGATAGAAGTATCAAGCATTATTCTGAGTTTCATCGGATATTATTAGTTGGTGAAGGAATTTTTCAAGGATGCAAGCACTGTGTTAAGAAAAGAGGGAGCTAATGACTGGAGCAGTTGTATCACTGCACTTCCTTTCTAAACTTTCCATAGAAAAACTTCTGACACTGTATATAGAGCTTAATTCTGATAAGCAAGCAAGATGGCGGAAACATCGAAAGCTGATTTGGAGAATTCATATAAAGAATTCTGCTAGAGAAGGAACAAAACAAAACGATGAATTAAAGAGGCAAATAGATGAAGTATTTTACCAAAAGGAACAAATTTTCACAAATAGAATTATCGTTCTAGCAAATATCATTAAATTGATGGTTCATGTTAGTAGTTCCTCAAATCAATGGCAACCCGGAAGCACAAGCTATACGATAAATATGCGAAGAAGTGGTCCCATAAACGGTTTTTCCCAAACTATCATCAAAGAAATCAATAATTGATATTCAATGCTGCGTCACTCTATTAATTTCTAGAAACCACCAAAGGTGCCTCCGCAAGTAGTTTATGGTTTTGGGGAAGTTATGTGCGTACAAGATAATGGGACCCACATGCCATCCATATTCATTATCTCTACAGTCGGACATTGAAAATGTGATCCTCCTTCATTAATTTATTTTATGTATTAGGAGTCTAGTTAAATGCTAGTATTCAAATTCATAAATCTTGTAGAAAAATAAGCCTTTAACTATACTATATATATTATTACTAATAATATATATAATGTTAAATAAAAAATGCAATTTCATTATTTCGAAGATAATTTTGAAAGGAATATTGTCAAAAACATTTTATTAACTGTTTTATAAATTATTTTTATAACTGGTTATGTAGATGACTCATGAGGAAAAAAGATAAAGCCCAGAAATTGGATTGGGTGGAGGTTCCAAGTTTTGGGACCTCTAGAGGACCGCAATTTTGTACTGAATTTTCTAAAAATTAATGAAAGAAGATCAAGTTTCTTGCACCTGTTGATGTTGATGTGTTTTTCCAGTTTCATCATGTGTTTATTCTTCTGTGAATGAAGTGAAGTAATGTAGTTGTGGTTTTCTTTTTACAGTTTGTACGTAAGAGTTAAATGTCCTTAATGTCCGCTCCTTCACTCCAACTATTTTCTCTCTATAAAGTTCTTTCTGAGATTTAAAGTGATAGATTCTGTTATCCGACATATCATTTTAAGTTTCCATTCCATTTTCTTCCTTCCATTTCAAGTAGTATCAACAGATAATGGCATTGTGAAATCTTTCATTATATCATATCATTGAGGGTTATAAATAATTAATTTCCAAAGGTGCTTAACAAAGACCATCCGATATCTTAAATCTGTGACATATATTTAAAAATGTCTCGAGCATTGATTCCTTGCCACAGCCAAGGGATTGTTTCTTGAGGTACAACATTTTTTGGCATCGTTGTCAGGGAACGAAGAAGTGAATTTCATTTCCCTGGGTTTTCTTTCTATTTCCTCTGGTTGTTCAATGAGGAGGAAATATTCGGCTGTGTTTATTCTTTTTTAGAATTATGTCTTTCAAAAGGCCACACACGAGGTCTCGTCCCTTATTCTTGATGGTGAATAAGACTTATATATAAAATTTGGTTGTTTATTATTCACCTCGCGACTCCATTGATGAAGGTTTCATTAGATGAGGAATTCTACAGGAAAGAAAATGAGAAAGCACCATGGAAAACACAGATATCAGAGTTTGAGTTTTTTAAGAAAAGTTCTATTTTTTACTATTAGTTTAGTAGTATATTTTCCCTTACATGTCAATAATATTTTTTCTTTCTTTATATTCTTAGAAGATTGTAAATCCTGAAAAGTACATTCTTTAGTGGAAAAAGATGGTTTTTCTTTTGCTTGTATTATTGATCTTGAGACAACTTTATCTCCTAAATATGAGAGGAGAAGATTGTTGCATTACAATTCCTAAAGATAACCAGTCACAGTTTGGGCATAAAGGTGATGATTCATCATATTTGGATGATAATATTTTTCCTCACAAGAAATTGACTATTTTTTAGCTCAAAAACAAAGAAATATTTAAACCCCTGAAGCTGCCCACAATTTTCATCAGTATCCTTCAAAAGGATTCAAATTTTTGCCAAGTTTCTCTGGATAGTATGAGGATATCTCAGCTGAACAACATATCTTAGAATGTGAGTACTTTTTGGAAAAAATTCAAGTTATTTATGAAGACGTGGCTTTAAGGATGTTTTTTCATTCATTAAAGCAGGATGCTCAGCAATGGTTCCAGTGTTTGGAAGCAAGTTCAATTAGTTCGTGGCAAGGTTTTCACGATATCTTTCTTAGATATTGGGGGGAGCGTAAGTCATATGAAAAACACATTTTGGAACTATATTCTATCCAGAGGCAGAGCAATGAATCAATCACTAAGTTTAATAGGAGGTTTCAAAAAAATTATTTCAGCATGCAAAAATAAATTCAACCTCTTAAAGCAGCAGCTATGGTTTACTATTTGAGGGCTCTTTCTATTGTCTTGGCTTTTTATCTCAAGGAGAGAAAGCCTTGCAATCTGAAGTTTATTTTTCTTTATGCACAGGAAATTGAAGATAATGTGTCGGCTTGTAGAAATTTTTCCTGTCATGTTGAAAGAACAAGTTTTGTTGAAGACAAGAGGGCCTGTCAAGAAAACATTGGGATTGCTTTACAAGAGAACACAAATTCAGAGGTGAAAAAGGATTTTAAAAAGGTGTCAGAGGATTCATGTATTGCTGAAACACAATAATCTAAGCATTTTGAAGATTCTAGTCAAACATTCGTTGCAGAAACTGAATTACACGATGAAAGCCTGGAAGATAATTACAATTTTCATAATTTTAACTATTTTGTGAATAGAGGGGAAACTAGTGGAGCTTCTCAGATATGTTTGTAGGAGGAGGAAGATTTTTGTCAAGAATTGGTGTTATATCAGCATTATATGGAACAAAACTTGGATTTCTCTTTTCAACCTAAATGCCTGCCTACAGAAAATTGCAATCAAGTTCCTCGCACATAATTCCAAATTGAGGAGTTAAACAGTGAATGAAGTTGCCATGTTCAAAGAAGTCTACATCAGCAAAATTTTCAAGAAAAGGAGGCAACTGAAATTTTGTCTCATTAGTTCTATGATCCAGTGGTTGAGTATATGACAAATTTCTTTGATCAGCATCAAGCTTTTATGCAAGGATATGTACAAAGTTTTGTATATGGAGAATTTTCATGGTACATTCTTGTTTTGATTTTTAAATTTTAGCAGTATCAAGGTATTAAGTCTAACATAAAGATGTTAGGTTGGTTCCATTGGATGGTTGACTTCACCTGATTAAGTTCATCCATGCATATATATATATAGGATTTGTACATAAATAAGCTCAGGGGTTGAGCATTCCCAGTTGCATTATTTCTAGTTTAGCATTTTCGTTTCAAGAATAAAGATCCTAGAAGAGAGAGGTTTCAGAGAAGTTTGAAATTTTCAGAGATTTTGGCTTGGGAGAAAATTTAGTTTGACTTGACTCCGTGCCCAATAAAGGCTACTGATCTACAAGTTCTCATCACTTTGCTACCAAAGTGTTTTCCCCAATTGGAGCCAGATGTTGTAGCACAATTTGACTCAGCTAAAATTCAAGAGAGGATCTGAGAAATTCAAGGTTGTTGAGACATTTATATGGACAAAGGTCAGATAGGGATTCTTGTGCTCTTGTCTAAAGAGATGGTATCAGCTGGAAAGTGCAAGAAGACACACTTTTTGAATATGGGCCTCAGACAATCTTGATCGATGTATAGGCTTGCTAGTCTAGCACTTTAATGATTCTCATTGTATGCACATGGATGAAAGGATGCCAAGTGTACCTAAAAAAAAAATTATGTTTTCACCTTGGAACAGACTAAGATCATGCAGAAACTACTATTGTTGGAAGTTCATCTTCAAGGCCAACACTCAAAAGAAACATGGAACAGAAGAAACTGAACTAGAATTTCGTAATCTGTGAAACCTTGGTCTTAATGTTTTCAGACTTGGTTTTCAAAGACTAGAAAATTTGAATTTAATATGGTGCTTTTCAGTCACAAGTTTTGGCTTAGCATCAGTGGCTCAACATTTTAGAGTTTTGAAGGCCTTATATTTACAGGGTTGCTATATAATTGATCAAGGTCTTACAACTATAGGAGAACAATGCAAACAACTTGAGGATTGTTATCTCGGTTTTGTGAGGGTTTGATAGATAGAGGTATGACATCACTAGCAATTGGCTATTCAAAGATATTGAAATTGGCATTACAACATGTGCAAGGATAAATGATAAGACTATGGAATTTTTTGGATTTCACTATCACTCTCTTGAAAGTTAACCCTAGATTATGATTATGTTAATGATGTTGGATTGCTGGTAATAGCTCAGGGTTACACTGTTTCAAATTATTTGCACTTATAGTGTATAAATTTCACAGACGAAGCCTTAAAAGTTGTGGGTCGATTCTATATCTCAATAAAGGCATTTATATTACGCATCTTCTATAAAATTATAGACAGGAGTCTTCACGAGATTGGAAGTGATGTACACAATTACAAGTTCTTTAGTTGATTGATTGCTCAAGAATTGATGATGCTAAAAATTTGCTATATAGAAAAAGGCTGTAGAAATTTGAAAATATGAGAATGCGGCAAAGAAAATATATGAGTAACCACATATGATCTGTGGGAAATCATATTTGCACATGCGTTTAAAATTTAAAGTCTTGAGCAAATATACTGATGTAAATGAAAAGTCAAAGTTCTAAAAACGCAGATATTCCCAACACAGGATTTTCGATTTCAAATTGCGGGCAAAAGAAGAACAATTTAAGAATTTGAGACAAGGGTTTTTTACAGAATGACCCCAATTGACTTAATCGCCGGAATTGTCCAAAAATTCAAAGTGGTTTTAGAGATTTTGCTAGTTCCTTAAATGCCAATTTTATTAAAAATGTCCTACAATTTGTAAATTCCTAGCATGGACAGAAGTATTAAGCATTATTTTGAGTTTCATCGGATATTATTGGTTGTTGAAGGAATTTTTCAAGGATGCAAGAACTGTGCTAAGAAAAGAGGGAGCTAATGACCGAAGAAGTTGTATCATTGCACTTCCTTTCTGAACTTTCCATAGAAAAACTTCTGACACTAAATATGGAGCTTAATTCTGATAAGCAAGCAAGATGGCTGAAACATCGAAAGTCGATTTGGAGAATTCATAGCGAATGCTGTTAGAGAAGGAACAGAAAAAAATGAGGAATTAAAGAGGCAAATAGATGAAGTATTTTACCAAAAGGAACAAATTTTCACAAACAGAATTATCGTTCCAGCAAATATCATTAAATTGATGGTTTATGTTAGTAGTTCCTCAAATCAATGGCAACCCGGAAGCACAAACTGTACGATAAATATGCGAAAAAGTGGTCCCGTAAACAGTTTTTCCCAAAATTCCATCAAAGAAATTGACGATTGATGTTCAATGCGGCATCACTCTATTAATTTTTGGAAACCACCAAAGGTGCCTCCGCAAGTAGTTTATGGTTTTGGGGAAGTTATGTGCATACAAGACAATGGGACCCACACGCCATCCATATTCATTATCTCTACAGTTGTACATTGAAAATGTGATCCTCCTTCACTAATTTATTTTATATATTAGGAGTCTAGTTAAATTCTAGTGTTCAAATGCATAAAGCTTGTAGAAAAATAAGCCTTTAACTATACTATATATATTATTATAATAATATATATAATGTTAAATCAAAAATGCAATTTCATTATTTCGAAGATAATTTTGAAAGGAAGACTGTCAAAAACAGTTTATTAATTGTTTTATAAATCATTTTTATAGCTGATTATGTAGATGACTCGTGAGGAAAAAAGATAAAGCCCAGAAATTGGATTGGGTGGAGGTTCTGAGTTTTGGGACCTCTAGAGGACTGCAATTTTGTACTGAATTTTCTGAAAATTAATGAAAGAAGATCAAGTTTCTTGCACCTGTTGATGTTGATGTGTTTTTCCAGTTTCATCATATGTTTATTCTTTTGTGAATGAAGTGAATTAATGTAGCTGTGGGTCTCTTTTTACAGTTTGTAAGTAAGAGTTAAATTTCCTTAATGTGCGCTCCTTCAATCCAACTATCTTCTCTCTATAAAGTTCTTTCTGAGATTTAAAGTGATATATTCTGTTGTCCAGCATATCATTTTAAGTTTCCATTCCATTTTCTTCCTTCCATTTCAAGTAGAATCAACAGATAATGGCATTGTGAAATATTTCATTATATCAGATCATTGAGGGTTATAAATAATTAGTTTCCAAAGGTGATTAGCAAAGACCATGTGATATCTTAAATTTGTGACATATATTTAAAAATGTCTCAAGCACTGATTCCTTACCATAGCCAAGGGATTGTTTCTTGAGGTAAAACAAACTGTTTGACCCTTGAGTTACTTAAAATTTTACCAAATCATAATATTTTTTTGCATATAGGCTAATGGATAAAACTATCTTTTAATGGAAGAAATAAACTCAACCCAAGAAATGGATATCTTACCATGGATTCACATTTCCTCTTGAGTCTTTGCTTCCAACCAAACTAGTGCTACTCCTTCTAGCCTTACTGAATCCAACTGGATTTTTTTGTCGTCTTCATGAAGGTTATGAATTCTGCAATACACCTCCAATTGATGTATCCAATTGTCAAGCCTCTTTTCATTTATCTCGCCATTTTACATGGGTAGTTCAAAATTAATGTCCAATTTGAGTAATGGATTTTTTCCTTTTCTGGCTTTTGAGTGAGTGTAAGTGGTCTTTGTGGTGGAAGTGGAAGATGATGCATATGGAGATGATGAGGATGATGATTGTGGAGATGGAGGTGGCTTTCCTCCACTTCCCTTTGAACTCTTCTTTGCATCCTTATTACCATTTGAAGTTCCTTCTCCATATGGAGGCTTAGAACCTTCTCCTTCCATCCCAACAGTAAATACATCAAACATAAATTTAACCATCATATTTATGTATTTGAAGTCTCTCTTGACATATTCTTCTTTTGAATTTCCTCGAGTCTCTCCAACACCTGACATGATGGCTATGGATTCAAGCTCAACTTCTGATGCTTGTACCTCTTCAATCAACTCAGTTTCTTGTACAACTTTTACCTCTTCAATCTCAATTTCTTGAGATAAAACTTGAGGTTCTTCAAGTGCAGCTATGAGTGGAATTTTGGGTGAATAGGATGCTCTTTCATCTCTCCTTCTTCTGGTCCTAATCTCAGGAATTGCAACCAACAATTTTCCTTCACCTTTCTACAACTTTAACCTTGTCAACATCACAAATTTTCAACCATTAAACTTGCACAAATCTTCAAGTAACTATCAATAAAATAACCTTTAGCAACCTTGTTCTCTAGTACCAACTTGATCTGAATTTGAATGTTAGTTTTTCTGTGCTAATTTCATTTTCAAATATAAAATTATTTACTAATCTTATGCCTAATGTACAGGTTTCCTTGTTGCTTATGTGTGTCAAAGAGGTAATTAAAACTGAATTTTATGAGTGAATTTGAAAGAACAAAGCATCAAATTAAATGGTTGAACAAAAGAAACATCAATTAAAGCAAACCATTACAACTGATCCATTAAAACATATTTTTGATGAAGGAGTTCACCCCTCCTGGGCTACATCTCCTTGGTCCAGCTTCATAGCTTGGGCCTATGAATGTGTTATCTATTAGCTCAATTGTGTTAAAATTTATGTTTAAATGCATAAAATGCTCTTGGAACCTATTCCTATGAGTTCAAAATTTCGAAATCTATCATAAATGACTATTTATTTACTCAATTTGGTTACCAAATGCTCTAGGCATGGCCTTCCCTCCTGGTGGCCCTACGCTTCAAAATTCTTCAAGGCAAAAAAAAACCTCTGTATATGAGCTCATATGCCTTTGAAACCTAATCCAATGTGTTCATAACATTTCAATTAGCCAAAAATGACTCTTTTTGAGCTCAATTTGGTCGAAAATTGACTCAGTTATGGCAAAAACAAACTTTCCCCCAATTTCTCCTCCAAATCTGGAAAACTAGAGTTAACTTCGACAAATTTGGTGGAATCTCCGAAAATAGAAAATCCACTAAAAGCACCGCTAATTAAGGAACTAGATTAATTAAGGCTAATCCACAGTTAGGCAGATACGCGTGCTTTAAATTTTGCATTAGCGTTTTGGTTTAGAACTTGGTCATGTTGTTTGGGTCACATGGAGGAGGGTTGGCCCCCTCTTTCCACTGCCGGATCCACAAAACACGTTTAAATATTTTCTGGGTACATTGATTTACAACGATTACTATGGGGAGGTCACGGGGTCGAACTCCGACCTCGATCCCCATTACATTGTTTTGAAACGCATCTTAAATCGGATATGTATATGCCTCCACGCATTACATACCAGATATGTGTATGCCTTATGACCTTTGATATATGTGATCCCACTGTAGTAAATGTGCCAACCAACTATTATATACACCACCATAACATATATGTGGACCTTTGAAATATTATTCAACTCCACCATAACATTTAATATGCCACCATATTTGGAATATGCCCACGGATTATAGTTTCTACGCCATGCGATATATGTATGCCATACCATATGTTTGCAATGTATCAATCATGCCATCGAACCATATTGATAATGAAATGCCATAATATATGTAATGGATTGATATATATATAATATGTGGAAATTAAAGTATATATATAAAAAGTTTGAAAATATAATATTAATATATATAAATAAAATAATATCATATATGACATTAAAAATCATATAAAATATTATATATATATATATATACATTAAATTCAACCTTAATACATAAAAATAATAATTTCTCACATAAATATCATCATGAACCCAAATTCAGTCTTAGGAGTTTATTGACAAATTTTACCTTCACAAACCAAGTGAATCCCCCAGTGACACTTGTCATAGTCCCATTGGACAAAAACTAAAAAATATTCCTTGAATGTTGATTAGGCCGCCATGTCATCAACCTATACCTGTTCTGCAATTTTTTAATAAAAATTTCTCTATTTTGAATGACGATCAGCAAACCATAACTCCTCCATCCGAACTCGGTTTTCAATGAAACAAGTTGCATTGGATTCCTTGCGACGGGTCAGTCGCTTTCATTCTGGTTTCATTCAATTCTGATCATTTTCATTTTTGAGCTAAAATACTGAGCCTCTGATCATAGAATTTGTCTAAGCTAAGAATAATAAGTCGTAGAGAAGTCAATGAATGTTGTGAGATATTGCTAGCATTTTTGCGTCTGTAAGGGTTTTGGGTTGGGTAAAAGGCTCATGTTGGCTGTGTGCATGGAGACCTAGTCCTGGCTGTGTGCGAACTCCTCTGGATTTGTGTGTGGAAGGGATCGTAAGGGTTTTGTAAAGGTTTTGTAAGGAAAGATAGTTGATGTATTGACAGATCCGAAAGACTAATAGAAAGAATTTTTTTGGCGAACCCTTTGTGTTATGCGTACATGTTTATTTTTTATTCTTGATGAGATCGCAATACCTATTTACTTATTGATGAATGCGAAAAGCTATTTGATATATTTATGCATGAGTATTTGATATATGTTAAGTGTTACATTGGTTAAGATCGAGGTCTGGTTCTACTTTGTTATCTGCGCTAAGCAAGACAATATTTGATATATGTTAAGTGCTTACTTGATTAAGACATAGATTTGGTTCTGAATGGTTATCTGCGCTAAGCAATACAATAATTATGTGTTATTCTGTTGATGATTGTGCATGCTCTGTAATTCTGCTATAAAATCACTGCCCGCATTTGCAGAAGATCACTTAGGGATTTTTCCGAGGACCACTTCATTAAATTCTCTCTCAGGGTGTGAAAACCTGGTTCCAAGACCCCCCCATACTGCTTCAGGTGAGACTTTGGTTCACGCAAATAGATCATTCGAAAGGGCCAGTAGTTGGAGGGTTTGTTGTTTTATCCATAAACTCCGAACCTGGGTCAGGACCCCTCAAGCAAACAATCCTCAGGAAAATTTCCCCAAAATATCTTGTACAAGTTGCTCATTGATTTAGAGAATAGGATTCGATCTTTTATATTCCTTTCCTTTTGTTTTCGAAGCTCAGCTTGTTGCAATATGAACCGATCTACATGATTATCCCACCAGCTTCGTATTTCTCTTTCATAGATCCTTGACACCATGATCTAGTTCTCTGATACGTTTTATTGTCCTGGCAATGGAACCATTTGTTGGTGAAAGGATGAATTTTGGACAAGACCTAGGTTTGGGCTCAAAGGCCAACAAGATCTCGTTGTAGTCTAGGACAATGCTGACATTTTCACCCTACCCAAAGGATAGCGAGGAGTCTCACTTGAGACATGTCGTGACCTTATTGAAATAGGAGAACTAGAACCACAACATCACAACGGAACTAACCTTCTAAGGTATAATATCAATACATTATGACTATGCAGGAACGAACTCTTAACACATAACATTCACTGAAAGAACTATCACAATGAATACATCAAAAAGAGCTATCATAAAATTTTAAATAATTTCATAAGCACCATACATTGACAATCATTCATTTGATACATAGCTTAGGACCACAAAGCTCATCTTTGTATATTAATATTTATGTGCAACACATTACATTCAGAGACTCTGCAAAGCTTGATATACAACAAAAACCCAAAAACCTAGAACTAACTACTTGCTTCTTTTCCTTCCTTTCTTATCTATCGCTTTTCCCGAAACTGAAAGTCTTTGCTTCTTTTCCTCTTGGCTGATTTGCTGTGTTCCGCCATTCCTTGTTTTGTTCCGCACTTGGCTCTGCTTCCTAGAGTATTTCTTCCTATTTGTTTCCGATTTCTCTTTCCATTTGTGTTGCTACCTATTCGTGCTCCACCACCTGCCCACCTACCCTATGCAACCCACAACGACTCTCTGCCTCCCGCAACGGCTCTCCGCGACTTGCCCCATCCGCAAATAACAACCAGTTTCCTCCATTATCCAAAAACAAAGGCCCCAACATGGAGTGTCAAGGAAAATCAAGGGAGCACTAGTTTCAAATGCATGGAAATGAATGAATAAGAGTGTGTGACAAGGATTGTTAACGAGTTCTATGTGTGCTAAGGAGGGAGTGACAAGGTATGTTAGGTTGAGCCAAGGAATTCTAGAGTGCCAAGGCGACATGCCATGTGCCAAGTTCTAGGGTGTGCCAATGTGTAACAGGTAGTTTTAGGAAGTTCCACGGAAACACAAGGGAGAACTAGTTCAAAATGCATGGAAATGAATGGATAAGAGTGTGTGATAGGGAGTGTCAGTGAGTTCGAATTGTGGTAAGGAGGGAGTGACAAGTTTATATGCTAGGAAATGCCAAGGAATGCTAGAGTGCCAGGGCATGTGAGGGAATGGTAGCATGTGTTAGGGAGTTCCAAAGCATTCCAAGGAATGCAGGGGATGCTAACACATGCCACATAGTTCCAAGGGATTGGTAGACGTTCCAAGTGTTATGGCATGTCAAGATGTAAAGTATGTTGCTTAGTTGTTTTATGGCCACGGTTGGACGTGAGCCTTAACTTGGTAACTTGTTAAGTGGGATGAGTTAAGATTGGACATGAGTAGCCTAAGATGAGTTATAAACCATTCTTAGGTGAACAAGGTATAGTCTAGTTATAGTAAATGAAACTTGGTCAAGTTGTTGTAGTTGAGGCAGGACTTGGTTGGGTTCCCAATTCTAAAACAAATAAGGGTAGTTATGAGGACATGATAGTTAATAACTGCCAAGGTGTGCTAATGAATGAAATGGTGTCATAACACATGCTAGATAGTACCAATGCATGTCGAGGAGTGTTGGGGAGTGTCAGGGCATCACAAGAGAGAACTAGTTCAAAGTGCATGGAAACGAATGAATAAGAGTGTCTGTCAGGGAGTGTCAATGAATTCCAAGTGTGTTATAAGGGGATGGAAAAAAAAAATTCAGACAAAGGGAGACTTTGGGCTAGACACAACACTATTTTTTTAATGACTTGGTTGGGTTCCCAAGTCACAAAAAAAGTAAGGCTATCTATGAGGGCATGAAAACTAGGAAGTGCAAGGTGTGCAGGGAAGCCCTGTTAAGATATTTCGACACATAGGAAATAATTAAGTGTAACTTGGTCTGGCGTAGAGTTAGGTAAAGTGTATTTCTTTACTATGTACATTTGTAACTTATAATCCGACGGTCACAATATGTAGTGATCCGATGGTTCACACTCTCATTAGTGTTACCGACACTTAACCTGTGGCTTACCACCCGATTGGTCCATGATCTTTATTTAAAGATCATGGAGGGTCATTTTTCTAGTAACTTTTTATGAGATAATATTATGTAATTTTTCTTTCTTTATATTAATAAATTTCCTGAAGTGGCCACGTTGGCTCAGGTCGTGGACTGTTTCCCTCTTTGAGGGTTTTAACGACGTCAAATATTGGTATACTAATCTGTGATCTATTTATGAGCGGTGACCTTTGGTGTTTGATATAAGGAACTTACCTTCTAAATTCCTACATAGTATCAGATCTACTTTGAGGGTCACATCTGTTGTTGATCCAAATCCGAATCCATTTTGACTGCATGCGACTGACGTTTTCCAGATCTACTATTTCTGACCACTTTCGAGCTGGGAGAACTGCTCTGTTGTGTCTGGAGCCTCTGTTAGAGTGAGGAACCCCTTTCATTTCATGCGAAAAGGTTTCCGGTTGCCCAAGTTATGTCATATTAGATCTGGAGGTATAAAGAAATTTTTTACAGTTATATTAATCAATATCTCTGGTTATTTCGATTTATAGTCTTTTTTTATTGCTGAATCTATACCCTCTTCTCTGCGTATGCTCTTTGCTCTACGTTGTGTACGATCTCAGCAAATCAGATAAAGGAAGACAAGATTTTTCTGCTACATATGTGTTTTCTCCACGACTTTGTGCGATCTTGAGAAATCAAAAATAGCGAGAAAAATAGGTAGTTTCCGTTAGGACTAACCGGAAATATAAGTTTCTGCCGTAAGGCTTGTACTTTTTTGTTTGCATGGATTGTGTTTTTTTTTTGCAGGAAAAAACACACACATCGAAGAGAAAAAAAAAACCCTTCCTCTCAAACAATTACAGAGGGTCTTGGGTTCAAGTCTCTTTCTCAAGTTTCTTTTTCTAAAAAGCTTTTTGTTAAGTTAATTTCTATTAAAAATCCTTTTGGCAAGTTGCCGGTTTTAAAAAGAGGTTTTAATTTAAAAAGCACATGTAAAAGTAACATTGTAAAAGCGACTCTCACTTATTTATAAAAATGGGTCATATAAAGTAGTTTTTTTTTTAAAGTGAAATTATTGTATTAAGTTTGGAAAAGGGAGGGGATTTTTTTTTTTTAAGTACAACTTCATCATCAACTTTCAAACTATCATGTAACTATTCGGAATCTACTACAACTTCTTTTTCAAAAAGGCATAAACTATTCATCTAGAAGCCTTTTTCAGAGCCGTTTTTTTTTAACCGACCTAATTTTTTGAGATATTTCCATTGGAGCAGTTGGTTTCAGCCTTTTCAACCTTAGCTTTTTTAAATAGAAAGTGCATGCCCGATTATTCTTAACATCGCCAATTATTTCCAATGGCTATTCTACATGGTAGACTTACTTAGAAGTAAAGGTCTTTATAGAATAGCCACAAGACAAGAAATTAAACCTACCGATGGAGATAAAGCCGCTAAATGGGAAAATAAGAAAGATCAAGCACGAGGGTTGATAGGAATGTCCATTGCTCAAGATCTTAAATTTCATATCCAAGAAATTGGCTCCCCCGCTAAAGCTATGAAAAAGCTAAATACTGTTTTTGGCATTAAAAATGAAATCAGAGCCCACCAGCTTGAAAATGAGTTGCTTACTTTGGACTCCAATAATTTCTCCTCTATTGAACATTTTTTTTCCAAATTCAATACCCTTAGACTTCTTTTAGAAGTTTGTAAGGTCAAAAAGGAAGATGGTAGCCTTATCTATTCCATTCTTGCTAAGCTTGGCCCTGCATACTCTGTATTTGTTTCCACCTTCCATTCCACTAGAGAAGCCCTCATTTCTCAAGGAACAACCTACAAGTCCCCCTCTTTTGATGAATTTTGCAATTCTTTGACAAGAGAACAAGAAAAACTCTTACACCTTGGCCTTATAAATACTAGAACTCTTCTAAGAAATCCTTAGCGGCCCAACAACAACCATATCAAAATAATCTTAAGAATAAGCATCCTAAAAAGAATGGTCCTAAACCAAACAAGGGTCCTAAGAAATTTTTGTGGCAAACTAAAAAAGAAACTCAACAAACTGATAAGGAAAATAAAAACAAAGGGAAGAAGATAGATAGACATTGCAACTTTTGTAATCGTGATGGCCACGTAGATTCAAAAAATTTTAAGAATATGAAAGCCTTGGAAGTAGCAATGAATAAGCACTACATCAATTTGGAGAACTCTTCAACTTCATCTTCAGGAATGACACTTTCTGCTTGTGGTTGTCAAGCATCAGGATCTGGTTATGCATTGAATGTATCTTCTTCTTCTCATTCTCATGAGTGGCTCATTGATTATGGAGCCTTTTACCACATAGCCAAAAATAAAGCCATGTTTTATTCTTTAAATTATTGTGACACCAAAAACATTTACGTTAGTGATGATAGATTTCTTAGTGTTGTAGGGTCTGGAACAATTCATCTAGATAATGGTCAGTTTAATGATGTATTATGTGTTCCTATCTTGTCCTGCAACCTTCTATCTGTTTATCAGATAACTCATTCAGGTGAAGGGGAAACAATAGAGTTATCACCTCATGATGTTATAATTAATGACCTAAGAGATCCGAGAGATATTTTAGCTACTGGAATTGCTGATGATTCCACAAGGTTGTGTAAGTTTGACAAATTTGGGTCATTTTGTCTTCCCTCTATTTTTTTGGCTCATAATGATGAAGTGAGCAAACTTGGCATGAGTGATTTGGTCACTTAAACTATCGCTCTCTTCAAACTCTATGTAAAGAAAATATGGTGACTTGTCTTCCTATGGTATCTTTCTGAGATGGTGTTTGTTTAGGATGTGTACTCGGAAAACATCATCAAGATAGTTTTGACAAACGTGCATCTTGGCACGCTTCATCCCCTTTACAGCTTGTGCACAGTGATTTATGTGGTCCACTTCCTGTTGTTTCTTTCTCTGGCTACAATTATTTCTTAATTCTCATTGATTATTTTTCCAAACACACTTGGGTATACTTCTTAAAACTCAAGAGTGAATTTTTTAACATGTTCTTGGTTTTTAAGGCCTTTGTTGAGAACCAATCTGGACATCACATTCTTAAGTTAAGATCTGACAATGTAGGAGAATATGTTAAAAACAAATTTATCCACTTTTTCACTGACCATGGAATTCAATTGCAACATATTGTTATGTATACTCCACAAAAAAATGGTGTAGCTGAAAGAAAGAATCGCATTCTAAAGGAAATGGCTAATTATATGCTTCAATCTAAAGGACCTAGTCTTAATTTTTTGGCATAAGCAATTAACTCTGCAAATTACATAGTAAATCACACTCCTCCTAAGGTTTTATGAAATATAACTCCAGAAGAAGCTTGGAGATCAATCAAACTAGATGTAAGTCACTTTTGTGTTTTTGGAAGTGAAGCTTGGGCCCCTATTCTAGAAAGCCTTAGAACCTAAGAGTGAAAAATGCATTCTTGTTGGATATTTTGAAGATGTCAAAGGATAGAGACTTATTCAACCAAAATCCAAATATGTAATCATTAGAATACATGTAAAATTTGATGAAAATATATCGAAATGCTAGCCCATTTCGGTGGGTGCGCAACCTTTGGCCTATAAGCCTGATTCGGCATATGTGCCACCTCTCTCTTTCTCTTCTATTTTTGACAACATTCCTTCTAGTTCGAATGATGATAGGGAGGGTGAAAATCCTCCTCCACCTCCTCAATATCTTCCTTCAGCTCCACAACTTCCAAGATGGGTCCGCTCTACTCAGGATGCAACAGGTTCTCTTGCAGGTGACCCTCCATATCAATGTCATACACGTTCTCATTTTGAAAGAGCCTCTTCCTTATTGGCTCAAGTTCCATAAAATCTTGATCCAGAAACCTTTTAAGAAGCTTCAGGTCATCTATATTGGGATGCAACTATGAATGAATAATATCTTTCCTTATTGGCAAACGATACTTGGGATATTGTTCCTCTTCCAAAGGGAAGAAAACTTGTCAGATGCAAATGGGTTTACAAAACAAAGTTTGGACCAGATGGAAAAGTGGATAAACATAAAACTCGTCATGTTTCTAAAGGATTTTCACAAGTTGAAAGCATTGAATATACCAAAACCTTATCCCCTGTTTCCAAAATGAGTTCCATCTGCCTTGTTCTTTCCCTTGTTGCCTCCTTTAAATGGGAATTCCATCAGATGGATGTTAAATTTGCCTTCTTATATGAGGATTTGCATGAAGAAATATACATGGAACAACCCCCTGGCTTTATCCAAAATGACTCTAGCCTTTTTTTTCACCTTAGGAAGTCTCTTTATGGTCTCAAAAAAGCCCCTTGGGCTTGGTATGCCAAAATGATAGCTTTCTCCTAGATAATGGCTTTTCTAGATGTCATTCTGACAACAATCTCTACACCAAGAAAGTGGGTAAGTCCTTAATCATCCTTCTTATTTATGTTGATGATCTTATCCTCACTCGTAGTGATCCCAACCATATAAACCATGTGAATTCTAGCCTCAAAAAGAATTTTGAAATGATAGACTTAGGACAACTGTATTATTTCCTTGGTCTTCAAGTCTTGCAATCCAAATAAGGTATTGCCCTTTCTCAGTCCAAGTATGCCTGTGATCTTCTACGCCACTTTCACATGGAAGACTGCAAGCCAACCCTTTCCCCTTTTTAGTCTGGAGTCAAGCTCTCAGTCACTTGCACTTCCCCTGAAGTTGATGTGTAATATTCCTAAATTAGCATACAACTAATTGGAATATTACTTTTTTATTTTTCTTCATAGTTAGAAGAATAAGAGGGTATGGAGACCCATAAATATCCTTAGTAGGAATAAAGACACTCCTAATGTGAAAGGAGGTAATCTAAAATCTGGATTGAAGACCCTTATGTGTGAAAAGGGTTTGTGGCATGTAGACTGGGTCAACCTTGACCAAATCAAACAACACTAGTATGGAAGGAGTGGCATTCATTGAGGGACAATGCAGTTTTTTATGGAGACTCCATGCATGGAATTAGTGGCTTTAATGAGTGGGGCCCAAGGTGAGGAAGCTCACCAAGAATATAAGGAAGGGGATGGGAGCCATTATGGGTATGATTGGATTATTATTTTGTTGATGGTTTGTTTAGACTTGTTGCTCTCTTCAGCTGTTTAGCTAAGATTACAATGTTGTTTAGCACAGGGTGTTCCCGAGCGGGAATCCCACCTCTATCCTTGATAGACTTCTAGTGCCCACTCAGAAAGAGTATTTGTACTAAATATGCACATTCTTGCGTTTGGCCAAGCTACATCTTTCTTCAAAAGCGCATTTTCTGCTTAGAGTTGTGTTGTGTTGCAGGGTGTAGCAATGGAAGTTTGTATTGGGTGTTTTCTAAGTTGTTTGTCAATGGAGGAAGGTTTACCTCCATTGGGAGGACAGCAAAGAATCCCTTGGGATTTATTGACATATTTGGCACCAAGCCAAGGTGGTATTATCCCCTATAGCACATTTTCAGACTGGATTTGTGTTATTTTAGGGAGGAGTTACAGGGGTGGTTGCAGTATATGTTTTGGGAGGTGATTTCTTCAGTGGAGGAGACATCCTTTTATCCAGAGGATCTATTGGAGAAGAGTTGTAGGATTCTACATCAACTTCAACCATATATTCTCATTTTTGTTCCTGCAGCAAATCTTCAGCCCTAGGGCTGCACCTTACATTTGCATATTGTATACATTTTCTGGAAACCCTCTTGGGTTGTCTTGGAAAGTTGATATAGTGCCTTGATATTTATGTATAGTATATTTTGAGGCATATAATAGTATTTTGTATCATTTTGTGATCTCCATCCATATTTATGCTTATTATGACTGCGTTGTAGCAACTCTCTGACATTTTTTATTGTAGCAGCATCTCATATTTGGGAGTGATTGTTTATGGGAGGCTTGTTTCCTCATTTCATATGATTGATGCCTCACTATTTTGTATTGATTTGTTGTTCTTATACATAATGTAATGGCTCCATATTGGTCTCCATTGTTGATGTGTTTATTTACACTGCTATTTCCATGTTTATGCATTATATTCCTGCTTTTCCCATTTGGGAATATTACAAAGGTATCAGAGCATAATCTTAGCTCAGCCTGTGGATCTTAGCCATTATGATATCAGGAGAATAAGAGGAAGGAGAAAGAGATCATAATGATGGAAGGAATGAGTTTTATCTCATCTCTTTTCAGATCTATGAGGGCCCTCACCAAGGAGGTCAAGCAAAGAAGAATGGAGAAAAGCAACGAAACCACAATAGGGTTTCAAGATGAGGAAGTTCCATGCACTTCCTATCAGCAGAAGAAAGAACCAGTATTGCATAGTGCTCTAAATAAATATACATTGCCCTTTTCTTTTGAAGAAAAATATAAAAGGAATGGAGGTGGAGGAAACTTGTATCATGAGATTCTAAGTGAGTATCTTGCAGAATAAAAATCTCAATCAAGAGCTTTCAAGGAAAATCTAACTCTCCCACAGTTTATTCAGATCAAAGAAGAAAGGAGACCTTACAGCTATAGAAGAAGAAAGCACAATAGATTCTATTGTCTACATTTGATGGGTCATCCACATGCACAACAAGGGCTTGGGGAATGGAGTTGCAGTAGTAGAAAGAGAAGTTGTTGATATTTCAGCATTGCACCTTGAGGGTGAAGAAAATATTTGGTGGTTCAACCATTTGAGTCATGCAAGAGTGACTGCATATGCAGATTTTACTCAAAGGCTGATTAAGAAGTTAGATAAGAAGAAATCAGAGGAGAAGAAACCTTCACCACCACTTGCTGCAGGAGTACTTGCATCAGGAGAAGGAACACTTGCACCTTTTCAAAGTGGTCTTGATCTCTTGAAATTTAGAGTCCCATGCACTATTATAGAGATGCATGAGGAGGAGGAGACTTGTACCAGCACTGGTGCAGCCATCATCATCAGTATTTGGGAAATTCATCACACCAGTAAGAGGAACCCTTGCAGCAATACAAGATGTTCCCAAGAAAAACCAAGGTATGAAAATGTTTCCACTTTCTATTATTTCAACACATCATATGGAAGGTTGTGGGGATATTCCATTGCATGACCTAGGGTCAAGATATATTGCCGATTTGGAGAAGTAGACTATAACTGCGTAGAGGACCCTTGATAGGATCAAGGAGGAGATGTACATTCATCCTAGTATGTCATGGTTGAGATACACACAAATCTTGGGTTTGGAGTGTATATTTTTGGAGGATAGGATGAGTATTTTCCTAAACAATATAATGCAGAATTATATGCTCAACATTTAGCATGATCATGTGACAACAGATGCACCATCATGGATATCAGCATCATTGTCATGGAGCAGAAGTGATGAGTTGGGGGCCCAACCATTATTGGAGCATTCCAATGACCATTCTACATGTGTAGCAGGGGATAGGCAGATGGTTGATGAGATACATCTTATCTCCCATTACTGTGATCGATCCTTCTTGATGAGCACTTCACAACTCAATGAGAAGACTTTGCCTTCAACATACTTGGATCCTTATGGGTTCAACATGGTCATTGATGAGTGGTCTTCATATGGAGATCTTCAGGAGGTTTCACTTCAACATCCCATGAAGTGTAGAGATAGTAATATGATTTGGGAGGATGGTATTCTCCATTGGAGGAATACCCATTTGGAGCATGACAGTAGACACTCACCATTGGTTGGATGGGTGATGTTGATGAGCAAGAGGCTGGTGAGCCACTTGCAGATCTATGACACCGGGTAGCAGGAGGCAAGGCTGCGCTGGCTACTCTTGAAAGAGTTTGGTCAACATGTGACATATCCTATTCCAAAGGTTATGTTATTGGTTGGGACTTTGCATGGCACTTGCATCATATGGTAGCAAGGAGTTTGGGTGCATTGCAATGATGTGGAATTCTTTATGTCAATCATCATGTTTTCACTCCATGGTCTATATGATGGAGATGTGAGGAGGAAACAAGAGCTATTGTTGCTTTGGTTGCTCTTGGGAGAGTATGGGCTAATTTTCTCCCATACTTTGCATGATATTATAGGAGTAGATGGGGGCACAATCATGGTGCAAAGGGGCTACTCCTTAGTTTTGAAAAATCAAGAGGTGCTTCCACATAGGAAGGAATCTCCCGCTTGTAGCAGCATCAAGGTCGATGACTTTGGCATGTGGCATGTCAAAGAATGGATTCATGGGGTGAAAAGAGCCTTATCACTAAGGCCAACAGCGTTGTCACTTGGGAGTATGCAACTATGGATGGAATGTTCCAATGGGATTATGTATCACTTTACATTTCATACCATTATGAGGAGATTCTAATGGGAGGGCTCATCCATGGACCTCATTTTTATCCTACTCACAATGCATGGTAATAATGGTATTTTTTTACTTATTGTTCATCTAACAAAATATTTTCATTCTCTTGCCATATATGTACAGTGCATTTCTCCACAAGAGGGCAAGTTTCTATTTTTGCTACATGGTCTTTCTGAGACCAATATCAGTGATGGAGGAAGCCCTTTCTTGGATGGCTTTGGGCATGTGTTGTGTTATTCTTGTTATGATCAGCTGATATATAATTCCATTTACTACTTCTTAGTAGATGAGCAAACATGCACAGCTAGAAAATTGTTGGAAGACAACTTGCCACATGATGTTTTGAAACAATAGTTAGAAAAACTGCATTGTATCCACTAGAGAAACCATTGGTACCATCCAAAATTGCACATAAAATTAAGTATCTTTCTGATTTAGATACCATATGGTGATTATGAGCTATTCACTTTGTATGGGATGTTTTGGGCTCATGAAACTAGAGAAGGGGTCTTTATAGATCCAGTTGTCCTTTTGTCTCTTCAGGGAAATATTATTGCAGCCCAGATTCTACAGCATCTCTACACTTATCACAAGTGGAGAGAGAGACAGTGGGGGGTAGGCAATTTGGTCTATCATGCTCAGATATGCAGCCCACCTACATTGCAAGAGCCAAAGGTGGAGGAACTTTTCATGACTTTCCATTATGGAGGGTGACTCACTTTGTATGGATGATAGCTTGGGGCTTGGAGCTTCA
Organism: Pinus albicaulis; assembly: GCA_034641835.2. Lineage (NCBI taxonomy): Eukaryota > Viridiplantae > Streptophyta > Pinopsida > Pinales > Pinaceae > Pinus > Pinus albicaulis. The sequence goes on along the minus strand of CM076576.1, from coordinate 5,888,415 downwards.
CATGGGAAGGAAGGTTCCCAATCATTTTCTGATCCCATGCCTCAATAAGGCCTCTATACCACATATATTTGCATCCATGGATATCCCACTACTTCATCATGAGAGCCATTTTGATTTATCACCAAAAGCTTACTTATACACTTGGGAGGAGCAACTTGGGGACATATTGATGAGAGGGAATCTTGTTCACTGGAGGAAATATCATATGAGGATGTTGTAGGAGGAAGAGAGGAGGCTCTTCAATCCTATCCTTGCAGTTTCTTGAGGACAAGAAACATTTGGGAGGGGAGGATTGTAATATTTCTAAATTAGCATACAACTAATTGGAATATTAATTTTTTATTTTTCTTCATAGCTAGAAGAATAAGAGGGTATGGAGACCCATAAATCTCCTTAGTAAGAATAAAGACACTCCTAATGTGAATGGAGGTCATCTAAAAGCTGGATTGAAGACCCTTATGTGTGAAAAGGGGTTGGGGCATGTAGACTGGATCAACCTTGAACAAATCAAACAACGCTGGTATGGAAGGAGTGGCATTCATTTAGGGACAACGCAGTTTTGGAGGGAGACTCCATAAATGGAAGTAGTGGCTTTAATGAGTGGGGCCCAAGGTGAGGAAGCTCACCAAGAATATAAGGAAGGGGATGGCAGCCATTGTGGATATGATTGGATTATTATTTTTGTTAAGATATTCCGGCACATAGGAAATAGTTAAGAATAACTTAGTCTAGTGTAGAGTTAGGTAAAGTGTGTTTCTTTACCATGTACATTTGTAACTTATAATCCGACGGTCATGATTTGTAGTGATTCGACGGTTATCTCTCACCTCAGTATTAATGGCACTTGATCCGTGGCTTAACACCTGATTAGTCCATGATATCTATTTAAAGAGCGTGGAGGGTCATTTTTCCGGTAACCGTTTATGAGAGAAACATATGTAACTTTTATTTTATATTAATAAATTCCCAGAAGTGGTCGCGTTGGCTCAGGGCATGGACTGTTTCCCTCTTTGAGGGTTTTAACCACGTGATTATACTAGAGTACTGATTTGTGATTTGTTTGTGAGCAGTGACCTTTGGTTCTTGATCTACGGAACTTGCCCTGTAAATTCCTACATGGTATCAAAGCTATTTTGACGGCCGTGTCCGTTTTTTATCAAAATCCGAAGCCGGTTTGACTGCATGCGAATGCCATTTTGTAGATCTACTATTTCTAAACATTTTTGGGCTTGGAGAATTGCTCATTTTTGTTTGGAGCATCTGTTACAATGAGGAACACCTTTCATTTCATGCGAAAAGGTGTCCGACTGCCCAAGTTATGTGAGTTTAGATCTAGAGGTATAAAGCATCTATTTTGTAGTTATATTTGTTACTAGTTCTGCTTATTTCAGTTTTTTTCTGTTTATTTATGGTATTAAGGTTTTATTTATTTGCTGGATCTATACACTCTTCTCTGTGTATTCTCTTTGTTGTGCGCTCTGTGCGATCTCGGCAAATCAGAAACAGGAAAAATGGATTTTTTTTACTACATATGCTCTTTCCCTGCATCTTTGTGCGATCTCGGGAAATCAGAAATAGTGAAAAAAATGATATTTGTCGATAAGGCTAACCGAAAATCTAACATTCTGCTGTAAATATTTGCAAATCGAAAGGCACGGACATCGAAGAGTAACAAAAAAAAAAAACCCTTCCTCTTTTCATACAATAACGTGATCTTTTTACTATCTCACTTGGTGAGGGGTTAGTTTATGAGAATAAAGGTCTTGGGTTTAAGTCTCCTTCTCAAACTTCTTTTGTAAAAAAATTTTGTTCAAAGGGGCGGAATTTTTTTTTAACAAGCCGCACTTCATCCCGTTCCTATAACTATTTAGCATCTACAACTTAGATTTTTCAAAAGTCATAACTTCTTCATCCGGAAGCTGTTTTTCGAGCCGTTTTTTTTTAAACGGCCTAATTTTTTGAGCTCTTTCCATTGGAGCAGTTAGTTTTAGTTTTTCGCAGCTTCATTTTTTTTTTTTTTAATGGAAATTGCATGCCCAATTATTCTTAACAGCACCAATTATTTCCAATGGCTACCTCACATGGTAGATATACTTAGAAGTAAAGGGCTTTATAGAATAGCCACATGACAAGTAACTAAACCTTCTGATGATATTAAAGCTACTAAATGGGAAAATAAACAAGATCAAGCATGAGGGTTGATAGGAATTTCCATTTCTCAAGATCTTCGATTTCATATCCTTGACATTAACAACCCTGATGAGGCCCTGGAAAAGCTAAAAAATGTTTTTGGCATTCAAAATCAAATCTGGGCCCACCAGCTTGAAAATGAGTTGCTTACTTTGGACCCCAATAATTTCTCCTCCATTGAAGATTTTTTGTCCAAATTTAAGACCCTCAGAATTATTTTAGAAGGTTGTAAGATCAAAAAGGATGATGGTAGCCTCATATATTGCATTCTTGCTAAGCTTGGTCCTGCATACTCTGTATTTGTTTCTGCCTTCCATTCCACCAGAGAAGCCATCATTTCTTTAGGAACCACCTACAAGAATCCCTCTTTTGATGCCTTTTTGTGATTCTTTGATAAGGCATAACTTCTTCATCTGGATAGACTTCTTCAACCAAAATCCAAAAATATAATCATTAGAAGAGATGTAAAGTTTGATGAAAATATATCGTCCTGTGAACCTAGTTCGGCGGGTGTGCCACCTTTGGCTTGCAAGCCTGATTCAGCATATGTGCCACCTCTCTTTCTCTCTTCTATTGTTAATAGCATTCCTTCTAGTTCAGGTGATGACAACGAGGATGAAAATCCTCCTCCAGCTCGTGAAATTGTTCCTAATACTCCACCGCTTCCAAGATGGGTCCGCTCTACTCGGGATGCAGCGGGTTCTCTTGCAGGTGACCCTGCCGATCGACGACGTACACGTTCTCAGTTCAAAAGAGCCTCTTCCTTATTGGCTCAAGTTACAAAAAAACTTGATCTAGAAACCTTTGAAGAAGCCTCCAATCATCCAGATTGGGATGAAGCTATGAATGAAGAGTATCGTTCCTTATTGGCAAACAATACTTGGGATCTTGTTCCTCTTCCAAAAGGAAGAAAACTTGTCAGATGCAGATGGGTTTACAAAACAAAGTTTGGACCAGATGGAAAAGTGGATAGACATAAATCTCTTCTTGTCGCTAAATCTTTTTCACAAGTTGAAGGCATTGACTATACTGAAACCTTCTCCCCTGTTGCCAAAATGAATTCTATCCGCCTTTTTCTTTCCCTTGCGGCCTCCTTTAAATGGGAAGTCCATAAGATGGATGTTAAATCCTCCTTCTTACATGGAGATTTGCATGAATAAATATACATGGAACAACCTCCTAGCTTTATCCAAAAAGACTCCAGCCTTGTTTTTCGCCTTAGGAAGTCTCTCTATGGTCTCAAACAAGCTCCTGGGGCTTGGTATGCCAAAATGGATAGATTTCTCTTAGATAATGGATTTTCTAGGTGCCATTCTGACAACATTGTCTACACCAAGAAAGTGGGTAATTCCTTCACCATCCTTGTTCTTTATGTTGATGATCTTATCCTTACTGGTAGTGATCCAAACCATATAAACCATGTGAAGTCTAGCCTCAAAAATAAGTTTTAAATGACACACTTAGGACACTTGCGTTATTTCCTTGGTCTTCAAGTCTTGCAATCCAAGGAAGGCATTACCCTCTCTCAGTCCAAGTATGCGTTCCCCTTCTCCCTTTCAGTCTGGAGTCAAGCTTTCAGTCAACTATACTACCCCTGAAGTTGATGCTACCTTATACCGTCAACTTGTTGGTAAACTTTTGTATCTAACCCATACCCGTCTTGACCTTTCCTTTGTCGTTGGTCTTGTCGCTTGGTTTATGCACCAACCTCATGAAAGTCACTAGAAAGAAGCTAAAAGAATACTTTGATATATTCAAGGTACAGTTCAGTTTGGGATTCATTACAGTGTAGGTGCATCTCCCTTGTTGATTGGTTTCACTGATTCTGATTGGGCTGGTGACCCTGATGATCGGAAGTCGACTACAGGATATGTATTCACTCTTGTTTTAGGACCCATTACTTGGTCTTGTAAGAAACAAAGTGCCATCTCCCTTTCTTCAGCAAAAGCAGAGTATCGTGGTCCAGTTGAAGCCAGCAAGGAAGCCATGTGGCTTCGTTAGATCTTGTCTAAATTTGGTCTTCATTAGCAGCATCAAACTACACTTTGGTGTGATAATCAGAGTGTCATTCAGCTATTTAAAGATCCATTTCAGCATCAGCGTATGAAACACGTTGAACTCCACATAAATTTCATCAGAAAGCTCATTCATGATCGTGTTCTTGAAGTGCAGTATTGTCTGAACAATGATCAAGTAGCCGATTCCTTTACGAAGGCTCTCATAGAAGCGAAGTTTACAAAAATTAGATCCATGCTTGGAGTTTAGGAAAGTTGTCATTAAGGGGAGATAGGCTCTAATGCCTCCTTCCTTCTCCTATTGTGTCACTTTTGTAAATCCTTCAATCCTATCCCAATTTGTTCTTAAGGGGGGATGTTAGGATATTTCGACACATAGGAAATAGGCTCCTTTTGTCTCACCTTTGTAAATCCTTCAATCCTATCCCAATTTAGGCATATGAGAGGTATTAGGATGATAGAGACATAGGAAATGAGTTAAAATAATAGTCTATGTAGTGTGAGTTAAGGTAAAGTGTGTTTCTTTCTGCCTTTGTTCTGTAGCTTATAATCCATCGGTCACGATTTGGTGATAAGCGGTTGCATCTCACCTCGGTATTAACGACGCAGTCCATGGCTTAACACCGATTGGTCCAAGACTAATTTTAAGAAGCATGGAGGGTCATTTTTAGTGTAGTTTGTAGAGCTGTGTAACTTTTTCTTTTATATTAATAAATTCACAAGAAGTGGCTGCATTTAGCTCTGAGGGCGTGGTGCTATACGGTTTCAACCACGTGATTATCAAGTCTTGATTTGTGATCGGTACGTGAAGTGACCTTTGGTTCTTGATCTACATAACTTACCCTGTAAATTCGTACAACTTTGTTGATGATCTATTTAGACTTGTTGCTCTCTTCAGCTGTTTAGCTAAGATTGCATTGATGTTTAGCACAGGGTGTTCCTAAACGGGAATCCCACCTCTATCCTTGCAGCCATTGTGGGTATGATTGGATTATTGTTTTGTTGATGGTCTGTTTATACTTGTTTCTCTCTTCAGTTGTTTAGCTATGATTGCAGTGATGTTTAGCACAGGGTGTTCCCGAGCGGGAATCCCACCTCTATCCTTGAGGGACTTATAGTGCCCACTCAAGAAGAGTATTTGCACTACACTTCCACATTTCGGAATTGGCCAAGCTACAAATTTCTTCAACAATGTATTTTATGCTTAGAGTTGTGTTGTGTTGCAGGGTGCAGCAGTGGAGGTTTGTAGTGGGTGTTTTCTGAGCTGTTTTTCAGTGGAGGAAGGTTTACTTCCATTGGGAAGCTAAAAAAGAAGCCCTTGGGATTTATTGACATATTTGGCACCAGGCCAAGGTGTTATTATTCCCTACAGTGCAGTTTTAGATTGGATCTGCATTATTTTAGGGAGGAGTTGCAGGGGTGGTTGCAGTATATGTTTTGGGAGGTGATTTATTCAGTGGAGGAGACATCCTTTTATCCAGAGGATCTGTTGGAGAAGAGGATAAGAGTTGTAGGATTCTACATCAGCTTTAGCCATATCTTCTCATTTCTGTTGCTGCAACAAATCTTCAGCCCTAGGGCTACAACTTACATCTACATATTGTATTCATTTTCCGAAAACCCTCTTGGGTTGTCTTGGAAAGTTGATATAGTGCCTTGATCTTTCTGTATAGTATCTTTTGAGGAATATATCAGTATTTTTGTATCATTGTATGATCTCCAACCATATTTATTCTTAGTATGACTGTGTTGTAGCAGCTCTTCGGCATTTTGTATTGTAGCAGCATCTCATATTTGGGAGTGATTGTTTATGGGAGGCTTGTTTCCTCATTTCATATGATTGATGCCTCACTATTTTGTATTTATTTTTTGTTCTTATACATAATATAATGGCTCCATATTGGTATCCATTATTGATGTGTTTATTTACACTATTATTTCCATGTTTATGCACTATATTCCTGCTTTTCCCATTTTGGAATATTACATGATTCTACTTTATACCATCTACTTGTTGGTAAACTTATGTATCTAACCCATAAACGACCTGACCTTTCCTTTGATGTTGGTCTTGTTGCTCGGTTTATGCACCAAACTCATGAAAGTCACTGGAAAGAAGATAAATAATACTTCGATATATTCGAGGTACAGTTCAGTTCAGGATTCATTATAGTGCAGGAGAATCTTCATTGTTGATTTGTTTCACTGATTATGATTGGGATGGTGACCCTGATGATCGAAAGTCTACTACAGGTTATGTATTCACTCTTGGTTCAGGACCTATTACATGGTCTTGTAAGAAACAAAGTGCCATCTCTCTTTCTTCAGTAGAAGAAAAGTATCGTGGTGCAGTTGAAACTAGCAAGGAAGCCCTGTGGTTTTGTCAAATCTTGTCCGAATTTGGTCTTCATCACCAACATCCAACTACACTTTGGTGTGATAATCAGAGTGCCCTTCAGTTATGCAAATATCCATTTTAGCATCAGCGCATGAAACACATTGAGTTACACATACACTTCATCAGAAAGCTCATTCATGATCGTGTTCTTGAAGTATGGTATTGTTCAACCAATGATCAAGTTGTGATATATTTACAAAGCCTCTCACATAAGCAAAGTTTACCAAACTTCGATCTATGCTTGGATTTCAGGAAAGTTATCATTAAGGGGGGATAGGCTCTAATGCCTCCTTCCTTCTCCTATTGTGTCACCTTAGTAAATCCTTCAATCCTATCCCAAGTTGTTTTTAAGGGGGGATGTTAGGATATTCTAACACATAGGAAATAGTCTCCTATTGTGTCACCTTTGTAAATCCTTCAATCATATCCCAAGTTGTTCTTAAGGGGGGGGGGGGAGTGTTAGGATATTCCGACACATAGGAAATAGTTAAGTATAACTTGGTATAGCGTAGAGTTAGGTAAAGTGTGCTTCTTTACTATGTACATTTATAATTTATAATCTGACTGTCATGATATGTAGTGATCCGACGGTTCACTCTCTCCCCGGTATTACCGACACTTGATCTGTGGCTTAACACCCAATTGGTCCATGATCTATGATCTAGATTTATGTAGGAACGCAATAATACACATAAATAAAAATAAACACAAAGATGCAGTGGAAATAATATTTCATTTCATTAATATCAAATAACAGAAATATGCTTACAGACATAATGGAAATAAACTAGCTAGGGATTTGGTAGCATATCTATGAGAAGAGATGTGGCAACTACAGGCCTCTAAAATGTGTTACAATGAGGCTCTAAGGCCTATTTATTGTTTAGAAACAATAGAAAACCCTAAACATCCAAAAACCTAACCCTAGGAGATGAAGCGTCAAAATTGTGGGTCCCGTTTGGGTAAATTGGCACATCAGTCTTCTCGGGGATTTGGAATACAATATCCATTTGAAGCACTCAATACCTTGTTAGAAATATATATCCAAGGAATACAACTTTTGAGTGAGAAACATCGGTACATGGACCCATGTTTCTCTCAGTTTTCCCAAAAAACAACGTGTAGGGGCTCAAAATGGCTCCAAAAGTTCAAGACCCAAAAAACAGCTAAAAATTGTAAGTTGTATTGAAACTGAAAAACTAAAAGAAACAATGGTGAGGGTTCAAATGGAATAGGTGGATGGCCACCAATATCCACCTGGATAAATCTCTATTTAAAGAGCAAGGAGGGTCATTTGTTAGGTAACCGTTTATGAGAGAAGCTTATGTAAATTTTATTTCTTTATATTAATAAATTGCCTGGAATGGTTGTGTTGACTTCGGACGTGGATTGTTTCCCTCTTTGATGGTTTTAACCATGTCAAATACTAGTGTACTGATATGTGATCTATTTGTGAGCGGTGACCTTTTGTGTTTGATCTAAGGAACTTACCCTGTAAATTCCTATAATCCCAAGAAGTGTTAACACATGCTAGAAAGTTTCAAGGCATGTTAGGCATGCCAAGATGTGTTAGGTGATAAGGTGTGGCACCAACACATGCTAGGGAGTGCCAGGGAAACATAAAGGAGGATTAGTTTCAATTACATGGAAATGATTGAATAAGAGTGTGATAGGGATTGTTAGAAAATTCTAGGTGTGCTAAGGTATGATAGGCAGTTCCAAGGCATGATAGAGTGTTAGGAAAGCATGCCAAGATGTGCCAAGCTCCAGGGTGTTCCAATGTGTGCCAAGGAGTATTAGGGAGTGCTAGTATTGGATAGTTAGGATACTCGGCCATCACTCGAGAGACCCAAGTTTGAGTCTCGACAACAAAACCATTTTTTGGCTTGGTTGGGCTTTACCCAAGTTGTACTTATGCTTCACACCAACAAAACCCTGAGAAAACGACCCTTTTAGGATTGCAGTCTCACCCGAGGTAGCTTTTACTTTGATTTTATGTATTTTATTTAGTCTTCTATCATACATATCATTACTCTATTGTGTATTCTAACTACTTACTTCGTCACATTCAATTCAACATAAGCGCATTACATGGCAATATAAGTTGTGCTAACATAACATTTACTTGCAATCGTTACTTCAAATAAACAGATAGAAGAAAACAATACATATAGATACATAATATTGCCCAAAATTTCTTTTTCATTATTAATATGAATCGTTTAATACATTCAACTCCTCAGCCTACGCACACAGTTGCAAGTGGTCTTCACACTAAGCTGCAAACTCTTCCAAGGTATCCACGCACTTAAGTGTAGAGCCTTTCCTTAAGGCCAAAAACACAAAAAAAAATATTCAATGACTTGTGCTCATCTAAATCTCATCCTATTTATATCATCGACAAAACATTACATCTCTTTATATATCATTACATACCTACAAAACCATGGTACACATACTATGGGCTCGACAAAAAAAAAAAAACAAATAAAACCCGATACCCATTACAAAATGAGGGGCTTCGACCCACCCGAAGCCCCTAGAATGTCATGTGGTAGATATGACTTCGCGGTACCGCACACTCCGCTCCTCAAAATGCAGAGTCTTTGACCAAAATTGGACCAAGTTGGGTCACCCCCAACAGCTAGAGAAACGCAAGGTAGCACTATGTCATAATGCATGGAAATTAATGAAAAATAGTGTGTGATAGGGAGTGTTAACGAGTTCCAAGTGTGCCAAGTGTAGAAAATCTACCAATGGGATTCAATATGATCTTATAATGTACTAAAAATATATATTTAATCCTTCCCAAAATTTGCGAAAACAAAACACGATCACACAATCACATATATGCAAGAGAAAGAAGTAAATCAATCACACAACACAATATGTATCTAGGGAAAGAAATTTTTGAAAACCCCGCTATCTGTATATTGCATATGGTCAAGATCATGAAAAAATACAATGCTATTCCTCACACCGAGAAACCTTTTCACTCTCCTGATTGTCTCACTATAATCTTGCTTGAATTTGGCTTGTGATCTAAGAAAAAATGGTCCAATATTTAACCTCTTTCTTTCCATTATTTTCCCAACCTTCCTTACGCATTCTTGGGCTAATTGAGCCCCTATTAATTAGGAAAATACCAATTAATGTTTATGAAATCCTTCAAGGCATTCCCGATGACCTCATGCATGACCTGTACAAATTTCTAATAGTACAACTGATATATCTCTTCCATTTAACCTCGGTCTCAACTGGGCCTTTTTTAGAAATGACATGTAACAACTGTTTATAGTGAATTATCATTTAACTGATTGATCACTACTTGTGAAATAAAGCGGATTTAATTCATTGGACCTATTACTAGCTCATCTCTCAATTAGAACTAGTTAAATTGATTTTAACTCAATTAATTGAGTTAACTAATTACAACTCACAAATAATTGTAACTGGACCCCCCTAAAAATAGAAAAATCCTCTACATGGCTCCTCTTTGACCTCTAACTCGAATTTCATAAGCTAACTAAGTCTTCCCGACTTAGTTAACTAATACAAGTTGTCATGAGATGAAATTTAAATTTTTCTTCCAATTTAATTAAGGGGAAAATAAATCATAAGCCTCATATGGAGCCATTTCTAGGTTTCCATTTTTGGGTGCCATTTTTGGGTTTCCATTCTCGGATGCTATTTTCAATGCTTCTTGTTTCCAATTTCAACACTCCCTCTTAACAAGAAAGGAATTCAATCTATCATGATCTGATGCCTTTGGAATGTTCTGCATGCAACACTTCTCTAGTTTTGTTTTCTCCTGTAACTCCTGAAACTGAATAGCCTACAAAAAAACTAAATCAGTATGATGCATCTTTCATTAGATTCTCTAACTTCTATCGATTACTGCACTATCTACTGAAATATTTGTGCTACGGGTGACTCTGCATCTGTGCCCTCTGCATTGCTTCCAACTCTGATTTTTGCTCTAGTATCTTACATCTGTCACTCTGGTTTTTGTCTTCCTGACATCTAACTGCATCAATCCTACTGATCCTTCCTGCTACTATGTACTATGGGCTCCTTGTGGTTAGGTTTGATCCATGATACATTCCATCTCAAGGGATCCTGCTAAAATTTCTTCTCTTGGGATTATGTTTTTACATCGCCCCACCTATCACCTGGAGGTATGGCTTCATGTTCTCCCTCTACCAATCTAGCTCGAAATTCCCCCCTATTGGGGGTATCTGTTTGAATGGATGCCTCCACTCAGTCCCCTCTCCGCTTTTCCAGTTGTGGATGCTCCACATCCTTCCAAGTATACTTCTATGGCTACATGTTGAGAGGTAATTTGTGCTCCCTCACAACCATCAAGTCACTAACCTCTTTTTTTCTCCTCAAATATTTGCATGCATCTTTAACCTCGAGAGAATATATGTTCTTGACTCTTACTTCGATCTGTTTCACCTATCCCGCAACGATGTATTTAAGGAAACTATTTCCTTTTCTAAACATCACATAATAGCCACGGTCTTCCAATATTGCTATGAAAACAAGATTATTCCTTAGTCCTAGAACGTAAAAAACATATGTCAGTCTCAGAGAGGAGCCATAATCCCTCTGAAATATAATTGTACCTATGTCAACCACGTTATACCTCATGTCATCTATAAACTCTATGTTTTGTTAGAGGTCCTTCTCCTCCAAGTCACTAAAGATATCTCTATTCCCCGTCATATGGAATGATGCACCACTATCTAGATACCACATGCATCCCATTATAGTGTTAGCCATGCATGAAATGAGAGTAAAATCAAGCTCGAACTATGAATCTAGCACTTCACTCGCTGCAACTGCAGGCTCCTTCTTACTTTCCTTATTCTGTGGACAGCTTGAGGCATAGTGCCCATGCTCATGACAGTGAAAACACTTGATCTTGGATAAGTATCTCTTGCCCTCTTTGCCTTGGGACTTATTTCCCTTGGATTTATTGCCTTTTCTGACTAATGCAAAATCTTCTTCTTTGTCAGTGTTGTAGGTCCCATCTCTGTTGCTCTACCTTATCTCTTCTATTACCAAATCGGGCCACAAACGCTCCCAGTCTGGTAGCTTCTCCCTCCCATCCAAAAACTCCTGGTAACTATGCCAGTTCTTAGGAAGGCCTAGAAGAGCTAGGCTTAAACAATCATCCTGTGTTACTGTCACACCAACACTTCCATGCTCATCTCGAAATTGAGTGAAATTTGTCAAATAATTTGGTATCGTCTTACCCTCCTCCATCTTGATATTTCTAAGTTTGTACTTCAATGCCAACTTCTTGTGGTTGATGCTATTATAAAACAGATTTGTCAAGGCCTTCCACATAGCATATGGAGTCACCTTCCCATGGAGACTCGAGACAATATTATCTCGAAATCCCTCTAACAATATCCTTCTCGCCTTTTCTACATTCTTCTTCCATGCATCAAGAAGAAGAGCATCTGCTATTGTGGGCTAGGGAATATCACTTTATATGAATTCCTTTAGTCTGTTGTCCTCGAGCACTGCCTCCACCCTATCCTTCCATGGTATGTAATTCAAATTTCCCTCAAGAAAATATTTGAGTCTCAAGCCATTGAAAGACATCTTGATTTATTGTTGGATCCTGAAGAACAAATCTGAAAATTTGAATACTTGTTCAAGAACAAACTCAATTTCTTCTCTTCTATTGTGATTCTTGGTGCTTGGATACCATGTAGAAAATCTACCAATGGAATTCAATATGATCTTAAAATTTACTAAAAGAAGATATTGAATCCTTCCTGCAATTTAAAAAAAAAAAAACACAAACACACAATCACATATAAGCAAGAGAAAGAAGTAAATCAATCGCACAACACAAGATGTGTTTGGGGAAAGAAATTACTTAAAATCCCGCTATCTATATATTGCATATGATCAATATCATGAAACAATACACTGTTTTTCCTCACAATGAGAAACCTCTACACTCTCCGTACTGTCTCACTCTGATCCTGCTCAAATATGGCTTGTGATCTAAGAAAAACTGGTCCAATATTTAATCTCTTGTTTGCCACTTCTTGCCCAACCTTCCTTATGAATTCTTGGGCTAATTAATCCCCTATTAATTAGGAAAATACCGATTAATTATTGTGCAATCCTTCAAGGCCTTCTCGATGACCTCATGCATAACCTATACAATTTTCTAATAGTACAATTGATAGATCTCTTCTCTTTAACCTCAGTCTCAATTGAGCCTTCCTTAGAACTGACATGCAACAACTATTTATAGTGAATTATTAGTTAATTGATTGATCACTACTTGTGAATTAAATCATATTTAATTCTTTAGACCTATCACTAGCTCATCTCTCAGTTATAACTAATTAAATTGATTTTAACTCAATTAATTGAGTTAAATAATTCCAACTCACAAATAACTATAACTGGACCCCTAAAAATAGAAAAATCCTCTACATGTCTCCTCGTTGACCTCTAACTCGAATTTCCTAAGCTAACTAAGTCTTCCTAACTCAGTTAACTAATACAAGTTGTCATGAGATGAAATTACAATTTTTCTTGCAATTTAATTAAGGGAAAATTAAATCAGAAGCCTCATATGGTGCCATTTCTCGGGGCCATTTTTTGGTTTCCATTTCTAGATGCCATCTTCAATGTTTCTTTTTTCCAATTTCAACACTAAGGAGGAGTGAAAGGCATGATTGGCAGTGATAAGGAATGTTAGAGTGTTAGAGTGTTATGTGACCAAGATGTGCCAACGCTTGCAAGGAAGTGTTAACTGAGACTGTCAAGGAAACACAAGGGAGAACTACGTCAAAATGCATGGAAATGAACAAATAAGGGTTTGTGATTGGAAGTTTCAGTGAGTTCCAGGTGTGATAAGATTTTAAGTCCCTATATTAATAGTGTAGTCCCTTATTATGTTAGTGTAGCCCCACTTATTTTTATTGTTGTACCCCTGTAATCCCCATATTGTTATTATTGTGCCCTTACATTATTATTGTTAGGTCGGCTAGGATTCCATTATGGCCCTACTAGGATTATATTGTGGCCCCATGGACTCCTATATATAGAAGGAGGTTTTGTTCATTTGTATCATCCAAGAATTGTTCATTTATGTAATGTATTGGAGGTTTCCCCCTCGAAGTGGCTTATTTCTAAGGCGTTGATATCTTTTTTCTTATATGTTTGGAGCTGGTTACACAACATAAGAAGGGAGTGACAAGGTATGCTAGGCAGTGTTAAGTCATGCTATAGGCTAGGGTGACATGCAAAGATGTCCTAGGTGCTAGGGTGTACCAACATGTGCCAAGGAGTGTTAAGGAATGTTATGGAAACACAAGGGAGCACTAGGTAAAAATGCATGGAAATTAATGAATAATATTTTGTGGTCAGGAGTGTCAATGAACTCTAGGTTTCCTAAGGAGAGAGTGACAAGGTATGCTAGGTAGTGCCACAGAATGCTAGAATGCTAGGGCGGCATGCCAATATGTGCCATGTGTTAGGGTGTGCCAATGCGTGCTAGGGAGTGTTAGGGCATGTAAGGGAAACCCAATGAATCACTAGATCAAAATTCAAATAAATGGACGAATAAGAGTGTGTGATAGGGAGTGTTAATGAGTTCTATGTGTGTTAAGTAGGGAGTGACAAGGTTATATGCTAGGAAGTGCCAAGGTATGCTAAACTACCAAGGCGTGTCAGGAAGTGCTAGGGTATGTTAGGGAGTATAAAAGCATGCCAAAGAATGTAGGGGATGCTAAAAAATGCCACATAGTGCCAAGGAATTTAATACATGACAGGTGTTATGGCATGTCAAGATGTAAATTGTATGGAATGTCAAGATGTAAACTGTGTTGCTTAGTTGTTTTACGACCACAATTGGATGTGATGAACCTTGTCTTGGTAACTTGTTAAGTGGGATTTATTGAGATTGGACATGAGTAGCCTAAGATGAGAGTGTTTCGGGGAAAATCACCCTAGAGGTTTGTTGGGTCTAAACCTCCACAGAGCAGGGCATGTTATTCAGAAGGACTCACACACAACCATACTTGAATGCAAAAAACTAGTTAACAACGATAGCAGAACTCACCCGTAGTCCTACGTTCGATGTAGATCCTGCGGGGTCCAAACCCCCAGCAACTCTCCTTCTGCCTTCAACCTGGAAAACAAGAAAGAACGTGCACGGAAACCTAGTTTTACAACATATATTTCTCCTAAACGTTAGTGCAATCCATGTGAAATATTATATAAACCATAATAAATGCTTAAATGATAATCTTTTCACACATATAAGTAAACATTAACACACGAGTTCAGGAACAAGATGGTTCTTCATTATTACGAACAGCATGTACAGTAGTAAAAGTGGAGAGATCACCTGAATCCTTCCACGATCTTCGAACAGACCGTCGTCCGGATCCGTCCCACCCTTGCCTCGCTAAGATACTTTCAAGACTTGTGCACTAGAGATGGCATATAAATGGATTAACATCTCCAGGAAACAAGGGTTTCCTGTATAAATCTAGGAAAGTGCAGGAGGCACGGGGAATCAGACTTGAATTGGGATTCAAACAGAGTATAATGTCTATAAAATTTCTCTCTCCCTTAGGCCATACACATGAGGGGATTTTATACTCCGTCAAAGTAGTTTCAATCATTGGAAACACGGCCACATGCCGTGGTGTAGCTGAACTTCGCAAGGACAAGAGAGGACTTCACCAGATTTCGGCCTACCAAAAACCAATGAAAGAAAACAGAGAGTCAACTCATGCTGAGGCGAGCATACCCATGCTCAGTCAAAAATACATCATATGGAAAGTACATAATAGATCCAAAATGTATACAAGTATAGCTGAACTGAAAGTACACAATGAATCATCTGAGCATGGCCCGGAAGTATAAGTCTGAATCAATGTCTAAGTATCACATATAGAAAGCTGATCAATGATGCTGAAACTGGATGTCTGATCATATAAGTAACTGAATCTCCAAGTACCAAATCATAAGAGGTGGAATAAATGGTACAATCACGCAACTCGGGAGCCAACATATAGGATGCTACTGTACTGACACTGCAACATATAAGGGTGAACGGCATCACTGGCAGAAACTGAATGGACTGTCAAAAGTGAACCGAAAGATGCTGATGCAACCCGAGGTCTTCACCGATCTCGACGGCACAATTCTACACAATGGGAATAAATGAGCTGAAGTCGACCATGTGAGAAATCGTTGGATTACCTGTCAATGATGAATACTGTTAACCAACGCGAGACAACCCACCAATAATGAAAATGAGTGTCAAGGTGCCCCAGTACAATCTAACAAGTGCGAATGAATGAGTTGAAGTCGAACACTTGAGAGAATCTACCAATCAGGAGGAAATGATGAATCCCCACTGTCGATAGCGAAGAGTCTACCATTGATGACTGCAAACCCTAAGGTACTGACAAAAAGACTCTAGACCTTATTCCCAGAGCAATGAGTCGGAGTCGATGGGAAAAGATCTGCTGGAAGGAAGGCATTAAGGCATCCCACATCAGTCCAGCGCGAGTGTAACCCGCAAGCCAAGATTTGGAAGGAATCGGACGAAGTAGAGTGACGGAACCAAAACCGAAGTACGTTTTCGACATGCACAAGATGAAGCTAGCGCATGGAAGAAACCCTCTGAACCAACCAATAATGAAAGCTGACACAGAGGCGAGAAATCCACCGATAGGGTCAAATGGAAATCAAGGTACTGCACGAATCCCAAGTGTGATAATGTGTGCTGACGTCGAACACAGGGGAAACCACTCGGTCAAAGACCCATAATGATGATCAAATGCTGAGCACAAGGTCAACTATCAATGATGGAAATAGGGCCAGGGTGCGGCTCTAGGTTTGCTCTCAGAGCAATGTGTCGTAGTCGATAAGAGACAAACCCGCCAGCAAGAAGTCAATGGGGACCTTCTCAAACCAGCACGAGCAGAAGACCAAAACATCTGATGTGATGGAACAAGATACTGACGAGACCGGGAAGGCCGACTGAATAATGAGTCAAGAGACACCGCAGAATGGCCGACTCTGGTTAGACTTCCCTTGAACAAAAGCATGACTCGTGATGACCATGGTAGTAAAGAGTGACACTGTATAAGTTTGTTATGCAGGAGGCAGAACAAACTCTCCATATGATTGGAAGAGATAACCAACCGGGGGAGAACTGACAAGTGAAACAAGGTAAAGGCTGAACCTAGGTCAAAACTAAAACCATCCCAAATGGAGGAAAGATATATAAGTGTATATGCTTTGTTCAAGGGCGACAAACTGACACCGTACTGCCATAAAATAACGAAGTTACATCCCGTTCCCGCTCTTTTTGTTATATTTGATTTTTTTGTCTTTTTCATATAATAAGCCTGAAAAAGAATAAAATAATGCTATGATACAATGGATAGAACGAGTATCAAGAAACAGATGCACTAGTTCCTGGGATTGGAATGATCCTATGCTCAATGCAAGGTGGCGTAAACTGGTAAGCAATACTCAGAGGAATGTTCCATTCATGGGTAAAAAGGGTGTCAAGTCACGATAGCTAAGTGCATGCAATGGTTAACTTGTACAAATAGACAAGGTCAAAATTTGGCTTAAACATTGAGTCCAAATGAAGCTGGCTAAAGGCCATGATAAACAAGTAGCCAATATGCAATGCAGTAATACAACTCAACAACACCAGGGAGCCTCTAGGGTAATAGCCATAAAAATGATAGTGAAGAAGAAGAATAATGAAGCTTCAACACATAAGTCATGGCAAGACTAAAGAGGACTCCCGAGCCTACATAAGACGTAGCATGGGCAACAAGTGATAGCGAGGAACTAACTAGGAAGCCCATGTAAAAGAAGGCTCTACCACCAAGTCATGATTAAATAATCGGCGAGTGAAATGGGTGTAATACTCATGACCTGATGGGATCGACCCTATGGCAAGTGATCAAAATGGAGGCTAGTATGAAAAATGCAACGGAAAGTGGATTTCCTAACCTATATGCCAATTTTAGTTTATAAAAAAGAGATTTCAAGAAGACCAATTGAACTATCCGGTAACTAAGTCAAACAAACTCTGAATTTCAAGTATAACTTCAACAAAATGCTCAAATCCAACCATGCCACTCTCGTAGCAGGGCTTTATATGAGCAAAAAGGAAGACAAGAAACTCAAAAAATAAACTCAATACAATAGTATAGACTTGCAATAAAAACTTCAAAGAATCAAAAAGAGACTCCTCGAAAATTGCAACAAAACTAGTCTACTGAACATCAAGGAAACCAAACGCACCAAATAGGTAAAAAATCAAGATGTGCAGCAACACACAAGGAAAGAGTAAATGAGCAGGAGCTCTCTGTTCTGATTACGCAGAACAGCCAAGAATCTTCAAGAAATGACCTTGGTACTCAAACCAAAATTTCAAACACAACAACCAAAAATTTCACCAACCAAGAGAGTCTTCACACAAAGGAGAGAGAAATAGACATATAAATACTTTTAAACACATTCCATAGATTAAAAAACTCTGTAGAAACAGGTCACTACAGGTAGACAAGACCAGAAAAGCTAAAAATCAAAAATTTCAAAATTTTCCCCCAGGCATACGCGCTTTAACAGTTTGACAACAGGCATGCATACGTGATTGTGTCAAAGGAAACCCACGTATATGCGACCACCTTTGACAGAAACAGCGTGTATATGCGACTGTGCACAGAAAAAAACGCGTATGCAAAAGAAAATAATGAAAAATAAAAAAGATCAAGCCTGGATAAGAAACCAGGACTTCAGTCTGACTGAGAAAGAGTAAACTGGACTGGAAATAAAAGTTAAAACTGTTGGAAACCTATCAAACAGCTGAAACCACCCAACAGGGGAATCACAAGAATGTGATCCCCAGTGGAGTCGCCAGTTCTGTTTCGGGGAAAATCACCCTAGAGGTTTGTTGGGTCTAAACCTCCACAGAGCAAGGCATGCTATTCAGAAGGACTCACACACAACCATACTTGAATGCAAAAAACTAGTTAACAACGATAGCAGAACTCACCCGAAGTCCTACGTTCGATGTAGATCCCGCGGGGTCCAAACCCCCAGCAACTCTCCTTCCGCCTTCAACCTGGAAAACAAGAAAGAACGTGCACGGAAACCTAGTTGTACAGCATATATTTCTCCTAAACGTTAGTGCAATCCATGTGAAATATTATATAAACCATAATAAATGCTTAAATGATAATCTTTTCACACATATAAATGAACATTAACACATGAGTTCAGGAACAAGATGGTTCTTCATTATTACGAACATCATGTACAGTAGTAAAAGTGGAGAGATCACCTGAATCCTTCCACGATCTTCGAACAGACCGTTGTCTAGATTCGTCCCACCCTTGCCTCGCTAAGATACTTTCAAGACTTGTGCACTCGAGATGGCATATAAATGGATGAACATCTCTAGGAAACAAGGGTTTCCTGTATAAAGCTGGGAAAGTGCAGGAGGCACGGGGAATAAGACTTGAATTGGGATTCCAACAGAGTATAATGTCTATAAAATTTCTCTCTCCCTTAGGCCATGCACATGAGAGGCTTTTATACTCCCTCAAAGTAGTTTCAATCAGTTGGAAACAGTTGGCCACGTGCTGGGGTGGTTGAACTACCAGAGTAACCATCAACCCAGCCCGAAAATAGGGATTTTTTATATATTTTTTAATGATTTTAATGGCATACGCGGAAAAGTACATATGGACTCGCGTATACATGCGGAAAATTTTGGGCATATCCGCGTATGGGGATTTTAACACTGTTTTTTAGTGAATTTTGTTCAATTCTGTAGGAATGGGTTCCCAAAGCCATAAAAGAAATCATGAATCATATGAAGGTCAAAAATGATTAGCCTAAGATGAGTTATAGGTATTTCTTAAGTGAACAAGGCATATGTTTAATTTCTACAACACATGAGAATCTGAGTTTGGTTTTAGAATATTTGATGGAAACAAACTCAAGTTCCACAACACATCTACTTTGCACAACGAAATCTACACAAATCAGGGAATCAACTAGTGCACATGACAATTTTTAACTTTTTTCAAATTGTTCTTCGTTAAATTACAAACTATAATAGAATAGGCTAGAGCTCTCATACTAGGGATTATGGCCCTTTAAAATCACACTGATACTAGGAATACAACTAGGGCTTGGTGTTATTCCTTTGACAACCAATCTACCTTGAACAAGAAAAAAATTTACCTAATTATTTATGGTGGCCACACATAGCCCTTTTAGTCCACATGTCTTGAACACATCTGGCAGGTCCTCTTGCCTCCCTATATGTAAGTCCTCAATCTGCCTCTGTCAATGACCTCAAATCCTTTAGGTTACTAAACTCGGTTCAGAAAAATGTTCCCTCTATCTACCTCTGTTTTCCTTTAATGTCTGCAACACTTAGGTTGTTCGATCAGTTGTTCACAACTTTGTTTGTGAACAACTCTTTGGTCTGCCCACTTTTTTTTATCAGTGATTGTCATTAATGTCAACCCAAGCAGCACCAGGGGCTACCCAAATATTGCATGGGAATTTTTACCTACCAAATTACTATATTCTGGGTCAAAGGTGCTTTCTATGGTATCTACTTGTCTAGATGTTTCTATTAATATATGGCACGCCACGTAATTCTTCATGGTTTGAGAGATATTCATGTTTGAAGTTTGTAACCCCAGTTAGTGGGATAAAACCCCATGGGGTTGTGGCATGGGTCATTGAAAATTCAATACTTAATAATTTTTAAGCTCCCAAAATCCCTCCAATGTTCACTTGTTGAAGTCCCTCTCAACCTAAACATTTATATACATTTTGATCCTCATATCCTCCTTAATGCAGGGATTTCGCTATTTGAAATAGGTCATCGTGGAATTTTCACTCTTACTTGTTTTCTACAAAGGATCTAAAGCTGAAATTTTTATAATGCCAAGCCAAAATCATGAGGAAGCTCCTGTAAAAATTTCAAATCAAGGTGCACAATATTTTCAGAGATATGATCTCTGGAAGTCAGTGTTTTTGCAGGCTCCTGAAATTCATCTCAAGGAAGTAACCTTGGGAAAATCGTCATAACTCTCTCTCTAATTATCAGATTGGAATTCTGTAAAAAGTGGAAGATATTTCATGGAATTTAGCTTTCACTATATCAATTTCAGAGATGAATGAAGAAACAGTGACATGTGGCACGTTGTACAACTTCGCTCTATTGAAACAGTCCATAATAATTAGGGCATTGTGAGAGATTGGGCATAACTCTCCCTTGAAGAATCCAAATTGGGTCAGACCTATGGAATTGGAAAGAAGACTCAGAGGAATACTACAGGGCCAAAAATCACATTTTGGTGATCAGAAATAACAGAGATACACCAAATTCAATATCAAGCTCCTAGAAGGCAAGAAAAAGCTAGATCATGTGTTGTCAACGGCTGCAAAGGACCAGAATTTCTAGGGAAGCAAAGCAAAGCAAGGTGCAACAGAGGGTAGCATGACAAGATAAGAAATCAATATGCAGAACAACAACAAGAAGTTCATCACATGAAGTCTTCAAGTGGGCAGCACTGCATACGGTCACTGTAAGGTATCATTGTACTAAGTCATTGTAAATACATTATTGTAAAAATTGTACTAGTGTCTATCTGTGAAGAGTTGAAGAGGCAGTGTTGGGAGGTCTAGGATCATCATTAGGTGGTTGTGTCTGTAAGCCATCAGTAAATTTTGTCACAGCAAATGATGGCTAAATATGTTCTTAAGCCTTCAAGAAGCAATCTTCATGAAAAACTGCTAGTTCTTGAAGCCTTCTTGGTGTCTTTTATCTTACAAATCATCTTCATTGTTGTTTCCACAAAAGATTTTTCAAAAGAGAGCCTGCTAGTATATAAAGAACTGTTTCAAACCCTCCTTTTTCTTCATTCCACCCATTTTATCATTTTACCTAAAAAGGCCACTTTCCTCCTTTCTAATCCCGTTTTTCCTTTTTCATTATACTTCATTTTCTCAAAAATCCCTTTAAACCTTGTAAAATCCCTCTTATAAGGCTTAAAACCCCTTTCTTATACCTATCGGAACCCCTCAAAAAGCTTTAAAAACCTTTATTTTTAACCCTTTTGGCTCTTTTTTTATGGATAAGGCTTTAAGCACCTTTGGCCTTAAGTCCTCAGCCTCGTACTTCATGTGACCAACACTCGCAAACCGTCGACTAAAGTCTCAAGCCCCCATCGACAATTGGCCATCGCACTTCGCTCTTTCCCATCAGCCATCGCACTTTGGTGATTCCCATTCCCTTGTTCCCAAACACTTTACGCCACCGATATGCATCCTCCCCGATGCAATCCTCACCATCCGATTAACCTAGATCTACAACGCAGGTTCACTGCGGAGGCACCCAACCGAAAACCTTTCCATCCACCATGGTTTCCCCCCAAAATAAATCCTGATCATTGATCTCCTTCATCTAACGGTCTGTGCTTCTTTGCATCGCCATCCCTCCTCCTGATCACCCTCTACTAAATCTTCTCCATGAAAAGATCTCAGTCATCGATCTCCCCAGATCTGATGGTCCGGACCCTTTCTGGGACTTCCACCTTCTTTCGGCCTCTGCGCTTTCGTGTTCCCCCCGGAAGAGATCATAACCGTTGATCCTCTTGATCTAACGGTGATTGGGCGCCCTTTCTAATTTCTCATTCCCCGATCCTCTTTACCTTTTCCTCCTCGATTCATCCTCACCGTTCATCTCGCTGATCTAACGGCTCTCACTGACTCATGATTCCAAACTCCACCCAACAAAATTTCACCCCGCACATTGAACATCCCGCTACCCGAAAAAATAATGACGTCTACAGCCGGTCCCACCTGCCAATCAACTCTACCGATCGCACTTCCTCTCAACTGTTGATCTGGCCCCCCCAGATCGAACGGCCCATAACTGATTTCATGCATGATCCACCAAAATGTTTCAACGTGCAACTTTTGCGTGAAACAGGCAGTTTTATGGTGGACATGTGTCAAAGCCTGAACCGTATCGTATTCATTTCAACCAAAACCATTTACCTCTTGACCCCCGCGCGAATACCATTTCCAGTTTTCGCAAAACCACCTACCATTACTTCGCGCCATAATTCAAATTAAAACCTGGTTCTGCCTTCCGCCATGGGTTTTTTCACCTCCGCTACGTTCATCCTTCTCTGCGTTGCTCCTCCACCCCTCACCAAGCCTTCTGAAGCAGTCTAACCCCATTCGCATGGTTTTATTAAAATTTTGATTTATTTTGTAGGTTTAATGGTGGTTTTGTAGCATAGAAGCCGTCCCACAGTCACTAAAGGTGACAGCGGCCGAGGATGACGATCCTCAAAGCCTAATTCAAAGGAAAAAAAGGACATAAAGGATTAATTTCCACGTTTTATCCAATTGTTTTATGAGCAATGGTTGCACAATAAGACCTTCTAGTGGAGAATGGAAGCCACCTGTAAGAAAATGAGAAGATCAATGAAGAACAGAGATTAAAGAAATTAAAGATTAAAGGTTAAAGCATAAAGCCCGAAGATCAAGAGCTTAACCCGTGAAGATTAAAGATAAAGCACAGTATTGAGATAAAATAATTAAAGTCAAAACATTCAGTAAAGGACAAAAAGCCCCAAAGATGATCAAAGAAGGCCTAAAAGCATGATATCAAAGGCCTAAATCAGAGTTTTAATGACTTAATCAGACATATCAGCAGAAATATGGCTTTAAATGCCAAATCACCGAAGCCTTTACTTCTCCACAGATAAAAAAATGCCACCTACAGTTCTATTTACCTCAAAAGAATACATATTAAATGCACAGTCAGAGATATTTTGCCAAAGACACCTCATAAAGTAATTGCCAGCTACCAAAAGCCTCAAAAGTCAAAAAAAGTGACTGAAGTAGATGAAAATTAATGTAAAAATCAATTAACAGAGTTAAGAAAATAGATATCTTCTCCATTAGGCCTCCCAAAGGTCGAGAAGCATTTACTCTGTATTAATTGAATGGTTAGACCTTCCTTTCACTCCACCTCCTCAATTTACCTATATATATCATATGAGGAGCCCAGTATTGTTGTTGGTTGGATACTTATTGAATGTAAATAGTTGCTGAAGCTGCTGAAGCTCTGTTGAGTAATTGAAGAATATTAGGCAGAGAAGAGAAGTTGGAGTTGTAAATACCTATGTACTTAAATATTGTAATTGGTTTGAACAACAAATATACAAGCTGATTTATGGGATCCTGGTCTATGTCAATGGTGATGTTTTTCTTACTGTAATTGTTTTTTTTCTTATGTTTTCATACTGTCCACTTTCTCTGATAAAGAACAGCAAATTTATATTAGGATTTATTGTAAAAGGTACCCTAATTCTCACTGATAAGCTTTATCTTTATGTTTTCTTCTAATTTTTTGTTTGAGGATAATTCAATAGAGTATAACCAGTAAAGGAATGTTGGTGAGCCCATGTCTTGCTGAGTAAAACTTGAGACAATGTTCTTGAATGATATTTTCACTGCATGCTAAGTAAAGTTAAACTAGGGAAGTCTATGGTTAGCCCTGTCCTCTAGTGCTTTCTCCAACAACTGTTTTGAAAGTTTCCCTTGAAGAGTATGCCAAAAGCATGATAGGTTCAAAGTCCTTACCTGATCTTAGGTTTCCCTTTTTTTTCTTATATGTTTTCTTTTTTCTGAAGGTAATCTGTTAGATTGCTGGATTGTTGTCTGAAAAGTGTGCTTTAGTAAAAGTTTTCCCAAAGAAGTCTATGGTTTGCCCTGTCCTTTGGCCTACTTCAAACAGTTACTTTGAAAGGCTTTTTTTGTTTAGTGAAGTTAATATATTCTTAAATGGTTATTAGCTTTGCTTCTTTCACAACACTTTTAATGTTCCATATCACAAATCAATCTAAAGAGATCCTTTGATATAGATGACTTGCCCCATTGATGTAGGGGCATTAGGCTCATAAAATACTTTGTATTTTAATAGACACAGGGATCTTGTGTTTTCAAAAGAATATTGGTTTCTTATGTAATTATTAATGTTTTTGAGTGACATTTAGAATAGATATTGAGAGAAATTTGTAAATGTTCCCAAATAATTGGAGAACATGAGAGAATTAGGATAGTTTAGATTTCATAGGGAATGAGAGATTTGAGAATTGATTGTAAATATTAAGCTAGAATTAGTTTCATGATTTTATGGGATTAAAGA
Source organism: Pinus albicaulis (assembly GCA_034641835.2). Taxonomy (NCBI): domain Eukaryota; kingdom Viridiplantae; phylum Streptophyta; class Pinopsida; order Pinales; family Pinaceae; genus Pinus; species Pinus albicaulis. The sequence goes on along the minus strand of CM076576.1, from coordinate 5,863,538 downwards.
GGATCCTTAGGGATAATGGATAGATTTTAGGACGTTGAGGATTTGGAGGATTTTATTGAGATAATAGAGGATCTGAACCAAAATTGGTTCATCATCTTTTGTATAAATTGTAAAGCCTTAAAGGCAGAAAAATTAGTAATAGTAGACAGTAGTAGAGGTAGAGTAGGGTTTTTAACAAATAGATGGTTTGTTTGTTAAGCCTACGAGAAGTTGGGAAAAAGGGCCATTGATTTGAATATCAGACCTAAAGAAGGAAAGATAGAACATGAAGGATTCTGGATTTATGTAAATATTTTCTTATATATAAAGAGATTGTTTCTAAATTATGTGTGCATTGATTTATTTAATTATGTGTGAGAAATGTTCAGAATTGATGAACAGGTGTGATAAACTCTGCAATAGGGTTTGAATAGTGGTTCTACACACACATTGACAAGTTTAATATAAATTTCGAGAGAGGTATAATGACAATATTATGTCTTGAGCAGAGGTGAAATAAAGGGTTTGCATATACTTTTTAGAATATTGGAGGAGGTTGCAATCATCGATCACTGAAAGGATCGATGACAACAGTAGAGGAACTGAATTTTCAATTCAGTATTTGGATACATCGGGCTATATATGTATCAGAAATATACCTGATCGAACAATGATTCGAATCAAGACTGGAACAAAGAGGAATAGAAGAGTGGTCTTAGAAAACCCCAAATGGGTTTCACACAGCTTTTAATGAGAGGTGGCGAATCTGGAAGAACCTGTCGAAAAAAGAAATTCTGACTGGTTACATCATATTGAAATATTGTTTTGAAACCCGAGCGAAGAACAACAGAACAAAGATCAGAGGTTTGAAATTCGAAATCAATGGTAATGCGGAACCATGAATAAATGGAAGTGGAATTGTGAGTCAAGGGTAAGACAGAAGGTGGGTTTGAAAACCACTAATGGTTTTCACGCAGCTCTTGGATGGTAAGCAATTTTTTCCTGAGCGAACGCGATAGCGTTCATCGTGTGACACGTAGCGTGGGTGGTAATTCAAAATCATTTCTTTCACGTGGATTTGGGAAACCAAAGAGCGTGCAGGTTTGTCATGCGATGATCGTCGGATCATTGAGTTGGAACGCGATGAAATGACAACCGTAAGATTTAACAAATGGTGGGCGATGAATAGATATATTTGATAACGTGTGGGCCATATATGTTTTAAAACAAAGCCTAGACATGTATGCAGTTTATTTACCGATGGAATTGGTAAGTTTAAAGCTTATGTCAACTTTATAACATAAAGTTAAGCTATGAAGAATGTTATGATATGCGGTTTGAAATATATGTGGTTGCGAAGTTTTAAAGATAAAAAAAAGTTTCTGATAAGGTAAGTATTAAGTGTGGGCCATACTTGATTTAAGTAAAGCCACGTGTTGACATAGGAGTTCAGCGCAGATCGCATCGGCGAGAAGAGCATTGAAGGTGCAATGCGAAATTGCAATTGCCGATGATGCGATGCAATATTCGTCATCGCATATCCCATTGGGACAAAGAAGTGGAAGTGACAATATTTCAATGTGATCACATATTGCAGTCGGTAAATGAATTTTGTGATTTGCGATAGGTCTTGAACTTGTTGTAATGTGATGTTGAAGTGTGATAAATTTATAACCGTCGGATCAAACAGAAGTAAAGGATGGAGATTGGAGTTAAATGGGGCTTTGAGATATGTGCAAGCCATGATCAAAGAAAGGTTTATGGTAAGGTTATTTTAAAGGGCTTCCACTTGTGAATAAATTAAAGGAGAAACCTTGGATAAGGGGATGTATTCAAATAAAAGAAATTGTCAAAGTGGGTATTGTAATTATGGTTAGTAACCATAATTATCAACATTTGAAAATCTTCCACATTTAGAGTTTTGAGGGTTATAAGATTAACTTGAGATTGTTTAAAAGGGTATGAAACCTTAATGAACAGAATGAATTTCTGAGTATGAGATGGAAAATTCTAGGCTATGAATGTGATATGAAATTTGACATGGAGAATGTGGGTTTTGCTGCTTAGACAGCATCATTTTTGGTATCAGAGAAGGAAACAACTCTTTTTTTAAGGTTCAAGTTTTTTTTTTATTGAATTGAATGCATGTGTGATGGAGAAAATAAAAAGAGATCATATTTTGAATCTGATAGATTTCAACACATAGAGATACAATGCAGGTGAAAAGTGAAACAAGATCATATAGAGATCTTGAAGGTGAGTTGATAAGTGTTATTTTAACTCTGGTTTGAAGATTATGTTTGCAGAATTCAGGTTGCAGACAGTTGAAGAAAATCTCAGCAAAAGAAGATCACAGCTTTAAGAGCAGTGATCAAGGAAACTGGTAAGATTTTCTGAGTAAAGTGTGGCAAAACCTTGAAGAATTCCAACAGAGGTTGGATAAAAAGTACAATTGTGTTCTTAAAATTTGCAGATGAGTTGAAGCCTAGAAGGAGCGGAGAGGAATGCTCAAGAGGTTCCAGAAGATAGAGAACCAGTGATTACCAAAAGACCAAATCCAGAGAAAAGGATTGGTGAGGTAAGTTGTAACAAGGAGGAATTGTTATTGCAGAGGCTTTAGTACAGCTCATGGTGAATGAGTGAGGAACTCATGAAGATAGAGATGGAGAAGAAGATGACTACTGATAGTCATAGAAAAGATAGCAGAGGTTCAGAGGGAGACCACAACAGAAGAAAGGAGAAAGAAGATGCCAAGGCAAATGGCATAAGGAGACAATTGACTGATGAAGAATATGACAAAGAGTTAGCTAAGATAAGAGAACAATTTAATAAATTGGAAATGGTGATAGAAGAAAACCAGAGAATTGGTTGCCTCATGAAGAAGAAAGTAAAGTGGCAGAGGCTACAACAGAAGAGAGAACAACAAGTGAATATGAAGTTAGCAAAAGAGCTAAGAAAGCTTGAGTAGATGATGAGTGTACAATTGGAATGTGCATAACTCAGAGAAGCTGAGTTGAAAATGGAAGTTTCCAGTTGTGAAGCAAAACAGAGTGAAGTTATGGGTACAGATGAAGAATGGATATCTGTGAAAGATCTTATGAATCATGGTGAAGATTTAAGACAGCAAGAAGTTTACCTTGCTGAAGAGGGAATTATTGATGCTTTCCTGAACTAGTGGGCAAGTTCAGATCAACAGGAGGATGTAAAGCCTTGTATTTTTTAATCTAATAATTGTGATGTGATTACAAGTTTTTCAGAAGATGATGAGAAATCTTTTGAAGCTATCAAAAGTATGGAAGAGTATCTTTCATAAGATAAATACTCTGAAGCAGCAAACAATGATGAAGAATGTCTTTTGAATGAGAGAAGAAGTGATGCTTTTATATTTGAAGCTGTTACAACACAGGAAGAAATTCTTGTGAAAGAAGAAGAATGGATTCAGTCTGAAGCACTGATATGTGAAACAACAGTTGAGACTGTTGAATCTTGTAATTTTCAAACTGACAATTTGTATATAAATGCAGATATAGTAAATGATGATGAAATACTTAAGAAATGCCAAAAAGAAATTGCATTGTTGGAATATTTGTTGGAAAACTCAGAGTATGACAGGGAGATTGCAGAATATAGAGTTCACTACAGTGGAAAAGAACAGAAAGACATCATGAGAGCAGATGATGTGGAAGAAAGACTTGTTAACAATCTAGAGAGTTATTTAGAGAATTCTTTGGGAAAAATGAATTAGCATACTGATGTGTTGATAGAGGAGGAAATTTCAGAGCAGCATACTGAAATGTTGCCAGAGGAAAGAAAGGCACTGAGGCCTTATGGTTTTTATTTTAATAATTTTTTTGTGAATGCAGGTTTTGTTGCAGATGTTGGAGAAAATTTGACACAGTTGGACAGTGAAATAAAAGAGAAGGAAGAAAATTCTATGGAAATATTTAATCCATGGGATAAAGAAATTAAATTGTTGGAAATTATGATGAATAATCAGGATTCAATACAAGAAGAGAAATCTCAATTTCAATATTGGGAAATGCAGAACGTGGAGATGCAAAAGTCAGAGGACAACAGCAACAAACTAAAGAAAAGAAAAGAAGATAGCAGTAAAGAGTACACTATGTACCAGTACAATGAATTGCTGAAAAAAGAAGACAAAGAAATTTTCATAAATGACAATCTAGAAGAAGTTAGTAATTGCAGAAAACAAGAGGGTAAGGATGACAGGGTGGTAGTAAAAGCAAAATTTCAGCAAGTAAGAATGGAAGTTCAACAATCAAGAGATGAAAGTAATCAGCAGGCAGAAGATTTATTGGACCAATAAATTGAACTGATAAGAAGGATAATGATGAAAGTGTCTTAGAGGAAGATATCAGCAAGAAAGAAAAGAAGCAGAAGCAGCAAAAGGAAGACAGTAACAGACTGTGAAAGTACAGCCAGTGGAGAAAATCAGCATAAAGTATGGAGACCTAGAGAAAAGCAACAAACAATAGCAGATGTAGATGACAAATTACAGAATAAAGTATGGGATCCAGGAAGACAAGGACTAAAATCACATGATCAGGAGATCATGATAATTTTTAACCTTGAGAGTCTGATGCAAGGGCATTAGGTTCAGAAATTTTTTTGTATTTTAATAGACATAGGGGTCTTGTGTTTTCAAAAGAATATTGGTTTCTTATGTAATTATTAATGTTTTTGAGTGACATTTAGAATAGATATTGAGAGAAATTTGTAAATGTTCCCAAATAATTGGAGAACATGTGAGAATTAGGATAGTTTAGATTTCATAGGGAATGAGAGATTTGAGAATTGATTGTAAATCTTAAGTTAGGATTAGTTTCATGATTTTATGGGATTAAAGAGGATCCTTAGGGATAATGGATAGATTTTAGGACTTTGAAAATTTGGAGGATTTTGTTGAGATAATAGAGGATCTGAACCAAAATAGGTTCATCATCTTTTGTATAAATTGTAAAGCCTTAAAGGCAGAAAAAGTAGTAATAGTAGACAGTAGTAGAGGTAGAGTAGGGTTTTAACAAACAAAGGGTTTGTTTTTTAAGCCTACGGGCAGTTGGGACAAAGGGCTATTGATTTGAATATCATGCCTAAAGAAGGAAAGACGAACATGAAGGATTATGGATTTATGTAAATATTTGTTTATATATAAAGAGATTGTTTCTGAATTATGTATGCATTGATTTATTTAATTATGTGTGAGAAATGTTCAGAATTGATGAACAGGTGTGATAAAATCTGCAATAGGGTTTGAATGGTGGTTCTACACACACATTGATAAGTTTAATGTAAATGTTGAGACAGGTATAATGGCAATATTATGTCTTGAGCGGAGGTGAAATAAAGGGTTTGCATATACTTTTTAGAATACTGGAGGAGGTTGCAGTCATCAATCACTGAAAGGATCGATGACAATAGCAGAGGAATTGAATTCTCAATTTAGTATTCAGATACATCGGGCTATATATGTATCAGAAATATACATGATCGAACAGTGATTCGGATTAGGACTGGAACAAAGAGGAACATAAGAGTGGTCTTACAAAACCCCAAAGGGGTTTCACACAACTTTTAATGAGAGGTGGCGAATTTGGAAGAACCTGTCGAAAGAAGAAATTCTGACTGGTTACATCACATTGACATATTGTTTTGAAACCCGAGCGAAGAACAACAGAACAAAGATCAGAGGTTTGAAATTGGAAATCAATGGTAATGTAGAACCATGAATAAATGGAAGTGGAACTGTGAGTCAAGGGAAAGATGGAAGGTGGGTTTGAAAACCACTAATGGTTTTCGCGCAGCTCTTGGATGGTAAGCGGTTTTTGCCTGAACGAACGTGATAGCGTTCATCGTGTGACACGTAGCATGGGTGGTAATTCAAAACCATTTCTTTCGCGTGGTTTTGGGAAACCAAAGAGCGTGTAGGTTCGTCATGCAATGATCGTCGGATCATTGAATTGGAAGGCGATGAAATGACAACCGTCAGATTTAACAAATGGTGGGCAATGAATAGATATGGTTGATAATGTGTGGGCCATATATGTTTTAAAACAAAGCCTTGACTTGTATGCAGTTTATTTACCGACAGAATTGGTAAGTTTAAAGCTTATGTCAACTTTATAACATAAAGTTAAGCTATGAAGAATGTTATGATATGCGGTTTGAAAAATATGTGGTTGCGAAGTTTTAAAGATAAACCAAAGTTTCTGATAAGGTGAGGATTAAGTGTGGGCCATTCTTGATTTAAGTAGAGCCACGTGTTGACATAAGATTTTAGCGCACATCGCATTGGCGAGAAGAGCTTTGAAGGTGCAATGAGAAATTGCAATTGTCGATGATGCGATGCGATATTCGTCATCGCATATCGCATCAGGTCAAAGAAGTGGAAGTGATGATATTGTGATGTGATCGAATATCGCAATCAGTAAATGAATTTGGTGATTTGTGATAGGTCTTGAACTTAGTTGCAATGTGATGTTGAAGTGCGATAAATTTATAATCTTCGGATCAAACAAAAGTAAAGGATGGAGATTGGAGTTAAATGGGGCTTTGAGATATGTGCAAGACATGGTCAAAGAAAGGTTTATGGTAAGGTTATTTGAAAGGGCTTCCGCTTTTGAATAAATTAAAGGAGAAACCTTGGATAAGGGGATGTATTCAAATAAAATAAATTGTCAAAGTGGGTATTGTAATTATGGTTAGTAACCATAATTATCAACATTTGAAAAGCTTCCACATTTAGAGTTTTGAGGTTTATAAGATTAACTTGGGATTGTTTAAAAGGTATGAAACCTTAATTAACAGAATGAATTTCTAAATATGAGATGGAAAATTATGGGTTATGAATGTGATATGAAATTTTACATGGAGAATGTGGGTTTTTCTGCTTAGGCAACATCACCCATGGACCACTCTTGAAACTTGTTGTGCAATTAAATCCTTTTGTGACTCCATATACCAATGGATTGATACTTTATTTTACCTATCCTATCAGCTGAACCATTCTTTCAACTTACTCACACCTTTACCCTTAAAAATACTTCCTTTATTTTGATGATATCCTACCCAACCAAAACGAAAACAAGTTCCCTTGAGCTTCATAACTAGCCTAATATCATAATTAAGTATAAATATATATCATTCTAAGGCACTAACAGAGAGATCCCTCTCTAAATCCAGGAAGGCTAGATCCTAGGATTCCAAAGTGGTTCTGATGTAGGCTGTTACACAACAATTTGTCACTGTCCCTGCAATTCCCCGTCCCGCACATTGGAGGGCTCTTTCCGTGACCTGTGAGCAGTGACATAACTTGAAAACACTTTCATGGCATTCTCCTAGACATGTACTTTCATTGCCCTTAAGACAATTCCTTGTGAAAAACCCTAAAAATAGCCTTTTTGCATTGGCGCGGGTACACAGTTCAACCCTCGCGCCAAGGGGGCAAATCCTCCAAAGAGGGCACGCCAATTGGCGCTCTGTCTCAGAGCCGCACCCGCACCAGGCTTAATAAAGGGTGTTTTTTAAAAATAAATGGCGGAAGATTTACCCCAACCAATTCCTAAACTGGTCTCTAATTTGATTTGGGAGGTTGGCTTCAAATTTCCATGTAGAGGAAGTAGTTTTCCACCTCTCATGGAAGCTTCCTTGAGGATAGGGCCAATCCCATGATTGTAGGGATCCCAACTCCCCTTCCACCATCTATATAAGCTTGCCATTTCCCTTTGCAAGCTAGTCTCCATAATCTCCAAGAGTCTCCAAGAATCTCCAAGAGCCTTCATAGCCTAAAGAATGATGCAAGAGCTTTGATAGTCCTCATAGCGCCAAATCCATAGCAAGGAGATTGACAATCAAAGAGAGATGCTTGTCCCCATTCCCGAAAAGCTTTACTGAGATGTATTCCGCTGACGACCCGCCGAAGGAAGGTTCAGCGTCAGAGCCTGGTTGTATTTTCCTTTGATGAATTAATGATAAGCGACTATTGGTTATGGTTCCACTCGTATTGTTCATTATGATCATGAGTTGTGTCTTCTTTGACTGATACATAATTGCATATATCGAGTTTTACGCTTGTCTTTATCGTGTTTCTTATGTGTGCAGGTGTTCGATCGCAGCAAATGAGAGGATTGTGATTTGATGGAGCAAGGAAACGAGAGCGACATCTTCTCTACGAACAACAACGTTGGACTTGAGGTAGGCCTTATTCACAAGTTGGTTTATTGTAATTAGGAACCTGCGCCTTAGCGTGATACGATTGTTGCTAGACCTGATCTGGGCTAGTAGGGATCGCCTTTGTCCACAGAGGGGATTTACCTTTACAAAAAATTCGGGACTACACTGGGGAGTTAGCTTGTTGTTTGCTTTATAAACTATAGATGGAGCCTGAAGTTAGCCAGATAGCCTTCGAAACGCTCTTGCTTTGCATTAGCAAAAGTAGATGAATGCTGCTTCAGTCAATCTCCGGTTTAGTTTATGAACTGAACACTTGGAGTATTGTCTTGTATTTCGGTCGATTCTTGACTTTGCTTGCTTGATCAGCTCTTTTGGCTGGCTCTTTTCGTGAGTTTGGCTTTTGGTTTGAACTCCAACATCACTGTTCTGCTTCTTGGATTGCTTATTTTTTATTTTTTCATAGAAAACTTGACTGGCGTGCTTAATAGCCTGACAGTCACACCAATTGGCACCAGTTGCCAGTTTACTGCCCGCGCCAATCCTGTCATGGCGCTAGTCTCAACCTGGCAGTCACGCCAATGCTGAAAGGTGCTAGGGTTTGCTTGGTTTTGAGCTTTCTGAGCTTGATCTGTGGTTTTGGATTCTTTTTTTTTGATTGCCTGAATGTTACAGAACCTTGTTTGACTAACTGTGACCTTCATCCTTTGGTTGTTTGCCCATTTCTATCGATTTTACATTTTAGCCCTAGGGCTTCTAGGTGCTATTGTGCATCAAGCCTCCTGTTGATCATCTTAGCCCCTTACTAATTTTTGGCAAGCAAACAAGGGGTCAAGCTGTCTTTAAGCTTTCAAAGAATGGATTCCTCCTAAAAATTCATCATCCTTGAAGCCTTTCATGATTCCCTGCTCTTTAATCCCTCTCCCTCTGCTTTTTTGGAGTCAACAAGCCTCACCGATCCCTAAAAATACGTGCTTCAAAGGCCTCTTCTTACCCTGGTATCTCTGCAAAACTCCCCGTTTTTCCCCTTCCCCCCACTTTTTTTTTTTTTGGGCCAAAACCCACTTTGAACATTATATTAAGGCCCTAGCCCCTTTAGCTATTGACCCCTTGTAAACGAGCGCTGTGACCGAGCGCTGCCCCTTAAGGCGCTCATCACAGATCGCACTTATCGCATATCGCAGTTTCATTATATGTATTCGATTGATCCATCGCAAATATTTGCGATGCGATTTGATCGCGTCGCAAATATTTGCGATGCGATCGCCCATCGCATTTCCCTTCAATCGCCCCATCGCAACATCGCAAGCGCAGATTTCTGTTTGGCGCCACTGTCCGCCATCGCACTTTCCGCCTTTGCGATTTGCGATCCATCGCAAATCGCATTCATGCCACTTTCCGCTGTCGCACTTTCCGCCTTTGCGATTTGCGATTTCCGTATTGGGCCCCGCCTCGTACGGCCTTTCATTTGATCCATTCCATCACATTTCACTGCTTCTCCCGTGTATTTCCTCCATAGTCCAAAGTTGCATTTTGCATTAAAATTTTGACGTTTATATGCATTTCTGCCTCCGGCCGGGTCCCACCATCGCCGCGCCATTTTTCTCCCGTCCTCCATAATCACCCCCGTACGCATGGTTTTCTTAATGAATTTGTGGATTTTTGCAGGGATACAGCGGCGAAAAATTGCCATATTTCCCAGCCTCCATTACAGAAGTTGAGTACAATCCAAAGGACCGTTTATATGAGACATAATTATGAAGCAAGGATTCGGGAAGATATGCCGATAAGACTTCCATTAAAAAAAGCAGAGTAAAAATCTGCCGAACCCTCCAGAAATTATTCAGATGCACAATATCGAGCAAGTGGAGAGTTAATGGCAAGGATAAAAAATATCAGTGAAAGATAGAGAGATTCAGCAATCAGCATTCAATGTCTCTAGCCTTAATTCAAATGTTAGAAGGCAGAGGGTACCCAGCACAGAAAACAATACCCTCCAGCTGATAGCCAGTAAAGATGCACTCAGCTCGCCAAAAAGATTGCCAGCTCATCAGCGAACGTCCCACCACCAGCATCAGCAACTGCCTCGATCCTTCCACACCTGTGAAGAATCGTCAACTCATGATTTGGCCTCAGTGGCCTTTTTACATTTTACTGAATTAGTTACTTTTTAAGTTTCAATTGGGCTTCATGCTCTACTCCAGCATTTTACCTTTTACCAGCCTATTGTTTAATTTTCTGTTTTAAAAACGGCCGAGTGCCTGACTGTCCATGAGGAGAGGCCTTTGTTCCTCATCATGAATTTTTTTATTCTGATAAGGACCATTAACAAATTTTGGTCATGCGAGGGAGATATTTTTCCCAAAAATATCTTCTCGCTGAGTTAAGAAGGAGTCTATATAAGAAAGATCCAAGGAGAAAAATGGGTTCCAGACTTTTATCAGAAAATTGTGCTGTGAAAGCCATTTTGGTATACATTTTGTAAAGCTTTTGTATTGAGGCTCAGAGCCCGTAGGGTCTCAGTGAGGAGGAGTTCTGCCTGTTTAAAGGATTCTGGTCTTTAATATCTCACAGTATGTAAACTTCTCTTACATGTTTAATACAATTTTCCATTTCATGCATCTTCTCGTATCATGTTACTGGAATGCGAGTGGCTCACTGATTTTAGATAAGGATTCATCCTAGTTGATGCCCGTATTTGGATCAGTCTAGCGCTTTAAATAGGCTCAGGAATGATATACTGTTTCGTATTCATTTCATCCACTTTTCTGCTATATTAGTTGCTTAGGGAGGGTGCTTTTAAAACGCCATTGTCATGTATGGATTCTTAGAATGCTAAGCCCATATGTGGTTCTGTTTTGTATCTGGGTATCAGACAAAAGTTAACTAATATCCTCTTATGTTTCTTTCCCTACATGCACTTTCTGAGATTTTATTTCTGTGGCATATTATTTGAACCGACCCTCTTTACAGTAAATTGTCTCTTAGCTGTCTAATGTTTTAATATTTGAGCTTTGCATTGTGCCTCTGCAACATTACTTTCCCTATGACAGTTTCTGTGATTGTTGGTCCCATTTTCAATCAATATTCTTGTTTAACAAGAGATAGTAGGAGAGCCTTTGGATTGACAACCCAGTTTTATCATATGCCTCCTGCTATGCTAAGATGTCTTAGGCACTGGTCTATAGAAACTCTAGGCTGTCTCTAGGGTAGACAATAATTGTCGACAACACCTCCCTTGGGAGTTTGTGGTTTCTGTCTGTGTAGTCAACTTTGTGATTGCTTCTCTGCATTCTTTTGGTGGTTGTCTATCGTTTTATTGCGCTATTTGAGTGTTTTATTGTGCTATTTGAGTGATTGGTTTCTTCTTCATTCAAATTCCGCTTTGTCTCGCTTTGAGCCTAGATTACATGGTTCATTTGAGTCTTGGAGATTTTGCTTGAAGTGGTGAGTCTGGTCTTGGTTGGGAGAAATTATTTGTTTTTCATTTTTAGGCGTTGGCGATTGTTGTCAGTTAGCAACCCGCGCCAATTTTCCATTGGCGCTAGTTGTCAGTGAGTAAGTCGCGCCAGTTGGCGCTAGTTTTCAATGATAAAGTCGTGCCAATTTCAGGGTGTGTGAAAATTGAGATTTTTTCCCTAAATCCTTCACCAGTGTGTCTTTCCCTTCTGATCTTTTCACTGTATGAGCATAGATTGCATTGCTCATTGTTTGAAATGTCTTATTTCCATGATTGTTTGATGTAAAAGGGAATGAATGCCTTGTTTTGATCTCTTGCTTTGGAAGTCCTCTTTGTGTTTGACCTCATATGTCTTGTAGCCTTTTGAGGAACTTCGTTACAAGGTGTTTGAAACAACGATTTCATTCTTAGTGTTTGGTTACATCTCTTTTGCATTCATCCTTCATTAAGGAGATTTGCATTCTTTTAGTTTTCGTCTCATAGTTTTCTTTTCGTTAAAATGCATTAGATCACATTGCATTGAAAAGTATTTTTTGAGATCCATCATTGAACTTAGATTACATTGTTTAATGATTGAAAACTAGAAATCTCTTTGATTGCATTCTCTTACATTAAAAGCATGCATTAAGTAGATTCTCATTTCATCGAAAAATGCATTGAGTGCATTCTTATAATTTGAAAAGAAAAAGGAAATTGTGCATGGATTACAATTGCATAGTTTTCAAAAAAGAGGATTTTGCATAGATTACATTGCATTATCCACATCGTTGAATGTTTGAGATTACTTTTGGATAGTGAAAGTCATCTAGTTTGGAAAAATTTCATTTACAGTGTTGTTTTTTGTTGCATCATTGTTTGAAGCTCTTCCCTTAACTAGATAGCATTCATCGAATTGAAAAGATTTCTTTTCTCATATAGCTGCACATAGGAGATTTTGAGACATAACACTCGCCAGGGCCTGAAAACTGAAACATAATTGAAGATCAACCATAAAATTTACTCAATTTACACTAAGGAAACATTGAAACATTAACGAAACATTTAGAATTCTAGGCTAGAGATGTGTTCCGGCATCGTTAAACCTAGTAGTTGTCGTTCGCCTCTTGGCTTTAGACAGCACTAGTACGGAATTGTGCTCCCCGTACCGTCGCGTATATAAAGGGAGACCCCACTAGGTTGTTATCCTTTATCCGTAGGAAGCCGAGTCTACCGCCTTATACCTGTGACACACTGGACACAGCATTCAGGGAGATTGCCTGCACGTACGTTAAGTCCTTGGTTGATTTCTCTTTCATTTTGAAACCAAGGTGTATATTGCAGTTCACGGTTATTTGGTACACCCTTTTCCTAGCATTCCTGAGTAGTCATTTTGATCTTTTCTGACTCTTTAAATTTTAAAGGATCATCAAGCGCTTGTCCTTTCACGCTTGTTTCAAAATTGAAAGAGATAGAGTGACCTTTCATCTGTTTCTCGACTCTTAAAACATGAAACGGTAAAGTTTCTAAGTTTCAATGTGGTAAAATAAATCACCTGCGATCACACGCCCTGTTAGAATTTTCTTGTTGGCTGTTTGATTGTGTGCCTTGGTTTTTTAGCCTGTGTGTGGTTTTGAGTTGTTGATGGCAACTTTTCCGGAGTTCACCAACCAAGGAATCCCCTCCGATGGGAATCCTGGTCATTTTCCTCCTTTTGGAAATGTTGGTGCTCCTTACATGGCAACGTTGTCCCTTCTTGGGTTAACTATTGGGTTACCTGTTTGGTTGTTTTCAACCTCTATAGTCCCAAATGTCTCGGCTATTGTTCAATCAGTTCCTCCACCTGAACAACATCATGTTGACTCTAAGGTGGACCTCTCCCCTTCTTCGCATGTTTCTGCATCCTCCTCTTCTACTTTTCCCGGTGAAAGTCTAGATTCGAGTAACCAGGTGGCTAAGAAGAAGAAGAAGAAGACAAAGAAGAAGAAGTCTGATAAGCAAGAGGCTAAGGCTGCAACTACTGCTTCCGAAATATCTCCTCTTGATAAACCTTCCAACCCTCCATGGAAAGTCAAGTTCCCTTGCATGTTGTGCACGGGAGACCATCTCCTTCGATATTTCCCTGGCATTCCCAAGGTGCTTGAAGAATGGTCCAATGGTCGTCCGCCGTTTCCTTTGGCTTTCGGGAGTCAAGTTGGGGGCATGTCTTCGACTGGTGCTGGTAAGGCTCCTAAGAAGCAGGGTAATATCACCAATCCCTGTAAGTTGTGTGAAGGGCATCATGCCATTCACCTTTGTCCGTATATGGATGAAGCCAAGCGAGTTTTGGACAACTCGGCTGTTTCTGCGCCGTGCCTTCCGGCTGGTTACCAACATATTTCTTTGAGTCCTCCACCAGTTGATCCCATGATTGGTCAAGAGTCATCCTTGGTCAATCCTGCTCCCTCAGAAATTCAAATTCAGGAATCTGTTCCCGACCAACCATTGGTCGTGGGATCGATTGAGCTGGCCCCGTCTGTGGTGCACCAGGTCTTTTCCATTGAGAATGGACCTCACATCCCTCAGGTTCTTCTTGTTTCTTCAGATTCCTCGAATTTGGAGAAATATTCTTCTGTCCCCATATCTCAAGAAGCTGCTCCTCCACCTCCCATGATGGAGGTCCCGGAGGATACCCCTCCTACCTTCGAGATGGAGGTCATGGAGGATGCTCCTTCTTCTTCCATAACACCAGAGGAAGACCATCTCGGTTTGATGGTAGCCCTTCTGAGTAGTTTGGTCACTTCCTTTGATTGGAATTGATTTGCAGGATACCGCCTTCTGTCTTATGTGCCTTTCGAGATCACAGTACAGGCTTTTGGTCTGGTTGTACCCAGCACCATTATAGATGAAGGCGCGTCTGTTAGTATTCTGTCTTCAACTACTTGGCAAGATTTTGGTTCGCCGCCGCTTGCACCTGTTACGCAGAATATGTTGGCATTTAACAGAAGAACGAGTCAACCGTTAGGGATCCTTCCAAGGTTACCTGTTACTTTGGGAGGTAAAATCATCCATATGGACGTGATAGTTGTTCCAGGCCCCTTGGATTTCAATCTTCTCTTGGGGCGTGATTACACCTATGCCATGTGATCGCTCGTCTCCTCCCTTTTTCATGTGGTTTGCTTTCCACATGAAGGACAGATCGTGACCATTGATCATATTTCGTTCTTTGGTCCTGATATGGCAGCTGGCCGACCATCATCCCTTCCTGGTTTTTATCCACCTATTGTATCTGCTCCACCGCAGGTCAACTATGTGGCTACCTACCCCGTGCCTGTACCCAGTGACAGTGCTATTGTGCATCAGGTGCTGGGGGCATTGGGTCCTGACTTCCAGGATGTTTTCCTTCCATCGGGAGTGGAACTCTTGGAAGCAATCACTTCTTGTTCATTATGATGAGGTCGATTAGAGCACAGTTCATTTTCTTGTGTCAAGCTCCTTAAAAAATGAAACAAGCTCGTCGAAGCAGAGTTCCTTGTCTTGTGTCAAGCTCCTTAAAAAATGAAACAAGGTTGTCAGAGCAGAGTTCCTTGTCTTGTTTCAAGCTCCTTAAAAAATGAAACAAGGTTGTCGGAGCACAGTTCCTTATCTTGTGCCAAGCTCCTTAAACCATGAAACAAGGTGTCCTGAGGATAGTTCTTTTAATTTTTCAACCTCATTAAAACAATGAAACACTTTCCTATTCAATTCGAGTCTTTGATGAGATCTCGTAAAATCCCAGTCGAGTCTTTCTCTTGATCTCGTAACTTGAACCTTCACTCCATCTACCTTTCATATGGATTGAAGCTTGGGGGGCATGTACCTCGAATTTAGTCACCATGCTGGGGGCATGCTTACTTTTTCAAGCATAGTTTGTTTCCGTTTCAAGCTTGTGTAAAAATGAAACTGGTTTCAAGCATAGTTTATCTTTGTTTCCAGCTTGTGTAAAAATGAAACCAACTTCAAGCAGAGTTTCCTGATTTCAAGCTTGTGTAAAAATGAAACCATTCCCATTTTACCTCTTGTGATTGCCATTTTATCAACCTGTTGTTTCCAGATGAGCCTTGGTTTTTTCTCACTCCATCTTCATTATCTGCTTGGCCGATTATATGCCTTCACTTGGTTATTTTACCCATTCCTGAGGAACCGCTGCGATGAGTGGTCTTGTTAGCCGGCCTCTTAACCTTTATTTGTTCTAAGCAGTTCCACCATTACCGGAACTAGTTGCTACCCTTTATACCACTCATTCCTCCAGGAGGAGTCACCTTTCAGCTCTTTTCTGACTCTCTAAACATGAAAATATTTCCGAGTTCCTTGTCTTTTTGATCTCGTTAAAGTGGCCACGAAACAACATCTACCCAGTATACGTTTACCTCTTTTTCAGGCTGGGATAGATTATTTATGAAAAAGGAATACCCTAGCCTATCAAGACTAGGAGGTTTTCTCAGATATTGTTTTTCTACCTTTTCGGATCTTTTCAAACTCTCTAAACATGAAAATACGCCGAGTTCTTCCTTTTTTAGACTCGTTAAACCCTGATGACATTGGATTTAGTCATAATGATGATATATGAGTTCCTCCTTCCTAGGGTTCGTTAAATGTACTAGGTTGGATTTATATGACAAGCATATGGTATCCTCTTCAAGCTTGTGTAAAAATAAAGAGGTACTCGCCAGAAATGGTGGGGAAAAATGGAACCAGCATCATTGTCGTGTCGACAGTATGTCACTCTTGAACATGGCACTTGTCTGCATTCGTGTCGGGTTGAGGACATCTCATCGTGTTTTTCACTTGCCTCCGTGGGTTTGGGTGATCCTTTTTTGACCTCTCATCTATTCTTTGCCTCTTCATCGTGACCTCTAATATTTTGATGTCAAATACTGCCAAATCCACTGTCATGCTGCCTATATGTTCAAGAGAAGTTGACCTCTGCAAGTATCAACCTTCCTTTGATTCTCATCTGATCTTGATTCACAAAGACATTATGTTCCTCTGTCTCGCATCAATAATGTGGGAAACAGTATGGCCCACCTTCGATCAAGGTCACTTCCTGTCGACCTCAGCTCATTATCTGAGAAGCTGATCTAGAGACTCCCTTCTGGTACCTTGGAGCCTGCATGCCTCAATGACAGGTTCATTGCGTTCGACGTGAGGTTTTCATCATTGGCCTCCGATCGATTGATTCTATGGGTGTTCGATGCCAGCTCACTGATTCACATGTTGTAGATTGTACCTATAGTACCTTGAGGACCATTGTCATTATTGGTGGTACCTCTCACGTCTGTTAACAACTTTCATCATTGGCTGGTAATCAGGCGATGTTCTTGCATGTTCGACTTCAACTCATATATTCACATGCTTGGACTTGTACTTTTTTCGGGTCAAGATGGAGCGCAAGACCCTAGATTCCTATCTGTTATAATCCAGGCTGCGATTTTGTGGATTATCATGATTAGTTACATGACTCACTGATTGGATGGTTGCGACCATACCTGAGTCTATTTATCGATCCTTACTGGATGGCTGCATCCATGCCTTGGATCTAGATTATTGTATACTCTGTTATGGATGGCTGCGCCCATACCACATATATATCATGTATCTGAGATATCAGTTGTACTTCTCTACGCAGGTTTTCCGACGACGGTGTTTTCATTTGGACACGTTCTCGTAAAGCATTTCACCCCTCTCTCTCTTTCGGGCCTCATGCTTTAGGGGGCATCTGTTACACAGCAATTTGTCACCGTCCCTGCAATTTCCCATCCCGCACATTGGAGGGCTCTTTCCGTGACCTGTGAGCAGTGATATAACTTGAAAACACTTTCATGGCATTCCCCTAGACATGTACTTTCATTGCCCTAAAGACAAATTCTTGTGAAAAACCCTAAAAATAACCTTTTTTGCATTGGCGTGGGTACATAGTTCAGCCCTCGTGCCAAGGGGATAAATCCTCCAAAGAGGGCGCGCCAATTGGCGCTCTGTCTTAGAGTTGCACCCACGCTAGGCTTAATAAAAGGTGTTTTTTAAAAATAAATGGCGGAAGATTGACCCCAACCAATTCCTAAACTGGTCTATAATTTGATTTGGGAGGTTGGCTTCGAATTTCCATGTAGAGGAAGTAGTTTTCCACCTCTCATGGAAGCTTCCTTGAGGATAGGGCCAATCCCATGATTATAGGGATCCCAACTCCCCTTCCACCATCTATATAAGCTTGTCATTTCCCTTTGCAAGCTAGTCTCCATAATCTCCAAGAGTCTCCAAGAATCTCCAAGAGCCTTCATAGCCTAAAGAATGATGCAAGAGCTTTGATAGTCCTCATAGCACGAAATCCATAGCAAGGAGATTAACGATCGAAGAGAGAGGCTTGTCCCCATTCCCAACAAGCTTTACTGAAACGTATTCCGCTGATGACCCGCCGAAGGAAGGTTCAGCGTCAGAGCCTGGTTGTATTTTCCTTTGATGAATTAATGATAAGCGACTATTGGTTATGGTTCCACTCGTATTGTTCATTATGATCATGAGTTGTGTCTTCTCTGACTGATACATAATTGCATACATCGGGTTTTACGCTTGTGTTTGTCGTGTTTCTTGTGTATGCAGGTGTTCGATCGCGGCAAGCGAGAGGATTATGATCTAATGGAGCAAGGAAATGGGAGCGACATCTTCTCTACGAACAACAACGTTGGAATTGAGGTAGGCCTTCTTCGCAAGTTGGTTTATTGTAATTAGGAACCTGTGCCTTAGCGTGATACGATTGTTGCTAGACCCGATCTGGGCTAGTAGGGATCGCCTCTATCCGCAGAGGGGTTTTACCTTCACAACATAGGCCCTGCAGCGTTTGTTCTTGCCAATCTTGCAAACTACAAGAGCCTAACAGTGTCATAGTTGGGGTTATGGTCTAGTGTGTCTTACTCTTCTATATCATTCTATATCATTGTAAAGTGGACCATTTTCCCTTGTACGGGAGTCCATTCTTCTTTTATTCTTCTATAGGGTGGTAGCGGGGTGCTAGGCTAGTGCATGAAGTCACCAATAGGTTCAAGCCTGTGAAAAATTTAGGGTGGTAGGGTGGTGATAGGATGAGTTGTAGCTCATTGGGTGTTGGGGCATCCGTTCAGCTGACTACTAAAGAATCTTGGGCGTTGGAGTGTCCATCCAGTGGGAGCTGGAGAAGAATTCTTTTCTATATTCTAGGAATTTGGAGCTTTATTTTCAATTGGAGTTGAATATTAAAGAATTATTAAAAAAGCATTAGGTGGTTTTTGTCTCAAAGCGGGTTTCAACCTTAAAAATTGTGTGCATTTGTGATCCTTTTGTTTACTTCTATCATTGTACAAACACTGATAATAATTGAAGATTAACTAATGCTCTAATTGAAAGGAATACTAATTCACCCCCCCTTCTCAGTATTTCCAAAAATTGGTATCAGAGCTTGGTTCCTTCAATAGCATTTTAACAACTGGAAGGAGGTCATGGAGCATACCAAGAATGGTGTACCTCTTCAATGAAAATAATTATGCACTCTAGAAAGGAAGAATGGAGGTCTATCTCTTGGCACAAGGTTACGAAGTATGGGACACTGTTCAAAATGGATTTACATCAACCACGGATGAACAAGGTAAGAAGAATTTGGTAAATGATGCAAAAGAAAAGAATATTATTATTAGTGGATTTATTGAATCTGCTTATCATAAGGTGTTGGGTTGTAAAACAGCAAAAAATGTATGGGACAAGCTTGAGAATATATATGCAAGTGACTCAAATGTCAAAGAATCAAAGCTTAAAATCTATACAGCAAAATTTGAGCAACTCAGAATAAAAGAATATTACAACAATGTTGCATACTTCCAATACATTAATGAAATAACCAATACTCTGGAAGGATTGGGAGAGCCAGTTGACGAGAAGACTATTATACAAAATATTCTTAGAACGTTACCAGGGAGATTCAACCCAAAGGTACCGGTCTTAGAATACAGTTCAAATCTAGACAAACTCAACAAAGAGGAATTACATGGAGTTCTCATAGCATATGAAATGAGACTTGATGAAGAAGTGGGTACTTTTCATCTAGAAACTACGTTTGTTGCATCTAAGAAAACCAATAAGGAAAAACAACCTTCAATTGAAAAGACATGCACCTGCAAGTGTGAAGAAAAGGGAGATGATGAAGAAGGTCTTTCAAATGAAGAATATGCTTACTTTATGAGAAAACTAAAAATTGGTAAGGGAAAATTCAAAGGTAAACTTCCATTTATATGTTTCGACTATGGTGAGGTTGGGCATTTCGCATCAAATTTTACGAACAGAAGTGATGGAAACTCAAAAGGAAAGAAAGAATTTAATAAATTCAACAAGCACAGATCCAAAAGGAACTTTCTCTCTAAATAAGATAGCTCATCATTCGATGAAGACAATGACAGCGAAGAAGAAGCCAATGAGAGAGTATTTTTTATGGCCAAGCACAATAAACAAGAGGTATCAAACAACGAAGAAGAAGGGATGACCATAGAATAATTTTATAAGGAAGCAATCAAGCTTATAAAAGACCTCAAGGCTGAGAATATCTGTTCCAATACTCTTGAAGAACAAGTTCAAGGTCTCAAAATTGAAGTTGAAGAACACAAATGCATTGAAGAGTCACTTCAAAAGAAGTTGGAAGAAAGCAACCAAGAAAGGGAACAATTAGAAGCCGAAGTAGTCTCGCTGTGTAAGGAAGTGAAGAAGGGAAAAACTATCCAAAAATATGCCAATAGCTCAAGGGCATTGGAAGAACTCATCAACAATCAACGATCTTACAATGACAGAACTGGCCTCGATTACAAAGAAGAAGAAATAAGATCGTCTACAACAAAATACAATGAACCTATGAGATCTGACATGCATGTAGACTTCATTGGACAAGATTCGCAAGAACAACCTTGGAAGACAAATCCTTGACGAAGATTTTCATCCAGGTACCAACATTTTTTTTATGGCTATTGTTATTCATGTGGAAAATTTGGTCATAAAGTTGTAGAATTTCCCACGTACCCTAGGAACCAATACAATTCTAGGAGATCTATCAAATATAAACCTCCCAGGGCTCAGCGAAACACCAATAGATTTGAACATTTAAGAAATAATATCGAATGTTACAAATGTCGAAACTTTGGACACATAGCCCAAGACTGCAGACTTGGAAATCCTCTAGAAGAATCTTCGAAGCCACAGAACGAATGAACATGGAAGAAGAAGAAGGCTAATAATTGTGCTCTCGCTCTCAAGGCTCAAAACAACAAAGATATGTGGTATGTTAATAGTGGTTGCTCAATGCATATGACTGGAGATAGAAAGAAATTTGTATCTCTGAAAGAGAAGAAGGATGGAATCGTGTCCTTTGGAAATGATGGATCTTCAAATGTTATAGGATCAGGTACCATCACTCTCGGAAGCAAAGATGCTCTAGCCAAGAATGTTATATTGGTTTAAAACATGAATCACAATACGCTCAGTGTTCGAAAAATGTGTGATCAAGGACACACAATATTATTCAACTCCACAAAATTTGAAATCAGGAAAGGTAGGTATGGTGAAATTGTGGCTACAACAAGTCGATATCAAAATGACATATATGTTCTGGATGAAGCAAATAAATCACTTCTAATAGCTAAAGGGGATGATATAATATTTGGTAGCAATGATGATCGACTAAGTAAGAAGTTTGCTGCAAAGATGAAAAGTGATTTCGAGATGTCTTTACTTGGTGAGTTGACATACTTCTTAGGGCTTCAAATATCTCAGCAAGAGAAAGGAATATTTATATTTCAAGCCAAGTACATCAAGGAAATGCTCAAGAAATTCAAAATGGAAGATTGCAAACCCATCCTTACTCTAATGGTAAAAGGTTGCAAATTGAACATAGACGACTCATCTAAGGATGCGGATCAAAGGTTGTAAATATCTATGATTGGTAGTCTTCTATATGTAACAGCCTCTTGGCCAGATGTTATGCAAACAGTTGGACAAGTAGCAAGATTCCAAGCAACACCAAAAGAATCACATATTATTTCCATCAAAATAATTCTTCGATATCTAAAGGGAACAACAGAATATGGTCTATGGTATCCCAAGGGTAAAAATCTCATTATTCATGCCTTTACAGATGTAGATTGGGCAGAAAGCGTTGATGATCGTGAGAATACTCATGAAGCATTGGAATATATTCACAAGAAGCTTGGGATTCTCCCAAGTTCTCATTATATTTTCCTTATTCAAAATATTAAGGGGTAATGGAAGTGTGTACAGGTTCGTAGGATGGTTGTGTGTCAGGGGGACTGGAAGTGTGTACAAGTTCGCAAGATGGTTGTGTATCAGGGGGAGTTACCCTTGACCATTGATGTCAAAGGGGGAGAGAATTTTGTAGAAAGAGGTGTCATGATCATAGGGGGAGTACTTGTGTTGCCATCAATGCCAAAGGGGGAGATTGTAGCGGTTGTCATTGATGTCAACCCAAGCAGCACCAGGGGCTACCCCAATATTTCATGGGAATTTTGACCTACCAAATTACTATATTTTGGGTCAATAATTCTTTTGATGGTTTCTACTTGTCGAGATGTTTTCGTTGATATATGGCACGCCACGTAATTCTTCGCGGTTTGAGAGATATTCATGTTTGAAGTTTGTAACCCCAGTTAATGGGCTAAAACCACATGGGGTTGCGGCATGGGTCATTGAAAAGTCAATAATTAATAATTTTTAAGCTCCTAAAATCCCTCCCACATTCACTTGTTTAAGCCCCTATCAACCTAAGCATTTATATAAATTGTGATTGTCGTATCCTCCTTATGTAGGGATTTCGCTATCTGAAACAGATCATCATGGTATTTTCACTCTAAAGTTTTTCTACGAAGGTTCAGAATCTGAAATTTTTATAAGGCGAAGCCGAAATCCTGAGGAAGATTCTGTAACAATTTCAGAACAAGGTGCGCAATATTTTTGGAGATATGATCTGTGGAATTTAGTGTTTTTGCAGGCTCCTGAAATTCATCTAAAAAAAGTGACCTTGGGAAAATTGTCATAACTCTCTCTCTGAATATTGGATTTGAATTCTGTAAAAAGTAACAGATAGTGCAAGGAATGCAGTTTTCACTGTATTAATTTCATAGCTTAATGAAGAAACAATGACACGTGGCACGTTGTACAAGTTAGCTCTAATGAAACATTCCATAATTAGGGCATTGTGAGAGCTTGGGCATAACTCTCTCTTGAAGAATCCAAATTGTGTCAAACCTGTGGTATTGGAAAAAAGACTTAGATGAATACTACAAGGCTGAAAATCACATATCGGGGATCTGAAATAACAGAGATACACCAGATTCAATATCGATCTCCTAGAAGGCAAGAAAAAGCTAGATCATGTGTTTTCAAGGGTTGCAAAGGACTAGACTTTCTAGGGCAGCAAAGCAAAGCAAGGTGCAGCAAAGGGTAGCATGACAAGACCAGTAATCAAGGTGCAAAACAACAACAAGAATTTCATCACATGAAGTCTTCAAGTGGGTAGCATTGCATACAGTCATTGTAAAGGTATCATTGTACTAAGTCATTGTAAATACATTATTGTAAAAATTGTACTAGTGTCTATCTGCCAAGAGTTGAAGAGGCAGTGTTGGAAGGTCTAGGATCATCATTAGGTGGTTGTGTCATATTTGGGGTTATGTTCTAGTGTGTCTTCTTCTTCTACATCATTCTATATCATTTTAAAGTGGACCATTTTCCTTGGTACAGGAGTCCATTCTTCTTTTACTCTTCTATAGGGTGGTAGGGTGGTGCTAGGCTAGTGCATGAAGTCACCAATAGGTTCAAGCCTATGAAAAATTCAGGGTGGTAGGGTGGTGCTAGGGTGAGTTGTAGCTCATTGGGTGTTGGGGCATCCATTCAATTGACTACTGAAGAATCTCACGTGTTGGAGCATCCATCCAGTGGGATCTGGAGAAGAATGATTTTCTAGATTCTAGGAAGTTGGAGCTTTATTTTCAATTGGAGTTGAATATTAAAGAATTATTAGAAAATAATTAGGTGGTTTTTGTCTCGGAGTGGGTTTCCACCTTAAAAACTGTGTGCATTTGTCTTCCTTTTGTTTACTTCTATCATTGTACAAACACTAAAAATAATTGAAGATTAACTAATGCTCTATTTGAAAGGAATATTGATTCACCCTGCCCTCTCAGTATTTCCAACAATTGGTATCAGAGCTTGGTTCCTTCAATAGAAATTTAACAGCTGGAAGGAGGTCATGGAGCATACCAAGAATGGTGTACCTCTGTTCAATGAAAATAATTATGCACTCTGGAAAGGAAGAATGGAGGTCCATCTCTTGGCGCAAGGTTATGAAGTATGGGACACTGTTCAAAATGGATTTACATCAATCGCGAATGAAAAAGGAAAGAAGAATTTGGTAAATGATGCAAAAGAAAAGAATATTATTATCATTGGACTTATTGAATCTACTTATCATAAGGTGTTGGGTTGTAAAACTGCCAAAAAATGTATGGGACAAGCTTGAGAATATATGTGCAGGTGACTCAAATGTCAAAGAAGCAAAGTTTCAAATCTATAGAGCAAAATTTGAGCAACTCATAATGAAAGAAGATTGCAACATTGCTGCATACTTTCAATATGTTGATGAAATAACCAATACTATGGAAGGATTGGGAGAGCCAGTTGACGAGAAGACTATTATATGGAAGATTCTTAGAACGTTACCAGGGAGATTCAACCCAAAGGTATCGATCTTAGAATACAGTGCAAATCTGGACAAACTCAACAAAGAGGAATTACATGGAGTTCTCATAGCATATGAAATGAGACTTGATGAAGAAGAGGTTACTTCACATCTAGAAACTACGTTCGCTGCATCTAAGAAAACCAATAAGGAAAAACAACCTTCAATTGAAAATACATGCACCTGCAAGTGTGAAGAAAAGGGAGATGATGAAGAAGGTCTTTCAAATGAAGAATATGCTTACTTTACAAGAAAACTAAAAATTGGTAAGGGAAAATTCAAAGGTAAACTTCCATTGATATGTTTTGACTGTGGTGAGGTTGGGCATTTCGCATCCAAATGTCTGAATAGAAGTGATGGAAACTCAAAAGGAAAGAAAGGCTTTAATAAATTCAACAAGCAAGGATCCAAAAGAAACTTTCTCTCTAAAGAATATAACTCATCATCCAATGAAGACACTGACAACGAAGAAGAATCCAAAGAGAGAGTATTGTTTATGGCCAAACACAATAAACAAGAGGTATCAAACAACGAAGAAGTAGGGTTGACCATAGAATAATTTTCTACGAAAGCAATCAAGCTTATAAAAGAGCTCAAGGCTGAGAAGATCTGTTCCAATACTCTTAAAGAACAAGTTCAAGGTCTCAAAATTGAAGTTGAAGAACAAAAATGCATTGAAGAGTCACTTCAAAAGAAGTTGGAAGAAAGCAACCAAGGAAGGGAAGAATTAGAAGCTGAAGTAGTCTCGTTGCGTAAGGAAGTGAAGAAGGGAAACACTATCCAAAACTATGCCAATAGCTCAAGGGAATTGGAAGAAATCATCAACAATCAACAATCTTACAATGACAGAACTAGCCTCGGTTACAAAGAAGAAGAAGCAGGATCATCTACAACAAAATACAATGAACCTATTAGATCTGACATGCATGTAGACTTCATTGGACAAGATTCACAAGAGCAGCCTTGGAAGACAATTCCTTGATGAATATTTCCCTCTAGGTACCAACATATTTTTTATGGCTATTATTATTCATGTGGAAAACTTGGCCATAAAGTTGTAGAATGTCGCACGTACCCTAGGAACCAATAAAATTCCAGGAGAACTGTCAAATACGAACCTCCCAGGGCTCAGAGAAACATCAATCGATTTGAACAATTAAGAAATAATATTGAATGTTACAAATTTCGAAACTTTGGACACACAGCCAGAGACTGTAGACTTGAAAATCCTCTAGAAGAATCTTCAAAGCCACAAAACGAATGAACATGAAAGAAGAAGAATACCGATAATTGTGCTCTCGCTCTCAAGGCTCAAAACAACAAAGATGTGTGGTATGTTGATAGTGGTTGCTCAATGCATATGATTGGAGATAGAAAGAAATTTGTATCTCTGAAAGAGAAGAAGGATGGAACTATGTCCTTTGGAAATTATGGATCTTCAAATGTTATAGGATCAAGTACCGTCACTCTCGGAAGCAAAGATGCTCTAGCCAAGAACGTTCTATTGGTTGAAAACATGAATCACAATCTGCTCAGTGTTGGACAAATGTGTGATCAAGGACACACAATACTATTCAACTCCACAAAATGTGAAATCAGGAAAGGTAGGTATGGTGAAATTGTGGCTACAGCAAGTTGAGCTTCAAACGACATATATGTTCTGGATGAAGCAACTAAAGCAAGTCTAATAGCTAAAGAGGATGATATAATATTTAGTAGCAATGATGATTGACTAAGTAAGAAGTTTTCTACAAAGATGAAAAGTGATTTCGAGATGTCTTTACTTGGTGAGCTGACATACTTCTTAGGGCTTCAAATATCTCAGCAAGAGAAAGGAATATTTATATGTCAAGCCAAGCACATCAAGGAAATGCTCAATAAATTCAAAATGGAAGATTGCAAATCCATCCTTACTCTGATGGTAACAGGTTGCAAATTGAGCATAGATGACTCATCTAAGGATGTGGATCAAAGGTTGTACAAATCTATGATTAGTAGTCTTCTATATGTAATAGCCTCCCGGCCAGATGTTATGCAAGTATTTGGACAAGTAGAAATATTCCAAGCAACACCAAAAGAATCACATATTATTGCCATAAAAATATTTCTTTGATATCTAAATGGAACAACAGAATATGGCTTGTGGTATCCCAAGGGTAAAAATCTCATTATTCATGACTTTACAAATGAAGATTGGGCAGGAAGTGTTGATGATTGTGAGAGTACTCGTGAAGCATTGGAATATCTTCTCCAGAAGCTTGGGATTCTCCTAAGTTCTCATTAGATTTTTTTTATTTGTAATATAAAGGGGGAGTGGAAGTGTGTACAGGTCTGCAGGATGGTTGTGTGTCAGGGTGAGTGGAAGTGTGTACAGGTCTGCAAGATGGTTGTGTTGGTGTTCAGTGATTTGGCAGATTGGTATACCAAATGACAAGGCAACATGGAACCAATCTTTGGAGCCCTATGACCTAGCCTCCCTGGACTCGGAGAGGGATCTCGCTATTTGTTTGCAAAGGATATGAACTTGTTTGCTTTGTAGGGTTGATTTTAGGCTAGTTATTAAGTGTGATGTATTGTTGTTTGTTTAGGTTGGACATAATGATCAAAGAGCATAGATAGAATGAGGAAATATCTGAGTCATTGGGCAATGGAGTCAAATGGAAGTCATGATAAGTTCATCAATAGATCAAGGAGTATCATAGGGAAAATCTAACTTGGCCAATGGATCTTCAATTTTTAAGGGGGGTTTATGAGATGGACATCAATTGTAAGAATGAAAAGTAGGGTAAAGGGAAATTAAGAATCCTTTATCATATGTACTTCTCAAGAAAGGGACCTAAAATATCACAAGAACATCAAGAGGCAATGAATAGACAGGGAAAATCATGAATTCTACAATCCACACTTCAGAAAGTAATAATTCAAGTTAACTTTTACAATGAAATATAGAAGGCGAGAAACTCATTTAACTTATAGTGATTTCATCTTCAAGGACAAAAAACATTTAAGGCACACATATAATTGTAATCAGAGAAGAGGGAACTCCTAAACATCCTTGATCATAATTATGAATATCTCTAAAACAATTAGTTAAGCAAGTACAAAGGGTATGATTGAAACAAAACCTCTTTGGCAGACTTTAAAGAATGGTACTTTAGAGAGAGACTTCAAAAAATAGTGTTTAAGTGGCAGAAAGTAAGCAGGGAAAACCATAAATCATGCTTGACACCAACTGTATTCAACTATTTATGAAATAAACAGGCTTAGGGGGTCCATAGAGCAATTAAGAATTCTTTGAAATGTCCTAGCAAAAGAAAGCATTAAGGCAATTAAGAATAAACAGAACTAAGGTGCTTTCAAAAGACATTTCTTAGCCTAAAACATTTATTCTACTACAACACAGAAAAGTGGAAACACAATGAAAACAGGAAATAACAATAACAATTTAGAAGCACTTCACCAAAAACCAAGCTCAGGGATCCAGTGATCTAGCCTCCTCCATCAATAAACAAATTAAGACATCCACAAGTTCCAAGACTTCAATTTTATTTCAACTTCCAAGAGACTATGTATTACTTCAAAGGTTCATCAAATGCCAACAAGATAATGAGTTCAGATGTAGTATCTATGCTGCAAATGAGGAGGTGAAGCTCAAGATAGGGTTTGAGTATCATTTATTACAGAGTAAGTGCATTCCTATCCTTGAAGACCATGCAAGGCTCAAGGCAGGAATATCTACAGCTACTTCTCTGTTTCAATAACTTCTATCTTAACTTCTTAGGAAGAATAGGTGAAATGTTTGACTTTAAGGCCTATTCATAACTTTACAATAATTGTTTTGACAGAATAAAATATCTCTGACTTAGCCTAATATATGCCTAATGCTTTTTGAAAGGAACAAAGCACTTAGGTGGCTAAAAATATCTTTGAGAGGGATATCTGCTGTGAGTTGAGTCATTTGAACTTGTTCTAGGTTAATATGTCCTTTGTGTTATCTTTTAATCTCTGCCTTTAATCCTTAAACTTTGATTTAACTTTGATAATCTGTCCTACTGTCTTTATCCTCTGTCTTTTCTTTATGACTATTTTTTCATTTATCCTTTGTTTTTTAAACTTTTTACCTGTATCCTTTAATCATTGTCTGTTAGGCTAATCCTCTATGTTCATCCTTTGATTCAGGATTTTCCCCTTAATATTTCTGCTTTCTTCATTTCTTCATTACTTCTTGTCTGTGTTTTCCTTTCGTGCACAGGGTAGGTGTTCTTTGTGGCTAGAGGGTTCTTTAGATCCATTGATGAGCATGCTTCCATCATTGATCAAACCCTAAGAGGGCCTTTGATCTTTTTAATTTTGGATTAAGACCCCTAGATCGTCATCCAGGTTTTAATTCAACATTTATTCACCGTGGGAGGGAATTTTGGGCCCTTTTCCTCCATTGAAAACCTGCACATAACATAAAATGTTAATAAAATCCATGTGGGTGTGCTTAACTGCACTTTGTTTGGGGCTTGGAGCTATCAGAAGGTGATTTGCAGAGGAGGAGAGGGTGTAGGAGCATGGTTCCAAACGCGGAACCTGGGGAAATTCAAACAGGGGGGAAAAAATTTGTAATTTGGTGCAGGAAGGGAAAAGAAGTTTTGAAAAACCGAGGTGGTTTATCGCGTGCATTGAGAGCAGTAAACGGTATTGGACCAATCAGACGTGATCCCACTAGGCGTTTGACGCATGGAAGGTGGAAAACCGCCTATTTCGCGTGGGTTGGGGTTATTAAACCCATCACAATTTTCTGTGCGATATGGGATCTAGGTCGTCGAATCTCGGGTGATGAGATCGACGGTGCGGATAGATCTGAGGAGCGGCGAGCAGATTCGTAAGATGGGGCCCAGGGACAGATGGCGCAAGGTGAATGGTCGGAGGAGTTTTAGTGGAAATCGAGCCCGGCTTGATGACGTGGGGAGTTTTTTCGCGTTGTGTGGGGTGATATCAATGTGGGATAAAGGGCAGGGATGCGACGGCCACCGAATCAGGCCCAGGGATCTAGATTGACGGTGGAGGTGGCCCGATGAAAAGGTAAGGTGGGGCGAGGGAAAGCGGGCTTGCTTTTAATTTTTTCAAAGGTTTTTAAAGAGGTTTAAGTAAGGTTTACAGGGGTGTATAAAGAGAAAAGGGCAGAGGTATAGTTATAAGGGGGAGGGGCTTAAGAAATGGCGGAAGGTCGAGGTCTCATGCGAGCAAGGGGCTTAAAAGGCCTGTTTTATAAAGAGGGCAGGTTTAGAACATAAAAACAGGGTTTCTAATAAGATTAAAAGGACCTGATAGGTTAGATTTTAACCGTAAAAAATGTAAAAAAGAGATTTTTATATTTTTTAATATGTTTTTAGGAAAATGATGAATGAGGGAACTGATGAAGGTTTTGAGGAAGGGAAAAATGGGCTTTTTCAAAGAAACAGGGTTATGAATGTGAGTGAGGGTAAGGTGTTGGAATGAGGAAAACAGACCTAAAATGATGTAGTCTTTCTTTGCAGTAGTGGTAGATTTTTAGGAGGCAAAGACAGGGAAAATATAGTAAAAATAGTTAGTTTAGGATGATGAAGGCAGTGATATTTCTAGAACTCACAATATTTTTCAAATGTTGTTTCTAGAAATCTAGGATTATAACTTAGTCATCTTTTGATATCAACAAAAATTACTGATGACTAACAGTGGCTCCACTTGGGGAGGGCAGCTTTCCTTTCAAGGTGTCCAGAACATCAGTTTATAAAATCTCTAAGTTTTAGCAGACTAGTGTCTTTTCTATTGGGCATATTTCCCTTCTTTTTCACTTGTTGATATTTCTTTGAAGTGACAATCTTAACAATTTGCAACATAAGATTTATTTCAAACAGCATTTCTACCTACCCAATCCTACTTTTCTAACATCTTTTATTCTTTGAGTGCACTTGAACTGACAAAATCTTGACATTTTATTCTTGAAAACAGAAATAAACTATCTACTTCTACCCTTATTTCTTCCAAGAGTTCAGATTAAACTAGTGAACTCTTTTTATTCTCTATCTAAACTATTTGACTGCCAATATTAAACTGTTTGGAAAACTTGATTCTCTAAATTATTTGACATGAAATTTAAAACATGGTTCAAATCAGGATTAAGCAGTCTGACTTACCATGGTTGTGGCATTGGAACAAGCTGCACACAATAATTATTTTGAATAAAAAGTAACATAGAAAGATAAGGTTGTGATCTATCATTTGTAATTCATCCTTATCTTCCCCTTTGGTTCTATTTTGAGCATGTGGAACCATTATCCTATTTTCCCTAATCTATATTCCTTGATAAGTCAAGTTTGAGACAATCTTGACAATCATTGTTTTCACTAATTTATCAACATAAATTTAAAGCATGTTCAGCCATGGTTAGGCTAGATGACTGAACAAGGTATCTTTTGAATCAATAGTGGCATTTAGATTTGCACACTTTCAACAATATTGTTTTTTGGGTATGGGGCTATACCTCTTTTGAATTTTCCCTCTTTTTCCTTTCTTTCATTGTTTTTGTATTTTTGTTCTCAATATTTTCTCATGCAATGTTTATATACAATGAATGAAAGCTTTGAAGCTAAGACTCCTGACATAAATAGTGTTTGAGAATCCTGCCATTGATAGGACCTCCAAATAAATCTTCTCCATTCAGCCCTTGCAAGAAGAAATAATTATGACCTCTAATTGAGTGAATGATATAAGGCCCTTTCCACAGATTCTCAAATTTGCCATGTTTACCTCTATCTTCTCTTCTAGAATCCCATTTTAGGACTGTGTCTCCAGCTTGAAAATTATTAGCTTTAGTTCTTTTGTCAAAGATATTTTTGATGCCCTCTTGAAATGATTGTGTCCTTTTGTACACTTCCTCTCTTGACTGTTGTAAATGAATGGTTTGATTCAGCCTTCTCTGCATCTCATTTTCTTCTGTTTGTGTTTCTTGGAGAAGTTTCATGACTATCACTCCCAAGGATGTTGGGAAGACTGCATCTAGGCCATATACCAGCTTATAGGGGGACATATTTATTGATTTCTTGGTGGTTAGCCTATCAGTACATAATGCATGAACCAACTTACTATGCCATGATTTCTAATTTTGATCCAACAGTCTTTTGATAATGTTAATCAAGCTTTTATTGGATGATTCAGCTAGGCCATTTTCTTGGGGGTAGTAAGCTGTGGAATTCCCTAATGTGATATGATATTTATAACAGAAGTCAACCATTCTTTTGGATTTGAAGGTAGCAACATTTTCTATAATGATCTTTCTAGGACAACCAAATCGGGACAATATGTTGGTCTCAAGGAATTTGATAATGACAGAGTCAGTAGAATCCCTAGAAGGGATAGATTTTATCCATTTGGGAAAGTAATCTATAGCAGTAAGGATCCACTTATGTTGGGTAGATGAGGTTGCGTGAATTTCTCCAATAAATTATAAACCCCATTGCTGAAAAGGAGCCTTAACACTGATGGGATGCAATGGTAAAGGTAGGAGTTTTCTCTTGCCATAAAAAATTTGACACTTATGGCAAGTCATGACTAATTTTTTAGTATCAGGGAAAAGGGTGGGCTAGTAATAGCCAGCTCTAAGAATCTTGTTTGTTGTGGTCTTCCAGTAAATGTGGCCTCCACATTCTCCCTCATGCAACTCATGCATGATTTTTCCTGCATCATTCACAAGAAAACATTTAAGCAATATGCCAACAGCATTTTTCCAATATAACACTCCATCTAAAATGCAGTAATTTAAAGCTTTTTGTTTCAAGAATCCAGCTTTAGTCTTTGATAAAGAAGGAGGAGGATTAAGATAGAGAAGCACATAAATGATATCAGCATACCAACATGAATTCAGAAAATTTTCTTCAATATATACAGCTATGAATTCCTCTTGTTCTTCTAAAACATCAACCATATTCATATCTAATGGTTGGAAATTTGATTCTGCCATGATTTTTGCTAATCTTTGTCCTTTAATCAGCTTGGTAGGCCTGATTTCTAAATCATATTCTAAATTAATGGCAATCCATTTTCCCCTTTTACCATCAGGGTCTTGATTTAGAATGTCCTTGACAACTGTGTGTGGGACAAAAGCAATGATATGTGAGTGTAAGATGTAGACTCGGAAGTCTTTCAATGCTTTTACCAAGGCTAAGGCTTGCTTTTCCATGATATTATATTTGAGTGGAGCATCTCTTAAGGCTCTACTAAAGAAGGATATTGGTTGTTCTTGGCCCATTTTATTCTTTTGCAACAACACTGCAACAATGATGTGTTCAGATGCAAATGAAAAAATGTAGAAATCCTTAGTGAAATCAAGACTAATAAGAACTGGTGTTTGAGTGAGAGCTTGTTTTACCAGTTCAAATGACTGTTTGGATTCTAAGGTCAATTTAACTCTCGTTTCCTTTTTGAGCATGTTTGTGATATTCCTCAAAATTTCAACAAGGTTAGGGTTGAACCTTCTCAAAAAGTTGATCTTCCCAATGAAAGATTGCAATTATTTGAGGTTTCTAGGATGGTTGATTTTCAATAGGCCTTCAATTATTTTGGGATCTACTTTGATTCCTTCTTCAGAGATTATGTGGCCTATGAGCTTTCCTTCCTGGAGTCCAAATATTGTTTTCTTGAGATTCAAAGATAATCCATATTTCCTACATTTCTCAAAAAAAATTCTTAAATGGACTAAGTGTTCTTTGTTAGTTTTGGAGAAAACAGTAATGTCATCCAGGTAAATGATTATGAAATAGCCTATGTCTTCTGAGAAATCTATGTCCATGGATCTTTGCAATGTGGCCCCTGCATTCATCAAACCAAATAGCATCTTAACATACATGAATGTACCCCAAGGTGTGGTGAAAGCAGTTTTGTGTTGATCACTTGGGAGTACTAGCACTTGGTTGTAGCCTGAAAAACCATCTAATAATGATATTCTTTTAGATCCAACCACCTTTTGGAGTATGTGGTCCCATTTAGGCAAGGGATAATTATCTTTCAGGGAGGCTTTGTTCAGATTTCTAAAATCAATGCAAAGCCTAATTTCCCTAGTCTTCTTCCTAATAGATACAAGGTTTGAAACCCATTGTGAATATCTAAGAGGGACTATGATACCAGCATCATACATCTTTTTGATCTCTTTCTCAACTAAAGGTAATAAAATAGGGTTTATCTTTCTTAGTTTTTGTTTGAAAGGCTTCTGATTTTCCTTAAGAGGGATTTTGTGTTGAATAATGCTAGTATCATATGATTTCAGATCTTTTTATCCCCATGCAAACACATCTCCAAATTCTTTAAAAAGTGAAATATATTCATGTTTTATATGAGTAGGAAGAGTGCTAGATAACTTGATCATTTTGCGTTCATTCATGCTGCCTATGTTATGTTCTTCTACATTAGCTTATGTAGGCTCCATTTTTTGTTTTTTAGCTACATCATTGAAGTCAAAAAGCTCTTCTAATGGTGTAAGACCCTTGGGTATTGAATCATTTTTGCATTGTAAAACTTCAAGGTCCTTTTGATCTGGTTTGTTAAATAATTCTGCCTTATAAAGATGTTCAAATTGGTTTATATCAGTAGTAGAGGACAGCTCTATTTTAGGGGTTTGTTTTTTATTAAAACATTATTCTTCATGGCTTAAGTTAAGTACGGGTATAGCAAAATCATTTTCAGATTGCATAAAATCATCAATGTGTTTATCTCCCTCAAACACTTGCCAATAGTTTTCATTGTCAAGGACTATAGGCCTATTTTTTACTTTAACAGTGAACATTTCATTTACTAGAGGTATTTGAAAATTGCTGGCAGCAAAGGCAAGCTCATTTGCAAGTTTATTTTGAGCTCTAGGGATGAAGGTGAGTTCATATTCTTCAAATTTTGTTAGGAGGTCTAGGGAAGCATTCCTATATTCTCTTAATCTTGGGTTTTTGGCTTAATACTCCCCTTTTATTTGCCTAATAATCAGCTCTGAATCTCCTTGGACTGATATTTTCTTGGCTCCTAGATCTTTCAGTAAATGTAGGCCAAGAAGGAGGGCTTCATATTTTGCAATGTTATTAGTGCATTGGAAATCAAGTTTGTAGGAATGTCCTATGTTTGTATTATGTATCCATACACCAGCTCCAGAACCAACTTTTCTACAAGAGCCATCAAAACTTATTGTCCAAAGTATTTCTATTTCACATTCATCCTCATTTTGTTGTTCAAGGCTGCTAAATTTTGAGTTATCATGTTTTTCATTTGAGGGCAAATTTGGTTCAAGTGGGCTTAACTCTTTTTTGTTTTCATCTTCTTGTGTGCTGATTTCCTCTTCATTAAACAAGATAAATGAATCAATATTTGAATGAATGGAATAAACAGGAGTGTTGTTTGGCCTATCTATGTTGCTTACCATATATTTCTTATGAGATTCTCTATATAACCTCCTTGCCTGGTTAAAGACTGGAACAGTAGCATAAGACATGTCCATTTGAAGGTTCCCTTGAAGTTTGGCTCCCCATGATCTAGATAAAAGCATGCCATACTTTGGGGGAATGTCAGCAACCACTATGTCCATAACTAGACCCTTAGCAGGAATTTGTGCAAGATTGACACATAAATCCTTAATTAGGCCTAAAAATTTGACTCTGCTTGAATCAAAGGAATATAGGTCTTTGTAAGGTTTAGTAATTTCTAGGCCTAATCTCTCCATCACTACTTTTGGCATGAGATTGTGAGAGGCACTAGATTCTAGCATGGCATTGTGTAGGATCTTATCATGTATATTTAAGCTGACATAAAATGGAGGAATGTTTCCTTCTTGGTATTTTCCTCCAAGTCCCATTTCTCACATATATAACGTTATTTTCTGAAGACAACTGTTTTATGCCCTATATTACTGCATTTCCCCACTTGGGAAGGAGGATATAGGCCATATGCTTGCTGAGGTTCTTTCATCTACTGGTGAGATGTTATTTTACATCTAGTGAGATGATCTACATTGCCATGCTCATGATTTGCTGAAGCTCCAACTTTGGAATATCTTCAGATATTCCATTTGTTGTAAAAAAGCCCTGTTTTGGGATATGACAATAACTCTCTCTTGAAGAATCCAAATTGGGTCAGACCTGTGGCATTGGAAAGAAGACTCAGACGAATAATATAGGGCTGAAAATCACGTATTGGGGATCTGAAATAACATACATACACCAGATTCAATATCGAGCTCCTAGAAGGCAAGAAAAAGCTAGATCATGTGTTGTCAAGGGCTGCAAAGGACTAGACTTTCTAGGGCAGCAAAGCAAAGCAAGGTGCAACGGAGGGTAGCATGACAAGAGCAGCAATCAAGGTGTAGAATAGTAATAATAATTTCATCATATGAAGTCTTCAAGTGGGCAGCACTGCATACAGTCACTGTAAAGGTATCATTATACTAAGTCATTGTAAATACATTATTGTAAAAATTGTACTAGTGTTTATCTGCCAAGAGTTGAAGAGGCAGTGTCAGGAGGTCTAGGATCATCATTAGGTGGTTGTGTCATATTTGGGGTTATGGTCTAGTGTGTTTTCTTCTTCTACATCATTCTATATCATTGTAAAGTGGACCATTTTCCCTTGTACGAGAGTCCATTCTTCTTTTATTCTTCTATAGGGTGGTTGGGTGGTGCTAGGCTGGTGCATGAAGTCACCAATAGGTTCAAGCATGTGAAAAAATTAGGGTGGTAGGGTGGTGCTAGGGTGAGTTGTAGCTCATTGGGTGTTGGGGCATCCGTTCAGTTGACTATTGAAGAATCTCAGGCGTTGGAGCGTCCATCCAGTGGGAGTTGGAGAAGAATTATTTTCTAGATTCTAGGAAGTTGGAGCTTTATTTTCAATTGGAGTTGAATATTAAAGAATTATTAGAAAAGCATTAGGTGGTTTTTGTCCCGGAGTGGGTTTCCACCTTAAAAACTGTGTGCATTTATGTTCCTTTTGTTTACTACTATCATTGTACAAACACTGATAATAATTGAAGATTAACTAATGCTCTAATTGAAAGGAATATTGATTCACTCCCCCCCCCCCCCCTCAGTATTTCCAACAATTGGTATCAGAGCTGGGTTCCTTCAATAGCAGTTTAATAGCTGAAAGGAGGTCATGGAGCATACCAAGAATGGTGTACCTCTATTCAATGAAAATAACTAGGCACTCTGGAAATGAAGAATGGAGGTCTATCTCTTGGCGCAAGGTTACGAAGTATGGGACACTATTCAAAATGGATTTACATCAACCGTGGATGAACAAGGTAAGAAGAATTTGGTAAATGATGAAAAATCAAAGAATATTATTATCAATGGACTTATTGAATCTGCTTATCATAAGGTGTTGGGTTGTAAAACAACGAAAAATGTATGGGACAAGCTTGAGAATATATATGCAGGTGACTCAAATGTCAAAGAAGCAAAGCTTCAAATCTATAGAGCAAAATTTGAGCAACTCAGAATGAAAGAAGATTTCAACATTGTTGCATACTTCCAATACGTTGATGAAATAACCAATACTCTGGAAGGATTGCGAGAGCCAGTTGAAGAGAAGAATATTATATGAAAGATACTTAGAACGTTACCAAGGAGATTCAACCCAAAGGTATCAGTCTTAGAATACAATGAAAATATGGACAAACTTAGCAAAGAGGAATTACATGGAGTTCTCATAGCATATGAAATGAGACTTGATGAAGAAGAGGGTACTTTGCATATAGAAACAACATTCGTTGCATCTAAGAAAACCAATAAGGACAAACAACCTTCAATTGAAAATACATGCACTTGTAAGTGTGAAGAAAAGGGAGATGATGAAGAAGGTCTTTCAGATGAAGAATATGCTTGCTTTACAAGAAAACTAAAAATTAGTAAGGGAAAATTCAAAGGTAAACTTCCATTGATATGTTTCAACTGTGGTGAGGTTGGGCATTTTGCATCAAAATGTCCAAACAGAAGTGATGGAAACTCAAATGGAAAGAAAGGCTTTAATAAATTCAACAAGAAAGGATCCAAAAGGAACATTCTCTCTAAAGAATATAGCTCATCATCCAATGAAGACAATGACAGCGAAGAAGAAGCCAATGAGAGAGTATTGTTTATGGCCAAGCACAATAAACAAGAGGTATCAAACAACGAAGAAGAATGGTTGACCATAGAATAATTTTCTAAGGAAGCAATCAAGCTTATAAAAGAGCTCAAGGCTGAGAAGATCCGTTCCAATACTCTTGAAGAACAAGTTCAAGGTCTCAAAATTGAAGTTGAAGAACAAAAATGCATTGAAGAGTCACTTCAAAAGAATTTGGAAGAAAGCAACCAAGAAAGGGAAGAATTAGAAGCCTAAGTAGTCTCGCTGCATAAGGAAGTGAAGAAGGGAAAAATATCCATAACTATTCCAAGCTCAAGGGCATTGGAAGAACTCATCAAAAATCAACGATCTTACAATGACAGAACTGGCCTCGGTTACAAAGAAGAAGAAGCAAGATCGTCTACAAAAAAATACAATGAACCTATGAGATCTGACATGCATGTAGACTTCATTGGACAAGATTCACAAGAACAACCTTGGAATACAATTCCTCGACGAAGATTTCCATCCAGGTACCAACATATTTTTTATGGCTATTGTTATTCATGTGAATAATTTGGTCATAAAGTTGTAGAATGTCACATGTACCCTAGGAATCAATACAATTCCAGGAGATATGTCAAACATGAACCTCCCAGGGCTCAGCGAAACATCAATAGATTTGAACATTTAAGAAATAATATTGAATGTTACAAATGTCGAAACTTTGGACACATAGCCAGAGACTACGGACTTGAAAATACTCCA
The DNA here is from genome assembly GCA_034641835.2 of Pinus albicaulis. Taxonomy (NCBI): domain Eukaryota; kingdom Viridiplantae; phylum Streptophyta; class Pinopsida; order Pinales; family Pinaceae; genus Pinus; species Pinus albicaulis. Next base: position 5,825,292 of record CM076576.1, on the reverse strand, counting down.
GAAGAATCTTCGAAGCCACAGAATGAATGAACATGGAAGAAGAAGAAGACTGAAAATTGTGCTCTCGCTCTCCAGTCTCAAAACAACAAAGATATGTGGTATGTTGATAGCGGTTGCTCAACGCATATGATTGGAGATAGAAATAAATTTGTATCTCTGAAAGAGAAGAAGGATGGAACCATGTCCTTTGGAAATGATGGATCTTTCAATGTTATAGGATAAGGTACCGTCACTCTCAGAAGCAAAGATGCTCTAGCCAAGAATATTCTATTGGTTGAAAACATGAATCACAAATTGCTCAGTGTTGGACAAATGTGTGATCAAGGACACACAATACTATTCAACTCCACAAAATGTGAAATCACGAAAGGCAGGTATGGTGAAATTCTGGCTACAGCGAGTCGAGCTCCAAACAACATATATGTTCTAGATGAAGCAGCTAAAGCATGTCTAATAGCTAAAGAGGATGATATAATTTTTTGTAGCAATGATGATTGACTAAGTAATAACTTTGCTACAAAGATGCAAAGTGATTTCGAGATGTATTTACTTGGTGAGCTGACATACTTCTTAGGGCTTCAGCAAGAGAAAGGAATATTGATATGTCAAGCCAAGTACATCAAGGAAATTCCCAATAAATTCAAAATGGAATATTGCAAACCCATCCTTACTCCAATGGTAACAGGTTGCAAATTGAGCATAGACGACTCATATAAGGATGTGGATCAAAGGTTGTACAGATCTATGATTGGTAGTATTCTATATGTAACAGCCTCCCAGCCAGATGTTATGCAAGTAGTTGGACAAGTAGCAAGATTCCAAGCAGCACCAAAATAATCGCATATTATTTCCATCAAAAGAATTCTTCGTTATCTAAAGGGAACAACAGAATATGGCTTATGGTATCCCAAGGATAACAATATCATTATTCATGCCTTTACAGATGCAGATTAGGCAGGAAGCATTGATGATCATGAGAATACCTGTGAAGCATTGGAATATCTTCACCATAAGCTTGGGATTCTCCCAAGTTCTCATTAAATTTTCCTTATTTAGAATATAAAGGGGGAGTGGAAGTGTGTACAGGTCCGCAGGATGGTTGTGTGTCAGGGGGAGTGGAAGTGTGTACAGGCCCGTAAGATGGTTTTGTGTCAGGGGGAGTTACCCTTTGCCATTGATGTCAAATGGGGAGAGAATGTTGTAGAAAGAGGTATCATGATCATAGGGGGAGTACTTGTGTTGCCATCAATGCCAAAGGGGGGGATTTTTGATGTAGGTTTTAACCCTGTACATAAATTATCTACTAATGAATCTTAAAATAGAAAATAAGCAATAGCGAGAGCATAAAACATAAAATAGATAAACACGGAGATTTTCCCCTGGATCCCAAATCAAGACGACCAGCTTGAATTTTCATTATATTCCTTTTAGTGTTACAACACATATATATACATGCCGAAGCATACATAAACCCCAATCCATTAACCCTAGATTAGAACATAACCGTAGTTCCCTTGACCAGATCTACAAAATACCAGGGGCCAAAAACCATCATGCCCCAAAACCATGTTCAAACCCATGCACAAAACCATAGGCGGGTTCGTCCACTGGAAATTAAGGACCAAAAAAAATTTCCGGGGCTGCGCCAAACCCTGACAGGGGGGGCTACCGCCCCCCCTGTGACCCAACATTCTCCCACTTGTTGTTTTCTTTCCGCAGGGGGCCACAAGAGAGCTGAGTCATTAGCCCAGATTTGCAACACCCATTCTTTCTCTACACCAAGAGAACTTCTGAGTGCTCACAAATTTTGTCAATGCATCTGCAACATTCTTCAAAGTGTCCACCTTTACCAACAACACCCTTTTACCTTCAACCATATATCTCACAAAGTGATATTGAACATCAATATGCTTTGTATTTGAATGATAAGCAGGGTTCTTAGCCAAGAAAATTTCACTTTAGCTATCACAGTCTATCCTTATAGCTTGCTGCACCAACCCCATACTTGAACACAATCTCTGCAACCAAACTACTTCCTTGTTTGCATGAATGGCTGCCATGTATTCTGCCTCTGTAGTTGAAAGAGCCACTACAAACTGTTTTTTAATCATCCAACTGACTGCACCTCCAAATAAGCCAAACACATACCCACTTGTAGATCTTCTTTGTTCCATATCTCCAGCCCAGTTTGCATCAAAAAAACCACAAATGTCCAACACTCTTTCCAATCCTAGTCTTCCCTAGTAGCACAAGCCATAATCACTAGTGCCACGCAAATATCTGAAAACCTGCTTCACTATTGTCCAATGCTCCTTCCCTGGGTTTGACATAAACTTGCTCAATACTCCCACAGCATGTGCAATGTCTGGTCTAGTACAAACCATTGCATACATCAGGCTACCCACTGCACTTGCATATGGAACACGGGACATATCCTCCTCTTCTTCTTGTGTCTTGGGACACTGTTCAACAGACAGCTTTGTACCTACAGGAATCGGAGCATTCACCGGTTTACTATCTTTTATATTGAACCTCTGCAATATAGTCTCAACATACTTCCTTTGGTTTAACTAGAGCTTCCTCTTTGCCCGATCTCTCTTAATTTCCATGCCCAAAATATAGTTTGCAGCACCAAGATCCTTCATGTTGAATTTGGAGAAAAACTGGGTCTTCAAATATTGGATAATTTCTTTGTCATTTCCAATCAACAACATATCATCCACATATAAGACCTAAAAAATAACACGGTCACCAATTAATTTAAAATAAACACAGTGATCCTCCTTGCTTCTAGTGAATCCAAGTCCCCGTATATAGGTATCAAATTTCTGATAGCAAATCCTTGGTGATTGTTTTAACCCATACAAATACTTCTTTAACCTGCATACCAGCTCTTTCTTTCCCTTCACCATAAATCCTTCAGGTTGTTTCATGTACATCTCCTCTTCCAGAACCCTGTGAAGAAATGTTGTCTTCACATCCATCTATTCTACCTCAAAATCAAATGCAGCAACAACATATAAAAGTAATCTAATAGAAGTAACTTTGGCAACAGGATAAAAAATATCACCAAAATAAATTCCCGGAACCTAGGAATAACCTTTTACTACCAACCGAGCTTTGTATTTCTCCACCTTGCCTTCTACATTCATCTTCTTCTTAAACACCCATTTGCTCCCGATGGGATTCCTTCTAGTCGGAAACTCCACCAGATCCCATGCCTCATTTTTATGCAAGGATGCCATTTCATCAACCATGGCCTCCTTCCAGATTTTTCCATCCTCTGAATCTACTGCCTCCCTGAAGGTTTTGGGATCATCATCAGTTATAGTTAAAGAAAAATTTGAACAGAAAGCAGATGGACTATACCTTTTTGGTTGTCTTCTTTCCCGAACTGATCTTCTAACAGCTGAAATTTATGGCTCTTCCTCTTCTGAGTCTTCTTTTGTTGTAGAGTCTGATTCACCCTCCTTTAGCTCAAACTCTATCTTCTCAGGTTCCTTTGGTAGGACTTCATGTTTAACATTATCTTTCACCTCTCTAAACACCACATCTCGGTTGTACACAACTATCCTTGTTCTGGGTTCCAAAGCTTGTAACCCTTTAAACCATCCTTATACCCAATAAAGATGCACCGTTCAGATTTATTATCCAACTTGCTCCTTTTCTCCTTTGGAACATGTACATATGCATCACATCCAAATACCCTCAGATGTGGAAGAGAGGGTTTCTTACTAGTCCATACCTCATGTGGAGTCTTATCCTCCAACACCGATGAAAGTGATCTGTTAACCAAGTAACATGTAGTATCCACTACCTCTACCCAGAATTCTTATCCTAACCCGATACCACTGAGCATGCTTCTTGCCTTTTCCATCAATGTTCTTTTCATTCTTTTTGCAACTCCATTTTGCTGAGGTGTGTATGGAGTAGTCTTTTGATGTACTATACCACACTTCTTACAGAACTCTTCAAATTCCTTCTTGCAGAACTCCCCACCATTATCTGTCCTCAGCACCTTTACCTTCTTCTCTGTTTGATTTTCCACCAGAGCCTTAAATTCTTTAAATCTGTCAAAGACTTCAGATTTCTTCCTCAAGAAATATATCCATGTATACCTTGAGAATTCATCTATGAATGAAACATAGTAAATAGACTTACCCAGTGATGGAACTGATACAGGTCCAAACACATCACTATGCACAAGCTCTAATATCTTGTTCGCCCTCTTAGCACCAGAAGGAAAACTCCCCCAATTTTGCTTCCCATATACACAATGTTTACAGAAATCAAAATCTAGAGAGCTATTAGACATACCTTCTACCATACCATTTCCATGCACTATCCGAAGGCCCTTCTCTCCAATATGTCCAAGCCTTTGATGCCATAGAATGGTCTTTTCTCTAGAGACCGCTAGGATTTCCACTCCACCTTCAGGAACCACATCACTGTTGCACCCATCAATAACAGTGCTACCTGAAACTTGTATAGAGTTCCAATCCGAACTCCCCGCATTAATAACAGTGCTCCCCGAACGATCTTACAGGAATCTTTCTCGAACACTATTTTTACACCTGCATCATCCATCTTTCTTATAGAAATCATATTTATGGCCAATGCAAGAATGTGCAGAACACCAGGAAGTGTTCTAATTCTTCCACCTTGCAGCTTCAGCTTGAATTTTCCACGTCCAACAATTCTGGCCTTCCTATCATCACCTAAGAAGACATCACCGCCATCATATTTCTCGCAGAACCACTCCCTATGGGGAGTGAAGTGAAAGGATGCACCCGAGTCAATCAACCATGACTCATGACCTACATGTGTATTTGAAGAAGAAGCCAAATACACATCCCACCTTCATCCGAGGTGGTTTTTGCTTCTGTAGAAGGAGCATCATCAGATCCATTTCCTTTCTCAGGAGCTTTAGATCTGTAGTCCTTTTTGTAGTGCCCTTCCTTTTCGCATTTCCATCACACCTTTACAAACTTTCCAAGAGATTTAGATCTCTTTCTATATTTAGACCTCCTACTCGAAACCTTATTCTTGTTTCTGTTCTGGGACCTTCCTTATACAGATAAGGCATCTCCATTCTAACCCTCCATATTTCTCCGTCTCATTTCCTCCGACAACAAGGCTGAGACAATGTCATCAAAAGTCAAGGTAGTTGTATTGCTACCTATTGCAATAACCAGGTTGTCCCATGAATCTGGTAGAGAACACAACAAACTGATGCACTTATCTTCATCTAAGATTTTAATATCAACATATGACAGCTGGCTTACCACAGTATTGAAGGCGTTCAGATGCTCTGTCACCGAGTCTCTATCCTTCATCCTTAGGTTATACAGCTTTTTCTACAGGAAAAATTTATTCACTAGAGACTTATATATGTACAAAGTCCCTAGCTTGTCCAACAAGGTCTTTGTCGTAGCTTCCCTAGATACATTCAACAATACTGAATCTCAGACACACAATCGTATTATGCTCTTTGCCTTCCGATCCAGCTTCTTCCAGTCTTCATCTAACATTTCTGTTGGTTTAGTACCTGGATCTACCGTGATCCACTAATATTTATCCACCAACAAATCCTCCATCTTGAGCTTCCACAACTCAAAAATCTAACCATTAAATTTCTCGATCTCTATCTTCCTGCCGCTAGCCATCTTCTTTCACCACAAGAATCGATCCCGCAGATCTCCCACTGAACAGGGTCTACCTTAGGCACGAGCAAAAGACCCTTAGCAGCAAAGGCATCCCCTTTAAGTCGACACTACTCTAATACCAAATGTAGGTTTTAACCCTATACAGAAATTATCTACTAACGAATCTTAAAACATAAAATAAACAATAGCGAGAGCATAAAACATAAAACAGATAAACACAAAGATTTCCCCCTGGATCCCAAATCGGGACGACCAACTTGATTTTTCGTTATATTCCTTTTAGTGTTACAACACATATATATACATGTCGAAGCATACATAAACCCCAATCCATTAACCCTGAATTAGAACATAACCATAGTTCCCTTGATCGGATCTACAAAATACCAGGGGCCGAAAACCATCATGCCCCAAAACCATGTGCAAACCCATGCACAAAACCATGGGCAGGTCCGCCCACCGAAAATAAGGACCAAATTTTTTTTCTGGGGCACTGCCCCGAACCCTGACAGAGGGGACTGCCGCCCCCCTTGTGACCCCCCCATGCATGGCTAGTCGTGGAAAGAATATAACACAAACCCAACAATTGATCAACGATTGTCATTAATGTCAACCCAAGCAGCACCAGGGGCTACCCCAATATTGCATGGGAATTTTTACCTACCAAATTACTATATTTTGGGTCAATAATTCTTTTGATGGTTTCTTATTTTTGAAATGTTTCCATTGATATATGGCACGCCACGTAATTCTTCATAGTTTGAGAGATATTCATGTTTAAAGTTTGTAACCCTAGTTAGTGGGATAAACCCCCATGGGGTTGTGGAATGGGTCATTTAAAAGTCAATAATTAATAATTTTTAAGCTCCTAAAATCCCTCCCACATTCACTTGTTGAAGCCCCTTTCAACCTAAGCATTTATATAAATTGTGATCCTCATATCCTCCTTATGTAGGGATTTTGCTATCTGAAATAGGTCATCATGGAATTTTCACTCTAAATTTTTTTCTACGAAGGTTCAGAAGTTGATATGTTTATGAGGCGAAGCCAAAATCTTGAGGAAGCTCATGTAAAAATTTTAGATCAAGGTGCACAATATTTTCGGAGATATGATCCGTGGAAGTCAGTGTTTTTGCAGGCTCCTGAAATTCATGTCAAAGAAGTGACCTTGGGAAAATCGTCATAACTCTCTCTGAGTATCGAATTGGAATTCTGTAAAAAATTGCAAATAGTGCATGGAATTTAATTTTCACTGTATCAATTTTAGAGCTGAATGAAGAAACAATGACACGTGGCACGCCGTACAAGTACGCTCTATTGAAATAGTCCATAATTAGGGCATTGTGAGAGATTGGGCATAAATCTCTCTTGAATTATCCAAATTGGGTCAGACCTATGGCATTGGAAAGAAGACTGAGAGGACTACTACAGGGCTAAAAATCACATATTGGTGATCTAAAATGACAGACACCAGATTCATTTTGATTTTCTATCTCCACACATACTTCTACTAACCATATTCCAAATCTATGGTATATATTGCAAAGATAAACCTCTCTCTAAGGGCCAGGACCCCTCTTCTTTTATGCAGATTTGTCATAGTATTAAGGGCATACCTTATGGACTGAACATGTTAGGAAACCTCTCTAACTAGGGCATTATACTTCTATTATAGTTTCTTTAGAACAAACCTATCCATCCATAACAAAAACAAAAACTCTTGCCTCCATAAGAGACTCGACCTAGCTCATATGGATCCATAGATTTTGGGCATTTCTTTTACTAAATATTGACCTAAACTTTAGATCTCTACAACCCTCAAACTACAGTTACCTCAGTCCATATTACACTCGTGACTACTTCCGTTTCGGATCTAAATTATAGTGCATACCCTCCTCCATTTGTGTTGGTCTTTATCATAGACCTTGCAGCCTACTAACCACCACAAGATAGGGTCTCAACCCTCTCTGTTATTTCAAAATTTGATGCGGCCTTCATAAATAAACACCACTGAAATCACATGACCAAATTCTCATGATCCACCTCTCTTGAGCTCATTCTGCCATAAGAGAACCAATAGTATTCCATTCTACTTCCTATCTCAAACCTATTAAGGTATGTAATCCTCACATGATGATCTTGATATTGGTGGATGATCATGGCCTCCCTTTAGCAACCCTTCTTCATCCCTCTAACTTGATCTACTTTAGGACTACATCTCTCCTAGCCTCCTTGATCAAATGAGCTCCTTCTCACTTGATGTTCTTACCTTCATACTAAGGCTCCTTAAATATATTTTCCTAGCTAGGCCTCTTAAGAACCCTCTAGAACTTACGGGCTTTATCCACTTAGAACTTAGGAAATATTTTTTTCCCATTTTTATTTTCTTTTATATTTTAAACCCCATCTTGGGTCCAAAACCCCTTTTCTTGGGTTCTTTTCCCAAATAGCCTTTTGTGACCAAAATCACACAAACCCATCTCACTAGGCTTATGGAGTACCTCCAAAGCTACACAATTCAACAACATAGTCTATTTGTAGTAATCGTAACTTGGTCAAGCTCCTATAGTCAAGCAAGGACTTGGTTGGGTTCTGTTGTGGAGGTAAATCCCCTCTGCGGACAGAGGCGATCCCTACTAGCCCAGACCAAGTCTAGCAACAATCGTTCACGCTATAGTGCAAGTTCCTAATTGCAAATAAACCAACTAGCGATGAAGGCTTACCTGGAATCCAACGTTGTTGCTTTTAGAAGAGGTAGCGCTCCTGTTCCTTAGCCCTGGCAGATCACGATCCCCACGATCTCCGTGATGGACACCTGCACATGCGAGAAAAAAAACAAACGCAAGCGTAAAATCCAGTAGATGCAACTATATGTCAATAAAAAAGGACATAACTCATCATTATAAACAACAACAAGAGTGGAACCATAACCAATAGTCGCTTATTATTAATCAATCAAAGGAAGAATACAACCATAGTTCTGACGCTGAATTCTCCTTCAGAGGGTCGCCAGCAGAACACGTCTCGAAAAGCCTGTCAAGGATGGGACAAACCTCTCTCTTCAGATCTTGACAATAGTCTCCTTGCTTGAATTTGGCCTTAGGGGAATAATCGAGGCTCTTGCAGCATAAGGCTCTGGGAATTTGGGAACTTGAAGACTAGCTTGCAATGGAGATGAACAAGATTTTATAGATGGAGGGAGGGGAGTTGGGATCCCTATAATCATGGGATTTTCCCTATCATCAAGGAAGCTTCCATGAGAGGTGGAAAACAACTTCCTCTCTATGGAAATCCATAGCCAAACCTCCCAACTCAAGATAGATAACAGTCCAGGAATTTGTTAGGACGAAACTTCCACCATTTATTTTTAAAAAACACTCCTTAAATTGGCTAGCACGAGTGCGACTCTGGGACAGAGCGCCAATTGGCGCGACCCCATTGAAGGATTTTCCCCATTGGCACGGGTACTGAACTGACTGCCCACGCCAATGCAAAAAGGGCCATTTTTAGGGTTTTTCACAAGGAGATGTCTTCAGGGGGATGAAAGTACATGTTCAGGGGAATTCCATGAAAGTATTTTCAAGTTATGTCACTGCTCACAGGTCACAAAATGAGCCCTCCAATATGCGAGACAGGGATTGCAGGGACGGTGACAAATTACTGTGTAACAGATGCCCCCTAAAGCATGAGGCCCAAGAGAGAGAGAGGGGTGAAATGCTTTACGAGAACGTGTCCAACTGAGAACTCCGTCGTCGGGAAACCTGCGTGAAGAAGTACAACTGATGTCTCAAATACATGATATATATGTGGTATGGGCGCAGCCATCCATAACAGAGTATACAACAATCCATACCCAAGGCATGGACGTAGCCATCCAGTGAGGATCGATAAATAGACTCAGGTATGGTCGCAACCATCCAGTAAGTGAGTCATGTAAATAATCATAATAATCCACAAAATGCAGCCTGGATTACAACAGACACAATCCAGGGTCTTGCACTCCATCTCGACCCGAACACAGTACAAGTCCAAGCATGTGAAGAAATGGGTTGAAGTCGAACATGCAAGAACATCGTCTGATTACCATCCAATGATGAAAGTTGTTAACAGACGTGAGAGGTACCACCAATAATGAAAATGGCCCTCAAGGTACTATAGGTACAATCTACGGCATGTGAATCAATGAGCTGGTGTCGAACACCCGTAGAATCACTTGATCAGAGGCCAATGATGAAAACCTCGCGTCGAATGCGAAGAACCTGCCATTGAGGCATGCAGGCTCCAAGGCACCAGAAGGGAGTCTCTAGATCAGCTTCCTGGATAATGAGCTGAAGTCGACAGGAAGTGACCTTGATCAAAGGTGGGCCATAGTGTTTCCCACATCATCGACACGAGACAAAGGAATATAATGTCTTTTGCAAACCATGATCAGATGAGAATCAGAAGAAGGTTGGTAGTTGCAGAGGTCAACTTCTCTTGAACATATGAACGACACGATAGTGGACTTGGTAGTATTTGACATCAAAAGATTAGAGGTCATGGTGACGAGGCAAAGAGCTGATGAGAGGTCAAAATGGATTACCCAAACCCATAGAGGTAAGTGAAAAACGAGATGAGATGTCCCCAACCCGACACGAATGCAGACAAGTGCCATGTTCAAGAGCAACATACTGCCGACACGACAATGATTGTGGTTCCATTTTTTTCCCACCATTTCTGGCGAGTACCCCAATTATTTTTTATAACAAGCTTGAAGGGGATAGCATATGCTTGTAATATAAGTCCGTCCTTCGGACGAATCCATCCTAGTACATTTAACGAGCCCTAGGAAGGAGCGACTCAAATAGCGTCATCACGACTGAATCCGATGTCATCAGGTTTTAACGAGTCTGACAAAGGAAGAACTCGGCGTCTTTTCATATTTAGAGAGTTTGAAAAGACAGCGGAAAAGTAAAATCCAACGGTCCCTTTTCGTAAATAGTTTCTCAGACCCGAAAAGGTAGAAAAATTTGTCTGAGAAAACCTCCTAGTCGTGATAGGCTAGGGTATTCCTTTTTCGTAAATAATCTATCCCAGCCTGAAAAAGGGGGTAAACGTATACTGGGTAGATGTCGTTTCGTAGCCACTTTAACGAGATCAAAATGACAAGGGAATCGGTAATATTTTCATGTTTAGAGAGTCAGAAAAGAGCTGAAAGTTGACTCCTCCTGGAGGAACAAGTGGTATAAAGGGTAGCAACTGGTTCCGGTAATGGTGGAACTTCTCAGAACAAGTAAAGGTCAAGAGGCTGGCTAACAAGACCACTCATCGCAACGGTTCCTCAGGAACGAGTAAAAAAACCAAGTGAAGGCATATGATTGGCCAAGTAGATAGTGACGATGGAGTGAGAAAACCAAGGCTCATCTGGAAAAAATAGGCTGATAAAATGGCAATCACCAAAGGTAAAATGGGAAAGGTTTCATTTTTACACAAGCTTGAAATCAGGAAACTTTGCTTGAAGTTGGTTTCATTTTTACACAAGCTTGAAACAAAGATAAACTATGCTTGAAAAATTAAGCATGCCCCCAACATGGTGACTCAATTCGAGGTACATGCCCCCCAAGCTTCAGTCCATATGAAAGGAAGATGGAGTGAAGGTTCAAGTTACGAGATCAAGAGAAAGACTCGACTGGGATTTTACGAGAACTTATCAAAGACTCGAATTGAACGGGAAAGTGTTTTATTGTTTTAACGAGGTTGACACATTAAAAGAACTATCCTCAGTACACCTTGTTTCATGGTTTAAGGAGCTTGGCACAAGATAAGGAACTCTTCTCCAACAACCTTGTTTCATTTTTTAAGGAGCTTGACACAAGACAAGGAACTCTGCTCCAACAACCTTGTTTCATTTTTTAAGGAGCTTGACACAAGACAAGGAACTCTGCTCCAACTGACCTCATCATAATGAACAAGAAGTCATCACTTCCAAGAGTTCCACTTCCGATGGAAGAAAAACATCCTGGAAGTCAGGACCCAATGCCCCCAGCACCTGATGCACAATGACACTATCACTAGGTACAAGCATAGTGTAGGTAGCCACATAGTTGACCTGTGGTGGGGCAGATACAACGGGTGGATAAAAACCAGGAAGGGATGATGGCGGTCCAGCTGCCACATCAGGACCAAAGAACGAAAGCTGATCAATGGTCACGATCTATCCTTCATGCGGAAAACAGACCACACGAAAAAGGGAGGAGACAAGCGCTCCCATGGCATAGGTGTAATCGCGCCCCAAGAGTAGATTGAAATCCAAGGGGCCTGGAATAGCCATCACATCCATATGGACTGTTTTACCTCCCAAAGTAATAGGTAACCTTGGAAGGATCCCTAACGGTTGACTCGTTCTTCTGTTAAAAGCCAACAGATTCTGCGTAACAGGCACAAGTGGCGGCGAACCGAAATCTTGCCAAGTAGTTGAGGATAAAATACTAACAGATGCACCTTCATCTATAATGGTGTTGGGTATGACCAGACCAAAATCCTGTATTGTTATCTCGAAAGGCACATAAGCCGGAAGGCGGTATCCTGCAAATCGACTCCAATCAAAGGAAGCGACCAAACTACTCAGAGGGGCTACCATCGAACCGAGATGGTCTTCCCCTGGTGCTACGATAGAAGAAGGAGCATCCTCCACGACTTCCATCACGGAGTCGGGAAGAGTATCCTCTAACACGTCCATCACGGGAGAGGGAGGAGCCACTTCTTGAGGTATAGGGACAGGAGAATCTTTCTCCAAGTCCGAAAAATCTGAAGAAACAAGAAGAAACTGAGGGATGTGAGATCCACTCTCGACGGAAAAGACCTGCTGCACCATAGAAGGGGCCAACTCAACCGATCCCATGACCAATGGTTGGTCAGGGATGGATTCCTGAATTTAAATTTCCGAAGGAGCGGGATCGACCAAGGATGGCTCTTGACCAATCGTAGGATCAGCTGGTGGAGGACTCAAAGAAAGCTGCTTATAACCAACCGGAAGGCATGGTGTAGAAACAACTAAGTTGTCCAAAACTCGCTTGGCTTCATCCATGTACGGAAAAAGTTGAATGGCATGGTGCCCTTCACACAACTTACAGGGACTGGTGATCTTAACCTGCTTCTTAGGAGCTTTACCAGCACCAGTTGAAGATTTGCCCCCAACCTGACTCTCGGAAGCCAAAGGAAACGACCGACGACCATTGGACCATACTTCAAGCACCTTGGGAATGCCAGGGCAATCTCGAAGAAGATGGTATCCCATGCACAACATGCAAGGGAACTTGACTTTCCATGGAGGGTTGGAAGGTTTATCAAGAGGAGACTTCTTAGGCGCAATAGCCGCAGAGTTAGCCTCTCCTTTATCGGACTTCTTCTTCTTTGTCTTCTTCTTCTTCTTCTTAGCCACCTAGTTACTCGAATCCAGACTTTCACTAGGCGAAGTAGAAGAGGAGGATGCAGAAACGGGCGAAGAAGGGGAGAGGTCCATCTTGGAATCAACATGACATTGTTCATGTGGAGGAACTGATTGAACAAAATTCAACACATTCGGGACCACAGAGGTTGAAAACGACCAAACAGGCAACCCAACAGTTAACCCAGGAAGGGACAACGTTGCCATATAAGGAGCACCAACATTTCCAAAATGAGGAAAAGGACCAGGATTCCCATCGAAGGGGATTCCTTGGTTGGTGAACTTTGGAAAAGTTGCCATCAAAACTCAAAACCGCACATGGGCTAAAAACCAAGGCACACAATCAAACGGCCAACAAGTAAATTCTAACAGGGCGTGTGATCGCAGGTGATTTATTTTACCACATTGAAACTTAGAAATTTCACCGTTTCATGTTTTAAGAGTCGAGAAACAGATGAAAGGTGACTCTATCTCTTTCAGTTTTGAAGCAAGCGTGAAAGGACAAGCGCTTGATGAACTTTTCAAATTTAAAGAGTCAGAAAAGATCGAAATGACTACTCAGGAATTCTAGGCAAAGGGTGTACCAAATAACCGTGAACTGCAATATACACCTTGGTTTCAAAATGAAAGAGAAATCAACCAAGGACTTAACATACGTGCAGGAAATCTCCCCGAATGCTGTGTCTGGTGTATCACGGGTATAGGGCGGCAGACTCGGCTTCCTATGGATAAAGGATTGAAACCTAGTGGGGTCTCCCTTTATATACGCGACGGTACGGGGAGCACAAGCCCGTACTAGCACTGTCTAAAGCCAAGAGGCGAACGACAACTACTAGGTTTTAAGACGCCGGAACACGTCTCTAGCCTAGACCTCTAAATGTGTTTCGTTAGATTTCAATGTTGCCTTAGTGTAAATTGAGTAAATTTTAATTTTTATCTTCAATTACGTTTCAGTTTTCAGGCCCTAGCGAATGTAATGTCTCAAAATCTCCTAAATGCACTCTATATGCCATAGTATATCATTTCATTCGATGAAAGCTATCTATGAGAGAGTTGAGAGCTTTTCACACAATAACGAAATGAACAGAAAACAACCAATGATGTCTCTAATGCAGCTAACGAAAACTAAAAAGCTTTCCGTTCAAGGTTACCAATCACTAATAAGACCGAAAAGATCTAATTCACATTAACTAATGAAAAGCAAAAGAGATTTTTTTATATATATTTTTTCAATATTTCAGAGCAAAGTGCGCTAAAAAATGAAAACTAATGCATAAGCGATTCGAGAAATGATGATAAGAGAGAAAAAACAAACAAATTTCACTCAATAGCAAACACAATCAGACCTCAAATCGACCAACAGTCCCTCAAAACCAAGAAAATCCCAAAGACACAAATGAGCCGTGTAATCTAGGACCAAAACAAGAGAAAGCGGAATTCGAATGAAGGAGGAGTCAATCACTCAAATAGCACAATAAAATGATATACAACTGTCAAACGAATACAGGGAAGCAATCAAAAGGTTGACTAAACCGATAGAAACCAAAAACTCCCAAGGGAGGCACGACACACCATAGCACCTAGATGACCTAGAGCTAAAATGCAAAATCGATGGAAATGGGCAAACAACCAAAGGATGAAGGTAACAGTCAGTCAATCAAGGCTCCAAAACACTCAAGCAGTCGAAAAAAGGAAACCAAAATCAGAGATCAGGCTCAGAAAGATCAAAATCAAGAAAACCCTAGCAGTCCCCAGCACTGGCGCGACTGTCAGGCTGCAACTAGTGCCATATCAGAATTGGCGCGGGTAATACATTGACAACTAGCGCCAATTGGCGCGACTGTCACGCTAAAAAATGCGCCAGTCAATTTTTCTATGCTAAAATAAAAAATAAGCAATCCAAGATTAGACCAGTGATGTTTGGAGTTTTCAAAAACCCAAATTCACAGAAAAAACCAGCCCAAAAGAGCTGATCAAGCAAGCAAAATCAAGAATCAGCCGAAGAGATAAGACAGTGCTCCAAGTGTTCAGTTTACAAACTAAACCAGAGATTGACTGAAGCAGCTTTGATCTACTTCGCAATTGCAGAGCAAAAGCGTTTCGAAGGCTATCTGGCCAACTTCAGGCTCTGTCTATAGCTCATAAAACGAACGACAACAAGCTAACGATCCCCTGCGGAGTCGCCAATTTGTTGTGGAGGTAAATCCCCTCTGCGAACAGAGGCGATCCCTACTAGCCCAAACCAGGTCTAGCAACAATCGTTCATGCTATAGTGCAGGTTCCTAATTGAAAATAAACCAACTAGCGATGAAGGCTTACCTGGAATCCAACGCTATTGCTTGTAGAAGAGGTAGCGCTCCCGTTCCTTAGCCCTGGCAGATCACGATCCCCATGATCTCCATGATGGACACCTGCACATGCAAGAAACAAAAAAAACACACGCGTATAATCCAGTAGATGCAACTATACGTCAGTCAGAAAGGACATAACTCATCATTATAAACAACAACAAGAGTCGAACCATAACCAATAATCGCTTATTATTAATCAATCAAAGGAAGAATACAACCATAGTTCTGACGTTGAATTCTCCTTCGGAGGGTCGTCAGTAGAACACGTCTCGAAAAGCCTGTCAAGGATGTGACAAACCTCTCTCTTCAGATCTTGACAATAGTCTCCTTGCTTGAATTTAGCCTTAGGGGAATAATCGAGGCTCTTGCAGCATAAGGCTCTGGGAATTTGGGAACTTGAAGACTAGCTTGCAATGGAGATGAACAAGATTTTATAGATGGAGGGAGGGGAGTTGGGATCCCTATAATCATGGGATTGGGCCTATCATCAAGGAAGCTTCCATGAGAGGTGGCAAAAAAATTCCTCTCTATGGAAATCCGTAGCCAAACCTCCCAACTCAAGATAGATAACAGTCCAGGAATTTGTTAGGACGAATCTTCCGCCATTTATTTTTAAAAAACACTCCTTAAATTGGCTGGCGTGAGTGCGACTCTGGGACAGAGCGCCAATTGGTGCGACCTCTTTGAAGGATTTTCCCCATTGGCGCGGGTACTGAACTGACTGCCCGCGCCAATGCAAAAAGGGCCATTTTTAGGGTTTTTCACAAGGAGATGTCTTCAGGGGGATGCCATGAAAGTATTTTCAAGTTATGTCACTACTCACAGGTCACAAAAAGAGCCCTCCAATGTGCGAGACGGGGATTGCAGGGATGGTGAAAAATTACTATGTAACAGGTTCCCAAGTTGAAAATTAAGTAATGGTAGTTATGTGGGCATGATAGCTAGGTAGGGTTAGAGAATACCAATGAATGAAAAGGAATGCTAACACATGTTGGACAATGTAAATGCATGCTAAGGAGTGTTAAGGAGTGTCGAGGCATCATAAGGGAGAACTAGGTCAAAATGCATGGAAATGAACAAATAAGAGTGCGTGTCAGGGATTGTTAGTGAATTCAAGTGTGCTAAGGACGAAGTTTGTTAGAATAAGTTCATAATATGATTTTCAAAAGGCAAGCCTACAATTGCAATAAGGGGCTCGACAAAGAATTTTAAGACAAAGGGAGACTTTGTGATGGGCACAACACTATTTTGCCTTTATCTATTATTTTTATATGACATGTCGCAAACTTTGGCTGAATGCTCATGTTTTAAACCATGTTAGGCAATTTCATATTGTAAATTATTGTGTATAAGTTTTGGGGCACTAAGCTTGTTCCAACTTACATCTCATGTGTCTTGTGTATGTTGTGGTTCTTGAAAACTCTCAGTTAATGCTTTACTGTTTATATGAATTGGACATACAAGTGAAATATTGCCTATGTAAGCTATATTGCTTAATTGTTTTATGGCCATGGCTAGATGTGATCCTTGTCTTGGTAAGTTCTTAAGTGGGACAATTTTAGCTTGGACATGAGTGGTGTACGATGAGGTATAGGTAATTATTAGGTGAAAAAGGTACGATCTACTTGTAGTAGGTGCAATTGGTCAATTTGTTGTGGCTGGAGTAGGAAAATGTCACATTAAATGCAGTAGCTAAGGACTTGATTGAGTTCCCAAGTCATGAAAAAATGTAAGGATAGTTGTGAGGGCATGAGTGCCAAGGCGTGCTAGTGAATGCTAACATGTTCCAGATAGTTTGAAGACATGTCAAATATGCTAAGATGTGTCAAGTGCTAAGGCATGCCAAGATGTGGAAGGGTGTGAAAATACATGCTAGAGATTATCAAGGCAAAAAAAAGAGAAACAAGTTAAACTAAAAGGAAATTAACACATAATAGGGTTAATAAGTCATCAATTTACCTTTCCCAAGGGGGGCATGCTAGGCAAAACAACATTAGGTGACAATAGGTGCCAAATTTTGTTACTTCTCATCTACTTTCCAATAATTGATCTCAAATAAATTTAATATTAAACAATGCCAAAGCATACCAAGGCATTTTAATGAATACTAGGCATGCTAATACTTTCCAAGCGCCAACATGTGCAAAATGCCAATGTGTGTTAGGGAGTGATACACACATTATGAAGTGGAAGGGCATGTCGAAGAGTGCCAAGGTGTGACAGAGTGTGCTAATGCATGCTAAGGAGTGTTAGGGAGTACTAGGGAAAAACAAGGGAGAACTAGGTCAACATGCATGGAAGTGAATGAATATGAGGGTGTGCTAGAGAGTGTCAACAAGTGCTAGCTAGCATGCCAAGGAGGGAGTGACAATGTATGTTAAGCACTAGTAAGACATGCTAGGGAATATAAGTGTTAGAAAATTATATATTGCAGAGCAATGGAACAGATAAAATATGCGGAAACACAAACACATAGAACATATAAAACAAGAGAGACACATATATACGTGGTTCATCCAATTTGGGCTACGTCCACCCCGAACAACCATTCCTTCCTTTATATTATCCAGAAAAATGAAGAGACACAACCTACAACAGATTCACTGTAATATCCTCTATTCTCTCTCATAGCCCCCCTTTTATGTTTCTCACTCATAATACTCATACAATACACAACCGCAATACAATACCCTAATAAGACAGAGGGGTTGCCTTCTAGGGAAAAAAACCATAAATTAAACATAAATTCTACTGTCAGATCATTCGCCTAATGAACAACCCAGATTGACTAGAAATTAAAATATTTTACAAGGCAATTTTACATATGTTTTTATCTTCGAGTGAGCTTCCTATGAAACCCCCTCGGGACCCCCAGGCAGCGTTCAAAAGACGGGTGACATTTCTACCTTGTTAAGAACATGGGTCCAATGCTGTGATAAATCTAAATAAAGAAGATAATCAGGCTCCACACCCAACAATCAAGGCAAGTCAAGAAGTGCCAGAGTGTGCTAAGGAGTTCTAGTGTGTGTTAACATGTGCCAAATAGTGCCAATATATGCAAGATGCTACGACATGCTAGGATGTGCAGGGTGCTAGGGTATGCCAATATGTGTCAAGGAGTATCAAGGAAACAAAAAGAAGAACCCAAATAAAATGCAAGGAAATGAACACATAAGAGGGTTAATAAGTTGGGACTTTATCATTTTCAAAAGGGGCATGCTAGGCACACTAATAATAGATTCCAATACATGCCAAGTTCCATTGTGTGCCAAGTGCTTATGTATGTTAGTGCATGATAGGGACTACAAGGCATGCCAACACATGCTAGGAGAGTGTTATGCTATGCTAAGGCCTGAAACAATGTTCTTGGGTGTCTTGTTCATGGCAAGATTTTCTAGGTACAAAGATGTTCTAAGACATTTGAGGTGCCAAGGAATGTTAGTGTGTGCCAAATAATTTTAATATGTGCCAAGAGTGTTGAGGAGTGCTAGATCTCTAGCATTAATAGAATTGACAAAGATTTATTATGTATTAAATAATATAGTTTCTACACACACTAGTGGAACTTTATCTAAAGGGAATTTGTTAGATTATAAACCAAATAGAGATGAATCATGTATTGAATCATAGGAAACTATATTCTCATTACTTGAAAGAAATTATACAGACTAATTACTTCTTAACAAATTGAATGACTCTAACCACTATATGGCCTTGGACACATTGATGAGCCCCATCCTTAGACATATTTGGAGGGGTTAATAGTCACCTTTTTGCCTTCTGAGATATATTTTTCTTGAATTTTTATTATTATTTGGTTTTATGATGCTAGTATAGGTGGTGATTAAGGCTAACATACTCTGAGTGCATAATATGAGGTTGAGTGCAGAAAATCATGAATTATTATCATTTTTATAAGGATTTTATCATCAAGACGTGGAGGGGACAACAAGGAGAAATTATAGGAGGATTTTCCACCCTCTTTAACTCTCAAAGGCAGACAAAGGATCCCAAATATTCTCTCCAGCAATTCGAATTCCAAAGACAGTCAAATGATCCCCAAGGATTCTCTCCAGAAATTCGAGTTCCAGAGGCAGCCAAGCAACTCAAAGAGGAGTGCACTCAATCTTTGTTTACTTGGAGTCAAGTGGAATCAATCACCATTTTCTAGGGAGTTGTTGGTAGCTGCCCTGTAGAATAAATGGAGAAAAGCTAGAGCTAGGAAGGGTCGAAACTTTGTTGCAAGCTATTGAGCTTTTATTGTTTTACTCAGTGATCAAACTTTTAGAAATGTATGAGGCTATCTTTTATGAAATGAGTAGATTGATTTCATTTTCCTGATTTAAGTTTCAGAGAGCTAGGCTCATGGGTTAGGGCCCAATCCATGTGCCTCAGCCTCTCTGTTGTATTTGTTCTCTGCTTTTTGTCATTTCATTAGTTCCGCTTCTAATAATTTTGTTTATGTTTCATTGTTGTTTAGTTTTTCTTTTAGTGTGTTGTTGTAGGTTTCATTTGCTTGCGAGTAATAGAATAGAGGAGAAAAACCAAAAATCAAGACTCCCTTCTCATCTATGTCAATAGAGCTCGAGGAGGGAAAACCTTCCCACAGACCCAAAAACTTATTTCTATTCACTGTTTCTGACATTAAAAGTAGAGTTGCATTACCATTTTCCAGTCTTCCTTTGCACTGTAGTTTTTATGCATTTGTCTATTTTTCATGCATAGATCAACAGAGTCGTTTGCCGGAATTGATGTTAAAGCCCCAAAGCAACTCCATGGTGCCTCCCCACTTCATTTCCCATCTCCCTTCCATCTCTGTTGTTACACTTCTATTCCTTCCTTTTCTCTTATTGCAGCTACCACAACCATTTTAACTTGAAAACCCTCCAAACACTTTAAATTTTGACTTCCTCCTTTCCTCCTCAAAATTCCCCCTATCCCATCTCTCACTTCGCACTCTCCTCTCGATTGCACTATCACTTCTCTGCCAACCTTGTGATATTGCGAAATCACAAATTGCAAATCGCAAATCACAGTTTCTATTGGTTTCCTTTAAGACTTACCACTCCAACGCTGATTGTGATAACTCCACCGCATCACATTTTGCACTTCACAACCTTTCCCTTTTTCTTTTAAGACTTATCTCTCTCAACGCCAATTGCGATATTGTCATTGCACTCCGCCACCGGTGCCACCACCACGTCACCCATCACATTTTGCACTTCGCAACCTTTTCTGAAAAACACTTCCTCTATCCCCCCAAATTTTCGATATTGTGATTATGATATCATAACAATGGGGTAGAGACCCAATGTCACCTCAGCCAAAACCCCCTGCTCTTTACCGAATTTCACGGATGGGCAGGGAAAATTTTAAGGATGGAAAATTATCTCGAAGTTTAAAACATTGGCGAATGTCACTAATCCCTAATATGAAAACTATAAAATATTTATTGATATATTTCTAAAATTATTCAAATTTATAATGATTTTATATATAGCCTTTATATAATGTTGGCGATTTTTAAGGTAAAATAATTTTATATTGTAAAATTTGGGCGAATCATTTTTAGAAAAAATGGAATTGGCGAAACTTTTTTTTGGAAAAAACATGGAAAATTAGCCCACCTGCAAATATTAGCCCCTAAAATTTTCCATGGATCATATGCATTTCGCACTTCGCAGTTTTATCCCATTTCATTTCACACTTCGCAGTTTTTGTCCCCATCGCATTTCGCAAATTTCAGCCTTTCTGCAATCGCATTGCTCATTTCAAAAATTTTCCCCTTTTCCTTTAACACTCCTCGCTCCAAACAACGATTGCGATATCACTCTATACTCTACCACCGGTCCCACTGCCACATCATTCGACTCATCGCAAATTGCAGATCGCACTTTTTATTTTGTTCCTGTTAACATTTACCGCTCCTATCTGCCGATTGCGATATTGCTCCGTACTCCGCCACTGGTCCCACTGCCACGTCATCCGCCGTATCACACATCACAAATCACACTTTTTATTTTTTTTCATGTTAACCTTTACCACTCCAAACGCTGATTGCGATTACCCTCCATCGCAACTCCGCCATCTCACTTTTTAAATCATTCCGCTCCAAATAATTTTTGCACCATAATCAGGCTTTAATAAGGTTTAAACCCGCTCTTTCCACCTATAAGACTTGTTTCAAGTGTTTATTCCTCTGTTAACACCTTTACCCCTTTCTTCTCCAAGCTGCAAATCAACATTTTTTCAATTAGAATCAAGTCACGAATAGCTTAGCTACATGGATAAATCATGGTAGATAGAGCATAAGATAAGTAGGGAGTGTTTAGCCGATTGGCCTAGCTAGGTGAAACTTAGTTTAGTTTCTTTTCAGTCGTTTCCTTCTTGCAGTAAATTTGTTTCCTTTCTTTCATTTCCTTTCAACAATTTAGTTTAGTTTCATTCTTGTCATTTCTTTTCAGCAATTTAATTTAGTTTCTTTCTCTCATTTTATTTCTGCACATTAAATTAGTTTCATTTCCATCATTTTCTTTCTGCAATTTAGTTTAGTTTCCTTTCTGTCATTTCCTTCCAGCAATCTACTTTTCAGTTTTTATCATAGTTTAAGAAATATCACCCTTTCGTAAAGCAGAAGAGGATGACATGAATAGAATGCATCTGCTGTGTATATAGCACTGTCACCTACAAGTTTGTATGAACCCTTGGTTGATAAAGTAAAGTAGGGCAGCCCCTGGGAGTTGCAACACTCTTGGTGCAATACTGGGGCTCACCACACATAATGAAAAAGTCTCCATAACAATGGTCTTAAATCGTTATATTTTGACAAAAAATATAGTAACATGCACATACTGTCATCAAAAACTCATTGGAATGATCAATTATGACTAACATTTTTCGACCGTCACCAAAAATAACCAAAAAGAGCATTGGTGAGGGTCAATAAAAGATCATCACTAGAAGTGTCACCAAAGAGAGAATTAGTGATGGGCCTTTAACAACCCTCACCAAAAGTGTCACTGAAAATGGCTTTGGTGACAAACCTTAAAGGACTGTCACTATATGCACTTACAACAACGCTTTTTTAAGGATCATCACCATATGTGACATTGGTGACAAACCATAAAGGTCCGTCATAGGCATGACCCTCACCAATGTCCTTTTTATTGTAATGTATCATTGGTTTAGTACTCAGATCTACCACAATCCACTAATATTTATTCACCAGCAGATCCTCCATCTTGAACTTCTACAACTCAAAAATCTGACCATTAAATTTATCGATCTTTATCTTTCCACTACTCACCATCTTCCTTCACCGCAAGAATCAATCCCACAAATCCCCCACCGAATAGTGTCTACCACAAGCCCGAGCAAAAACCCCACAGCAACAAAGGTATCCCCTTGAATCCGAAACAACTATGATACCAAACGTAGGTTTTAACCCTGGACAGAAACTACCTGCAAACAAATTCTTAAGAACAAAAAATAAACAATGGCGAGAACACAAACATGAAACACATATACACAAAGATTTTCCCCTGGATCCCAAAACCGGGACTACCAGATTGATGTTTCATTATATTCATTTCAATGTTAAAATACATATATACATGTCAAATCATTCATAAACCCCAATCAATTAACCTTGGATTAGAACATAATCGTAGTTCCCTTGAAAGGATCTACAAAATACCATGGATAGAAAAACATCATGCCCAAAACCATGTGAAAAACCTCTCCCCTCCAGACCCTTTGACAGGGGGGCTACGCTCCCCGTGCTACGCCCGATACAACAAAAGGGGGGAAACCTCCCCCACTCTTACCCCCCACTTCGACCTTGAGGCTAGTCGTGGAAATAATATAACACACACCCAACAAAATTGCACACATAGCATGGCATGCATGCGACTGGGGACTTTTCCCAGTAGTTTTGAGCCGATGACCCCAATTTTTGTGCCACTTTTTTGGGCCTAGGTCACTGCCCATCATTCCATGACACTTTCATAACTAAAATATAATAGTGAAATAAAAAAGTAAATGCAAACACTTGAACAAGGACTTGACTAGACTCCTACTAGCCATGACAAGCGTTTCATCAAACATGTTACAAATATGTAATATATAGGTTTAAATAATAGATCTGAGCATAGGAGTCTCATACTTATCTAAGAATCACTAAGAAGCATTGTTGCCTCATCACATTAACTACATTATCATCTATTTGGTCATAGATACATTTTTCATTCATTTACAACTCAAAACATTATGAGAGCCATACATCATCACTATCATAAAACACTTTCATAACCAACATATAAACAACATAAATGACAAGCACATAACAACCATATAATCCACATAATAACAAGCATACTTACCCATCAATATAAGAGGAAAATAACTCTTATTTACATAATAAAAATGTAACCAAGTTTGAGACTTCCACGTTCCACCCGACCATAGACATGGTTGAGCCAAATATCTCTTCAGCCAGTCACCCCCGTGCCATATTCGAAGCGTGAATGTGGAATCTCATAAAAATCATAAATCAAAACCAACCCAAGGCTTCTGGAGGCCAAACCACCACAATCCTCAACTAATGATTCCACCACATGGTCGTATATCACAACCATCACTGGATTAGTATCCACCTGTTGTCTAGGGCTCCAGAGCATTTGTTCCAACCAGGTCTTCCAAGACTAGTAACTCGACCTACAACTATTGTCAGGATTCCAGAGCGTTTGTTTAACTAGAGCTTCCAGGACTAGTAACTCATCCCACTAAGGGATTCCAAATCATTTTTCCAACCAAGGCTTCCAAGACTAGTAACTCAACCCAAGCTGTTATAGGGCTTCTAGAGCGTTTTCCCAACCAAGGCTTCCAATAACTATTAACTCAACCCACAACAAAAGGCACATGAGAACCAACCAAAAAAACAAACAATGAAATGAACCCACAACACCATGGCTATCCAGGAAATGACAAGGCTAGGCAAATACACTATCAATCTAGGCAATCCTCCACTCCAATGATATATCATAACCAAGAAACCACATGTGTATGCCATGCATGCCAAAACTAGTGATTAAAACATACATGCAACTCGGTACCTGCAAACAAAATCTGATGTAGCTGTTGATACCGATGTCCTCTTGCGCTTTCCTACTCTTCCTTTGCCTTATTGCTCCAAAAGTCCAAGTATGCTACACTCTCCAAGAATGCTCCAAGAAAATCTAAGTGTCCAAGAGTATGAGAGAGAGAGTGAATAGAATGAGAGCTCCAAAACTAAACTGGAAAAAGGTTACCAAATGATCCTCATAAGACTTTTTATTAATGAGGCTTCTAATTTATTCAATTTTCCATTATTTTCCTTAATTTTTCTCCTCACATGCAACCTGTGACCTCTTACCTCCCTTTTCTCCTATTTTCCATTATTTTCATAAACAAATTGCAATAAATTCCACTTTTCCTATCCAAAGCCTTAGACATTTCCTTTTCCAATTTCCATAGTCATGATAAACCATATGAACACCTGCACTAGGATGTTTTTCCCAACATTCAACTTGGAATAAGTGTCCCATGACCTTGGTTATTATTTTTCCTTTATTAACTATTATTACATGGAATTTTCACCAGGGTTCTTGAAACCTTCTTGTGCGGACACTTCGTGGCATAATGTCCAAATTCATGATTGTGTGAATTTGCTCAGATAATGCTAAATTGAGTCATCCTTCTACATCTTGACATTTCAAAGCTTGTCCTTGAGCACCAGTTTCCTATGGTCATTGTTGTTCTGGAACAATTCTACCAATGCTTTCCACATTGCATACAAAGTCTCTTTCCCATCGATATTTGAGACAATATGGTCTCGTACTCCCTCCAATATGATTCTCCTTGCCCTGGCTACACACTTCTTCCATTCTGATAGATTTTGAGTATCAGTTGTTGCTGGTTTTGGAATGTCACTCTCAACAAATTCCTTCAACCCATTATCTTCCATCACTGCCTCCATGCAGTCCTTCCAAGAAACACAATTCGAGCTTCCCTCAAGGGCATACTTGAGTCTTAGTCCATAGAAAGTCGTCCTTCTAGCTCTGAAGAATTGATCCTGCAAATATGATCCTCCTGCAAAGACAACTTCAAAGTCTCTTCTCTGCTATGAATCTAGCTCTAATACCATGTAGAAATTTATGTGTAGACTCTAAACTGCTCATGAAATTTATTAAATCAAAAGACTAGAAGCTACTCTATTGATTTGTGAAAGCTTATTTACGACCGAGAAAAAATATCATTGAAATGCAAAAGGAAACATGACACATGCACAAAGATTTATCTAGAGGAAAGAAACTGCTCAAAACCCCTTACTATATGTGTTACATTAATCAAATAATTTGGAATAATACAATATGCCTGCTCAAGCTTGATCACAACTTGCACTTGTATCTTCTATCCTCTGCCTGATTGACAGAACCCGAACAATGCTTAGCCAAATTTTCAAGCCGCCAAGCTCCTATTTCCTTACGTTGTTCCTTGAGGAATTAGCCCCTATTTTTTTGGGAAGCTCCTCAATTGGATTACACAATTCTCGTAGGCCCATTCTTTGATTGCATGCACCACTTGTACACATGGAACTAGTCTACAACTGATAGTACATTGCCTTGGAATCTCCATGTCACTGGGTAACTGGAATTCTCTGCATGCATCAGTTATCTTGGGATAATTGATCAGTTAACTGGATGAACACTAAGTGTGATTGAGGTTACACTGCACAACTTCACCTTCCACCAGTTTCTCCAACAGTCAGAACTAGTTTAATTGAAAATAACTCAACTTAACTAAAATAGATTGCTTAAAATTAGAAATGAATCATATTGAATTGAACTCAAGCTTACCCAACCCAAATTTATTGAGTTCACTGAGTGAAAAAATCCATTCCCCTTAGTTAACTACCTCGAAGATTCTGCTGATGTGGAAATTCAAATATTCTCTTGTTTGACCAAGGCAAAGTCAAATTGATATTTTCTTGTTGCATTTTCAACATTAGACCATTCAGGCTTCAACATGTTCTAGAGGAATCCTACATTCCATTTTTGGTTCTGGCAGTCTTCCTTCAAGAAAAAGTTCGAGTCAACATTTTTTAATCTTTATTTTTTAAACCATCTCTCACCTTTAGTTGGCAAACCCATGGCCTCCGCAAAGGATTCTTTGATGCTTGGAAACTATAGCATTTATATTATTGTTGTACTGCCATCAAAATAGTGTATGAAGTCATGGCACCAACTCATGTTGTATCCATTGAAGCGCCGAAATATTGATTCCCAACCTACATTTCAGAAAAGATCCAACATTTTCAGATAAACTTCAAAGTATATTCCATTGGGCTCATAAAACTTCACATGGCCTGGTCTTCCCATCTTGCAAATGTTTCTGACCCTGGAAATACTTTCACAACCTTGAATCACCCTGTCCAGACATTACAAACCATTCAAGAACCTTCCAGTGGTAAACAAATTTTTGAGTTTGCTAGAAATTACCATTTTAAAAAATTGGGTAATTTAGGGTTTGAGTTTAAACTTCATTCTTGGGCTTTAAAATGTAGCTAGATGTCACATCAAATGTGGAAAGGGATAGGGATTTGTGAAAAAACACCTTGGAGTCAAAATGATAGGTTTGGTAGCTCAAAACTTATTTTTTAATTTTTCAGTGAGTGCTACGAAAAAATTTCATAGCGCCAACTATAGGCTTATGTTAGGCTAATTTCGTTGAAAAAAACTTAGGGAAAGCTTAGGGTTAGGTGAAATGATTTGATTTGACATGTCCCTAGGCTTATATAGCAATTTGCACAAAGTTTTTTACAGGCCCTTTACATAACCATGACTTTACATAATGCACTTTATAATTGTAGCCTTTAGACCTTTAGGGAAAGGTGCATACCTGATGCTAATAGATGACTTGATATTTTGAGCATTAATCTTCTTTTATGACACATAGTTGGGGGTCTTGAGGCTTATCCACTCTTCTATCATGGATATTTTATGTATATGTGACTTATCTCTGGGATTTGTAAGAGATAATGCATAATTTTATGTTCTAGGGCTTTTAGTAGATGAGGAAGTGATAGATCTTTCATATAAATAAGATAAGGACTTCCCACTTGTGAATCATTGCTACTTGTAGAGATATATCACTGCTTGTCGTAGTGTTTTTTCAATCTTGAAAGCCTCCAATTTATTTTGTATATTACTTATAATGAAATAAAGAAATAGAAAAGAAATGAAAGAGAGCTCTTTTGTACTTGATTAAGATACAAAACACTATTTTTTTCTTTCCATTTTCTAGTTTGTCTATGACTTGTGGGACTAACCTTTGGCTAAGAAACTATGACGTAGGGGCATCTAAGTTGTCAACATCACCTAGGAATCACAACTTGGCCTAGGCCACCCCAACCCTTAATCACGAGATACGACACAAATGTCACAGAGAAAACTTAATGAAATTTACATTCAAAGAAACAGAACCATCTACAACATTATACCTTAGGTGTAAGGATGACTTCTTTCTAGCTACCTTCCCTTCTCCTTCATGAGTCACCCACTATTATAAGACACACCACAATAATTCAAAGAGGTATTTCCATGAGATTCTACCAATGTAAGGATACCACATTTTTTCTATCTTGTGCCTCTCTCCCTATAAAAAGATATCATCATATATGACTGGATTTTTTGTACCCATGAGATTTTGAAGCAATAAAATACAAAACACTTAACAACTCACATATATTTATATATTTTATTTTTATATTTCAATTTTGAATTTTTAGCTTATTGCATAAAGTTATATTTTATTAAAAATAAATTATATAAAATAAATAAATATAATTATTTAATTAGGATGAAAATATCAATAAATAACAAATATTTATTATAAATCAAAACAACTAGTATTTATTGGAAATTAAGATATTCTACTTATTTCTTAAAAGAAAAGGCAAAAAAATACTCTTTTACCGTTAGGAGAGAGAATCGAAAATGAGTATCCAAAATGGGCTGCCTTGGGATTTTTGTGAGAAAGCGCTTACTCTCAATTGGAAACAAATAAATATAAATTTCCAAGACATTACTTAAAAGTTGGGCATAATCCTTGTCACAAACTTGACAAAGTCAAGTATCAAGGCGTGTGATCGCACCTTACCATTAAACCAACAGTTCACAAACCAATATTAAATGTTAAGATAAATTTATCGAAGGAAGAATTGTTACGACAGTCAAAAGTGGCTAGAATTGGGGTAAAAAAAAATTAAAAAAATATAGCAGTAATAATATTTGAATTATATTTTTGATAATAGAAAAGATAAATTTATTAAAGGAAGAATTGTTATAACGATTAAAAGTGGTTGGAATTGCGATAATTAAAAAAAAAAAATATTTGAATTATATTTTTGATAATAGAAATGATTCAAAAATCTTTAAAACACCATAAAAAAAAATACATCCAAAATTGTAAAGTTTCACAAATATAACCTAGATTTACAAAATTCCTAGAATATTCATAATTCTCCGATCGAAAAAACAAGTTAGTTAGACTAGTCAAAGATTAGTCAAAGGTTATGGGTTGAACTAAATTCAAAATAACACCTTAAGCTGGCAACGGATATGGTTGCTTAAATTACTCATACCGGGATCAAATTACATGATAATTCAACTAAGATAACATTAGAAAAATTAATTACCTGATTAAGCATTCAATGCGGACTTAGCCGTTAGCCCGCTCATTTTCAATTCAAATATTTGAAATAGAGGGGCAAGAGAACGGTGCAGGGAGTAAGATGTTCTGCAGTCCAAAGAGGAAGAACAAGATTCGATCGGTGGTCGAGAATTTTTGATAGTGTGTAGTGTTCCATTAATCATGTTTCATTAGATTTTCACATGGGTTTATAGTCTATTAGCAAAATTTGCAGAAGTAAGCCCTGGGGTTTTATAAGGGTTTAACGCCATTTTCTTTGTCAGGCCTTCAGGCTTCTCAAAGGTAAGTTTGGATTAGGGTACTTGATTTCTGAAGTGGGTCTTTAATGAGATATCTAAGGTTTTAAATAAGAAATCTTCTGGCTTGCAGGCTATCAATCTGAGGTAGTTAATTAGCCAGTTCGGATACGGTTTGCTTTTGTTTTTTAATTAGCCAAATGTTACACAGTTCTGCATTTGCTTTTAATTAGCAAAATGTGACATAGTTCTGCATTTGTTTTTAGTTAGCCATATGTGACACAGTTCCGCATTTGTTTTTAATTAGCCATATGTAACACAGTTCTGCATCTGTTTTCCATTTTGGTTTGTTACGGTGTTTTCTAGAATCCATTTTCTGTTCATCAGCATTGGTAGTGATTTTTAATAATTTTTCCCCTTTTTGAGGATCAGGACTGTGGACGGAATCATGCCAGAAGACGTTCATGTTTCGGATTTGAGGCTCGAAACCCACCAACATGCGACTAATCCTCGGAATACAGAAATGAGGACCCGGCCTGAGATGCTGGCAAGGGCTCTGTCGAGGGCAAGAGGGAACATCCAGAACAAGGAAAATCTTGTTCCAGAAAAGCCGGGCAGCGGAAGAGGAAGAAGAAGAAGAAGAAGAATGGTGGTCTCTACTTCAAGAAGTCCTTTACCCTCAGATTATCCTCGTGCTCCCTTGCAAGACATTACAGCTTATATGCACGTGAGTTTTTTGTGGGTAGACATGTTCAAAATCTTGTCATTTGCTTAGTTTAGTGTCCATCTTGACGCTATTTTTCTTGATCTTCTTGCACTTATCCTTTTACGCCAAGAAATGCTCAGACTATTGAAAGACAATATTTGTGCATCTAATCCAAGCCAGGACATTTTCTGAGCATTCTGGAGCTTATTTTAACATATTCTAATTTTAACTATCAATGTTGGACATTTCTAAGTAGGAATTTCCTAAGCATTAGTGTGGTTGTTTGGTACTCTCCTTTGATTTCATGCTAAACATTTTTAATTATTTCCTAAGCATTCTTTAGTTTGAATATTTCTAAAGATAGTTTCTACTTTACTAATGTGGGATTGCCTGATATCCACTTCCAGGCTCTCCAAAGGAGCAGGTCTAGGATTGGGACTAGAATGCAAATGCACGGGATTACTCCTCCTAGGCAGTCTATAACTTATCACAGTCCAGTGCAAGAAAGATCTTCCCAAGAAGGTCCCTTACAGGTAGCACAAACCACTATGACAATAATTCCCAGTCCAGTTCCTGAACAAGAAATCGGAGGAGCAGTTACTCGTGAAGAAACTGATGTACTGGGTCCAGGAATGCCTTTTATGTATCAAACAAGAGTTGATATCGTCAACCCTTCGGCTGTTGATACTGTGCCAGGACTCCACCAAGATAACCAGGTACAAGATATCAGTACAAGGGATAATTCAAGGTTGACAGAGCAAACATTTGCAAGAGTTTTTGGAACTGTTTTACAGTCTGGATCTCAGAATGAAATAAGTGGAAGAGACAGGAATGTCAGTTATCCCCAACAGAAGAAGACCTCATCATCGAAGAACACTGCCAAGACATTGATGAAAATGAGGTGATCACTCCTCCTGGGCTGTCTATTACTCATGACAGCCCTGTGCAAGAAAGATCTGCCCAAGAAGGTCCCTTGTAGGTAGCACAAACCACTATGACAATAATTCCCGGTCCAGTTCCTGAACAAGAAATTGAAGGAGCAGTTACTCGTGAAGAAACTGATGTACAAAACCTGGGTTCAGGAAGGCCTTTGATGTATCAAATAAGAGTTAGTACGACAATCCTTCGACTGGAGATACTGTGCCAGGACTCCACCAAGATAACCAGATACAATATATCAGTACAAGGGATGATTCAAGGTTGACATAGTGAACATTTACTAGAGTTTTTAGAACTGTTTTACAGTCTGGACCTCAGAATGAAATAAGTGGAAGAGACAGGAATGACAATTGTAACTTGTCCCCAACGGAAGAAGACCTCATCATCAAAGAACACTGCCAAGACATTGATGAAAACGAGGAGAAACAGTTTGTTTCTTCGGTGGTTCTTGGCAGATGTTTCTACTGAATTTTTCAGTACAATCAAAGCTTTTCTTTCTTAGAAAGGGCAGTTCTGTACAAGATTCACATTCCTGTGATAAAATTTTGATTTCACTGTGGATTTTGATCAGTTTCACATCTTTTGTGAAACTCCCATGGCGTCTAACTGTGAAAGATCTCTTTCCCTTTTTTTTTCTTTGTACATTGAGGCTTCAACATTCAAGCCTGTCTATTTATACAATTTACACCGCAGCAATCTCTTGTATATTATGACTGCTTTGTACCAACTACATCTTTTATTTGTATTCTCGAATATCAGAACATATAGGTTCATTCATGACATAATTTTTGATTAAGGAAATTTTGAATTCCCATTACCATTTTCTGTTTCCTAATGGTTTAAAATTTATGTTTAGATTATATGCATGGTTATTAAGTGTTCTCTAGTATTGAGCAGAAAACCCTAATTTGTTTACTACCATAATTGGTAGTTGGATTAGTTATTGGATTTGTAGTTTATTTGTAAGTTCTGGTCACTTCATGGTTAGATAAATTCAGTGAGTTTTATTTATGATTTGTAGTTTAACATTACTTGCACCAAAATTTTGGCCAATCTGGCAGCTGGGCTTGGAGTTAATGGGATGGCATCTGTATGCTTTTAGGGGTCTTGACAATTTCATATAAAATAGTAAGCAGGGCTGCACTTGATCTAAACACAGATAATATACTTGATGCAGTAAATGGAAATAATACACAAAAACATATCAGAAAGCAAAACACAGATGCATTTAATACTCAAAATTGTCCAAAACAGTCATTTATTCATCCGCAGTTCATAACATCCTTATAATACTAAAGTTCTACTCGCGCACACAAACAGTGGGGTTCGCACACAGCAGGACTAAGGTCTTCGTGCACACAGCCGATAGGAGCCTTCTCTACCTAGACAAAAAACACAGACTTATCTTAGAGAACTATCATTCATGAAACTTTATCCCAAACTTGTCATATCTGACTCAATCTAGACTTCTATTTATACTTTAGCCTATGCTCATACTCAGAGGTCCGCAAACCGTAGAGTTTTTAGAACTGTTTTACAGTCTGGACCTCAGAATGAAATAAGTGGAAGAGACAGGAATGACAGTTGTAACTTGTCCCCAACGGAAGAAAACCTCATCATCAAAGAACACTGCCAAGACATTGATGAACATGAGGAGAAACAATTTGTTTCTTTGGTGGTTCTTGGCAGATGTTTCTACTGAATTTTTCAGTACAATCAAAGCTTTTCTTTCTTAGAAAGGGCAGTTCTGTACAAAATTCACATTCCTGTGATAAAAATTTGATTTCACTGTGGAGTTTGATCAGTTTCACATCTTTTGTGAAACTCCCATGGCTTCTAACTGTGAAAGATCTCTTTCCTTTTTTTTTGCTTTGTACATTGAGGCTTCAACATTCAAGCCTGTCTATTTATAGAATTTACACCGCAGCAATCTCTTGTATATTATGACTGCTTTGTACCAACTCCATCTTTTATTTGTATTCTCGAATATCAGAACATATAGTTTCATTCATGACATAATTTTTGATTAAGGAAATTTTGAATTCCCATTACCATTTTCTATTTCCTAATGGTTTAAAATTTATGTTTAGATTATATGCATGGTTATTAAGTGTTCTCTAGTATTGAGCAGAAAACCCTAATTTGTTTACTACCATAATTGGTAGTTGGATTAGTTATTGGATTTGTAGTTTATTTGTAAGTTCTGGTCACTTCATGGTTAGATAAATTCAGTGAGTTTTATTTATGATTTGTAGTTTAACATTACTTGCACCAAAATTCTGGCCAATCTGGCAGCTGGGCTTGGAGTTAATGGGATGGCATCTGTTTTCTTTAGGGGTCTTGACCCAGGTTCAAAGTTAAGCTTAACCAACAAAACCCTCTTACTATTGGCCCTTTCGGCAATGACCTATTTGCACAGGTCAAAGTCTCACCCGAAGCAGTATGGGGGGGTGGGGTGTTGGAACTAGGTTTCCACACCCTGAGAGAGAATTAAATGATGTGGTTGTCTTTAGATCTATAATAATAGCAGATTGTCCTTTGCAACAGAAACCCTAACCAAAAACCCCAAGTCAATTATCATAGGTTGTTTCGGTGCGCGCGCACAAACAGTAGGTTTGTAATCGCTTTAACTATCCTAACGATACCATATTTAGCTCTTACAACGATCGATCCATGCAATTGACATTCAATTTCATATAAAACAGTGAGCAGGTCTGCACTTGATCTAAACACAGATAATATACTTGATGCAATAAATGGAAATAATACACAAAAACAAATCAGAAAGAAAAACACAGATGCATTTAATACTCAAAATTGTCCAAAACAGTCATTTATTCATCCGCAGTTCATAACATCCTTATAATACTAAAGTTCTACTCGCGCACACAGCCAGTGGGGTTCGCACACAGCAGGACTAAGGTCTTCGCGCACACAGCCGACAGGAGCCTTACATTCAATTTCATATAAAACAGTGAGCAGGTCTGCACTTGATCTAAACAAAGATAATATAATTGATGCAGTAAATGGAAATAATACACAGAAACAGATCAGAAAGCAAAACACAGATGCATTTAATACTCAAAATTGTCCAAAACAATCATTTATTCATCCACAGTTCATAACATCCTTATAATACTAAAGTTATACTCGTGCACACAGCCAATGGCATTCGCACACAGCAGGACTAAGGTCTTCGCGCACACAGTCGACAAGAGCCTTCTCTACCAAGACAAAAAAACACACAGACTTATCTTAGAGAACTATCATTCATGAAACTTTATCCCAAACTTGTCATATCCGACTCGATCTTGACTTCTATTTATACTTTAGCCTACGCTCATACTCAGAGGTCCGCAAACCGTGGCTTGAAACTCCCATTAGGGGAATTTTGAGGTCTAAAATGGGCCTCATAAGAAAAATGTACAACAAAAATAAACTTTATAACAACCAATAGGATTCAAGATAATGATGTCATCCTGATTCACCATTTTTGGAGTAAAAAAGTAAAAATATTAAAAAATAATAAAATAATAAAACTACTTTTTCAACTCGTATTTTAAACTTATCTCCCAAAATTTTTACTCAAATTTCGAGCGGGAGTACTTGTTGGATGCGGAATTTAATTCCTCATCCAAGGAGTACCCATGTTGCATACTTTCGATGAACTCTTCTACACGAAAAATGAGAAATACATAAAAAAACGTGATTGTAATCACGTTTTTTTATGTATTTCTCATTTTTTGTGTAGTAGGACCCATCGAAAGTATGCAACATGGGTACTCCTTGGATGGGGAATTAAATTCTGCATCCAACGAGTACTCCCGCTCGAAATTTGAGTAAAAACTTTGGGAGATAAGTTGAAAATATGAATTGAAAAAGTAGTTTTTTCATTTTTCCCTCTAAAATTTGATAATGTCATCAAATCTTATTAGATTTTTTCCACTATTATTTTATAATTTCCTTAGGAGGCCCATTTTAGACCTCAAAATCCCCCTAATGTAGATCTACCCATTTTCCCATTACAGCTCATTGAGGGGCTTTGACCCGCCCCAAAGCCCCTTTCCCTGTGCATTGCTTAGCGCACACGACTCAAAACTACAAAAAAACTATATTTTTATCAAAATTGCGGTCCTAAGGGACCCCACTCCAACAGGCCCCCAACACAATCTTGTGACTCTTCTCGAGTCACAGTGGTACTGGGGTCCTCATCTTTGTCTTCAGCTCCTTGATGGCAATGATGAAGGGCGCCAGGACACCCACGCTCTAATCAACTGCACTCTGCGCTGTATGCACCAATTTTTGAGAAGTCAACCCTTCCGCGGCGAGATTGATGCTTTGATATGTTTGGTTCAGGTTCTTCACAACAACATCCAGGTCTTGTGACAACTTCATCGCTTCATCGGCCCACTGCTTCATATGATCTGTCACAATGTGCTTCTTTCTTCGCAGGTCCTCCACTTCATCGCAAAAGATCTGACTTGTTTGCAACCATGCCATCCTCTGAGCAGGTACAAACGTAGGCAGTGCCTCTTGAAGATCATCAAACGCTTGCTCCTTGGCGTGCAATTCCTGCGAAATATTTCTGAACAGGGATCCGTTTGTACGGATGTCCACAGGCCCATAGCTACTTCCAGTAGCTCGGTTCCCTTGTCAACCGTTGCAGCAATATTCGCTGAAACTTCTTTGACTAAGGCTGCCTACTGCGCGCGCACTTCTTGCGGAGTTTTTGGTTGGAGCTTGGCTTGTAACTCCGCGATCTGCTACTCAAAGTCCGCCTTTATTGCCTGCACTTCTGATCTAGAGGCCTTCAATGATGCTACGAGACTTTCAACTTTAGCGTGCGGCGCGATTGAAGCAGGAATGACAACCTCTGGCAAGTCATCACAAAGTCTATCGATCAAAGTTTCCAATTCTGTTCGTTGTGCTACTGATGCCTACTGTGCTGTCTGAGCCTAGAGAGACTCTTTTGTTTTTGTCGTGATCTTCTGCTCAACTTCACTAAGTTGTTGGGGCACGTGTGCCTCCCTGCATTACAACTCGTCCGCAATAACTGTTTGTATGGCATGCAACTTGCCACTGGGCAACATTAATAAATCTATCCCAACTTCTGGGTAGGTTTTCACTTGCGCAGGCAATGCGGGTTGTTCTATTGTAACTGCTGCTCTAGGGAAGGGGCAGATCCTGTTGTTCGCCATGCTGATGATCATGCTTGTATGCTCGCTCGCTTGAATCAACCTCGCTTGATTCACGCTTGCCTGGATGTTGTCTGTCTTCAGCTGCAACACCTGCAATCATGTTTGCAGAGCGTCGAATGCGGCCTTGTACTGCTCCTCAAGCGCAGTCCACCTATCCTCCGAGGCAGTTGCAACCACATTTGCTATCTTATCAAGGTCCTCCTCCATCAAGGTGACATCCTCGGTGCCTCTAGCCTTCAAGCCCTTCTGCTTCTTGCACACGCCCTTAGGGGTCTCGGCGTCGCGTTTAGTGCCTCTGGGAGACTCAGCTCCAGTACTGTCCAAACCATCCGTTCCTGCAAGATCCAACATGACTTCTTCTTCAGGCTCTTGTTCTGTGGGTGTTCACCTTAGCCCCGTTGGCCCCCACCCAGCCTAGGATGACCTCTTTCCCTCTACATGATGGACCTTTGCCAATGATGACACAGACGCTTAGCAATGAACCCCCTCACGGTACAACATAGAACCCTTTTTCCCCACCCATGCACGGGCTCAGAATCGAGAGGGTAAACTTAAGCCACAAAAGTCTCCACAAAAATGATTTGATTTATTAAAAAGGTATTATAGACATCTATGTGAGAAATTTATGTTACTTAGTGCAATAGATCTATAAGATTGTGAATAACATAAACAACATAAGCAAATGAAAACACAGTCAAACACATCAACACAACAAGATTTTAATAACGGAGTTCACCAGACTTCCTAGCTACATCTCCGGGTTCTTAGCTTCCAATGCTGACCGCTTTATTTTGTCTTCAAAATTCTTTTACAAGTATGAGCTCAGAAATAGAAGCTCAAATGAGAAAATTGACCTCACCATTGCGACTAGCTCGAAATTTCGGTTAAAACAAGTATAAACTTGCCTATATTCCGTCACTGTGACCTCTTGGCCCCCTGGATAAATTCAAAACCACCTATGCCCTGCACAAAACCACCTTCCTGCAAAAATACCACCTCGGACTGCGCGCTCACTGGTTCTGGGTAGATCCAGCTTTGCACAACATTAAGAAATTTTTCGGGTGGCTTGGTCGAATTGGTCATCGCACTTGTTTGAAGTCGTTGTATATATGAGGTTTTGGAAGGTCGGCAGGTCGAAACCCCCGCCCGACCCTTCCGTCGAACCTCCAGTGGTTTCGTTACGTTGATATATATGCAAACATATATATGGTATGATATGAATGTGGCATTTAAAACTTAACATAAAGTTTCGGCATATCCCGTCGGTTGCATATGGCAATATATAAATGGAATGCGGTGCTTTAATATATGTGATAAGGTTCGGCGGTCATGGGGTTGACCTCGACCATTTGGCCTTTTCCGGTGGCACAATCCGATACCCATTAATACAATATCTTCACATTTAATACCAAATGACACCGTAGCTTAACCGGTGAACGAATTTTGACGAAAACTTAGCCATTTCGGGAGGTTAGGGGTTCGATCCTCCTTGATCCCCAAAATTTTGGAAATAAGGCCAAATTGGGCAAAATCTGGGCTGCCATGTGTCAGCCCCAGATTGGCCCATTCCAACCAATCAAACTCTGACACATCACTAATATACTGACGTCACCCTGGACATGTGGCATGTTCTCGGAATGACACATGTCCTGCTGACATCATCCTGATCGTTGACTTTGACTTTGACTTTGAATTTTTGTCATTTTGCCCTAGTTTGTCATAAAGTTTGACTGACCACATCTTCTTGATACAAACTCAGTTTTACGTGCCGTTCGCACCATTGGAATCCTGTTGACGAGCACTTCAACTTGATCCTATTTTTATCTGCATTTGAATACTTTGATCTAGAGGAAAAACTGAATCCATTTTGGATTAAAAAACCACGATAATACCACGTTAAGAAACAAAGACCAAAAAAGGGAACCAAAGACAAAATATTTCACTTGCCACCCTTCTGGGTGACCACTTCAAAGCTGGGGGATAGAAAAACAAAGAAGCTCTCACACAAGGTTCCTTCAAACCTTAAATTTGAAACCTATCCTATGACATGACCCACCCACTAAGCCTTGGCTATGGGAAACGACCACCGGTGTCCACTTCCATCATGTTGCTATGAAAAGGGAGCTATAACAATTCCCAGAGGAGACAAACCATAAAAGGGAAGAACCTACATACTGGTACCACTCACACCAAGAATATAAATAAATTCCAAACCAACTTAACCAACATGTTAGATATGAACACTGAGTAATCCAAGCGAAAAAAACTATCAACCAAGTATAGAATAAGGTTACCCGCGTCAATTCGACTGTTTCCTACCCCAAATTACTTATTGTGATTCACACTACTAGATGACAGAATTTATTTCTCGACTCACCTACACCCGAGACCATTCTCACATAGAAATTGGAATCCCAGGCGCAGGGCGAGCCCGGGTCCCCAATTCTCATTTGATAAATTAGGTACAACCGCAATAGACCATCCTTCCACTGCTGAAATAGTGATGAGGTTACACACAAACCAGGGTACAGGTTTGGTGCTCCAGAGAGACCACCCCTAAATCGTGTGCAGACGAATCTTCATGTAGAATGAATTTTCATCTCCCAAAGCATGAGAGTAATTACCATATAAGCACAACCACCATAATTAAAAATTGACTTTCCTCAAGAATTTTCTTCCTTGAGCCTTAAGGCTCTTTTCTCATCACATGTTTCACTATCATTATTGTCACATGGGGGGGAAATAATCACCCCTGTCTCGGGGATCCTCTATGTTCATCACCCCCAACGGGGAATGTTTGCATGATCTTTGTGACCTCAAGATTTCAAATTAAAAAATATATGCCTTGGATTTAGTAGTTCATTTTTATCTAGTTTATTTAATGAAATGTTTCTTTTAAGTGTGGTGCTAGGATTAAGACAAAATGGTGGAGGGTTGAATGCTTATGGGGTTTCTTTTGATGTTCTCTTTCATTGTTTTGATTTCAATGTTTTCAATCTTTAATGAGTTTAAGGTTTCTTATCAAGTTTGGTTTTGATCCTAATATTTCAAATGCTTTGTCTTTGGCTTTCTAGGGTTGTTAAGAGAGAGAGAGAGAGAGATGCTCTTTAGATATTTATGGCTATAGCTCCTATATGCTTCATGTTGTGTTGATCCAATTTAAGGTGAACTCGTTTTAAAAATGCAAGAGAGGTTAAACAATTTGGTTGTGTAGAAAATATAACAACGAGATTCAATATGATATTATAATGTACTAAAACAAGATACTCTAATCCTTCTACAATTTGCGGAAACAAAACATGATTGCAAAGTCGCATAAACAATTAAGGGAAATAAACAATTAATCGCACAACACAAGATGTATCTGGGGAAAGCATGTTTCCTAAAACCCTGCTATCTATATATTGTATAAAGCGAAGGATCATCAGACAATACAATGCTTTCTCTCACAAGAGAACTCCTGCACTCTGCCAACTGTCTCACACTGATCTAGGAAAAATCAGACAAATACTTAGCCAATTCTCAGCCTATACTCAGCCTGCCTTGATCACAAACTCTTGGAGGAATTAAGCCCCTATTAAATAAGAAAATCCCTTGCCTTGATTGTGCAATCCATCCTAGGCCTCCAACTGACTCTATAACTGACCTATACAATTTTCTAATTATACAATTGATAGTTATCTTCCATTTAGCCTTTGTCTCAACTGGTTCTTCATCATAACTAATGTGCAAAAATTATTTATAGTGAATTATCAGTTAACTGATTGATCACTCATTGTGAATTAAATCAAATTTAATTCACTGGACTTATCTCTAGCTCATGACTCAATTAGAACTAGTTAAAATGATTTTAACGCAATTAATTGAGTTAACTAATTACAACTCATGCATAACTGCGACTGGACCCCATTAAATCATGGAATCACTCTACATGCATCCTCTTAGACCCTCAACTCGAATTTCCTAAGCTAACTCAGTCATTCTGAGTTAGTTAACTAGTGCAAGTTGTTGTGAGATGAAATTACAATTTCTCTTCCAATTTAATTAAGGGAAAACTAAATCAGAAGCGCCACTTTGGGGTGCCATTTCACCACTCTCTCTCAAAAAGAAAGGGATTATCTGCTATCCTGATCTTGTCTCTGTGGAATTCGAATTTTCTTCTTTTCAACAACCTCCATCAAGATGTCTGCATCCTGCTCCTCCATGGGAATGTACTCTAATGACATAATTATCCTCTGAACATAACCTTTGAGATGGTGATACTAGATATTAATATGCTTGGACCTATCATGGAATACAGGATTAACCGAGAGTTTGATGCAACTCTAGTGATCACAATGTATCACCCTCGGATCCATTTTTTGACCAAATAAACCAAAAATTATCCTCCTCATCCAGATGGCCTCGCATGTTGCCTGACTGGCTGCCATGTACTCTGCCTCTGGTGAACTGAGTGCAACTGATCTATGTTTCCTACTGTACGAAGAGACTACTGTTGATCCTATGCTTAAGATGCCTCCCAATGTGCTCTTCCGGTCAGATGGACTCCTTTCCAAATCTGCATTTGTGAAGCCTTGAAGCTTCACTCTCTCTGTCCATTTGTACCATAATCCATACTCTGTAGAACCCCTAATCTATCTCAACACATGCTTCCCTACCTTCCAAAAGAGCTTGGTCAGCTTAATCATATCTTGGCTCCACTAG
Source organism: Pinus albicaulis (assembly GCA_034641835.2). Classification (NCBI taxonomy): domain Eukaryota; kingdom Viridiplantae; phylum Streptophyta; class Pinopsida; order Pinales; family Pinaceae; genus Pinus; species Pinus albicaulis. The sequence continues at coordinate 5,784,317 of CM076576.1, read as the reverse complement.
CTAATTGCATAGCATATGTCAGGTCGTGTGTTCACCAAATACATGAGTGAACCCACCAGCTGCCTGTAAACAATAGCATCCACTACTTCGCCCGAAGTAGCATCCTCCTTCCTCTAGTTTCCTGCAAGAGGAGTCTCCATGGGTTTTCTTCCCTCCATGTGGAACTTCCTCAGAATATCCTTGGCATACTTTCCCTTAGATACAAATAGTTTCCCATATCTTTTCCATATTTCCAATCCAAGGAAATAGTGCAAGAGCCCCATTTCCTTCATCTCAAATTCTCTTGTAGGATCCGATCTTTGCAAGAATTTATGAGCCGCTCATCAATTGTCAGTATTAGACCATAAACATAAAGTACAATAATCAAAATCTTACCATCAACCACAATATGATATATGTTTGCTTCCGATTCAATCTTGGTGAAGCCTAACCCGGTGAACTTTCTGTCAATCCTGGTGTACCAAGAATGGGGTGCTTGCTTCAGCCCATACAATGCTCTCTTGAGTCTGCACACATGTGAATCCCTGTCTAAGGTCTCAAACCTTCTGTCTGCTCAATGTGCACTTCTTCCTCAATAACTCCATTGAGAAAGGTCATCTTTACATCCATTTGATGTATTTGACATCCCATTTGCACTGAGAGTTCAAGGATGGATCTAATGGATGAGTACCTTGCGATTGGTGAAAAAGTATCATCATATTCAATCCCCTCCACCCGAGAGAACACTTTGAACATAAACCTAGCCTTGTGTTTCTACACACTCCCATCTATTGCCTGCTTCACCTTGTAGACCCACCTGGATCCTAGAATTTACTTCCCCATTGGTCTTGGGACAACTTCCCATGCATTTTTCCTCATATTGGAGTCATAGTTCTCAACCATGGAATTAAACCACACTGGCTTCTATATTGCTTCCTCAAAAGAGGATTGTTCTATATAAATACCTTTGCTAATAAGAACCATGTATCTAGTGTACTGCTCTGGGGAAATTCTCTGTATGTGCCATGATGTGGGTGCTCCCACATTATCTCTCACATCCAACAATAATATGTTAGCCTCTCTGGTGCGCTTCATTCTATCTCTGGTTGATGGATCAACATGATTGGTTTCTACCACTCCCTTTTCCTCTTCTTGTGGCTGCTCCACATCCTAAGGTTCATGCTGTGGAGCTAAGAGCTCCTCAACTTCATGCAAGTCAAGCTCCCTCTCAAGGGACAATCGCATGGCTTTGTCTTCATCAAACTTCACGTCTCTTCTAACCATTGTCATCGAATGTGCTGGAAAGTACACCCGATAGTTGTGAGGTGTATAAATGTACCCCAAAAATATCCCCAACTCTATTGTTGGCTCTATATTATTTCTGGCATATTTGGTCACTTGGAAATAGACATATGAACCAAAAATTTTAAAATATGAAACATTTGGTTTCTTTCTTGAAAAATCCTCCTCTAGTGCACTCATCCCAAGTATCCGATGAGGACTTCTGTTATGCACAAATATTTTTGTATTGCATGCTTCCTCCCACATATGCAATGATAGACCCTAATCATGCAAAATAGCTTGTGCTTCCCTCACAATAGTTTTGTTATTTCTCTATGCAACCCCATTCATCTGTGGGTTATGAGGTGCAATAAATTCTCTTCGAATTCCTTTTGAGGCACATAAATTATTGAATTCGTTAGAGATGTATTCCCCACCATTGTCACTCCTCAGAGCCTTCACCTTATTCCTTGTATCTTTATCGACAAGTGCCTTGTACTCACAAAACTTGGAGAACATCTAATATTTATTCTTCATGAAAAATCCAACACTTTCTTGAAAAATCACCAACAAAAATCACATAATACACGTGCTTTGCTTTGGAAGCTGTTGAGAATGATCCACACACATCTGTGTGAACTCTCTCAATCATTGCTGCTACTGGATTTCCTTATCGTGAAATGTGGCCTTTGTATACTTCCCCATAGTACACCCTTTGCATGTGTCTCTCTGCACAAGTGTACCCTTTGGAAGCCATGTATAAAACTGTTGCATGATCCTCAAAGCGTTGTGGTGTAGATGGCCCAACCTCTTGTGCCATAACTCACCGATGTCTCAGCTTTCCACCTTCTCTGCTTTACTTCTCAATGCTGCACAATCATTTACATCAAGTTTTTAGAGGTTCTTCACTCAAACCCCAATCGTTTTCACCTGTCCTGTGGCTTTGTGATGAAGGAATTCCTTTCCTTCATTCAAAATAACATCATATCCACGATCTTCCAACATAGCAAAAAATCCAAATTTTTCTTTAAATTAGGTACATGCATGATGTTATCACCCCAAAAAAATGAAGCATCTTTTGACAAGGTCAAATAAGTTAATGTGTAAAAAATTGGGTTGTAGGATTCATTTTTTATATGCTTGGTCAAGGGAAATATTAAATTTTTCTTGTTTAAGTTTACCCTAAGGTCTAAACCCACTCATTTTCAAATCCCCTCATGTCACATCACTCATTATTTTCTGACTGATTTCAATTTCCAAGGTTTTTGTACCGAAAATGCCATTTAGCCAAGAAATCACAGTTTCGTAGCGAAATACACTGTGAAAAGTCACTTTTCGCTACGAAACTGCTGATAGTTTTGTAGAGAAAACAACCAAATTTACACTAGATACACTATGAAAGCATAGTTTCCTGTCTGTCTTGTCTGATTAGCTGTTAGATGTTAGAAAATCATTGGGAAAGGGTAAGTTAGGTGCCATTCGAGTCATGGAGAGATAAAACCAAGGTACATGGTCAGGTCTGAAGTCATCATGATCAGTTTAGGTATGTATGAGTCATCATTGATTCATGAGAAGGCATCAAAAATTCAAAATCTTTCCTAATTCAGTAATTTCTCATTTCTCATTCCTTCTTTGCATGATATCAAGCTCTGGAGAGCTATTGAATTAAGCCAAAGCTTTGGCTGGTGTTTTCAAAGGTTTACATTGAACATTATCAAGTGAGGCTGTGAAGACAATAAAGAAACCATGGTAGAAACAAGAAGGACAAAAAAGGGTGGCCAATGCCTGAGATATGAACCAACATACATGAATTTGATCAATGAAGACCCAACAACAACCGAAGTCTTCATAAGGACATGTTGTTTACATTTTTGTGAGAAATTACATGGCTGTCATACACAAGTTTCCAAAGAGTTTGCTTTGAATTTCACTAGAACAACCACCAAAGTAGGAATGCTCAATCTGTCCATCACACCAGAGGTTATTGCGGCTGCTACAAGGATTCCTATAGGACAGGAGAAGTGGTTCAAAGGTTTCAAGTTTAACATGGAGCAGTGCAAAGAATTCATGAAGCCTGAAAACAGTGAAATGTGTAGAAATTATATAAATTATGTGTTATATATCCAATATTCTCCTGATCACACACTATTTTACTTCATGCACAATACATAATCTATTCCACTATTGATCATCATATGCGGAAATTAAATCAATTGCAATGCATACATGAAACCATAAAAATTCACACACATTAACACAGTTGTTTAACGGGAAAGCCTGAAGCTAAAAACCCCAACTATATGTATATAATATATTTCATAGAAATCATGTAAAAATCCTCATACAAAGCTGATCATATCAAGCTCTTAGTACAATACAATCGCTACACACTAATCTGGCTAGATCTTGCAAATCCATGCACCGATCTCTGCCACATGCTAGCTTGCCTCTACTGCGCAATCCATGCTGAAGAATGGCTCTAAATGATCTCGAATTCACCAAGCTTGCACTGCGCAATCCTCATTGGCATCTCCACTGAGTGTTGGATGCAATCAATGCATCACTATAGTCACAACTGATAGTCACACTTGCTCTTTCACCTACCTCTCCACTGGTCTCTACTGAAACTGTCCATGCACTGTAGTTAACTGATGTATTCTTCAGTTGATTAATGAGTTATTATTTAGTGAATTAATTGACTAATTAATTCACACCGCTCTCACTAGTGTAGCAATCAGTTAGACTAGATACAACTAGCTCAACTGAGTCTAACTGAGTTAAACTAAATACAACTCCACCAACTACTTCTATAGCTCCACGAAACTCTGTCACATGAGTTCTAACTGAAGTCCTCATGCATTAGCTCCAGTAAAACCTCAGGAATAGCGTAATTCCTTCTGTCAGATGCTGTGCCACATATATGCACTTAACTGATGTGGTCTAAGAGAATAAGATAATGTTTAGAGTCCAAATATTATTAAGAGCTAATAATATTCGACATATCTATTTTTAGACTGGAAATCTAAAAATAGATTCCACCCAATATGTCTAAAAATATAAATCCATCTATTTTTCCAACTTGACCAACCATCCACAAATAGCATCCTGCAACTCATAGAATATGATCGACATGTCTAAAAATAGACATAGTCTAAAAATAGACTTTGCGCCAAAAATAGCCTGCGGGCCCACTTAGTGAAGGCGACTCTTTTCACTAAGCTCATCATCTTGCTGAATCTCAACACTCCCTCTCAACAAGATAGGGATTATCTGCCACCCCGATCATGTCTCTATGGTATTCAAATTTTCTCCTGGTGAGCGCCTTCTTCAGAATATTTGCATCCTGATCCTCCGTAGGAATGTAAGAAAGCAACATGATCTTCCACTGCACAGAATCTCTGATATGATGGTACCATATGTCAATATTTTTATATCTATCATGAAATACTAGATTAACCGAGAGTTTAATGCAACTCTAATTATCACAATATATCACAGTAGGATCTAAGTGTGAACCAAACAACCCGACCAAGATCTTCCTCATCCATATAGCATCGCATGCAGCCAAACTTGCTGCCATGTACTCGGCCTCCGCTGAACTGAGTGCCATGGATCTCTGTTTCCTGCTGTACCAAGAAAATGCTATAGACTTGATACTGAATATCCCTCTAGATGTTCTCTTTCTGTCCGTTGGGCTCCCTGCCCAATCTGCATCCATGAAGCCATGCAGCTTCAACTCATCCGACTGTCTGTACCACAATCCATATCCCGATGTGCCCCTGAGATATCTCAGGACATGCATGCCTGCCTTCCAAAAGAGCTTGGTAGGCTTAACCATAGCTTGTGAAAGCTGGTTAACAACATAGCATATGTCTGGTCATGTATTGACTAGATACATGAGTGAACCAACCAACTGTCGATAAACAATGGCATCCACTACCTCTGCCGATGTAGCATCCTCTTTCCTCCAATCACTAGGAAGAGGAGTGTTGATAGGCTTGCAGCCTTGCATGTTTAACTTCTCCAGTATCTCCTGGGCGTACTTGCCTTGAGACACAAACAGTCCACCCTTCCGCTGCCAAATTTCCAATCCCAGGAAATAATGAAGGAGGCCCAAGTCCTTCATCTCAAACTCCTTTGCAAGATCTGCCTTGCATGAGTGTATCAACAGTTCATCACATGTTAGTATCAAATCATCTACATAAAGTACAATGATCAGCAACTTACCCTCCACCATAATCTGGTATAGGTTCGGATCCGCCTCACTCTTGGCGAAACCAAGTTCGGTGAAATAACTGTCTATCAGTGTGTACCAAGCACGAGGTGCTTGTTTTAGCCCATACAATGCTCTTTTAAGCCTACACACATGCGACTTGTTGCTGAAGATTTCGAATCCTTCAAGCTGCTTTATGTACACCTCCTCCTCAATGACTCCATTGAGGAACGCAGTCTGCACATCCATATGATGAATGTGCCAACTCATCTACGCTGAGAGAGCAAGGATGGTCCGTATGGAATAATACCTTGCGATAGGTGCAAAGGTTTCTTCATAGTCGATCCCCTCGATCTGTGAGAAGCCCCAAGAAAAAAATCTTTACTTGTACTTCTCGACGCTCCCATCAGCAGCTTGCTTCACTTTGTAGATCCATCTCGAACCTACAACTGATTTCCCTTCCGGCCTTCGGACAATCTCCCATGCACTATTTCTGACAATCGAATCATACTCTTCCACCATGGCATCTACCCATGAGGGATCCTCCACAGCTTCCTCGAAAGAAGATGGTTATGTCACGATACACTTGCTCATCAGAGCCATGTATCCAGTAAATCAGTCAGGTGACTGTCTCTGTCTGTGCTGTGATGTAGGTGCTCTTACATTTTGTGTTGCATCAAGATTCAGTCGCTCAGCTTCTGTAGTGCGCTTCTGCCCTCTGATGTTTGGTGCTGCATGAGTGGTTTCTGCCACTCCATGAACCTCCTCTTGTGGCTGATCCACATCCTGAGGCTCATATTTAGGAACCAGTAGCTCCTCATATGCATGTAAGTGTAGCTCCCTCTCAAGCGACAACTTCATGGCTTTCTCCTCATGAAATTTGATATCCGTCGCACGACAGTCATCTGACTGTCTGGAAAATACACACGCCATTTACAGGATCAAACACAGGAATGCAATTTTATTCATATTTTAGCAGCGGAAAACAGAATTACAACATAGATCTTACTGAGATTGACTGTTGTGGCATTTAACCAGACTATACTTGCATAGCAAAAATAACTGATAGGCTACCTGGCACACAAAACAGAGTCAGTCTATAGATCGAGATATAACACACATTTACAGACTTGGTTTGAACACCTAAGGTAAGACACTTCATAATGTGGGGATCATCCAGAGCAACAGAAAAATCATGATATACATCATACTGTACAGGGCCATCAGACAGAGTAGTCTCGATGCCACCAATGAGAGATTTTGTAAAGGATGTCCAGGGATTATCCAACAGGGCCGAAAAGACAAAAGTAGGTTGACCTTTTCTATGTAGAGCATTGAGGCCAACTCTCACCATCCCAAGATGGACATACTTATAACCAGACTTTAAAGCAGCAGTAATATGTTTTTGCTCCAACAAAGGAATAGTCATCATGGCATTCAAATTCAATTCTGTGCGAATATAATTTTCTTTGATTTTAATTTGACTGAGAGCCTTAAATTGAAACTGAGAAACATGCTGGTAGACATCAGAAGGAGAGATATCGGGTAAACGCCAGGCAACACGGGGATTAGATTCTTCCATATTAAGACATGCAGAATTCAAACAGGAGGAATCAGAACGACATAAACCATCTAAACCAGAACGTAAAGAATATTCATTTTCAAGCTCATCAAAGTGTTTGGAACCAAAACGACCCATAGAGCGAGAACTAGATGAATCCATTGCACAGAGAAAGAAGTGCAGACAATAGTAAGAGCAAGTAGCAGGAAGAATTAGGGTAATCACTTAACTGAGATATTGCGGCTTCCTCACATACAATTCTAGTCGAACGTCTTCAACGCCTTCAACGCCAACATGGCAAACATAGGCTACAAACATTATTCACGACATCAAGAAAAATTCGGCGATCCACTCAGACAATATCTTTTCCACAATCAAGAATTACTCAACTAATAACTTCACTCACACGATAACTTGGCTCTGATACCATTTACAGGATCAAACACAGGAATGCAATTTTATTCATCTTTTAGCAGCGGAAAAAATAATTACAACATAGATCTTACTGAGATTGACTGTTGTGGCATTTAACCAGAATATACTTGCATAGCAAGAATAACTGATAGGCTACCTGACACACAAAACAGACTCAGTCTATAGATAGAGATATAACACACATTTGCAGACGATAATTGTGGGGTGTTTCTGTGTACCCCACAAATATCCCAACCTCTGCGGTCAGCTCCAGATCCTTCCTAGCATCCTTCGTCACATGAATGTAAACAGGTGAGCCAAAAATATTCAAATGAGAAATATCAGGCTTCTTTCCAGAAAACGCCTCTTCAGGTGTACTCATGCCAAGTACTCTATGAGGACAACAGTTTTGCACATAAACCGGAATGTTGCATGCTTCAGCCCACAAGTGTATGGGAAGGCCCTGATCATGCAACATCGCCCGTGTAGCACCTACGATCGTTCTGTTCTTTCTCTCTGCGACCCCATTCTGTTGTGGGTTATGAGGTGCCATGAGCTCTCTTCGAATTCCTTCTACGCTGCAAAAGTCTTTGAATTCGCCAGAGATGTATTCACCACCATTATCGCTCCTTAGAGATTTCACCTGATTCCCCGACTCTTTCTCAACCAGCGCCTTGAACTCACAGAACTTTGAGTATGTCTCGCTCTTCTTCTGCATGAAGAAGATCCAGCACTTACGAGAAAATTCATCAACAAATATCACATAATACCCGTGCTTTGCTGTTGAAGCAACCGAGAAAGGTCCACACACGTCTATGTGAATTCTCTCAAGGATCATCGAAGCATGACTATCCTTCTCATGAAAAGTGGTCTTCACAAATTTTCCCAAAGTACATCCCTTGCACTGATCTGACTGCGCAAGTGTACTCTTGGGAAGCCCGGTAGAAATTTGCTGCAAAATTTTCAAAGGCCCATGGTGAAGATGGCCCAATCTCCTGTGCCACAATTCACCCTCATCCCGGCTCACCACTCCTTCTGCTTTGCCTGCCATAGCTACACAACCATCTACCTGCAATTGATAAATGTTCTTAACTCGAACCCCTATCCTCCGGGTTTCACCAGTTTCTTTACTACGCAGGAAAGCCTTTCCCTCACTAAAGACAACATCATAACCCTTGTCTTCCAACATCGCCACAGAGATCAGATTCTTCTTCAATCCTGAAACATGCATGACATCCTTCAATATGAAGGGTTTACCAGACTATCTCTCAAAGGAAATGGTCTCGATACCAGTCGCACTGTATCTACCATCATCGCCCATCTCGATGTGCACTCCAAGATCCTTCTCATCCAGATCACTGAACAAATCTTTGTCTCCGGTCATATGGAAAGACACACCACTATAAAGAAACCACATTGATCCCATCAAAATTGAAACCAAACATGCGATCAACGAAAAATCCAGCTCAAACTGCAAGGCTAAGGCCTCTCCAGCTGCAGATCCAGCAGCCTGCTTATTTTTCTTCTTCTGTGGACAATTAGTGGCGTAATGTCTGTGTTGGTGACAGTGAAAGCACTTCACCTTGGACAAGTCTTGCTTCTTGCCTTTCGCACCAGATTGAGAAGGATTTTTCTTTCCCTTCCCTTCCCTTTCTTTGGCAGCCAAAGCACAATTTTCTTCATCTTCATTCTTCGATGGAGATCCATCCCTGGTACCCCACCTTATCTCCTCCTACACAAGATCCGACTAAAGTCGCTCCCATCCTGGTAGTTTCTCCCGACCATTGACAGAGACCTCGTAGCTATGCCAACTCTTTGGAAGCCCAAGGAGAGCGAAGCCCACCAAGTCCTCTTCATATACAGTAACCCCCACACTTCCCAGCTCATCCCTGCACTGGAAAAACTTTGTGAGGTACTTGGGTATACTGTCGCCTTTCTCCATTTTTATTTTTTTTGAGCTTGTCTTTAAGCACCAACTTCCTTTGGTTGCTTTTTCTTTGGAACAAGTCTGTCAAAGCTTTCCACATCAAGAATGGAGAAGCTTTACCGTGAAGGCTGGACACTATGTGATCCTTCACACCTTCCAACAGAATCCTTCGACATTTTGCTGTCTTCTTTTGCCATGCGTCAAGTGTGGCTGCATCGCTAGAAGCAGGTTTCGAAATTTCTGCATCTATGAACTCCTTCAACCCATTATCATCTAGAACCGCCTCCATCCTGTCCTTCCATGCAATATAATTCAAGCTTCCCTCAAGGGAATACTCCAATCGCAATCCGTTGAAAGACATTTCAATGAATGCTCAACTTCGACACCAAGAAAACACTGCAGAAAATTCGAATTCCACCAGCACAAAACTCAACCGCTTCAATAATTGCAATCTGGTCTGATACCATGTAGAAATTATATAAATTATGTGTTATATATCCAATATTCTCCTAATCACACACTATTTTAGTTCATGCACAATACATAATCTATTCCACTATTGATCATCACATGTGGAAATTAAATCAATTGCAATGCATACATGAAACCATAAAAATTCACACACATTAACACAGTTGTTTAACGGGAAAGTCTGAAGCTAAAAACCCCAAATATATGTATATAATATATTTCATATAGATCATGTAACAATCCTCATACAAAGCTGATCATATCAAGCTCTCAGTACAATACAATCGCTACACACTAATCATGCTAGATCTTGCAAATCCATGCACTGATCTCTGCCACCTGCTAGCCTGCCTCTACTGCGCAATCCCTGCTGAAGAATGGCTCTGAATGAAATCGAATTCACCAAGCTTTCATTGCACAATCCTCATTGGCATCTCCACTGAGTGTTGGATGCAATCAATTCATCACTATAGTCACAACTGATAGTCACACTTGCTCTTTCACCTACCTCTCCATTGGTCTCCATTGAAACTGTCCATGCACTGTAGTTAACTGATGTATTCTTCAGTTGATTAATGAGTTATTATTTAGTGAATTAATTAAATAATTAATTCACACCACTCTCACTAGTGTATCAATCAGTTAGACTAGATACAACTAGCTCAATCGAGTCTAACTAAGTTAAACTAAATACAACTCCACCAACTACTTCTATAACTCCACCAAACTCTATCACATGAGTTATAACTGAAATCCCCATGCATTAGCTCCAATAAACCCTCAGGAATAGCGTAATTCCTTCTGTCAGCTGCTCTGCCACATCCATGCACTTAACTGAAGTGCTCCAAGAGAATAAGATAATGTTTAGAGTCCAAATATTATTAAGAGCTAATAATATTCGACATATCTATTTTTAGACTGGCAATCTAAAAACAGATTCCGCCCAATATGTCTAAAAATAGAAGTCCATATATTTTTCCAACTTGACCAACCATCCACAAATAGCATCCTGCAACTCATAGAATATGATCAACATGTCTAAAAATAGACTTTGCGCCAAAAATAGCCTGCGGGCCCACTTAGTGAAGGCGAATCTTTTCACTAAGCTCATCATCTTGTTGAATCTCAACAAAATGGAGCTCACCAATGCCATTACAAGGAGCTACATAAAGGAAAACTACTCAAAATTTCTGCTCATCATCCAAAAGTACTTTACTTGTGAAGGAAGATACCACAAAGTCTACTAATGTCATTTCAAGTTACTTCTGCACTTTACTGGTAATATTTCCCTTGATCTGCCTTTCTATTTACATAGAAGTTTTTCAAAAATGGCAGATAAGGTCCAAGAAAAGTCTGAAGGGAGTGAGACTTCATTATTTCATCATGGTTTAATGAAGCTGTTGGTTTTAGATGAACTTCGAAGGTTAGGCAGAGACTGGTCCTCATTTTTTTTTGTTAGTGGTTTTGAGTTGGATGTTCTTACTCCTTCAAGAACTCGTAAACCTAGGAGAATTCCATCACCATTAGTAGCAGAATAGAGGGAACCATTGGTAGCAGAACCAAGTGAACCTGCAAGAAAAGAACCAAGTGAGCCAATTATGATGGAGACAGAGAAATTGTAGAGTTTTGACACACCAAATGTACCACTAGCAAAAAATAAGTCAAAAGTGGTCAAACCTGCAAAACAAAAACAAGATGTGAGAAAAGAAGGAACAAAAGGGATGAAAAGAAGCCAAACAGTGGCCTTAGAAGAGAAAACAATGGTTGTAGAAGATAGGGAAGTGGCTAAAGGAAATCTAGAAGATATCTTACATGCCATTGACTTAGAAGAAACTCCTATAGTCCAGGCTGAGGACATGGAGGAAGGTGGACAAAAGTTAAAAAAGGCTAAATATGCAAAGAAATTAAAATTTGAGGGAGAAGATGTAGGTTTCATGTTCCAAGCAAGAAAGCCTATGAAAAATCATGCTAGGAAGCTACTAGAAAGTAGTAAAGAGGTTCAACCACCTACTAACACAGTTAAACCACCACAGGAGATCATTGAACTTTCATCACCTGTAGAGAAAGATACAGTCAACAAATCAAAGAAAGGAAAAGAGAAGGTGATGGAAAAAACAGAGTTACAACTCCTTGAAGAAAAATTGAAATTAGCCAATCATGAAATTGTTGTTATGAAAATAGAAGCAAGGAAACATAGTCTAGAGAAGATTCAGTTTGAAAATATGAAGGAAATTTGGGAAGAATAGGTTGACATTGTTTCCAAGACTTTGGATAATACATAACAGCTTATCAAATGGACCATTCTAGTGAAGAAAGAGGCCAAACATGTCAGGAATATGAACACACATTTGAAATCCACCAATAGAAGGTTGAAACATTAGGTTAAGGACCTCCAGGAGGAGCTTGAACTGATTCATGAGGAATTAGAGAAAAAAGGCCTTAAAATGACAGTGCTTGAAGAACCAATAGCTCAACCCATCATAAATGAGGAAGAAATGCCTCAAGGATCATAAGATGAGATTTTTTATGGTTTTTAAGGTGAATGGCATGATAGAAACAAGGTTTTGGCACTTATGAGGTTTATTTTTCAAGTTACACAAAAATATGGGGTTTTAGCACTTTTCAGCAGTTTCGTAGTGTGCCTGGGCTTGAAGGACAACAAAACACTACGAAACTACTATAGCTTTTCTTTTTCCTTTTTGAACAAGTTTTGGGAGCTTTAAGAAGGTGAAATTTGCATGAGAGATGTGTCTAAGGGTGATGAAGACCATACCAAAGGAAGGAAGAAAAAATATTGAGGGTGAATGGCATTTTTTTAGCGCTACGAAAGTATGCTACGAAACTGCCTTACTTTCGTAGCGTACTGTATGGGAGTTTTTTAAGGAGATTTTTGGGCATCTATGGAAATATGGGTATTATGCAAGTGTTAGAGGATCATGAAAACAATCATTTAGCACTTAAAGACCACGAAATAAAGATAAATTAACAGTAAAAGCATTTGTTGAAGAATAAGACCATTTGCCTAAAAAACAGGGTTTTGTTTCCAGTTTTAGAGGAGGTCAGTTAAGTGGTCATGTAGTGATGAGTTCCATCACCCCAATTCGAACATGTGAAAGCATGTTTTTCAAAGATGTAATTGTTTTAGAAGATAAGATTGTTAAATGTAATAATGAGCAGTTTGAGTCCTATTAAGAAAAGGAATGTCAAGTAGGATAGCTATCATTTTGTCATTAAGTAGATGTTTTATGGTTATGCAAGGTATCATTAGGAAAAAATTCCATGAATCTAGCCAAGAGGCAAATCATCTCATGATGTAACAAATCTATTAAATGGCATAGAGTTGAATTTTTCAAGGGTGGGAGATTTTGTAGCAAAACTACACGTCATGTAATTTGACTGTTTCAGCAATACAAAGTTTTGTTTCTTGACCAAATTGAGATTCTGATTGAGTTTTTAGTGCTTACCTATATTATCTATATCTTTTATGTGTCTCATTTGCAGTGGTTTTCATTTATAATACTCATAATTCATTCATGTAATGCTCTGAATTCCTTTATAGATGAATTGAATGTGTATTTTCTTGTTTCATGTGTGTGTGCACTACTTCTAAAAACTCTTACCTGCCTTAGCTTCCATGTCAAGTGAACTCACTACTGAATCACTGAAAGTGTTGAATCCATAAGCCCAATGTTTGCATACTGATACTATTTTAAACCTACACTCATCATAATAAAGTTGTTTTCCATGTAGAGTTAGCCATCTAAATATATCTTTATTCAATATCATTAACCCTTTGAGAGAGCCCTCTCAGACTGAAGAGGCTAAGCTTCAGTCAAAATATTGGTTTGAAACAGTTACATGAGATTGTCTGATTAGCAACCTATCAGGTGAAATTTTGTGATAACATTTTGGTGCGTCTGCCGGGAGCCTGAAGATTACACTTTCCTGAAATTTTTAAGCTGAACTTCTAAAGGTAGCTGGAGCTTAGGAAACTGTTCGAGGTTGCATCTAACTTGGTGACACCATTCAAAATTCATATGATCAAAGGTGGCTTCGAGAAGGAGATACACGAGTAGTAATCCTGACCTAGATCCACCTACCATTGTGGACAATCCAAACACCATCTCCAGAGGAATTCAAGGAATTTATGAAATATTAGGTACTCCATCACATACAAAATCCTTGTCCTCTGAAGTTTTAAGAAGCCTTGAAGATAAAAGATTTGATGATAAAATTCAGGAAGTCTTGTTGTTACACAGTAATTTGTCACAGTCCCTACCAATCCCCATCTTGCACATTGGAGGGCCCATTCTGTGACCTGTGAGCAATGTCATGCCTTGAAACCACTATCATTTCACTCCTCTAAACATGAGCTTCAATTTCCCTGAAGACATCTCCTTGAAAAAAACCATAAAACATCCCTTTTTGCATTGGCGCGGGTATCCAGTTCAGCACTCGCGCCAATGAGGAAAATCCTACAAAGAGGCCGCGCCAACTGGTGCTCTGTCCCAGAGTCGCAGTCGCGCCAGCCAATTTAAGGAGTGTTTTTTAAATAAGAATGGCGGAAGTTTCGTTTCAACAGACTCAGAAACTTTTATCTATCTTGAGTTGGGAGGTTTGGCTCCGGGAGTTCCATGAAAGGGAAGTGGTTTGCCACCGCTCATGGAAGCTTCCTTGAAGATAGGGCCAATCCCACAATTATAGGGATCCCAACTCCCCTTCCTCCATCTATAAAAGCTAGCTCATTGCCATTGCAAGCTAGTCTTGAAGTGCCCAAGTCTTGAATCTCCAAGTTCTCAAATTCCCAAGAGCCTTTATGCTGCAAGAGCCCTCATTTTTCCCTTAAGGCCAAACTCGAGCAAGGAGACTATCGTCGAGAGACTCTAAGAGAGGCTTGTCCCATCCCCGGCAGGCTTTGCGAGACGTGTACGACTGGAGACCCCTCCAAAGGAGACCTCAGCGTCAGAACATTGGTTGTACTCTCTTTCGATTGCTTATTAATGAATGACTACTGGTTATGGTTCCACTCTGTTCTTCACTTATGATAATGATGAGTTATATCCTTTCTGACTGATATATAGTTGCGTATTCTGGATTTTATGCTTGTATTCGTGTTGTTTCTTGCATGTGCAGGTGTCCATTCACGGAGATCGTGGGGATCGTGATCTACCGAGGCTGAGGAACGAGAACGCTGTCTCTTCTACGAATCGTAGCACTGGACTCCAGGTAGGCCTCCATCGTTGGTCCGTTTATTCGCAATTAGGAACTTGCGTTGTAGCATTTGATGATTGTTGCTAGACCCGTTCTGGGCTTGTAGGGATCGCCTCTGTCCGCAGAGGGGATTTACCTCCTCAACAATTTGGCGACTCCGCTGGGGACTCAGCTTGTTGTTTGATTTTTAAGCTATAGACGGAGCCTGAAGTGCAGCCAGATAGCCTTCGAAACGCTTTTGCTCTGCATTAGCGGAGTAGATCAACGCTGCTTCAGTCAATCTCCGGTTTAGTTTACGGACTGAACAACTTGGAGTATTGTCTTCTCTTTTCGCTCAATTTCTTGGCCTTCCTTGCTTGATCGGCTCTTTTGGGCTGGCTCTTCTTGTGTTTTGGATTTTGGTTCAACCCCAGAGGATCAGATCTGACCTCTGCTTTTTCGAATTTTCACCTTTTAATGGTTGTCTTGATTGGCGCAATTTTTAGCCTGACAGTCGCGCCAATTGGCGCAGGTTGCCAGTTCATCACTCGCGCCATCCCCTGTCTGGCGCGGATTACAGCCAGACAGTCGCGCCATTTCCTGTAGGTGGTAGGGTTACCCTTGTTCGGAAGTTTCTTTTGGTCAATACTTTGCTTCTGGGTTTGTTTTAGATTCTGCTTGAAGTGGTGAGTCTGGTCTTGGTTGGGAGAAATTCTTTGTTTTTTCATTTTCAGGCGTTGGCGCTTGTTGTCAGTTAGCAACCCGCGCCAATTGGCCATTGGCGCTAGTTGTCAATGTACAAGTCGCGCCAGTTGGCACTAGTTGTCAATGTACAAGTCGGGCCAATTTCAGGATGTGTGAAATTTGAGATTTTTTTCCCTAAATCCTTCACCAGTGTGTCTTTCCCTTCCGGCCTTTCCTCTGTATGAGCATAGATTACATTGCTCATTGTTTGGAATGTCTTCTTTCCATGATTACTTGATGTAAAAGGGAATGAATGCCTTGTTTTGATCTCATGCTTTGGAAGTCCTCTTTGTGTTTTTTCACCTTTTGAGGAATTTTGTTACAAAGTGTTTTGAAACAATGATTGCATTCTTAGTGTTTGTTTACATCTCTTTTGCATTCATCCTTCATTAAGAAGATTTGCGTTGTTTTAGTTTTCGTCTCATAGTTTGCTTTTCGGTAAAATGCATTAGATCACATTGCATTGAAAAGTAGTTTTGAGATTTATCATTGAACTTAGATCACATTGTTTAATGATTGAAAGCTAGAAATCACTCTGATTGCATTCTCTTTTATTAAAAGTGTGCATTAAGTAGATTCTCATTTCATCGAAAAATGCATTGAGTGCATTCTTATAATTTGAAAAGGAAAAAGGAAATTGTGCATAGATTACAATTGCATAGTTTTCGGAAAAAAGGATTTTGCATAGATTACATTGCATTATTCGCTTCGTTGAATGTTTTAGAATACTTTTGGATAGTGAAAGTCATCTAGTTTGGAAAAATTTTCGTTTTCAGTGTTGTTGTTTGTTGCATCTTTGTTTGAAGCTCTTCCCTTAACTAGATAGCATTCATCGAATTGAAAGATTTCTTTTCTCATATAGCTGCATACAGGAGATTGTCATATGACATATGGTAGGGCCTTGAAAATGAAACATAATTGAAGATCAACCATAAAATTTACTCAATTAACCTAAGGAAGCATTGAAACATTAACGAACATTTAGAGGTCTAGGCTAGAGACGTGTTCCGACGTCTTTAAACCTAGTAGTTGTCGTTCGCCTTTTGGCTTTAGATAGCGCTAGTACGGACTTGTGCTCCCCGTACCGTCGCGTATATAAAGGGAGACCCCTCTAGGTTTCAATCCTTTATCCACAGGAAGCCGAGTCTGCCGCCCTATACCCGTGATACACCGAACACAGCATTCGGGGAGATTGCCTGCACGTACGGAAAGTCCTTGGTTGATTTCTCTTTCATTATTAAAACCAAGGTGTATATTGCAGTTCACGGTTATTTGGTACACCCTTTTTGCCTAGTATTCCCGAGCAGTCATTTGGTCTTTTCTGACTCCCTAAATTTGAAAAGATCGCCAAGCGCTTGTCCTTTCACGCTTGTGTCAAATCTGAAAGAGATAGAGTCACCTTTTTTATCGTTTCTCGACTCTTAAAACATGAAACGATAAAGTTTCTTATTTTTCAATGTGGTAAAAATTAATCACCCACGATTACACGCCCTCTTAGATTTTGCTTGTTGACCGTTTGATCGTGTGTCTTGACTCTTTTTCAGCTCGTGTGTGGTTTTGAGTCTTGATGGCAACTTTTTCAGAGTTTACCAACCAAGGAATCCCCTCAGAAGGGAATCCTGGTCATTTTCCTCCTTTTGGGAATGTTGGTGCTCCTTACATGGCAACGTTGTCCCTTCCTGGGTTAACTGTTGGGTTGCCTGTTTGGTTGTTTTCAACCTCTGTGGTCCCGAATGTCTCCACTACTGTTCAATCAGTTCCTCCACCTGAACAACATCATGTTGATTCCAAGGTGGACCTCTCCCCTTCTTCGCCTGTTTCTGCGTCCTCCTCTTCTACTTCGCCTGGTGAAAGCCTGGATTCGAGTAACCAGGTGGTTAAGAAGAAGAAGAAGAAGACAAAGAAGAAGAATTCTGATAAGCGAGAGGCTAAAAGTGCAGCCACTGTTTCTGAAATATCTCCTCTTGATAAACCTTCCAACCCTCCACGAAAATTCAAGTTCCCTTGCATGTTGTGCATGGGAGACCATATTCTTCGAGACTGCCTTGGCATCCCGAAGGTGTTCGAAGCATGGTCCAACGGCCGTCCGCCGTTGCCTTTGACTCCCGGGAGACAGGTTGGGGGCACATCTTCAACTGGTGCTGATAAGGCTCCTAAGAAGCAGAGTAAGATCACCAATCCCTGTAAGTTGTGTGAAGGGCATCACACCATTCACCTTTGTCCTTATATGGATGAAGCCAAGCGAGTATTGGACAACCCGGATGTTTCCACACCATGCCTCCCAGCTGGTTATAAACAGCTCTCTTTGAGTCTTCCACCTACTGATGATACGATTGGTCAAAAATCATCTTTGGTAAATCCCACTCCCTCAGAAATTTGGATTCAAGAATCCATCCCTGACCAACCATTGGTCATGGGATCGGTTGAGCTGGCCCCGTCTACGGTGCACTAGGTCTTTTCCGTCGAGAGTGGACCTCACACCCCTCATGTTCTTCTGGTTTCTTCAGATTCCTTAGACTTGGAGAGAGATTCTCCTATCCCCGTACCTCAAGGAGCTTCTCCTCTGCCTCCCACCATGGAGGCTTTGGAGGATACCCCTCCCGCCTTCGAGATGGAGGTTATGGAGAATGCTCCCCCTTCCGTAACACCAGGGGAAGACCTTCTCGGTTTGATGGTAGCCCCTCCGAGTAGTTTGGTCGCCTCCTTTGATTGGAGTCGATTTACAGGATTCCGCCTTCCATATTATGTGCCTTTCGAGATCACAGTACAGGCTTTTGGTCTGGTCGTACCCAGCACCATTATAGATGAAGGCGCGTCTGTTAGTATTCTATCCTCAACTACCTGGCAAGGTTTCGGTTCACTGTCACTTGCGCTTGTTACACAGAATCTGTTGACCTTTAACAGAAGGACGAGTCAACCGTTGGGGATCCTTCCAAGGTTACCTATTACCTTGGGAGGTAAAACCATCCATATGGACGTGATGGTCGTTCCAAGCCCCTTGGATTTTAATCTGCTCCTAGGGCGCGATTACACCTATGCCATGGGAGCGCTTGTCTCCTCCCTTTTTCGTGTGGCCTGTTTTCCGCATGAAGGACGGATCGTGACCATTGATCAGCTTTCGTTCTTTGGTCCTAATGTGGCAACTGGTCCGCCATCACCCCCTCCTTGTTTTTATTCACCCTTGTATCTGATCCACCGCAGGTCAACTATGTGGCTACCTACCCCGTGCCTGTGCTCAGTGATGGTGCCGTTGTGCATCAGGTGCTGGGGGCATTGGGTCCTGAATTCCAGGATGTTTTCCTTCCATCAGGAGTGAAACTCTTGGAAGCGATGACTTCTTGTTCATTATGATGAGGTCGTTCGGAGCATGGTTCTTTTCCTGTGTCAAGCTCCTTAAAAAATGAAACCAGGTTGTCGGAGCATGGTTCGTTTTCTTGTGTCAAGCTCCTTAAAAAATGAAACCAGGTTGTCGGAGCAGAGTTCCTTGTCTTGTGTCAAGCTCCTTAAAAAATGAAACAAGGTTGTTGGAGCATAGTTCCTTGTCTTGTGTCAAGCTCCTTAAAAAAATGAAACCAAAGTCGTTGGAGCACAGTTTTTCCCCCCGTGTCAAGCTCCTTAAAAAAATGAAACAAGGTCGTCTCGAGCATAGTTCGTTTTCTTGTGTCAAGCTCCTTAAACCATGAAATAAGGGTGTCCGAGGATAGAAGGGTGTCCGAGGATATTTCTTTTAATGTGTCAACCTCGTTAAAATAATGAAACAGTTTCCTGTTCAATTCGAGTCTTTGATAAGTTCTCGTAAAATCCCAGTCGAGTCTTTCTCTTGATCTCGTAACTTGAACCTTCACTCCATCTTCCTTTCATATGGACTGAAGCTTGGGGGGCATGTACCTTGAATTGAGTCACCATGTCAGCATTTCACGGTTTCCAAGCATAGTTTATCTTTGTTTCCGTTTTTAGTAAAAATGAAACCAACTCTTGCCGCAGTTTCCCGATTTCAAGCTTGTGTAAAAATGAAACCTTCTCATTTCACCTTGTGACCGTCAAGTGTACCTCACTGAGTCACCATGCCGGGGGCATGCTTACGTTTCAAGCATATTTTATCTTTGTTTCAAGCTTGTGTAAAAATGAAACCTTTCCCATTTTACCTCTCGTGATTGCCATTTTATTAGCCTGTTTTTGCCAGATGAGCCTTGGTTTTCTCACTCCATCGTCATTATCTGCTTGGCCGATTATATGCCTTCACTTGGTTGTTTTACCCGTTCCCGAGGAACCACTGTGATGAGTGATCTTGTTAGCCAGCCTCTTAACCTTTATTTGTTCTGAGCAGTTCCACCATTACCGGAACCAGTTGCTTCCCTTTATACCACTCGTTCCTCCAGGAGGAGTCAACTTTCAGCTCTTTTATGACTCTCTAAACATGAAAAGATTGCCGAGGCCCTTGTCATTTTGATCTCGTTAAAGTGGACATGAATCGACATCTACCCAGTATACGTTTACCCCTTTTTCGGGCTGGGATGGATTATTTACGAAAAAGGAATACCCTAGCCTATCGCGACTAGGAGGTTTTCTTGGATATTGTTTTCTACCTTTTCGGGTTCGAGGAACTATCTACGAAAAGGGATCTTTGGAGTTTACTTTTCAGCTGTCTTTTCAAACTCTCTAAACATGAAAAGACGCCGAGTTCTTCCTTTGTCAAACTCGTTAAACTTTGATGACATCAGATTCAGTCGAAATGACGTTATTCGAGTTTCTCCTTCGTAGGGTTCGTTAAATGTACTAGGATGGATTCGTCCGAAGGACGGATTTATATGACAAGCATATGGTATCCTCTTCAAGCTTGTGTAAAAATAAAGAGGTACTCGCCAAGCATGGTGGGGAAAATGGAACCAGCATCATTGTCGCGTCGGCAGTATGTCGCTCTTGAACATGGCACTTGTCTGCATTCGTGTCGGGTTGGGGACATCTCATCTTGTTTTTTCACTTGCCTCTGTGGGTTTGGGTGATCCCTTTTGACCTCTCATTTGATCGTTGCCTCATCACCATGACCTCTGATCCGTTGATGTCAAATACTGCCAAATCCACTATTGTGCCGTTATATGTTCAAGAGAAGTTGACCTCTGCAAGTATCAACCTTCCTCTGATTCTCGTCTGATCTTGATTAAAAAAAAACATCATGTTACTCTGTCTCGTGTCGATGATGTGGGAAACATTATGGCCCACCTTCGATCAAGGTCACTTCCTGTCAACTTCAGCTCATTATCCAGGAAGCTGATCTAGAGACTCCCTTCTGGTACCTTGGAGCCTGCATGCCTCAATGGTAGGTTCTTCGCATTCGACGTGAGGTTTTCATCATTGGCCTCCGATTGAGTGATTCTGCGGGTGTTCGACGTCATCTCACTGTTCACATGCCATAGATTGTACCTATAGTACCTTGAGGACCATTGGCATTAATGGTGGTACCTCTCGCGTATGTTAATAGATTTCATCACCGGCTGGTAATCAGACGATTTTTTTGCATGTTCGACTTCAGCTCACATATTCGCATGCTTGAACTTGTACTTTGTCCAGGTCGAGATGGAGCGCAAGACCCTGGATTGTGTCTGTTGTAATCCAGGCTGCGATTTTGTGGATTATTATTTACATGAATTATTCACTGGATGGCTGCGACCATACCTGAGTTCATTTACTCATTCCTCACTGGATGGCCGCGTTCATACCTCAGATCCGGATTGCATCGGAGTACTCTGCTAGACACGGTCCATACCACATATACATCATGTACTGAGATATCAAATGCATTTCCACGCAGTTTTCGACGACAAAGGAGTTTCAAATGGGACACGTTCTTTGCAAAGAATTTCACCCCCTCTCTCTCTCTCAGCCCTCATGCTTTAGGGGGCATCTAAGTTATACGCATCTGTCACCGTCCCTACCAATCCCCATCCCGCACACGGAGGCATTCATTCTCAGACCCGGGTGAGCAATGTCATGCCTTGAAACCACTATCATTGCATTCCTCTAAATATGAGCTTCAATTGCCCTGAAGACATCTCCTTGCAAAAAACCATAAAAGCATCCCTTTTTGCATTGGCGCGGGTAGCCAGTTCATCACTCGCGCCAATGAGGAAAATTCTACAAAGAGGTCGCGCCAACTGGCGCTCTATCCCAGAGTCGCAGTCGCGCCAGCCAATTTAAGGAGTGTTTTTTAAATAAGAATGGCGGAAGTTTCGTTTCAACAGAATCAGAAACTGCTATCTATCTTGAGTTGGGAGGTTTGGCTCCGGGAGTTCCATGAAAGGGAAGTGGTTTGCCACCTCTCATGGAAGCTCGTTGAGTCCCAAATCGTATTTTTTCCATACACTTTTCTATACCTTTTTTCACTCACCTAAACCTCCCAAATTGTCAATATCATGTGCAAAGGAGCATCTAACATGGTTTTTAATTATATTTTTGTGTTTGCTATTTGATCTAGATTTTGTTCATTCACCGCGGAATCTTGCCACTTTTCTCACTACGTAACTTCTCAGCCTATTTTGTGAAACTCTGTTACAGTGTCTACAAGGAAACGTGCCACATGGGCAAGTCCGGGGACGACGGGACATGGTTCGGTCCTATCGTTCAAGCAACCCATCCAAAGAAGTCAGCGGTCAAAGGCGTCCACATGGAAGTCAACCATGGAGTTTCATGCCTGTCGCGACTGCTTTCGTGTCACATGAAGATTCATACGGGCGTTTCTGCCTCGCGGAGGGACAAATCGACATCTGTACAGAGCTCTAGAGTCGAATTCAAGCATCCACCTCTCGTAGATTCACTTTCCAACACGGCCATACTCCTATATCCGTGGACGTAGTGGTCTACGTGCTCTCTACCAGCATGAACTTTAGGAGACAGTTATAGTTTTTTGTTATATATAATGCGTTTGCATACGCATATGAAGTTAGTTGATATTAGTGAATGTTAGTCTCTGTTATCTTTTGCTCTGTAGTGTGATTACGCTGCACTTGTGCCGTAACATTACCATTCTGTAATGACTGCTTTTTAATATAAGAAGACTCTGTTTTCCAACTTAATTCGTATTTGAGGACCGTTGCCAAGGCTGGTGTAGAGGGCCCCTGCTCAGCTAAGGTTTTTTGCATTAGTGTATAATTTTAATTTTGTTTCTTTAGAGATCATTGTGTCATAATCCATTCATATGTTCATATATTGCATTTGTTTCATTTCTGTTTATACATTTCCATAATTTCCATTTCATTTATGTCTTTCATGCTTTATGATTGTTAATCACTGATCAGTGTTTTTGTTTCAGGTTATAGATAGGCAGCCCGGGCATTTTCATAGCTTTTTGACTAATGACATGGAACTAACATTGTTCTGCTGCTAATTTGCTTTTCATAGCTTTTATTTAATTTCAGTATTGCTTTGTTCATTTCAGTTTTGCTTATCTGTTTCAGTAGTTAAATTTAGATATACTAAGCTGCTCATAGCATCTTCAGTTGCCTCCGAAAGCCACAGCTGGACTGATGGTGAGGGATTGGAGTATGAAATGTGTAGTTCAGTATTAGTTTCTTTTATGCAAATTTAGATATATTAAGCTGCTCATAGCATCTTCAGTTACCTCCGAAAGCCACAGCTGGACTGATGGTGAGGGATTGCATTATGAAATGTGTAGTTTAATATTAGTTTCTTTTCTGCAAATTTAGATATATTAAATTGTGCATGACATCTTTAGTTGCCTCCGAAAGCCACAGCTGGACTGATGGTGAGGGATTGAATCATGAATGTATGGTTTGATATTAGTTTACTTTCTGCAAGTTAAATATCAGTTACTCAAGTTGTTTATGATTACTTCCGAAAATCATAGCTGGACTAATGACGAAGGGTCAGAAGATAAATTGATGTAATCTGATTTAGATTTATTTTGTTGCAATTTTGAATTTCCTTAAGCATAGTTTCTTTTGTGTTTAGTCGGCAGCAAGAATAGTTTGGTTTTCATGCTCACTAGTTTACTGTTTTGATTTATTAGATTAGCAACACCTTTTCATTTCAGCAGTACATTTTCATTTTCTTTCAAGTCTTGTCATTGTAAATTTCAAATTTATTTTTAAATTTTCAAGTTGGTAAATCATTATAGGGGATATCACTTCCTTGAACAAACATAACCAAAATTGTTTTCATCTTAGAATTTCCATTGCACCTTAGAAAACAAAAAACGACAAAAAGTTAAGAAATAGGTTATCTTGCACATATAGTGCGCCGCACTTCATCAGCTTACGATTCCCGGATTGACAAATTAAATGCAGCAATTTAGGACACACTAAATTGACCAAACACTTCCTTGAAGATAGGGCCAATCCCACAATTATAGGGATCCCAACTCCCCTTCCTCCATCTATAAAAGCTAGCTCATTGCCATTGCAAGCTAGTATTGAAGTGCCTAAGTTTTGAATCTCCAAGTTCTCAAATTCCCAAGAGCCTTAATGCTGCAAGAGCTCTCATTCTTCCCTTAAGGCCAAACTCGAGCAAGGAGACTATCGTCGAGAGACACTAAGAGAGGCTTGTCCCATCCCTGGCAGGCTTTGCGAGACGTGTGCGACTGGAGACCCCTCCGAAGGAGACCTCAGCGTCAGAACATTGGTTGTACTCTCTTTCGATTGCTTATTAATGAATGACCACTGGTTATGGTCCCACTATGTTTTTCACTTATGATAATGATGAGTTATATCCTTTTCTAGTGATATATAGTTGCGTATTACGGGATTTTATGCTTGTATTCGTGTTGTTTCTTGCATGTGCGAGTGTCCATCCACGGAGATCGTGGGGATGCGTCTGGGGTGAGCAGAGACGAGCGCTCTTCTACGAATCGTATACTTTGGACTCCGGGTAGGCCTCCATACGTTGGTCCGTTTGTTGCAATTGGGAACACCTTTGTAGGGTGTTGATGATTGTTGCTAGACCCGTTACCGGGCTAGTAGGGATCACCTACGTCCGCGGAGAGGGGATTTACCTCCTCAACACTTGTTTAATTTAAAAGTAAAAAAGAATTAACTGAAATTGTCTTAGACCTACATAGGAGAGGTATTGATACCTCAGCCTTAGTAACACAGAAAGATAAAGAAGATTTTTGGGAAGTAGTCACTTATGAATTGCTATTGGAAAGAGAGTATTTAGATAGGTTGAAGGAACTTTACCCTTTTGAAATCTTGTTGAGAAGTAAAATTCATTTTCCTCTTCCTGATTGGAGTTCAATTGTTAGTGGACAACAAAGACCAAACATCCCTCCTCCTAACAGTTCATCTTCCTCCATTACTGTTGTCCCTAAAACTACCACAGTCCCATTTACCATGGCCGAAAATTTACTTCCTCCACCTGTCGCACCTGCTAGATATGCCCCTCTTTTTCTTCCATCAGTCCTACATGCCCTTCCTAGCAAATACTCCGCTAGAATAAAAACTTGGGGTAGTGATGAAGAGATTACAGCTAAAGAAAATGTAGATCATTTTAATGACTTTATAGACAGGGAGGAGGTTGATCATGAGGATGTCAAAATGATATTTTTTTCTTAGAGCTTTACTGGTGAAGTTAGGAAGTGGTTCAAAGCCCTTACTCCTGGAAGCCTACATACTTGGAATGAATTTGAAGATAGATTTTTGAGGAAATGGGGAAATTGAACTAATCCTGTACAAGCCCTCACTGAGTACAATAGTTTGAGAAGAGCTGTTGATGAAACTGTCTAAAATTTTTCAAAAATATTTAACAAGGTTTATGATTCTATCCCTGCCCATTTAAAACCTCCTCAAGCCTTAGCTCAAATGAGATATGCTGAAGCTTTTGATTATGAATTTTATATACCATTGAGAGAGAGAATCCAATTCACTTTCTGAAATGCAGAATGATGCAATGAAGGTGGAGGTCAATATGATAGCAGCAAAAATGTCTAATATGGGTAAGAATAAGTTGAAAGAAGGAGATAAGCCTTCCACCTCTGATGATAAAAATTTGATTCAATGATGAAGACAATGGAAAAAATGATGGATAGGCTTTGCCTTGGGGAATACCTCTGCTCCTCTGCCTAACATGAGCCTTAGTTTATAAATCCTCAATTTAGAAGACCTAAAACCAGCAAAGGCCAAAGAAATACAAATCAACAACTTGACCCTCCGGAGTGGAACCTCCTTTTCAGCGAACTTAGTTGATGAAGATGATGAACCTAAAATTCCAAAGATTCCATTCATTGTCTAGATGAAGACATATGGAATATTGACCAAGGAGGAATATGATGAGTTAGACCATGAAGTGAATAAGGGTGAGGAACCATGTTTGATTATTTTAAAGGGTATCAACATGCAATATTTGAGATGCGAAAAAAATATGTAATGTTCCAAAATTTTATGGAACATTAAAAACTTTTTTTTTTTCTTTAGGAGGAGAATAAATGGGTAAGAAAACCCATTGATAATAAAAATTTGAATAAGGAACCCTTATAATGTGAAAGGGGATCAATAAATAACTGGATTTCACACCCCATGTGTGAAAAGAGACAATTTGCAGATGGATAATTTTAGAAGAGGCCAAGTTGATTGCGCAGATTAAGAAGATAAGGTTCACTTGGTGGGCCAACGTAGTTTTCATGAGTAGGAGATCATTCTAGAGAGGAAACCCTAAGGTGTGGGGTCCATGGCAAAGCACCCTTCACTTGTTTAAAAGGATAACTAATCAGCCATTCTCATTCATGCTTTTGATTATCATTTTGTTTGTCTTATTAGACAAGAGCATTCTCTGGCTATTTAGCTGAGATGCAGTGCTGCTAGCACTAGGTGTTCCCGAGAGGGAATCCAATATCTTACATATATTAGCTCTTGGAAGAGCTTATTATTCATATTCCCCATATTCTGTCTTGAGGCCAAAGCATTACATTCAGCTCCAACGCAATCTCCATTGGTGGTTGAGTTGTGTTGCTCAGTGTTGCAGGGGAGGGTTTCTCAACATCACTTCCAACATTGTATTTCAGAGGAGGGAGTCTCCATTCCTTTAGAAGATCAGTGAGGGAGTTTTTGATCTTAATTCCATCATCTTTGGCATCAGGCCAATCATTTTCCATTAGCAGAAGAGCATCCCTCTTCCTTGATTGCGCAGTTTTTAGAGAACATTTGCAGTGAGGGTTGCAACATTTCAGTGGGTAGTGAGATCTTCAATGAAAGGATTAGCCTTTCATTTGGGAGATTAAGAAGGGGAGTTACATAAGATATTTCATCATCTTCAACAAGGCTCCTCCTATTTATAGTTTCTATTGAGTTGCAGTAGCTACCCAGCAACTCCGGAATTTTGGTAAAAATGCCATCTTGTCTTGTTTTCATCCAATCCTTTTAGTGGATTTTTGTATTTTATTTTTAGGGGTTGAAGCCTTTCTCCCCCATATTTATTTGAGCTTACATTGATGTATCTTTCATATTCATATATTTACTGTTGCAGTACCTCCCATAGACTGTGCAGTCATAGTAGGAATAAAATATGTGAGAAATGTTTCCTCCATTCTTATGTACATTGTCGCCTTGAGATTCGTTGGCTTGCTTTAAGTGAGAGATTCCTCAAGAGTTTGTATACATTTTCTGTTGCACATATATTTACAGATTGATTTCATCTTCATGTGACATGGCTCATTAGAAATAATGTTGTCATTTCCTTTGTTGAGCAAAGTGTTGTTGCAGCCCTCTTCATTGGGGCCTTTTCTGAAGATAACAGGTGAAGGAGGCTTGTCTCAAGCTCCTAGAAGGATTTGTTTTGAGTCTACTTCAGGATTTCAACTCCAGACATATATATTTAAAGGATCCCAAATCAGGGATCAAATCCTACTGCCTCCACTTCTAGAAAATGCGTTTTCCAAGCTTGGATTGATAGCCATTCCTACTAGGGAATTTCACATATCTGTAGACAGAGTCTGCAAAGGGCCAAAAAGCCTCCGAATCTCACCCTTATTTAGAAGGTGACATATTCGATAAATGCCCCCGCAATCCATCTCTGGCACAGACTTGTGATATTTCTGAAAAAGGAATAGACACAAAATACAACCTCAGGAACAGAAATGTGCCAATCATTGCAAACAAAACATAGCCTAAGAAAGATGCCCCCAAAGCTGCTGAGGGTAAGAAAGATACACCACCTCCTCCTCCTATTAAAGATACTGAAAAATATACTTTTGTTTTCAGTTTGGAGAGTGAAATTTCTAAGATCAAAATACTAGTACCTTTTGGAGAAATTCTTAAGGTAAATGAATATAGAAGTAAGATTGTGAAAATGCTGAATTCACAACCAAGAGCTGCTGATATCTTAAATATTCAAGAAGATCATCCAACCATATACTTGGGTCCAAGATTAGAAGATGAGTAGAATGAGGAGGTGCCTCCTTTTTATGTTAGCCTTAGCATTCATGACATGACATTGCATAATGCCATGTTGGATTCAAGGGCCTCTAACAATCTTATGCCCAAAGTAATCATGGAGAGGATGGGGTTAGAAATTACTAGACCATATAAGGATTTTTTTTCCTTTGATTCAAAAAGAGTTCAGTGCATTGGTTTAATTAAAGATGTTGTTGTTGGTCTTACACAAGTCCTTGCCAAGACAATGGTGATGGAAATTGTGGTAGCATACATTCCACCAAAGTTTGGCATGCTATTATCAAGGTCATGGGAAAAAACAATCAAAGGTACAATGCAGATGTACCTTACTTATGCCACCATTCCTATTTTTGTTGAGTAAAGGAGACTTTATAGAGAAACAAGAATGGCTTACATGGTGAGTAGTAAAGATAAACCTCAAAAATTTCCAATTTATGCTCTTGATACTAAACTTGGATCTACTATTCTTTTCAATGAGTTTACTGATGAAGCAGAAGATGAAAAGAAGACATAAAATCAGCAATCTGTAATTCAACAAACAGAAAATCAGCAAGCAGAAGATCAACAAATTAGTGAGGAGAAGGCTGAAGGTTGGTGGTTTTTTCACTTTGATGGATCAGCAGGAAGAGAGGAGGCAATAGCAGGGATTTGGATCACAAGTCGAAATGATGAAAGTAAGTTATTTTCTTACAAACTGAATTTTGATTGCACAAATAACATGGCTGAGTATGAATCTTTGATTTTGGTCTTAGAAGTTTTGAAAATAATGGGTGCTCAAAATATTTCTGTTTGTGGAGATTTTGAATTAGTCATTAAACAAGTTGAAGGTGTGTATCAAAAAAAGGATGTGAGAATGAGAGCATACAAAAATTTAGTAATGGACATGTTGGAAAGTTTCCAAGAACATTCATTCATTGTTAAGACTAGGGACCAAAACTCCATTGCTGACTCCCTAGTTGTCTCTGCAAGTCTTTTCATCATTCCCATACATTCCACTGAAAAATATGAGGTTGAGGTTTTCCATAGACCAACTATCCTTGATAACATTATCCATTGGCAAGTATTTGAGGATGACCAACAAGTAAAGAACTTTATTCAGCTGAAAGAAGAGTTTGAAAATATACAAGTAGATCAACAAAACATGCTCGCTGAATCTAAGGGAAATTCTGAAGTGTTACAACTTAAGAATAAATCTATACCCAAAGGCCTCATACCCCTTAAGAAGCTTTTTGATCAGAATGATGTGTTCAAATCTCCTAGGATACAAGCTGATGATGAAGAGGTGGAGAGTTGTAACCTTGGTACAATAGCTATGCCAAAAATGATTAAGCTTTCAAAGTTTCTTTCAGTTCATATGAAGCACAAATTGTTACACAATTTTTTGGTCATCTAACCTATTATCATTAGATGGACCCAAGTACACCATGTAAGACCAATTTTACCCTAAGTAAAATTGCTTTCACTATGTTAAAACAGGAAACCCCAAAAGGAAATATTAAACAAACCTATATTTGTTTGATTTTCCTCATGGAATAATTAATTAAACCATAATTTAATTATTATTCCCAGTCATGTTTAACCCAAAATCAAAGAAAGTAATTAGATAAACCTTTATTTATCTTATTATTTTCTAGGAATAATTATTTAAACCTTATTTAGATAATATTCCTTGTTAAATATGACCAAATCACCCACAAATAATTAAATAAATCATTATTTATTTAATTATCTTTCAACCACTTCCTTAAATAATTAAATAAATCATTATTTATTTGATTATCTTCAAACCGCTTCCTTAAAAAGATAAATAAATCATTTATTTATTTATTTTTGACAAATTAAGGGATTTGACCCAAGTCAAATACTTTTTCCCTCCAACAAATATAATAAATATTCCATAAAAAGTGGATCTAGATCTGGTTAACCCATGCACCAAGATCTAGAATGACCCAATATTTTGTTATAAATAGGAGGGTTTTTCCTACCATTCTTCACCTTTTGTTGCCTATTAGATCACTTTGGATCTATACACTTGGTCACCATTTTCTGCCATTTGCTGTGAGAGCTCCCTTTTGAGTTCCATTCTTTGTGTGGGTTTTCTACACCAACAAGAGAGAGAAATCTTAGATCTGAAGTGCTGAGGACTTCCAAGAACCCATCCCACTGAGGAGAAGTGGATACGCCTTCTTGTTTTCCTCCCAGGTGCCCAATTAATATAAAAATTCTTTCAAAAATTGTTCTTGTCTTGTCTATTGGTATATGGAGCAAACCCTTGTTTTTTTTGCTTAATGTCTTTCCATGCATAGATCTGGTTTTTGCAGCTCTTTTATGTTCAACTAACCGCAGATCTGAAGATATTGGCAGCCACTTTTGTTGTTAGGGCTATTAGTTATGCGTAGCTAAAGTGGTCCTTTTTCGTACACTTCGACAAAGGATTCATACTAACACAAATATATTTCATTTTTTAGTAGGACATTAGCTAACTCAGAGATGAAGTACAAAATCTTAGAGAAGCAAGCTTATGCCTTGGTTAAGGCCATCAAAGATTTCATAATTTACATTATGCATTCTCATATTATAGCTTTTGTTCCTAATGTTATTGTGAAAGACATCCTAACTCAAGCTGATCCTGATGGTAAGAGGCGGAAATGGATTGCTAACTTGCTGGAATATGATGTAGAGATCAAGCCAACACAATTGGTCAAAGGTCAAGGTCTAGCAAAGTTGACGGCATAGTCAAACTTTGACTGTATTGACATGAATTTAATTGCAGAAATTTCAGAAATTTCAGATGAAGAGGAAGAACTAATCCCCATTGAAGAAAAATACATCATTTTAGAATGGTACAAAGACATATTTTTTGTCTTACATCATCATAGAGCACCTGCTGAGTTGAAAAAGTCCAAGGCAAGATTTGTGAAGTTAAAATCTTTGAGGTATTGCATCATTGACAAATATCTGTATTGGAAGGACACCGATGGTATTTTTTTGAATTGTTTGTTGGAAGAGGAGGCTGATAAAGTGATTGAGGAGTTCCACAAAGGAGATTGTGGAGGTCATCATTATTGGAAGGCTACAACAAATAAGATTCTTAGAGAAGGGCATTATTGGCCTGCAATATTTAAAGATGTCTACAAAAATATTTTTGCCTGCCATGAATGCCATATTTTTTATGGTAAGAATAAGCTTGTACCTTTACCCTTTATGCCTATTTATGTTGAAGTGCCATTTCAGTAGTGGGGGCTAGATTCATCCATCATAATTAGGTCAGCGTCACTGGATTCTGACAGCAATTTACTATTTCACCAAATGGATTGAAGCAATCCCAACTAGGCAAGAAAATGATTTTGTTATCATTTCATTTTTGGAAAATAATATATTGTCTAGATTTGGCTATCCTATGAAGATCATCACTGATAATGATTAGGAATTTAAGTCTAAGAAGCTGATTAGTTTTTTTCATCAATATCATATTACTCTTAGGCATTCTACAACATATTATCCACAAAGGAATGGTCTTGCTGAATCTTATAACAAGAGCATTGTGAGGATTATAAAGAAGGTGTTGCAGGAAAATAAGAATTCATGGAATTTGAAGTGGAAGTATGCTCTATGGGCTGATAGAGTGTGCACAAAGAGGTCAATTAGAACTTCACCTTAAGAGTTGGTATATGGGGCCAAATGCAATTCAGAGAAGCCAAATGCAATTCAGAGAAGGATCAATTAGCTGATATATTTTCAAGAGAAGAGGGAGGAAGTCTATAATAGTAATTAGCAATCTCAAAACATAATCAAGAGGACATTTGACAAGAAGGTTAAAGAAAAAAAATTTCAAATCCAAGATGTGGTTTTGAAATGGGAGGCTAGGATTGAAGATAAGGGGAAACATAGTAAGTTTGAGAATGTTTGGAGGTGTCCATTCAAAGTAGTTGCATTCCATGGGAACACCACTTACATTCTACAGGAGATGGATGGACAACCATGTGCTGGAGGGCCTGTCAATGGCAGGTTTTTGAAGCACTACTCTTCTTAAAATATTATAATCATTCATTCCATTGTATATATTCCATTTTATGTGTTTTTTGCTAATAATGACAAGTTGAATCTTAAAGCTTGAGCCCAAAGTGAAGGCCATTAGAGTTTGAAGAAAAATATTGGCAGTTTGAAAGTTTTTTGCTTTTTCAAGAAAACCGATAGCAACACTGTAACTACTAGTTCTTTGGTGTACCACTGGGGCACACCATCCCAAGTGGAACCACTGTTATCACCCAAAAAAAATGAAGCATCTTTTGACAAGGTCAAATAAGTTCATGTGTCAAAAATTGGGTTGTAGGATTTATTTTTTATATGCTTGGTCAAGGGAAATATTAATTTTTTCTTGTTTAAGTTTACCCTAAGGTCTAAACCCAATCATTTTCAAATCCCCTCATGTCACTTCACTCATTATTTTCTGACTGATTTCAATTTCCAAGGTTTTTGTACCGAAAATGCCATTTTAGCCAAGAAACCACAGTTTCGTAGCGAAATACACTGTGAAAAGTCACTTTTTCGCTACGAAATTGCTGATAGTTTCGTAGCGAAAACAACCAAATTTACACTAGATACACTACAAAAGCATGATTTCCTGTCTATATTGTCTGATTAACTATTAGGTGTCAGAAAAACTTTGGGAAAGGGTAGGTTAGATGCCATTCAAGTCATGGAGGGATAAAACCAAGGTACATGGTCAGGTACATGGTTAGGTATGTATGAGTCATCATTGAGTCATGCGAAGACATCAAAACTTCAAAATATTTTCTAATTCAGTCATTTCTCATTTCTCATTCCTTCTTTGCATGATATCGAGCTTTGGAGAGCTATTGCATTAAGCCAAAGCTTTGGCTGGTGTTTTAAAAGGTTCACATTGAACATTATCAAGCGAGGCTATAAATTATCAAGCGAGGTTGTGAAGACATTAAAGAAACCATAGCAGAAAAAAGAAGGACAAACAGGGGTGGCCAATGCCTAAGATATGAACTAGCAAACATGAATTTGATCAATGAAGACCCAACAGCAGCGGAAGTCTTCAGAAGGACAGGTTGCTTACAGTTTTGTGATAAATTACAAGGCTGTCATACACAATTTTCCAAAGAGTTTGCTTTGAATTTCAGTGGAACAACCACCAAAGTAGGAATGCTCAATCTGTCCATCACACCAAAGGTTATTGCAGCTGCTACAGGGATTCCTAGAGGATAGGAGAAGTGGTTCAAAGGTTTCAATTTTAACATGAAGCAGTGCAAAGAATTCATGAAGCTCGAAAACAGTGAAATGGATCTCACCAATGCCATTCCAAGGAGTTGCATAAAGGAAAACTACTAAAAATTGATGCTCATCATCCAAAAGTACTTTACTTGTGAAGGGAGATACCACAAATTCTACTCATATCATTTCAAGTTACTTTGCACTTTACTGGTAAGATTTCCCTTATTTTCCTTTCTATTTACATAGAAGTTTGTAAAAAATGGCAGATAAGGTTCAAGAAAAGTATGAAGGGAGTGAGACTTCATTATTTCATCATGGTTTAATGAATATGTTGGTTTTAGATGAACTTCAAAGGTTAGGTAGAGATTGTTCCTCATTTTTGTTTGTTAGTGGTTTTGAGTTGGATGCTCTTACTCCTTCAAGAACTCCTAAACCTAGGAGAATTCCATCACCATTAGCAACATAATAGAGGGAACCATTGGTAACAGAACCAAGTGAACCTGCAAGAAAAGAACCAAGTGAGCCAATTATGATGGAGACAGAGAAATTGAAGAGTTTTGACACACCAAATGTCCCACCTGCAAAACAAAATTCAAAAGTGGTCAAACTTGCAAAACAAAAACAAGATGTGAGTAAACAAGGAACAAAAAGGATGAGAAGAAACCAAACAGTGGCCTTAGAAGAGAAAAAAATGGTTGTAGAAGACACGGAAGTGGCTAAAGGAAATCTAGAAGATATCTTACATGCCATTGACATAGAAGAAACTCCTATAGTCTAGGCTGAGGACATAGAGGAAGGTGGAGAAAATTTAAAAAAGGCTAAATCTGCAAATAAATTAGAATTTGAGGGAGAAGAGGCAGGTTTCATGTTCCAAGCAAGAAATCCTATGACAAGGCATTCTAGGAAGCTACTAGAAAGTAGTAAAGAGGTTCAACCACCTAATAACACAGTTCAGTCACCACAAGAGATCATCGCCCTTTCATCACCCGTAGAGAAATATATAGTCAACAAATCAAAAAAAGGAAAAGAGAAGGTGATGGAAAAACAAAGTTACAGCTCCTTGAAGAACAATTGAAATTAGCCAATCATGAAATTGATGTTATGAAAAGAGAAGCAAGGAAACACAATGTAGAGAAGATTCAGTTTGAAAATATGAAGGCAATTTTGGAAGAACAGGTTGACATTGTTTCCAAGACTTTGGATAATACAC
The DNA here is from genome assembly GCA_034641835.2 of Pinus albicaulis. Lineage (NCBI taxonomy): Eukaryota > Viridiplantae > Streptophyta > Pinopsida > Pinales > Pinaceae > Pinus > Pinus albicaulis. The sequence goes on along the minus strand of CM076576.1, from coordinate 5,749,691 downwards.
AACATCTTATCAAATGGACCATTCCAGTGAAGAAAGAGGCCAAAAATGTCAGGAAGATGAACACACGTTTGCAAGCCACCAATAGAAGGTTGAAATATCAGGTTAAGGACCTCTAGGAGTAGCTTGAACTGATTCATGAGGAATTAGAGAAAAATGGCCTTAACATGACAGTGCTCGAAGAACCAATAGCTCAACCCATCATAAATGAGGAAGAAATGCCTCAAGGATCATAAGATGACCTGTTTTATGGTTTTTAAGGTTAATGGCATGATAGAAGCAAGGTTTTGGCACGTATGAGGTTTATTTGTCAAGTTACACAAAAATATGGAATTTTAGCACTTTTCAGCAGTTTCGTAGCATGCCTGGGCTTGAAGGACAACAAAACACTACGAAACTACTGTAGCTTTTCTTTTTCCTTTTTGAACTAGTTTTGGGAGATTTCACAAGGTGAAATTTGCATGAGAGATGTGTCTAAGGATGATGAAGACCATACCAAATGAAGGAAGCAAAAATATTGAGGGTGAATGGCATTTTTGCAGCGCTATGAGAGTACGCTATGAAACTGCCTTACTTTCGTAGCGTACTGTATGGGAGTTTTTAAGAAGATTTTTGGGCATATATGGATAGCTGGGTATTATCCAAGTGTTAGAGGATCATGAAAATAGTCATTCAACACTTAAGGACCATGAAATAAAGATAAATTAGCAGTCAAAGCATTCGTGGAAGAAGAAGACCATTTGCCTAAAAAACAAGGTTTTTTTTTTTCTAGTTTTAGAGGAGGTCAGTTAAGTTGTCATGTAGTGATGAGTTCCATCATCCCAATTCAAAAATGTGAAAGCATATTTGTCAAATATTTAATTTCTTTATAAGATAAGGTTGTTAAATGTAATAATGAGCAGTTTGAGTCCTATTAGGAAAAGGATTTTCAAGTAGGATAACTATCATTTTTTTCATTAAGTAGATGTTTTGTGGTTATGCAAGACATCATTAGGAAAAAATTCGATGAATCTAGCCAAGAGGAAGATCATCTCATGATGTAAAAATTCTATTAAAAGGCATAGAGTCGAATTTGTCAAGGGTTGGAGATTTTGTGGCAAAACTACAACTTTATGTAATTTGACTGTTTCAACAATACAAAGATTTGTTTCTTGACCAACCTGAGTTTCTGATTTAGTTTTTAGCGCTTACCTATCTTATCTATATCTTTTATGTGTCTCATTTGCAGTGGTTTTCATTTATAATACTCATAATTCATTCATGTAATGCTCTAACTTCCTTTATATATGAATTGACTGCGTATTTTCTTGTTTCATGTGTGTGTGCACTACTGCTAAAAACTCTTACCTGCCTCAGCTTCCATGTCAAGTGAACTCACTACTGAATCACTGAAAGTGTTGACTCCATAAGCAGAATGTTTTCATACTGATATTATTTTCAACCTACAATCATCATAAGCAAGTTGTTTTCCAAGTAGAGTTAGCCATCTAAATATATCTTTATTCAATATCATTAACCCTTTGAGAGAGCCCTCTCAGACTTAAGACGCTAAGCTTCAGTCAAAATATTGGTTTGAAACAGTTACATGAGATTATCTGATTAGCAGCCTATTAGGTGCAATTTTGTGATAACACATGAAATATTTTAGTATGAGGGTTTACCTTACTCTCTCTGGAAATTAACTTTACCAATCTGGGTAGCGCTATACCTCTCATCATCACCCATATCGATGTGTATATGGAGATCCTTCTCTTCCAAGCTGCTAAAGAATTCTTTGTTTCTGCTCATGTGGAATGAAGCTCCACTATCCAAGTACCACACAGATCCCAACAATAATGACACCATGCATGCGATAAAGGTGAATTCCAACTTGAATTGTGAAGCCAATGCTTCACATGTTGCTCCTCCTGATGTCGTCTTGTTGTTCTTCTTTTGTGGAAAATTTGTGGCATAATGTCCATGCTCATGACAATTGAAACATTCTACCTTTGAAAAGTTTCGCTTCTTTCTTGCCTTGCTGGTCTTATATTTGGAATGGGACACCTTCCTTTTTCCTTTCTTCGCCTTGCCAGTAAAGGCACAATTTTCCTCATCATCAGTCTTTGACGAGGATCCATCTCTAGTGCTCCACTGAATTTCTTCTTCTGACAAATTGGACCATAATCGTTCGCAATTTGGAAAATTATCTCTCCCATTAAGAGATTCCTAGTAGTTATGCAAGCTCTTAGGAAGGCCTAGAAGAGCTAGGCTCATCAAATCATGTGAGGCAAAAATTATCCCAACACTTCCAAGCTCATGTCGAAAATGAGTGAACTTGGTCAAGTATTTTTGGATTGTGTCGCCCTTCTCCATTTTGATCTTCCTTCGCTTGTCTTTCAATTCCAGGTTCCTGTGGTCGCTGCTATTATAATACAGATCTGTTAAGGCCTTCCACATTACATATGGAGTTTCCTTCGCATGGAGGCTCGAGACAATATGGTCTCAAACTCCCTCTAACAAGATCCTTCTCGCATTTGCAACATTATTCTTCCATGCATCAAGAAGTTGAGCATTTGCTGCTGTAGGCTGTGGGTGATCCAAAATATTTTTCTTGAGATGTGTTAAAGAATTACATGTGAAAATTACAGCTTTAAATAAGAAAATTTAAAGGTATAAACATAAGAAGAGAGGAGAAATTAATATCATGAAAGAAGACATAGAATTGATATCAGAGTTCGTCTAGGAGGGACTGCGTCTCTGGGCCCTGTTTCAATAGTGGGGAGGCCCTCTTTCATTAAGTGGAAAAAATGAAAGTACTAGTATAAAAATGAGAAATTACACCCTTATACCTCCATAGCTGAAAGTGCCCGAAAATTACAAACCTCTGATGAAGAAATGGATAGCACCGTTGGATTAGTGGCATCGAGTAGTGCAAAATCCATATAAAATTTTCCTGAATCTGACAAAGTGAAAATATAGCCCCTCTGGAAAATGGCTCAGATCATGGTTCTTCCCCCCTTCCTGCACTGTCTCCTGGTTCCACTGTCTCAATTTTTGTGCCCGCTCATGGATGCCCCTGATACACTTATGAAAGGTGAGTTTATATATTACAATGTTTGCGAACTTTCCAAAGAAGTCCGTTGGGGTACTGGTTGGAGGATCCGAATTGGAGGGAGGGGGTTGGGTGGTCATATCCTGCCCCCTTCGTAATAAGGAGAAAAGTAATTTTTAAAAACCGTGGCATTATTATTTTTAACCCTGCAGAATTAAGATTTATACCAAGTATGAGGGGCCGGGCTCACATTGGGCAGCTTGCCCCATAAAATCCGCCGCGGTCGTTTGAATGTGGAGTTGGTTGGGTAGTGGGGTTACACCCTCACCCACCAATTAATATCATGTCATTGCAAGTGTGGTCCATAAGGTGTGGGGGTGGCTGGGTCACAGCTTCCAACCCCCCTTTATAATAACAATTTTTTATGTCTGCTGGGGTAGGGTGAGTGTCATGGCCCACCCTACCATTTATATATATATATATATAAAACATATTTTCTTTGAAAATTCTGGAACATGACTGAAGGAGTGCTTTTAACCATCCCACAAATTCGCCCGGACTCCGGCCGGGGTTGGCCAGAATCCGGTTGCTGGATTTATTCCAATTTTTCACCTCCTTAAGTTTCCACATCACCAAGTCAACCCTCGAACTTTGAATGATCCTAACTCCTTCATATAGACTCGGAATTGAGTGTCGTCTGCGCCGTTGGAATAAAAAAGATGATACATTCAATCTAACACTAATTTTTCCACTTTCCTAACACTTTTTATTTTTTGAGCCTTTTTACTTAAGCCACCTGTACTTGGACCTGTACGATCCACCTGGATCATTCCTCCCCACTGAAGATATTTTGGACCCCAAAAGCATTAGCACACTCAAAACCATACTTTCAATCTGCTGCACGCAAAACAAGTACATCATTTGTAATCATGCACACCACACATGACTCAACAACCCCTCCTTGCTAAGAGTTTATAGCATACACTCATTGGCCAAGGATTACCTAAAAACAATCAATACCTCAACTACTCATATGGAAAGGCCAAAACATCATCATTTCATTTCGAAGTGATGGGAACACCCATCACGTTTACATTTACTTGCAACATATGATTTACAATGGTGGTCATAACAAACTACTACCTCTAAAAAAAAAAAAATTAATAAAGAAGACCACCGTGAATGTGGCAGATTCATTTGTTGAACATGTTCACCTTTCGGCTCCTCTATCGATGCTTCTAGAGCATGGATCATTGGACACATGGCTTGTTGGTGTCCCACTTCGTTGCAATGACTACAATGATTTTTTTTCCTCAAAAATTTCTGGGTTTCCTTGGGGCGCTTTCCCCTGGTGTTCCTACGGAAAGTGTTCATGGAGCCCTCACTATCACTAGATTGTGAGGAAGGGATTTCATCATCCGTATTTGGTTGGTCACTAGTTGCATTGGAGCCTTCTCCCATTTCCTTTCTGGTATATCTGAGTCTTGCACGACGCGACAATTCCTCGACTTCGATGGGGTTTACGATGCCTTGGCCATGGATGCCTAGGCCTTTTCTCTGATACCCTATATTCTTCAGCAGTTTGGATCCGATCCTTGTAGTATGTTTTTCAAAAGCAGCGAATTCATCATCATGAAAAGTACATGAAATTGAAGGGTTGATTTTTATCTTGGGTTGGTTATGTCATAAATTTTCCAAGGCCTCATCCTTAGCTTGTAATCGGCGTAGTAACCTTTGTTTTTCTTCCCTTTCTTCCTGTAGGAGCCTTCTTAGCTTAGCATTTTCTGCTTGGATGCCTTGGTTAATCTCTTCAATTTCTTGGAACTCCGCCACAATAAGTGTCCTTTTCATCTCTGGTACAATATTTGTTGATATTTTTGCTTCATCTCTTGAATCGGAACCCAAGTCTATGGGTCCTTATACTGTGATCCCAAAGGCTGCAAGATTCGTTTCATCAACAGAATCAGACCCCAGGTCAATTGTTCTACCTTGTGCAAATCCTACAGTTGTGACCTTTTCATCTTCCTCAGATTCAAAATCTTGGTTTTTTTGTATGGTGGTGGCGATCTGCTGCTTCCCCTTTTTTTCATTTCTCTCAGGTCTCAACTCAGGGTGCTACTTCCAACGATTTTCTTCGTCATGTCCCTCTTTTTCACAATGTGTGCAACTGGGGGGCTTTGCTCCCCTTCTTTTAGCTTCATCAGTCCTTTTTGGGTGGTCACTTTATTCATGCGTCCCCTACTTTCTATGTGCATGGCCTTTACACTGGCCTCATCGATGGTAGGAGGCTCAAAAAACAATAATTAATGTCTAATGTAACTATGTAGTGACCCAATGTATTAGTTACTATTGTCCAGGTAAATCCCCTCTGCGGACAGAGGCAATCCCTCTAGCCGTAGGGTGGGTCTAGCAACTACGGGAACATACTAACATCTACCTTCCTAGATTGTAAATGAAATTCAGAGCAATGAAGGTGACCTACCTCGTTCTGATGCTATGTTGTCGTCTTCCATCGAAGCTTCTTGATTCGTTACTCTCCTCAAGCTCGATACATGCTTCTGCCAACATTCGATTACCTGTACAGACAGTCAAGACACCACGACAAGCATAAAATCATGACAAACATAAAACAATTACAATCTATCTAACTGATCAAGGAATGTTAAAAATATCATTATAAATGTAAAAAAGAGTGGAAGATAAACATTAGATGCATTTTATTATGATAAATACAAGAGGAGTTTACAACCAAGCCTTGATGTTGAGGCTCTCCTTCAGTAGGTCCGTATCCAAGCACGTTTGCAACACCCTCACACACAAAGGTCCAAGATCTGACTATGTTCCCAACACACAAAAACAATCACACTCTGTACTATTCTCCCAAAGCCATAATTTATTCTCCTTTTTATCACCACTAACCAAGGCTGTAGAGATGAAGGAGGTCTCCTTATATAACAATGGAGGAGGAGGTTATGGGCCCTCAAATGATGGGAAAAGATCTTATCCTTTGGAGTAGTTCCTATTTCTTGGGAACAAGAAGCCCAAAGGGGAATTCCTCAGCCATATCCTCAAAAAAAACTTCCAGCTCGCTGCCTCACGAAGCTTCTAGTTGCTGAAGCTTCCTTTCTATTTTAAGAACTTTCCAAAATAGGATAGACACGGGTTCGACATTAAGACAGAGTGCCGATCGGCATGGGTCTCAGTGAAAATATCAGCTATCGGCACGGGTCAGACACTGAGAGAAAGCATTGACCTTGAAAACCTGGTTTTTACGGGATCTTTCAGAAAATTTGTAAAGGGAGATGATTTGGCAGAAAAAATGTGGTTCAAGGGTATGTATTCCATGCTTGGAAGGTAAGCAAGGGTCACATTATGGGTCCTCTAGGATCAAGGAACGGGGAGTACAAGGACGGTGACAAATTTCTATGTAACAGATGCCCCCTAAAGTATGAAGTCCAAACATGAGTGAGGGGTGAAATGATTTACAAGTACGTGCAAGGAACCAAATGTTGGTGTCGGGAGACCTGAAAATCAAGCATAGATACATATGCATAACTGAAATCTCTGATGAAAATACATGAATCAAGGTATGGACACAACCATCCATATAAGAAAGAAACATGTATCCAATCATGAATGACTCATCATTCCTCGCAACCTGTACTTTTGTGATCGAAGCCCAGGGTCTTGCGCTCCAACACCATCCGATCAAAGTACAAATTCCAACATGTGAATAGATGTGTTGAAGTCGAACATGCTAGAAAATCACTTGATTATCGGTAAATGATGTGAACCATTAACAAGTGCAAGAGAAACCACCTATAATGTCAATGGATCTCAAGGTACTACTAGTACAATCCATAGAATGTGAATTGTGAGCTGAAGTCAAACACCCGAGAAATCACTCGATCGAAGGCCGATGATGTGAACATGTCTTAAAATGTGAAGAGCTTGCCATTAGGGCATGCAAGCTCTAAGGTACCAGAAAGGAGACTCTAGATCGAATTCCCGAATAATGAGCTGAAGTCTACAGGAAGCGATCAGTCGAAGGAGGGTCATAACGAATCCCACATCATCGACGCGAAATAGAGAACGTAATATGAGTGTGAATCAAGAATAAAACAGAGAATCAAGGAATTTACAAACTGCAGAAGGATTTTCTCTTGAACATATCGGCGACACGACTCCGGAATTTGGCAGTATTTGACTCAAATAGGATCAGAGGTCATGTTGACAAGATTTTTAATCAAATTGAGGCAAACGGATTTCCCAAACCCATGGAGGCAAAGTGACAGAGTGAAGATATCCCAACCCGACACAAACTGCAGATAAGTGTCATGTTCAAGAGTGACATACTTCTGACACAAATGACAAAAAACTTCCATTTTCCCCCACCATTTCTGGCGAGTACCTCTTTATTTTTACACAAGCTTGAAGAGGATAGCATATGCTTGTCATATAAGTTTTTCCTTCGGACAAATCCATCCTATTACATTTTACGAGCCCTAGGAAGGAGGAACTCGGTAACGTCATGGTGACGATTTACGATGTCATATAGAGTTTAATGAGTCTGCAAAAGGAAGAAATCGACATATTTTCATGTTTAGAGAGTTTGAAAAGAAGCGTAAAAGTAAAATCCAACATTCCCTTTTCGTAGGTAGTCTCACAGATCCGACAAGGTAGAAAACTATGTCTGAGAGAACCTCTTAGTCAATAGGCTAAGGTATTCCTTTTTCATAAACAATTTGTCCCAGCCCGAAAAAGGGGTAAACGTATATTGGGTAGATATCGTTTTGCAGCCATTTAACGAGTTCAAAATGACAAGAGTCTCGACAATATTTTCAGTTTTATAGAGTCAGAAAAGAGCTGAAAGATGACTCCACCTGGAGGAACGAGTAGTATTAAGGGTAGCAAATGGTTCCGATGATGGTGGAACTGATTAGAACAAGCAAAGGTCAAGAGGCTGGCTAACAAGACCACTCATTGCAGCTGTTCCTTAGGAATGGGTGAAACAACCAAGTGAAGGCATATGTCGGCTAAGAAGATGGGGATGATGGAGTGAGAAAACCAAGGCTCATTTGGAAAAATTGGTTGATAAAATGGCAATCACGAGACGTAAAATGAGAATGGTTTCAATTTTACACAAGCTTGAAATCAGGAAACTCTACTTGAGGATGGTTTAATTTTTACACAAGCTTGAAAATTTGTAGAAAACTATGCTTGAAAAATTGGGCATGCCCCTAGCATGGTGACTCAATTCGAGGTACATGCCCCCCAAGCTTCAGTCCATTGGAAGACAGATGGAGTGAAGGTTCAGATTACGAGATCAAGAGAAAGACTCGACTGGGATTTTACGAGATCGTATCAAAGACTTGAATTGAACAGGAACATGTTTCATTGTTTTAACGAGGTTGACACATTAAAAGAAATATCCTCATGAGCTAATTTATTTTTTAACGAGGTTGACATAGAAGAAAAACTATCCTCAAAAGAGCTTATTTCATTTTTTAAGGAGCTTGACACAAGAAAACAAACTATGCTCTGAAGAGCTTGTTTCATTTTTTAAGGAGCTTGTCACAAGAAAAATAACTCTTCTCTGAACACCTTTCATCATAGTGAATAAGAGGTCATGGATTCCAAGAGGTTCACATCTGATGGGAGAACAACATCTCAGAAATCAAGACCCAATGCCCCTAGCACACGAAGCACAACGACACTATCACTGAATGCGGGCACAAGACAGGTACCCACATAATTAACCTGCGGTAGGGAAGATACAACCGACGGATAAAGATTCGGAAGAGACAATGGCAGGCCAGCTGCCACATCAGGACTAAAGAATGAAAGTTGATCAATGGTTGCGATTCGACCTTTGTGTGGAAAACAAATCACACAAAAGAGGGAAGAGACAAGCGCACCCATGGAAGAAGCATAGTCGCGCCTCAAGAGTAAATTGAAATCCAAGGGGCCTATAACAACCATCACGTCTATATAGACGATTTTCCCTCCCAAAGTAAAAGGCAACTTTGGAAGGATTCCTAACGGTTGACTGGTTTTTCTGTTAAATTCCAATAGATTATGCGTAATAGGCACAAGCGATGTAGATCCAAAAGCTTGCTAAGAAGTTGAAGAAAAAACACTAACAGATGTGCCTTCATCTATAATTGTGCTAGGTATGACCATATCGAAGGCCTGTACTGTGATCTCAAAAGGCACATAAGAAGGAAGGCGATATCCCGCAAATTGATTCCGATCAAAAGAAGTGACCAAACTACTTGGAGGGGGTACCATTGAACTGAGATGGTCATCCCTTGGTGTTACCGAAGCAAGAGGAGCATCCTCCTGGACCTCCATCATGGGAGCAGGAGGAGCAACTTCTTTAACTACAAGGATGAGAGAATATTTCTCCAAGTCCAAGGAATCTGAAGAAACAAGAAGAATGTGAGGGGTATGTGATCCACTATCGACGGAAAAGACCTGATGAGCCATAGGCAGGATTAGATTGATTGGTTCCTCAACCAATGGTTGGTTGGGAACAGATTCGTGATTTTGAATTTCTGAGGGAATGGGATCGACCAAGGATCAATATTGACCGATCTTTGAATCAACTAACGGAGGACTCAAAGAAAGCTTCTGGTAACTAGCCGGAAGGCAGGGTGTAGAAAAAATAGGTTTGTTCAACACTCTTGTGGCTTCATCCATGTATGGACAAAGATGAATGGGATGATGCCCTTCACACAACCTACATGGATTGGTAATCTTACCCTGTTTCTTATGAGTCTTATCATTGCTAGTTGAAGATATGCCACCAATATGACTTCCAGAAGCCAAAGGCAATGGTGGGCCACTGTCGGACCATGCTTCAAGTACCTTGGGAATGACAGGGAAATCTCGAAGAAAGTGGCCACATTTGCACAAAATGCAAGGGAATTTGACTTTCCATGGAAGGTTGGATGGTTTATCAAGGGAAGGTTCTCAGGAGCAATAGCCGCAAAGTTGGCCTCTCTCTTATCTGACTTCTTCTTCTTCGTCTTCTCCATTTCTAGATGCCATCTTCAATGTTTCTTGTTGCCAATTTCAACACTAAGGAGGAGTGAAAGGCATGATTGGTAGTGATAAGGAATGTTAGAGTGTTAGGGTGTTAGGTGACCAAGATGTGCAAACGCTTGCAAGGAAGTGTTAACTGAGACTGTTAAGGAAACACAAGGGAGAACTACGTCAAAATGCATGGAAATGAACAAATAAGGGTTTGTGATTGGAAGTTTCAGTGAGTTCCAGGTGTGATAAGAAGGGAGTGACAAGGTATGCTAGGCAGTGTTAAGGCATGCTAGAGGCTAGGGTGACATGCAAAGATGTCCTAGGTGCTAGGGTGTACCAACATGTGCCAAGAAGTGTTAAGGAATGTTATGGAAACACAAGGGAGCACTAGGTAAAAATGCATGGAAATTAATCAATAATATTTTGTGGTCAGGAGTGTCAATGAGCTCTAGGTTTCCTAAGGAGAGAGTGACAAGGTATGCTAGGTAGTGCCACAGAATGCTAGAATTCTAGGGCGACATGCCAATATGTGCCATGTGTTAGGGTGTGCCAATGCGTGCTAGGAAGTGTTAGGGCATGTAAGGGAAACCCAAGGAATCACTAGATCAAAATTCAAATAAATGGACGAATAAGAGAGTGTGATAGTGAGTGTTAATGAGTTCTATGTGTGTTAAGTAGGGAGTGACAAGGTTATATGCTAGGAAGTGCCAAGGTATGCTAAACTACCAAGGTGTGTTAGGAAGTGCTAGGGTATGTTAGGGAGTATAAAAGCATGCCAAAGAATGTAGGGGATGCTAACAAATGCCACATAGTGCCAAGGAATTTAATACATGATAGGTGTTATGGCATGTCAAGATGTAAACTGTATGGAATGTCAAGATGTAAACTATGTTTCTTAGTTGTTTTACGACCACAATTGGATGTGATGAACCTTGTCTTGGTAACTTGTTAAGTGGGATTTATTGAGATTGGAAATAAGTAGCCTAAGATGAGTTATAGGTATTTCTTAAGTGAACAAGGCATATGTTTAATTTCTATGACACATGAGAATCTGAGTTTGGTTTTAGAATATTTGATGGAAACAAACTCAAGTGCCACAACACATCTACTTTGCACAACGAAATCTACACAAATCAGGGAATCAACTAGTGCACATGACAATTTTTAACTTTTTTAAAATTGTTCTTCGTTAAATTACAAACTATAATAGAATAGGCTAGAGCTCTCATACTAGGGATTATGGCCCTTTACAATCACACTGATACTAGGAATACAACTAGGGCTTGTTGTTATTCCTTTGACAACCAATCTACCTTGAACAAGAAAAAACTTGACCTAATTATTTATGGTGGCCACACATAGCCCTTTTAGTCCACATGTCTTGAACACATCTGGCAGGTCCTCTTGCCTCCCATTATGTAAGTCCTCAATCTGCCTCTGTCAATGACCTCAACTCCTTTAGGTTACTAAACTCGGTTTAGAAAAATGTTCCCTCTATCTACCTCTGTTTTCCTTTAATGTCTGCAACACTTAGGTTTTTCGATCAGTTGTTCACAAATTCGTTTGTGAAAAAATCTTTGGTCTGCCCACTTTTTTTTATCAGTGATTGTCATTGATGTCAACCCAAGCAGCACCAGGGGCTACCCAAATATTGCATGGGAATTTTTACCTACCAAATTACTATATTCTGGGTCAAAAGTGCTTTCGATGGTATCTACTTTTCAAGATATTTCCGTTAATATATGGCACGCCACGTAATTCTTCATGGTTTGAGAGATATTCATGTTTGAAGTTTGTAACCCTAGTTAGTGGGATAAAACCACATGGGGTTGTGGCATGGGTCATTGAAAAGTCATTAATTCATAATTTTTAAGCTCCTAAAATCCCTCCAATGTTCACTTGTTGAAGCCCCTCTCAACCTAAGCATTTATATAAATTTTGATCCTCATATCCTCCTTAATGCAGGGATTTCGCTATTTGAAATAGGTCATCATGGAATTTTCACTCTTACTTGTTTTATACGAAGGCTCTAAAGCTGAAATTTTTATAATGCGAAGCCAAAATCCTAAGGAAGCTCCTGTAAAAATTTCAGATCAAGGTGCACAATATTTTTAGAGATATGATCTGTGGAAGTCAGTGTTTTTGCAGGCTCCTGAAATTCATCTCAAAGAAGTAACCTTGGGAAAATCGTCATAACTCTCTCTCTAAGTATCAGATTGGAATTATGTAAAAAGTGGCAGATATTGCACGGACTTTAGCTTTCATTATATCAATTTCAGAGATGAATGAAGAAACGGTGACACGTGGCACGCTGTACAACTTCTCTCTATTGAAACAGTCCATAATAATTAGGGCATTGTGAGAGATTGGGCATAACTCTCCCTTGAAGAATCCAAATTGGGTCAGACCCGTGGAATTGGAAAGAAGACTCAGAGGAATACTACAGGGCCAAAAATCACATTTTGGGGATCTGAAATAACAGAGATACACCAGATTCAATATCAAGCTCCTAGAAGGCAAGAAAAAGCTAGATCACGTATTTTCAACGGCTGCAAAGGACCAGACTTTCTAGGGAAGCAAAGCAAAGCAAGGTGCAACAGAGGGTAGCATGACAAGATAAGAAATCAAGGTGCAGAACAACAGCAAGAAGTTCATCACATCAAGTCTTCAAGTGGGCAGCACTGCATACAGTCACTGTAAAGGTATCATTGTACTAAGTCATTGTAAATACATTATTGTAAAAATTGTACTATTGCCTATCTGTGAAGAGTTGAAGAGGCAGTGTTGGGAGGTCTAGGATCATCATTAGGTGGTTGTGTCGTAAGCAATCAGTAAATTTTGTCACAGCAAATGATGGCTAAATATGTTCTTAAGCCTTCAAGAAGCAATCTTCATGAAAAAATTCTAGTTCTTGAAGCCTTCTTGGTGTCTTTTATCTTACAAATCATCTTCACTGTTGTTTCCACAAAAGATTTTTCAAAAGAGAGCCTGTCAGTATATAAAGAACTATTTCAAACCCTCCTTTTTCTTCATTCCACCCATGTTATCATTGTACCTAAAAAGGCCACTTTCCTCCTTTCTAATCCCTTTTTTTCATTTTCATTATACTTCATTTCCTCAAAAATCCCTTTAAACCTTGTAAAATCCTTATTATAAGGTTTAAAACCCCTTTCTTATACCTATCGGAACCCCTCAAAAAGCTTAAAAAACCTTTATTTTTAACCCTTTCGGCTCTTTTTTTATGGATAAGGCTTTAAGCGCCTTTGGCCTTAAGTCCTCAGCCGCGTACTTCATGTGACCAACACTCGCAAACCGTCGACCAAAGTCTTAAGCCCCCATCGGCAATCGGCCATCGCACTTCGCTCTTTCCCATCGACCATCGCACTTCGGTGATTCCCATTCCCTTGTTCCCAAACCCTTTACGCCACCGATATGCATCCTCCCCGATGCAATCCTCACCATCTGATTAACCTAGATCTACAGTGCAGGTTCACTGCAGAGGCACCCGACTGAAAACCTTTCCATCAACCATGGTTCCCCCCCGAAATAAATCCTGATCGTTGATCTCCTTCATCTAACGGTCTGTGCTTCTTTGCATCTCCATCCTTCCTCCTGATCACCCTCTACTGAATCTTCTCCATGAAAAGATCTCAGTCATCGATCTCCCCAGATCTGACGGTCCGGACCCTTTCCGGGACTTCCACCTTCTTTCGGCCTCCGCGCTTTCATGTTCCCCCCGGAAGAGATCATAGCCGTTGATCCTCTTGATCTAACGGTGATTGGGCACCCTTTCTGATTTCTCATTCCCCGATCCTCTTTACCTTTTCCTCCTCGATTCATCCTCACCGTTCATATTGCTGATCTAACGACTCCCACTGACTCATGATTCCAAATTCCACCCAACAAACTTTCACCCCGCGCATTGAACAGCCCGCTACCCGACAAGGTAATGACGTCGGCAGCCGGTCCCACCCGCTGATCAACTCTGCCGATCGCGCTTCCTCTCAACCGTTGATCTGGCCCCCCAGATCCAACGACACAAAACTGATTTCATGCCTGATCCACCAAAATGTTTCAACGCGCAACTTTTGCGCGAAACAGGCATTTTTATGGTGGACAAGTGTCAACGCCTGAACCGTATCGCATTTATTTCAACCAAAACCATTTACCTCTTGACCCCCGCGCGAATACCATTTCCAGTTTTCGCAAAACCACCTACCATTACTTCGTGCCATAATTAAAATTAAACCTGGTTCTGCCTTCTGCCATGGGTTTTTTCACCTCCGCTGCGTTCATCCTTCTCTGCGTTGCTCCTCCACCCCTCACCGAGCCTTTTGAAGCAGTCTAACCCCATTCGCATGGTTTTATTAAAAGTTTGATGTTTTTTGTAGGTTTAATGGCGGTTTTGTAGCATAGAAGCCGTCCCACAGTCACTAAAGGTGACAGAGGCCGAGGATGACGATCCTCAAAGCCTAATTCAAAGGAAAAAAGGGACATAAAGGATTAATTTCCACGTTTTAACCAATTGTTTTATGAGCAATGGTTTCACAATAAGACCTTCTAGTGCAGAATGGAAGCCACCTGTAAGAAAATGAGAAGATCAATGAAGAACAGAGATTAAAGAAATCAAAGATTAAAGGTTAAAGCATAAAGCCCAAAGATCAAGAGCTTAACCCGTGAAGATTAAAGATAAAGCACAGTATTGAGATAAAATAATTAAAGTCAAAACATTCAGTAAAGGACAAAAAGCCCCAAAGATGATCAAAGAAGGCCTAAAAGCTTGATATCAAAGGACTAAATCAGAGTTTCAATGACTTAATCAGACATATCAGCAGAAATATGGCTTCAAATTCCAAATCACCAAAGCCTTTACTTCTCCAAAGATAAAAAAATGCCACCTACAGTTCTATTTACCTCAAAAGAATACATATTAAATGCACAGTCAGAGATATTTTGCCAAAGACACCTCAGAAAGTAATTGCCAGCTACCAAAAGCCTCAAAAGTCAACAAAAGTGACTGAAGTAGATGAAAATTAATGTAAAAATCAATTAACATAGTTAAGACATTAGATATCTTCTCCATTAGGCCTCCCAAAGTTCGAGAAGCATTTACTCTGTTTTAATTGAATAGTTAGACCTTCCTTTCACTCCACCTCCTCAATTTACCTATATATATAATATGAGGAGCCCAGTATTATTGTTGGTTGGATACTTATTGAATGTAAATAATTGTTAAAGCTTCTGAAGCTCTGTTGAGTAATTGAATAATATTAGGCAGAGAAGAGAAGTTGGAGCTGTAAAGACCTATTGGAATTAAATATTGTAATTGGTTTGAACATCAAATATACAAGCTGATTTATGGGATCCTGGTCTATGTCAATGGTGATTTTTTTCTTACTGTAATTGTTTTTTTTCTTATGTTTTCATACTGTCCACTTTCTTTGATAAAGAACAACAAATTTAGATTAGGATTTATTGTAAAAGGTACCCTAATTCTCATTGATAAGCTTTATCTTTATGTTTTCTTCTAATTGTGTGTTTGAGGATAATTCAATAGAGTATAACCAGTCAAGGAATGTTGGTGAGCCCATGTCTTGCTGAGTAAAACTTGAGACATTGTTCTTGAATGATATTTTCACTGCATGCTAATTAAATTTAAACTAGGGAAGTCTATGGTTAGCCCTGTCCTCTAGTGCTTTCTCCAACAACTGTTTTGAAATTTTCCCTTGAAGAGTATGCCAAAACCAGGATAGGTTCAAAGTCCTTACCTGATCTTAGACTGCCCTTTGTTTTCTTATATGTTTTATTTTTTCTGAAGGTAATCTGTTAGATTTCTATATTGTTGTCTGAAAAGTGTGCTTTAGTAAAATTTTGCCCAAAGAAGTCTATGGTTTTCCCTGTCCTTTGGTCTACTTCAAACAGTTACTTTGAAAGGCTTTTCTTGTTTAGTGAAGTTAATAGATTCTTAAATGGTTATTAGCTTTGCTTCTTTCACAACACTTTTAATGTTCCATATCACAAATCAATCTAAAGAGATCCTTTGATATAGATGACTTGCCCCATTGATGCACGGGCATTAGGTTCATAACATACTTTGTATTTTAATAGACATAGGGATCTTGTGTTTTCAAAAGAATATTGGTTTCTTATGTAATTATTAGTGTTTTTGAGTGACATTTAGAATAGATATTGAGAGAAATTTGTAAATGTTCCCAAATAATTGGAGAACATGAGAGAATTAGGATAGTTTAGATTTCATAGGGAATGAGAGATTTGAGAATTGATTGTAAATATTAAGCTAGAATTAGTTTCATGATTTTATGGGATTAAAGAGGATCCTTAGGGATAATGGATAGATTTTAGGACTTTGAGGATTTGGAGGATTTTGTTGAGATAATAGAGGATCTGAACCAAAATTGGTTCATCATATTTTTTATAATTTGTAAAGCCTTAAAGGCAGAAAAAGTAGTAATAGTAGACAGTAGTAGAGGTAGAGTAGGGTTTTTAACAAACAGATGGTTTGTTTGTTAAGCCTACGGGAAGTTGGGAAAAAGGGCCATTGATTTGAATATCAGGCCTAAAGAAGGAAAGATAGAACATGAAGGATTTTGGATTTATGTAAATATTTGTTTATATATAAAGAGATTGTTTCTAAATTATGTGTGCATGGATTTATTTAATTATGTGTGAGAAATGTTCAGAATTGATGAACAGGTGTGATAAAATCTGCAATAGGGTTTGAATGGTGGTTCTACACACACATTGACAAGTTTAATGTAAATGTCGAGACATGTATAATGACAATATTATGTCTTGAGCGGAGGTGAAATAAAGGGTTTGCATATACTTTTTAGAAGACTGGAGGAGGTTGCAGTCATCGATCACTGAAAGGATCGATGACAATAGTAGAGGAACTGAATTTTCAATTCAGTATTTGGATACATCGGGCTATATATGTATCAGAAATATACCTGATCGAACAGTGATTCGGATCAAGACTGGAACAAAGAGGAATAGAAGAGTGGTCTTAGAAAACCCCAAATGGGTTTCACACAACTTTTAATGAGAGGTGGTGAATCTGGAAGAACCTGTCGAAAGAAGAAATTATGATTGGTTACATCATATTGACATATTGTTTTGAAACCCGAGTGAATAACAACAGAACAAAGATCAGAGATTTGAAATTGGAAATCAATGGTAATGTGGAACCATGAATAAATGGAAGTGGAACTGTGAGTCAAGGGTAAGACGGAAGGTGGGTTTGAAAACCACTAATGGTTTTCACGCAGCTCTTGGATGGTAAGCAGTTTTTTCGTGAGTGAACGTGATAGCGTTCATCGTGTGACATGTAGCGTGGGTGGTAATTCAAAACCATTTCTTTCATGTGGATTTGGGAAACCAAAGAGCGTGCAGGTTCGTCATGTGATGATCGTCGGATCATTGAGTTGGAACGCGATGAAATGACAACCGTAAGATTTATCAAATGGTGGGCGACGAATAGATATGGTTGATAACGTGTGGGCCATATATGTTTTAAAAAAAAGCCTCGACATGTATGCAGTTTATTTACCGACGGAATTGGTAAGTTTAAAGCTTATGTCAACTTTATAACATAAATTTAAGCTATGAAGAATGTTATGATATGCGGTTTGAAATATATGTGGTTGTGAAGTTTTAAAGATAAACAAAAGTTTCTGATAAGGTAAGTATTAAGTGTGGGCCATACTTGATTTAAGTAGAGCCACGTGTCGACATAGGATATCAGCGCACATCGCATCATCGAGAAGAGCTTTGAAGGTGCAATGCGAAATTGTGATTGCCGATGATGCGATGTGATATTCATCATCGCATATCCCATTGGGTCAAAGAAGTGGAAGTGACGATATTGCAATGCGATTGCATATCGCAGTCGGTAAATGAATTTTGTGATTTGCGATAGGTCTTGAACTTGTTGCAATGTGATGTTGAAGTGCGATAAATTTATAACCGTCGGATCAAACAGAAGTAAAGGATGGAGATTGGAGTTAAATGGGGCTTTGAGATATGTGCAAGCCATGATCAAAGAAAGGTTTACGGTAAGGTCATTTGAAAGGGATTCCGCTTGTGAATAAATTAAAGGAGAAACCTTGGATAAGGGGATGTATTCAAATAAAAGAAATTGTCAAAGTGGGTATTGTAATTATGGTTAGTAACCATAATTATCAAAATTTGAAAAGCTTCCACATTTAGAGTTTTGAGGGTTATAAGATTAACTTGGGATTGTTTAAAAGGGTATGAAACCCTAATGAAAAGAATGAATTTCTGAGTATGAGATGGAAAATTATGGGTTATGAATGTGATATGAAATTTTACATGGAGAATGTGGGTTTTGCTGCTTAGGCAGCATCATTTTTGGTGTCAGAGAAGGAAACAACTCTTTTTTGAAGGTTCAAGTTTTTTTTATTGAATTGAATGCATGTGTGATGGAGAAAATAAAAAGGGATTAGATTTTGAATCTGATAGATTGCAGCACATAGAGATACAATGCAGGTGAAAAGTGAAACAAGATCATATAGAGATCTTGAAGGTGAGTTGATAAGTGTTATTTTAACTCTAGTTTGAAGATTATGTTTGCAAAATTTAGGTTGTAGACAGTTGAAGAAAATCTCAGAAAAAGAAGATCACAGCTTTAAGAGCAGTGATAAAGGAAACTGGTAAGAGTTTCTGAGTAAAGTGTGGTAGAACCTTGAAGAATTCCAACAGAGGTTGGATAAAAAGGACAATTGTGTTCTTAAAACTTGCAGATGAGTTGAAGCCTAGAAGGAGCAGAGAGGAATGCTCAAGAGGTTCCAGAAGATAGAGAACCAGTGATTACCAAAAGACCAAATCCAGAGAAAAGGATTGGTGAGGTAAGTTGTAACAAGGAGGACTTGTTATTGCAGAGGCTTTAGTACAACTCATGGTGAATGAGTGAGGAAATCATGAAGCTAGAGATGGAGAAGAAGATGACTACTGATAGTCATAGAAAATATAGCAGAGGTTCAGAGAGAGACCACAACAGAAGAAAGGAGAAAGAAGATGCCAAGGAAAATGGCATAAGGAGACAGTTGACTGATGAAGAATATGACAAAGAGTTAGCTGAGATAAGAGAAAAATTTAATAAATTGAAAATGATGGTAGAAGAAAACCAGAGAATTGGTTGGCTCATGAAGAAGAAATTAAAGTGGCAGAGGCTACAACAGAAGACAGAACAGCAAGTGAATATGTAGTTAGCAGAAGAGCTAAGAAAGCTTGAGTAGATGATGAGTGTACAATTGGAATGTGCATAACTCAGAGAAGCTGAGTTGAAAATGGAAGTTTCCAGTTGTGAAGCAAAACAGAGTGAAGTTATGGGTACAGATGAAGAATGGAGATCTGTGAAATATCTTATGAATCATGGTGAAGATTTAAGACAGCAAAAAGTTTACCTTGCTGAAGAGGGAATTATTGATGCTTTCCTGAACTAGTGGGCAAGTTCAGATCAACAAGAGGATGTAAAGCCTTGTATTTTTTAATCTAATAATTGTGATGTGATTACAGGTTTTGCAGAAGAGGGTGAGAAATATTTTGAAGCTATCAAAAGTATGGAAGAGTATCTTTCAGAAGATAAATACTCTGAAGCAGAAAACAATGATGAAGAATGTCTTTTGAATGAGAGAAGCAGTGATGCTTTTATATTTGAAGCTAATACAACACAGGAAGAAATTATTGTGAAAGAAGAAGAAGAGATTCAGTCTGAAGCACTGATATGTGAAACAACAGTTGAGACTGTTGAATCTTGTAATTTTCAAACTGACATTTTGTATATAAATGCAAAGATAGTAAATGATGATGAAATACTTCAGAAATGCCAAAAAGAAATTGCATTGCTGGAATATTTGTTGGAAAACTCAGAGTATGACAGGGAGATTGCAGAATATAGAGTTCACTATAGTGGAAAAGAACAGAAAGACATCATGAGAGCAGATGATGTGGAAGAAAGACTTGTTAACAGTCTAGAGAGTTCTTTAGAGAATTATTTGGGAAAAATGAATCAGCATACTGATGTGCTGATAGAGGTGGAAATTTCAGAGCAGCATACTGAAATGTTGCCAGAGGAAAGAAAGGCACTGAGGCCTTATGGTTTTTATTTTAATAATTGTTTTGTGAATGCAAGTTTTGTTGCATATGTTGGAGAAAATTTGACACAGTTGGACAGTCAAATAAAAGAGAAGGAAGAAAATTCTATGGAAATATTTAATCCATGGGATAAAGAAATTAAATTGTTGGAAATTATGATGAATAATCAGGATTCAATACAGGAAGAGAAATCTCAATTTCAATATTGGTAAATGCAGAATGTGGAGATGCAAAAGTCAGAGGACAACAACAACAAACTAAAGCAAAGAAAATAAGATAGCAGTAAAGAGTACACTATGTACCAGTACAATGAATTGCTAAAAAAAGAAGACAAAGAAATTGTCATAAGTGACAATCTGGAAGAAGTTATTAATTGCAGAAAACAAGAGGGTAAGGATGACAGGGTGGC
This sequence comes from Pinus albicaulis, assembly GCA_034641835.2. Taxonomy (NCBI): domain Eukaryota; kingdom Viridiplantae; phylum Streptophyta; class Pinopsida; order Pinales; family Pinaceae; genus Pinus; species Pinus albicaulis. Next base: position 5,729,079 of record CM076576.1, on the reverse strand, counting down.
AGTAAAAGTAAAAGTTCAGCAAGTAAGAATGGAATTTCAGCAATCAAGAGATGAAAGAAATCAGCAGACAGAAGATTTATTGGACAAATAAATTGAACTGATAAGAAGGATAATGATGAAAGTGGCTTAGAGGAAGATATCAACAAGAAAGAAAAGAAGCAGAAGCAGCAAAAGGAAGACAGTAACAGACTGTGAAAGTACAGCCAGTGGAGAAAATCAGCATAAAGTATGGAGACCTGGAGAAAAGCAACAAACAATAGCAGATGTAGATGACAAATTACAAAAAAAAGTATGGGATCCAGGAAGACAAGGACTAAAAGCACATGATCAGGAGATCATGATTATTTTTAACCTTGGGAGTCTAATGTAGGGGCATTAGGTTCAGAAAATACTTTGTATTTTAATAGACATAGGGGTCTTGTGTTTTCAAAAGAATATTGGTTTCTTATGTAATTATTAATGTTTTTGAGTGACATTTAGAATAGATATTGAGAGAAATTTGTAAATGTTCCCAAATAATTGGAGAACATGAGAGAATTAGGATAGTTTAGATTTCATAGGGAATGAGAGATTTGAGAATTGATTGTAAATCTTAAGTTATAATTAGTTTCATGATTTTATGGGATTAAAGAGGATCCTTAGGAATAATGGATAGATTTTAGGACTTTGAGGATTTGGAGGATTTTTTTGAGATAATAGAGGATCTGAACCAAAATTGGTTCATCATCTTTTGTATAAATTGTAAAGCCTTAAAGGCAGAAAAAGTAGTAATAGTAGACAGTAGTAGAGGTAGAGTAGGGTTTTTAACAAACAAAGGGTTTGTTTGTTAAGCCTACGGGCAGTTGGGACAAAGGGCTATTGATTTGAATATCATTCCTAAAGAAGGAAAGATGAACATGAAGGATTCCAGATTTATGTAAATATTTGTTTATATACAAAGATATTGTTTCTGAATTATGTGTGCATTGATTTATTTAATTATGTGTGAGAAATGTTCAGAATTGATGAACATGTGTGATGAACTCTGCAATAGGGTTTGAACGGTGGTTCTACACACACATTGACAAGTTTAATTTAAATGTTGAGACAGGTATAATGGAAATATTATGTCTTGAGCAGAGGTGAAATAAAGGGTTTGCATATACTTTTTAGAATACTGGAGGAGGTTGCAGTCATCGATCACTGAAAGGATCGATGACAATAGCAGAGGAACTGAATTCTCAATTTAGTATTCAGATACATAGGGCTATATATGTATCAGAAATATACCTGATCGAACAGTGATTTGGATTAGGACTGGAACAAAGAGGAACATAAGAGTGGTCTTAGAAAACCCCAAAGGGGTTTCACACAAATTTTAATGAGAGGTGGCGAATTTGGAAGAACTCGTCGAAAGAAGAAATTATGACTGGTTACATCATATTGACATATTGTTTTGAAACCCGAGTGAAGAACAACAGAACAAAGATCATAGGTTTGAAATTGGAAATCAATGGTAATGCGGAACCATGAATAAATGGAAGTGGAACTATGAGTCAAGGGCAAGATGGAAGGTGGGTTTGAAAACCACTAATGGTTTTCGCACAACTCTTGGATGGTAAGCAGTTTTTGCCTGATCGAACGTGATAGCGTTCATCGTGTGACACGTAGCATGGGTGGTAATTCAAAACCATTTCTTTCGCGTGGTTTTGGGAAACCAAAGAGCGTGCAGTTTCATCATGCGATGATCGTCGGATCATTGAAATGGAACGCGATGAAATGACAACCGTCAGATTTAAAAAATGGTGGGAAATGAATAGATATGGTTGATAACGTGTGGGCCATATATGTTTTAAAACAAAGCCTTGACATGTATGCAATTTATTTATCGACGGAATTGGTAAGTTTAAAGCTTATGTCAACTTTATAACATAAAGTTAAGCTATGAAGAATGTTATGATATGCGGTTTGAAATATATGTGGTTGCGAAGTTTTAAAGATAAACCAAAGTTTCTGATAAAGTGAGGATTAAGTGTGGGCCATACTTGATTTAAGTAGAGCCACGTGTCGAGATGAGAGTTCAGCGCACATCGCATCGGCAAGAAGAGCTTTGAAGGTGCAATGCGAGATTGCAATTGCCGATGATGTGATGCGATATTCGTCATCGCATATCGCATCAGGTCAAAGAAGTGGAAGTGATGATATTGCGATGCGATCGCATATCGCAGTCAGTAAATGAATTTGGTGATTTGCGATAGGTCTTGAACTTAGTTGCAATGTGATGTTGAAGTGCGATAAATTTATAACCGTCAGATCAAACAGAAGTAAAGGATGGAGATTGGAGTTAAATGGGGCTTTGAGATATGTGCAAGCCATGGTCAAAGAAAGGTTTATGGTAAGGTTATTTGAAAGGGCTTCCACTTTTGAATAAATTAAAGAAGAAACCTTGGATAAGGGGATGTATTCAAATAAAATAAATTGTCAAAGTGGGAATTGTAATTATGGTTTGTAACCATAATTATCAACATTTGAAAAGATTCTGCATTTAGAGTTTTGAGGGTTATAAGATTAACTTGGGATTGTTTAAAAGGTATGAAACCTTAATGAACAGAATGAATTTATGAATATGAGATGGAAAATTATGGGTTATGAATATGATATGAAATTTTACATGGAGAATGTGGGTTTTTCTGCTTGGGCAGCATCACCCATGGACCACTCTTGAAACTTGTTGTGCAATTAAATCCTTTTGTGACTCCATATACCAATGGATTGATACTGTATTTTACCTATCCTATCAGCTGAACCATTCTTTCAACTTACTCACACCTTTACCCTTCAAAAGACTTCCTTTATTTTGATGATATCCTATCCAACCAAAACCCAAACAAGTTTCCTTGAGCTTCATAACTAGCCTAATATCATAATTAAGTATAAAGATATATCATTCTAAGAAACTAATAGAGAGATCCCTCTCTAAATCCAGGAAGGCTAGATCCTAGGATTCCAAAGTGGTTCTGATGTAGGCCCTGCAGCGTTTATTCTTGCCAATCTTGCAAACTACAAGAGCCTAACAGTGTCATAGTTGGGGTTATGGTCTAGTGTGTCTTATTATTCTATATCATTGTAAAGTGGACCATTTTCCCTTGTACGGGAGTCCATTATTCTTTTATTCTTCTATAGGGTGTTAGCGGGGTGCTAGGCTGGTGCATGAAGTCACCAATAGGTTCAAGCCTGTGAAAAATTCAGGGTGGTAGGTGGTGCTAGGTGAGTTGAAATGTGTTGGGGTACTCGTTCACCACTATTGAAGAAAATCTCTGGCGTTGGATTGTCCATCCAGTGGGAGCTGGAGAAGAATGCTTTTCTATATTCTAGGAAGTTGGAGCTTTATTTTCAATTGGAGTTGAATATTAAAGAATTATTACAAAAAAATAAGGTGGTTTTTGTCCCGTAGTGGGTTTCAACCTTAAAAACTGTGTGCATTTGTGTTCCTTTTGTTTACTACTATCATTGTACAAACACTGATAATAACTGAAGATTAACTAATGCTCTAATGAATTTACACTGATCACCCTTCTCAAAATTTCAAAAATTGGTATCATAGCTTGGTTCCTTCCAATAGTACTTTTAACAATCGAAGGAGATCATGGAGCATACCAAGAATGGTGGCCTCACGAAAATAATTATGCACTGAAAGGAAGAATGGAGGTCTATCTCGCATAAGGACGTAGTATGGGACACTGTTCAAAATGGATTTACATTAACCGTTGATGAACAAGGTAAGAAGAATTTGGTAAATGATGCAAAAGCAAAGAATATTATTATCAGTGGACTTATTGAATCTGCTTATCATAAGGTGTTGGGTTGTAAAACCGCCAAAAATGTATGGGACAAGCTTGAGAATATATATGCAGATGACTCAAATGTCAAAGAAGCAAAGCTTCAAATCTATAGAGCAAAATTTGAGCAACTCAGAATGAAAGAAGATTGCAACATTGTTGCATACTTCCAATACGTTGATGAAATAACCAATACTCTGGAAGGATTGGGAGAGCCAGTTGATGAGAAGAATATTATACGAAATATTCTTAGAACGTTACCAGGGAGATTCAACCCAAAGGTACCGGTCTTAGAATACAATTCAAATCTGGACAAACTCAACAAAGAGGAATTACATGGAGTTCTCATAGCATATGAAATGAGACTTGATGAAGAAGTGGGTACTTCACATCTAGAAACTACGTTCGTTGCATCTAAGAAAACCAATACGGAAAAACAACCTTCAATTGAAAAGACATGCACCTGCAAGTGTGAAGAAAAGGGAGATGATGAAGAAGGTCTTTCAGATGAACAATATTCTTACTTTACGAGAAAACTAAAAATTGGTAAGGGAAAATTCAAAGGTAAACTTCCATTGATATGTTTCGGCTATGGTGAGGTTGGGCATTTCGCATCAAAATTTACGAACAGAAGTGATGGCAACTCAAAAGGAAAGAAAGACTTTAATAAATTCAATAAGCACAGATCCAAAAGGAACTTTCTCTCTAAATAAGATAGCTCATCATCCGATGAAGACAATGACAGCGAAGAAGAAGCCAATGAGAGAGTATTTTTTATGGCCAAGCACAATAAACAAGAGGTATCAAACAACGAAGAAGAAGGGACGACCATAGAAGAATTTTCTAAGGAAGAAATCAAGCTTATAAAAGAGCTCAAGGCCGAGAAGATCCGTTCCAATACTCTTGAAGAACAAGTTCAAGGTCTCAAAATTGAAGTTGAAGAACACAAATGCATTGAAGAGTCACTTCAAAAGAAGTTGGAAGAAAGCAACCAAGAAAGGGAACAATTAGAAGCCGAAGTAGTCCCGTTGCGTAAGGAAGTGAAGAAGGGAAAAACTATCCAAAAATATGCCAATAGCTCAAGGGCACTGGAAGAAATCATCAACAATCAACGATATTACAATGACATAACTGGCCTCAGTTACAAAGAAGAAGAAATAGGATCGTCTACAACAAAATACAATGAACCTATGAGATCTGACATGCATGTAGACTTCATTGGACAAGATTCGCAAGAACATCCTTGGAAGACAAATCCTCGACGAAGATTTTCATCCAGGTACCAACATTTTTTTTATGGCTATTGTTATTCATGTGGAAAATTTGGTCATAAAGTTGTAGAATGTCCGACGTACCCTATGAACCCATACAATTCTAGGAGATATATCAAATATGAACCTCCCAGGGCTCAGCGAAACATCAATAGATTTGAACATTTAAGAAATAATATTGAATGTTACAAATGTCGAAACTTTGTACACATAGCCCAAGACTGCAGACTTGGAAATCCTCTAGAAAAATCTTCGAAGCCATAGAACAAACGAACATAGAAGAAGAAGAAGGCCGATAATTGTGCTCTCACTCTCAAGGCTCAAAACAAAAAATATGTGTGGTATGTTAATAGTGGTTTCTCAATGCATATGACTGGAGATACAAAGAAATTTGTATCTCTGAAAGAGAAGAAGGATGGAACCATGTCCTTTGGAAATTATGGATCTTCAAATGTTATAGGATCAGGTACCGTCACTCTCGGAAGCAAAGATGCTCTAGCCAAGAATGTTATATTGGTTTAAAACATGAATCACAATATGCTCAGTGTTGGAAAAATGTGTGATCAAGGACACACAATACTATTCAACTCCACAAAATGTGAAATTAGGAAAGGAAGGTATGGTGAAATTGTGGCTACAACAAGTCGATGTTAAAATGACATATATGTTCTGGATGAAGCAAATAAAGCACGTCTAATAGCTAAAGGGGATGATATAATAGTTGGTAGCAATGATGATCGACTAAGTAAGAAGTCTGCTGCAAAGATGAAAAGTGATTTCGAGATGTCTTTACTTGGTGAGCTGACATACTTCTTAGGGCTTCAAATATCTCAGCAAGAGAAAGGAATATTTATATGTCAAGCCAAGTACATCAAGGAAATGCTCAAGAAATTCAAAATGGAAGATTGCAAACCCATCCTTACTCTGATGGTAAAAGGTTGCAAATTGAACATAGACGACTCATCTAAGGATGTGGATCAAAGGTTGTAAAGATCTATGATTGGTAGTCTTATATATGTAACAGCCTCCTGGCCAGATGTTATGCAAGCAGTTGGACAAGTAGAAAGATTCCAAGCAACACCAAAAGAATCACATATTATTGCCATCAAAAGAATTCTTCAATATCTAAAGGGAACAACAGAATATGGCTTGTGGTATCCCAAGGGTTTCAATCTCATTATTCATGCCTTTACAGATGTAGATTGGGCAGAAAGCATTGATGATCGTGAGAATACTCATGAAGCATTGGAATATCTTCACAAGAAGCTTGGGATTCCCCCAAGTTCTCATTATATTTTCCTTATTCAAAATATTAAGGGGTAATGGAAGTGTGTACAAGTCCGTAGGATGGTTGTGTGTCAGGGGGAGTGAAAGTGTGTACAGTTTCGCAAGATGGTTGTGTGTCAGGGGGAGTTACCCTTTACTATTGATGTCAAAGGGGGAGAGAATGTTGTAGAAATAGGTGTCATGATCATAGGGGGAGTACTTGTGTTTCCATCAATGCCAAAGGGGGAGATTGTTGATCAGCAGTTGTCATTGATGTCAACCCAAGCAGCACCAGGGGCTACCCCAATATTGCATGGGAATTTTGACCTACCAAATTACTATATTTTGGGTCAATAATGCTTTTGATGGTTTCTACTTGTTGAGATGTTTTCGTTGATATATGGCACGCCACGTAATTCTTCGCGGTCTGAGAGATATTCATGTTTGAAGTTTGTAACCCCAGTTAGTGGGCTAAAACCACATGCGGTTGTGGCATGGGTCATTGAAAAGTCAATAATTAATAATTTTTAAGCTCCTAAAATCCCTCCCACATTCACTTGTTTAAGCCCCTATCAACCTAAGAATTTATATAAATTTTGATTGTCGTATCCTCCTTATGTAGGGATTTCGCTATCTGAAACAGGTCATCATGGTATTTTTGCTCTAAAGTTTTTCTACGAAGGTTCAGAATCTGAAATTTGTATCAGGCAAAGCTAAAATCCCGAGGAAGATTCTGTAACAATTTTAGATCAAGGTGTGCAATACTTTTGGAGATATGATATGTGGAATTTAGTGTTTTTGCAGGCTCCTGAAATTCATCCAAAAAAAGTGACCTTGGGAAAATCGTCATAACTCTCTCTCTGAGTATTGGATTGGAATTCTGTAAAACTAACAGATAGTGCAAGGAATGTAGTTTTCACTGTATTAATTTCATAGCTGAATGAAGAAACAATGACACGTGGCACGCTGTACAAGTTACCTCTACTGAAAAATTCCATAATTAGGGCATTGTGAGAGATTGGGCATAACTCTCTCTTGAAGAATCCAAATTGCGTCAAACCTGTGGCATTGGAAAAAAGACTTAGACGAATACTAAAGGGCCAAAAATCACATATTGGGGATCTGAAATAACAGAGATACACCAAATTCAATATCGATCTCCTAGAAGGCAAGAAAAAGCTAGATCATGTGTTTTCAAGGGTTGCAAAGGACTAGACTTTCTAGGGCAGCAAAGAAAAGTAAGGTGCAGAAAAGGGTAGCATGACAAGACCAGTAATCAAGGTGTAGAACAACATCAAGAAGTTCATCACATGAAGTCTTCAAGTGGGTAGCATTGCATACAGTCACTGTAAAGGTATAATTGTACTAAGTCATTGTAAATACATTATTGTAAAAATTGTACTAGTGTCTATCTACCAAGAGTTGAAGAGGCAGTGTTGGGAGGTCTAGGATCATCATTAGGTGGTTGTGTCATAGTTGGGGTTATGTTCTAGTGTGTATTATTCTTCTACATCATTCTATATCATTGTAAAGTGGACCATTTTCCCTTGTATGGGAGTCCATTCTTCTTTTACTCTTCTATAGGGTGGTAGGGTGGTGCTAGGCTGGTGCATGAAATCACCAATAGGTTCAAGCCTGTGAAAAATTCAGGGTGGTAGGGTGGTGCTAGGGTGAGTTGTAGCTCATTGGGTGTTGGGGCATCCGTTCAGTTGACTACTGAAGAATCTCGCGCGTTGGAGCGTCCATCCAATGGGATCTAGAGAATAATGCTTTTGTAGATTCTAGGAAGTTGGAGCTTTATTTTCAATTGGAGTTGAATATTAAAGAATTATTAGAAAAGAATTAGGTGGTTTTTGTCTTGGAGTGGGTTTCCACCTTAAAAAATGTGTGCATTTGTCTTCCTTTTGTTTACTTTTATCATTGTACAAACACTAATAATAATTGAAGATTAACTAATGCTCTATTTGAAAGGATTATTGATTCACCCCGCCCTCTCAGTATTTCCAACAATTGGTATCAGAGCTTGGTTCCTTCAATAGAAATTTAACAGCTTGAAGAAGGTCATGGAGCATACCAAGAATGGTGTACCTCTGTTCAATGAAAATAATTATGCACTCTGGAAAGGAAGAATGGAGGTCTATCTCTTGGCGCAAGGTTACGAAGTATGGGACACTGTTCAAAATGGATTTACATCAACTACGGATGAACAAGGTAAGAAGAATTTGGTAAATGATGCAAAAGAAAATAATATTATTATCAGTGGACTTATTGAATCTGCTTATCATAAGGTGTTGGGTTGTAAAACCGCCAAAAATGTATGGGACAAGCTTGAGAATATATATGCAGGTGACTCAAATGTCAAAGAAGCAAAGCTTCAAATCTATAGAGCTAAATTTAAGCAACTTAGAATGAAATAAGATTGCAACATTGCTGCATACTTTCAATACGTTGATGAAATAACCAATACTCTGGAAGGATTGGGAGAGCCAGTTGATGAGAAGACTACTATATGGAAGATTCTTAGAACTTTACCAAGGAGATTCAACCCAAAGGTATCGGTCTTAGAATACAGTGCAAATATGGACAAACTCAGCAAAGAGGAATTACATGGAGTTCTCATAACATATGAAATGAGACTTGATGAAGAAGAGGGCACTTCACATCTAGAAACTGCGTTCGTTGTATCTAAGAAAACCAATAAGTATAAACAACCTTCAATTGAAAAGACATGCACCTGCAAGTGTGAACAAAAGCGAGATAAGCGAGAGGATGAAGAAGGTCTTTTCAGATGAAGAATATGCTTACTTTAGAAGAAAATCCAAAAATTGCAAGGGAAAAATTCAGCGTAAACCTACTGATATGTTTCCTACTGTAGAGGCTGGGTGATTTCAAGATCAAAATGTCATGGACAAGTGATGAAAACTCTGAAAAGAAAGAAAGGCTTTAAGAAATTCAACAAGCAAGGATCCAAAAGGAACTTTCTCTCTAAAGAAGATAGCTCATCATCCAATGAAGACAATGATAGTGAAGAAGAAGCCAATGAGAGAGTATTGTTTATGGCCAAGCACAATAAGAAAGAGGTATCAAACAACGAAGAAGAAGGATGGACCATAGACGAATTTTATGAGGAAGAAATCAAGCTTATAAAAGATCTCAAGGCGGAGAAGATCCGTTCCAAAACTCTTGAAGAACAAGTTCAAGGTCTCAAAATTGAAGTTGAAGAACAAAAATTCATTGAAGAGTCACTTCAAAAGAAGTTGGAAGAAAGTAACCAAGAAAGGGAAGAATTAGAAGCCCAAGTAGTCTCACTGCGTGAGGAAGTGAAGAAAGGAAAAACTATCCAAAACTATGCCAACAGCTCAAGGGCATTGGAAGAACTCATCAACAATAAACGATCTTACAATGACAAAACTGGCATCGGTTACAAAGAAGAAGAAGCAGGACCTTCTACAACAAAATACAATGAACCTATGAGATCTAACATGCATGAAGACTTCATTGGACAAGATTCGCAAGAACAACCTTGGAAGACAATTCCTTGATGAAAATTTCCATCCAGGTACCAACATATTTTTTATGGCTACTTTTATTCATGTGGAAAATTTGGTCATAAAGCTGTAGAATGTCGCACGTACCCTAGGAACGAATACAATTCCAGGAGATCTGTCAAATATGAACCTCCCAAGGCTCAGTGAAACATCAATAGATTTGAACATTTAAGAAATAATATTGAATGTTACAAATGTCGAAAATTTGGACACATAGCCAAAGACTGCAGACTTGAAAATCCTCCAGAAGAATCTTCGAAGCCACAGAACGAATGAACATGGAAGAAGAAGAAGAATGATAATTGTGCTCTCGCTTTCAAGGCTCAAAAGAACAAAGATGTGTGGTATGTTGATAGTGGTTGCTCAACGCATATGACTGGAGATAGAAATAAATTTGTATCTCTGAAAGAGAAGAAGGATGGAACCGTGTCCTTTGGAAATTATGGATCTTCAAATGTTATAGGATCAGGTACTGTCACTCTCGGAAGCAAAGATTCTATAGCCAATAATGTTCTACTGGTTGAAAACATGAATCACAATTTGCTCAGTGTTGGACAAATGTGTGATCAAGGACACACAATACTATTCAACTCTACAAAATGTGAAATCAGGAAAGGCGTGTATGGTGAAATTGTGGCTACAGCAAGTCGAGCTCCAAATGACATATATGTTCTGGATGAAGCAACTAAAGCATGTCTAATAGCTAAAGAGGATGATACAATAATTGGTAGCAATGATGATTGACTAAGTAAGAAGTTTGCTACAAAGGTGCAAAGTGATTTCGAGATGTCTTTACTTGGTGAGCTGACATACTTCTTAGGGCTTCAAATATCTCAGCAAGAGAAAGGAATATTTATATGTCAAGCCAAGCACATCAAGGAAATGCTCAATAAATTCAAAATGGAATATTGCAAATCCATCCTTACTCCGATGGTAACAGGTTGCAAATTGAGCATAGACGACTCATCTAAGGATGTGGATCAAAGGTTGTACATATCTATGATTAGTAGTATTCTATATGTAACAGCCTCCCGCCCAGATGTTATGCAAGTATTTGGACAAGTAGAAAGATTCCAAGCAGCACCAAAAGAATCACATATTATTGCCATAAAAATAATTCTTCGATATCTAAACGAAACAATAGAATATGGCTTGTGGTATCCCAAGGGTAACAATCTCATTATTCATGACTTTACAAATGCGGATTGGGCAGGAACTGTTGATGATCGTGAGAGTACTCGTGAAGCATTGGAATATCTTCACCAGAATCTTGGGATTCTCCTAAGTTCTCATTAGATTTTCCTTATTCGAAATATAAAGGGGGAGTGGAATTGTGTACAGGTCTGCAGAATGGTTGTGTGTCAGGGTGAGTGGAAGTGTGTACAGGTCCGCAAGATGGTTGTGTTGGTGTCCGGTGATTTGGAAGATTGGTATACCAAATGACAAGGCAACATGGAACCAATATTTGGAGCCCTAGGACCTAGCCTTCCTAGACTCAGAGAGGGATCTCTCTATTTGTTTGCAAAGGATATGAACTTGTTTGCTTTGTAGGGTTGATTTTAGGCTAGTTATTAAGTGTGAGGTTTTTTTGTTTGTTTAGGTTGGACATAATGATCAAAAAGCATAGATGGAATCAAGAAATATCTGAGTCATTGGGCAATGGAGTCAAATGGAAGTCATGATAAGTTCATCAATAGATCAGGGAGTGTCATAGGGAAAATCTAACTTGGCCAATGGATCTTCAAGTTTTAAGGGGGGTTTATGAGATGGACATCAATTGTAAGAATGAAAAGTAGGGTAAAGGGAAATTAAGAATCCTTTATCATATGTACTTCTCAAGAAAGGGACTTAAAATATCACAAGAACATCAAGAGGCAATGAATAGACAGGGAAAACCATAAACTCTACAATCCACACTTCAGAAAGTAATAATTCAAGTTAACTTTTACAATGAAATATAGAAGGCGAGAAACTCATTTAACTTCTAGTGATTTCATCTTCAAGGACAAAAAACATTTAAGGCACACATATAATTGTAATCAGAGAAGAGGGAACTCCTAAACATCCTTGATCATAATTATGAATATCTCTAAAAAAATTAGTTAAGCAAGTACAAAAGGTATGATCGGAACAAAACTTCTTTGGCAGACTTTAAAGAATGGTACTTTATAAAGAGACTTAAAAAAATGTTTAAGTGGCAGCAAGTAAGCAGGAAAAACCATAAATCATGCTTGAAACCAACTGTATTCAACTATTTATGAAATATACAGGCTTAGGGGGTCCAGAGAGCAATTAAGAATTCTCTGAAATGTCCTAGCAGAAGAAAACATTAAGGCAGTGAAGAATAAACATAACTAAGGTGCTTTCAAAAGACATTTCTTAGCCTAAAACTTTTATTCTACTGCAACACAGAAAATTGGAAACATAATGAAAACAGGAAATAACAATAACAGTTTAGAATCACTTCACGAACAACCAAGCTAAGGGATCCAGTGATCTAGCCTCCTCCATCAATAAATAAATCAAGACATCCACAAGTTCCAAGACTTCAATTTTATTTCAACTTCCGAGAGACTATGTATTACTTCAAAGAGTAATCAATTTCCAACAAGATAATGAGTTCAGATGCAGTATTTATGTTGCAAATGAGGAGGTGAAGCTCAAGATAGGGTTTGAGTATCATTTATTACAGAGTAAGTGCATTCCTATCCTTGAATACCATGCAAGGCTCAAGGCAAGAATATCTGCAGCTACTTCTCTGTTTCAATAACTTCTATCTTAACTTCTAAGGAAGAATAGGTGAAATGTTTGACTTTAAGGCCTATTCATAACTTTACAATAATTGTTTTGACAGAATAAAATATCTCTGACTTAGCCTAATAACTGCCTAATGCTTTTTGAAAGGAACAAAGCACTTAGGTGGCTAAAAATATCGTTGAGAGGGATATCTGCTGTGAGCTGAGTCATTCGAACTTGTTCTGGTTTAATATGTCCTTTGTGTTATCTTTTAATCTCTGCCTTTAATCCTTAAACTTTGATTTAACTTTGATAATATTTCCTACTGTCTTTATCCTTTGTCTTTTCTTTATGACTGCTTGTTCATTTATCCTTTGTTTTTTAAACTTTTTACCTATATCCTTTAATCATTGTCTGTTAGGCTAATCCTCTATGTTCATCCTTTGATTCAGGATTTGCCCCTTCTAATATTTCTGCTCTCTTCATTTCTTCATTGCTTCTTGTCTGTGTTTGCCTTTCGTGCGCAGGGTAGGTGTTCTTCGTGGCTGGAGAGTTCTTTAGATCCATTGATGAGCATGCTTCCATCATTGATCAAACCCTGAGAGGGCCTTTGATCTCCTTAATTTTGGATTAAGACTCTTGGATCATCATCCAGGGTTTAATTCAACATTTATTCACCGTGGGAGGGAATTTTGGGCCCTTTTCCTCCATTAAAAACCTGCACATAACGTAAAATTTTAATAAAATCCATGCGGGGCGGGCTTAACTGCACTTTGTTTGGGGCTTGGAGATGTCAGAATTTGATTTCCAGAGGAGGAGAGGGTGCAGAAGCATGGTTCCAAACGGGGAACCTGGGGAAATTCAAACAGGGGTGAAAATATTTGTAATTTGGTGCGGGGAGGGAAAAACAGTTTTGAAAAACCAAGGTGGTTTATCGCGCGCATTGAGAGCAGTAAACGGTTTTGGACCAATCAGACGCGATCCCACTAGGCGTTTGACGCGTGGAAGGTGGAAAACCGCCTATTTCGCGTGGGTTGGGGGTTATTAAACCCATCACAATTTTCTGTGTGATATGGGATCTAGGCCATCGAATCTCGAGTGATGAGATCGATGGTGCGGATAGATTTGAGGAGCGGCGAGCGGATTCGTAAGATGGGGCCCAGGGACAGATGGCGCAAGGTGAATGGTCGGAGGAGTTTTAGTGGAAATCAAGCCCGGCTTGATGACGTGGGGAGTTTTTTCACGTTGTGTGGGGTTATATCAATGTGGGATAAAGGGCAGGGATGCGACAGCCGTCGAATCAGGCCCAGGGATCCAGATTGATGGTGGAGGTGGCCCGATGAAAAGGTAAGGCGGGGCGAGGGAAAGCGGGCCTGCTTTTAATTTTTTCAAAGGTTTTTAAAGGGGTTTAAATAAGGTTTACAGGGGTGTATAAAGAGAAAATGGAAGAGGTATAGTTATAAGGGGGAGGGGCTTAAGAAATGGCGGAAGGTCGAGGTCTCATGCGAGAAAGGGGCTTAAAAGGCCTGTTTTATAAAGATGGCAGGTTTAGAACATAAAAACAGTGTTTTTAATAAGGTTAAAAGGACCTGATAGGTTAAATTTTAACCGTAAACAATGTAAAAAAGAGATTTTTACATTTTTTAATATGTTTTTAGGAAAATGATGAATGAGGGAACTGATGAAGGTTTTGAGGAAGGGAAAAATGGGCTTTTTCAAAGAAACAGGGTTATGAATGTGAGTGAGGGTAAGGTGTTGGAATGAGGAAAACATGCCTAAAATGATGTAGTCTTTCTTTGCAGTAGTGGTAGATTTTTAGGAGGCAGAGACAGGGAAAATATAGTAAAAATAGTTAGTTTAGGATGATGAAGGCAGTGATATTTCTAGAACTCACAATATTTTTCAAATGTTGTTTCTAGAAATCTAGGATTATAACTTAGTCATCTTTTGATATCAGCAAAAATTACTGATGACTAACAGTGGCTCCACTTGGGGAGGGCAGCTTTCCTTTCAAGGTGTCCAGAACTTCAATTTATCAAATCTCTAAGTTTTAGCAGACTAGTGTCTTTTCCATTGGGCATATTTCTCTTCTTTTTCACTTGTTGATATTTCTTTAAAGTGACAATCTTAACAATCTGCAACATATGATTTATTTCAAATAGCATTTCTACCTACCCAATCCTACTTGTCTAACATTTTTTATTCTTTGAGTGCACTTGAGCTGACAAAATCTTGACATTTTATTCTTGAAAACAGAAATAAACTATCTACTTCTACCTTTATTTCTTCCAAGAGTTCAGATTAAACTAGTGAACTCTTTTTATTCTCTATCTAAACTATTTGACTGCCAAGATTAAACTGTTTGGAAAACTTGATTCTCTAAATTATTTGACATGAAATTTAAAACATGGTTCAAATCAGGATTAAGCAGTCTGACTTACCATGGTTGTGGCATTGGAACAAGCTGCACACAATTATTATTTTGCATAAAAAGTAACATAGAAAGATAAGGTTGTGATATATCATTTGTAATTCATTCTTATCTTCCCCTTTGGTTCTATTTTGAGCATGTGGAACCATTATCCTATATTCCCTAATCTATCTTCCTTGATAAGTCAAGTTTGAGACAATCTTGACAATCATTGTTTTCACTGACTTATCAACATAAATTTAAAGCATGTTCAACCATGGTTAGGCTAGATGACTGAACAAGATATCTTTTGAATCAATAGTGGCATTTAGATTTGCACACTTTCAACAATATTGTTTTTTGGGTATGGGGCTATACCTCTTTTGAATTTTCCCTCTTTTTCCTTTCTTTCATTGTTTTTGTATTTTTGTTCTCAATATTTTCTCATGCAATGTTTATATACAATGAATGAAAGCTTTGAAGCTAAGACTCCTGACATAAATAGTGTTTGAGCATCCTGCCATTGATAGGACCTCCAAATAAATCTTCTCCATTCAGCCCTTGCAAGAAGAAAGAATTATGACCTCTAATTGAGTGAATGATATAAGGCCCTTTCCATAGATTCTCAAATTTGCCATGTTTACCTCTATCTTCCCTTCTAGAATCCCATTTTAGGACTGTGTCTCCAGCTTGAAAATTATTAGCTTTAGTTCTTTTGTCAAAGATCTTTTTGATGCCCTCTTGAACTGCTTGTGTCCTTTTGTACACTTCCTCTCTTGATTGCTGTAAATGAATGGTTTGATTCAGCCTTCTCTGCATGTCATTTTCTTCTGTTTGTGTTTCTTGGAGGAGTTTCATGACTGACACTCCCAAGGATGTTGGGATGACTGCATCTAGGCCATATACCAGCTTATAGGGGGACATATTTATTGATTTCTTGGTGGTTAGCCTATCAGTCCATAATGCATGAACCAGCTTACTATGCCATGATTTCTAATTTTGATCCAACAGTCTTTTAATAATGTTAATCAAGCTTTTATTGGATGATTCAGCTAGGCCATTTTCTTAGGGGTAGTAAGCTGTGGAATGCCCTAATGTGATATGATATTTATAATAGAAGTCAACCATTATTTTGGATTTGAAGGCAGCAACATTTTCTGTAATGATCTTTCTAGGACAACCAAAACGGGACAATATGTTGGTCTCAAGGAATTTGATAATGATAGAGTCAGTAGCATCCCTAGAAGGGATAGCTTCTATCCATTTGGGAAAGTAATCTGTAGCAGTAAGGATCCACTTATGTTGGGTAGATGAGGTTGGGTGAATTTCTCCAATAAAGTATAAACCCCATTGCTGAAAAGGAGCCTTAACACTGATGGGATGCAATGGTAAAGGTAGGAGTTTTCTCTTGCCATAAAAAAATTGACACTTATGGAAAGTCATGACTAGTTTCTAGTAATAGCCAGCTCTAAGAATCTTTCAGGGCTGCCATGGAGAATGGTTTGGAAGGCAGAATCTCTTCCAAAAATTAAATTTTTTCTTTGGATCCTTCTCAGAGGGAAAGTTCTCACCTCTGAGAACCTTAGAAAGCGAGGAATAATTGGGCCTTCTCACTGTCCAAATTGTCAATCTAATGAAGAGACAAGCCAACATCTTTTCATAGAATGCCCTTTTGCTATTGCTTGCTGGAAGGAAGCATTTCGTAGACATGATCTCCCTTGGGAGCCTAGCACAAGCATTATTGAAGCTTTGCACATATGGAAAAAAAGCTATCCTTGGAGGAAAAACAAGAACAACATTGCTCGAAGGGTTTGGAATGCCCTGCCCTGTACTCTTCTATGGAACATCTGGTTGGCAAGAAACCGCATGATCTTTAAAGGAAAAGAAACTAGCATCAGAAAGCTCTACAACATAGCCTGGAGTCTCAACTTGGAAGCCCTATCCACGAAATGTCAAGGAAATTTGAAAGCGTTGGACCTCCATGTAGAAGAAAGGAACTACATAGGGTATCTTCTAGATAGAAACAATATAGCCCAAAACGGAAGTAATCCCAGCAGCAGAAACAACTCCAGGTACATCTGGAAACTCAGGATGAAAGAAGAGGAATTTGCACGATGGCTAGGAAATTGTAATATGCATTATCTCTTCTTTGATGGTGCCTCCAAGTCCAACCCAGTAATGGCTGGGGCTGGAGGAATCATCTACAATGGAAACGGGGACGTTCTAATGGATTATGAATGGGGCCTGGGCACTTTATCTAATAACAGAGTAGAAGCCTTATCTCTCTACCAAGGCCTGCTTCAGCTTCAGAAACTCGGCATCTACATAGCGGTTATCATAGGAGACTCAGCCATTGTTATTAATCTGATGATAAGCAACAGAAAAGCTTCCAATTTGTCTCTTCAGCAAATCATAGAGCACTGCCAAGCCATTGATCAGCAGATGAAAGGGAATCTCTTTTATCATGTACTTCGAACCCTCAACAAAGAAGCTGATAAAAGGGCTAACAGAGCTTGTTCACATTTTTTTGGAAATCTCCGGTGTAACGGTGTAGACCAGCTCTCCTTCTTGCCATGAACAAAACCTTTCTCCTCTGTATTCCCTACCCACAGCAAAACTCTGCTCCTGGATTCTGAAAACCCAATCTCAGATCCCCTACAAAGTCACAAAGTCTCTTGAGTACGATGCTCACAGATATAAACTCTACACTCTCAAGATTTCTATCCTTCTGTGATGGTCCTTTAATTTCTATGCTCCCTCCTGTTTATGGGTTTTCCCTTAACCCATTGAGTGCACTCATTCATCCATTGATCATTGTCTTCCTTTACTTCACTGATCCCTGTTCAAAGTTCCAAGTCTATGTGTGTCTCAACCCTTCTGACTTTGTTTTTACTGCACCTCTGACTTCAACGCCCCTGTCCGACTTACCTGCTCCCTGTCACGGTGATCAGTTTCGCTTGGCACAATGCAATCTTATGAAACGGATGAAGATCTACAGGCGGAAATGTCATCATCATTTAAATTTCAATTATGAAATGCAAAGTGTGCCTTTTATTATTCCATTTCGTTATAATTTATACCACTGCTATCTTTTTCACTGTAAATCTAGCCAGATGAAAAAAAGAAATTGATGTCAAAAAAATCGACTCTTGGCTTTCCTCTTGCCAATACCTACTTGTAATTCTGGAGCTTCATCTCCTTTTTTTCGAATATTAATCCAACAACCGACTTTGTGTAAAAAAATAGCCGGCTCTAAGAATTTTTTTTGCTGTTGCTTTCCAGTAAAGGTGATCTCCACATTGTCCCTCATGCAGCTCATGCATGATTTTTCCTACATCATTCTCAAGAAAACATTTAAGAAATATGCCAACAACATTTTTCCAATATAACACTCCATCTAAAACGCAATAATTTAAAGCTTTATGTTTCAAGAATCTAGCTTTAGTCTTTGATAAAGAAGGAGGAGTATTAAGATAAACATATATGATATCGGCATGTTATACCTATATTCTTCCATTATAATAAATTTGGTGGCTAGATATTCTGTGCAGCCTTCAAGAAACAAATTCAGTCCTGAAGTTGTTGGTGCTTTGAAGTCTGTTGGTAAAATCATAAACTAATGATCAGATCTTCATACATTCCCTTCTCTCACCCTCTGATATTCCACGAAAATCCAAGTCAGATACTATTGCATCCCTTTTCCCTTACCCTCCCTTGCTTCCATTTTACCCTCGTTTTTCCATTTCCCTTTATTCATGAAAACCCCACTAAACCATGTGTTATTCCTTATCCCTCCATTATTTTCTCTCCCCAAGGTTAAAAACCCATGTTTTAACCTTATCGGAATCATATTTCTTTTTGGAATTCTTTGGAAAAACCATAGAAAACACATTTTTCTATGCGTTAGGATTAGGCCCCTCAGGCTAAGCCCCCGCCTTTTCTTCCTCCACGTGCTCGAGCGCCAGGACCGACCGCTCAAGTCCTAAGGCGCCAAGCCAAAGCGTAACCCCTCTCCGTCCTTTTTCCTTTGAAACATTCAAAAACCCATCTTTTATAAGGTTTTGGCGTGAAATATTAAACCACGTGTTTTATTGCCCCCCAAGTCCTCCCAGTCGTCGATCTGCTCCCCAGATCCGAAGGAGCGGAGCAAGCCCCACCTGGTGGACCCCCTCTCCCCCGCGCCCTTTTCCAAAAACCGTGGTTTTATCCCGCACCGCTCCCCGGGCAAAACTGGTTTTCTCCCGTCGGCCAGCGATTCCACACGCTGGCCGACACGTGTCTTCCGCCCCATTTACAAAACCGCCGCGCTATCACATCGCCCGCGCATTATCCTTCGGACTATAGCCCCGCAGCGGGATTCACCTCCGTCGTCGGATTTGGGCCCTCCCATCCGATGGTTGCTGATCGCCTTTTCTGCCCGGCCTTTAACGGACTTGCCCGCCTGTTAAACTTACCCCGGCGCGTTTGAAATCCGATCTCCACCGTCGATCTTCGCAGATCGAGAGCTTACATTCGTTCTCCTTTATTCCATTGTACAAGTTCCCTTTTTCTCACGTCGAATTTTCGAACGCCCAAATAGTTGATCGCAATACGATCAACGGCTCGTGCTCATTTTCCCGCACGCCCTCCAATCCCAGTTACCTTTCCATATAACGAGGATTTTCTCATTTGATTGTATTTTTGCGAGGTTTTAAGGTTCTTTCGTCGTGTTTTAAGAAAATCGAAAGACGAGGGGTGACGACTCCGTTCTGAGACTATCGATAGAAATCGTAAACGAGTGAAGAACCAGTATAAGACTATAAGTTCATGAGCCTTGCTTAGTCGCCCAGCGCATCCCTGTAAAGCTTGAAGGATACCGTCAAAATCAACGCAGAGAAAGAGTATCGGATATTGAAGACAATAGTGAACCAGAGCAGCAGATTAGTGGCCAGATTGTCGGGGATTACGGCTAAGACGGTTATCAAAAGCCTAATCCCCGACTCAGAACACAAATTAAAGAAAAACCTAAAAGTGTTCATCAGACATATTGCCTCCACCGCCATACTTTGAGGCAAATTGGTTCCTCAACCACTGCGGTGCCACCTATTGCCTCAAAATGCTCAATCAGAGGCTGAATTTATTGAACAGGGTTAGATATTACGCCTCGGAACAGCCAAAGAAGTTATTTCTGCCTCAGATTTAATGACAGAATGTTTTCAGAGTAACCCTAATGGTACGCAGAGCCTCAGAGGTCAACAAAAGCTCCCTTTTTGCTTACTTCATAAGTGTAAACACATTAATGCAGTGGAACACCTGTATAATTTCTTCATCGAGCCTCCAAGGGCCAGGAAGACATTAATTCTGCATTAATTGTATTTTAGATCTTTTTATCAGATCTCGCCTCCTCATCCTTCTATAAATACTTAAATAGAAGATGAGTGAGGGGTTGTATTGTTTGGTTGTCAATGTAAATTGCTGAAGCATTGTAATGTAATTGAGCCGGAAAACTCTTGACTGTAAATAGTGGTTTCATAGGCTCTTGGAGCTCTGCTTGTAACAGATAGGTTAGGTTGTGAAGAGAGATGGATTAAAACATTGGATCTGAAGATTGTAACCGGTTTGAAGCATCAATACAAGCTGATTTATGGGATCTTGGTCTATGCTGATGGTGATGTTATTCTTACTGTGAACTTGTCATTTTATTTCTGTTTTCAATTTGTTTCATTTTCCACTGTAAAGAACAGTTTAAACAGTGTTAGGACCTACTGTATATCAGTGACCTTCTCTGGCTGAGAAATCTTTATCCCAATGTTTTCTTCTAATTGTGTTATTTAGAAATGATTTAATTCAGTCTAAGTACAGAGATGCTGGCGTTCCCTCATCTTTTTGTCACAGCTGAATGTTATTTTTAAATGTTACTTTCAATATATGTTGTGTAAGGAATGAATTGAGGAAATCAAAGGTTAGCCCTGAGTCCCTTTCTTGTTTGCTCAACTATTTGATTGTTTCCCTTAGGATGTGTTAAAAGCTGACTAGTTTCGAAGTAGTTATCATATCTTAGACCATTCTTTGTTATCTTTGTGATTGTCTTGGAAGTAACTAAGTAAAGAAGAGCTAGGAGAGGATCATGGTGAGCCCAGCCCACTAGTTTCTACTCCAAAGGTTGCCTTCAAGTTTCCCTTCGTTTTTATTTGTATTCTATTAGAAGTGTATCAAAGGCTGGATAGTTTCAAAGTACTTACCAGATCCTAGTTTGATTCTATGTTTTTCTTAAGTGCTTGGTCAAAGGCTAGATAGTTTCAAAGTACTTACCAGATCCTGGGCTGCTCTTTGTTCTGCATCTGTCATTTCCCTTTCTTATTGTACCACTCCATTCCATAAATCAAGCCTTAAAGAGATCCTTAGGCATAGATGACTTGCCCCATAGATCACTCTTGAACCTGAATGTTTCAATTAAATCCTCTTATGACTCCATAGCCCAATGGATTGAAAACTTGCCATCATCTGTCTTCATGATCAAAGCTTACTCTTCTGCTTGCAACTTCTCACCTTTGAACCTATTTGCATATAGATCTTTCCGCCTCAGACAGCAACTATGTTCAACCATCCGAGAAAACCAAACAAAACCCTTGGCCTTCATAACTAGCCTAATATCATCACCCTAAACTTCAAAGACAATATCCATATTTGTACATATTGGAGAGATCCCTCTCCGGATTCAGGAGGGCTAGATCCTAGAATCCCAAATTTGGTTGAAATGATGTTAACTCTGTAATCAGACTTTGCCAATCTTGCTTGTTACAGAGACCTAACATTTCTGGCGACTCCGCTGGGGACTCGAACCCAGAATCTTCATAACATCTTGAGAGTAAAAAGCGGCCTTTTCAAGCACTACCAAATAATGGTAATCATGATGAAACTTGTTTGGATCAGTGACAAACTAGGTCAAACCTAGGATTCTTTTAAGTTTTTATCTAACCTTGGAAAATCAGCTGGCTTAGCCATAAGGATAGACTGTCTTTGTTTCATAGCCGTAGCTAATTTTTGAGGCAAATTTAGGACATTCCTTTTAAAACCACAAATAAAAACAGTTCAGAAAATACCAAAAACATTTCAGATTGGTAGTAAAACACTAGTTTTTGTTATCTTGTTTATATCTTTGATGTGTTTTACCCTGTAGACAGAGTCTGGTAAGGGCCAGGTAGCCTCCGGATCTCATCCTCTTTTAGAGGTGACATATCTGGTGAACGCCCTCCCAGTCAATCTCTGGTTAGAGTTTGTTGTGTTTTGAGACATTCTTGAAAAGGAAGGTTTCACAAACACTATGGTGGACAGTGTACCCCTTTTGAAAACATTTTGGACTTTCCACCTGGCGACTCCAAAATCCTTAGCAGACCTTAAGACTCCACTGGGAAGAACCCTCATCCTTACAATATCCTTCAAACCTAGTTACAAGGCTGCAGGATTCGAATTTTGAAGACAGATTAGTTAACCTCCCAAAGATTGTCATATCTGGTTGAACTTTTCCTGTTTAGTTGGGTCTAAACATACAAACATTGTGGCTCCTAAAAATATTCACACTAGAGCCCATCCTGACCCCGATCCACCTGAGATAGTTGATAACCCAGAAAGAATCCTTAGGAAGTCTCCTAAGATACAATTTTCAACTATTTTCAGGCCACCCCTAAGAGCTAATTCAGTCCCTGCAAATCTCTCAGCTCTGCAAGAATCACAAATTGACTTATTGAACCCATTCAGAACTAGGTCATTTGGCGATTTAGAACAGCTACGTTCTGAGCCTTCACTTTCATCTCCCGAAACAATTGGGCCCCTTGGGGATAGAGAATCAACACCTCCTGATTTACATTTTCTACATAATCTAGGTGTCTCTCATCCAAGATCAGCTCAGCAGTCTACTGCTGTTCCATCCACTTCTGTTCATCCGTCATCCATTGTTCAAACCACTCCACTTCAACCCACACCTCCTCTTGTAAATCCACCTCCACTACATATCATGGCAGCATGGTAAGCTCCCTTAGTCCTTCCTGTACCATTAGTCAATCTTCCACATGACTATCAGTCAAAAATTCCATTGTATGATGCTAGCAATACTATAACAGCATCTCAACATGTGGACAAGATGAATGACTACTTTGACAGAAATGAAATTGATGATGATTCTGTCAAACTTAGACTATTTGCTCAAAGTTTGGGGGGAGAAGCAAGAAAATGGTTTAAAGGTTTAGCCCCCCATAGTATTAACGATCTCCAAGGCTTCCATCAAACATTCTTAAACAAATGGGAAGTGAGGAAGAATCCTCTCCAAGTCCTTGCCGACTATAACAATCTCCACAGGAACCCTGGGGAAAGTGTACAAGCTTATTGTACCAGATTTAACAGTGTGTATAATGCACTTTCCCCTGAACTGAAACCTCCTCAGGGCTCAGCCTTAAACAAATTTCCTGAAGGATTTGATCCGGACATGACATATTCACTCAGAGAAAGAGTTTTTTCAACCCTTGAAGATATGCAAAGAGGTGCTCTTTCTGTGGAAGTTAACCTCATGGAAAAGAGAGCAAGGATGAAAGCTGAAAAGAGAGTATCTTTTAGAGAGGAATCCACCCCTTCTACTTCAAGCTCAAAGATGGAAAGAATGATGGAAGAAATGATGAAGAAAATGAGCATTCTAGAGAGAGCACAAGCAAGTTTAAATCAAAACGCTCCTCAAAACAGAAACCAAAACCAGAATCAGAATATTAGAAGAAATCAGCCTCCAAACAGACCTAGGGAAGATGATCAGCAGATCATTCCTCCCTTTCATCAAAACTTTTTAAGTGAGGTTGAACAAACAGATCAAATAACAGAGGAAGATGATATAAACTTATTTGGGGTAGATGATGATGACTTTGAGGTTCATTATGATAAGAAACAAGGTCTTTATACACCGTACGATGACAGAAGAGATGATAATGAGAATTACTATCAAAACATGGAAAACGTTGTCATAGAGCCTTCAAGGGAATATGAACTCAGAAGTAGGTCTAATCAACCAACTCCCAACAATAAAACCTCTGACAAGCTTTCTCAAAACAGCACTGCAACCAAGTCTAAAATGATCAAACAAAAAGACAAAATAGTGGCTGATAATTCTGGTAGTGGTAAAGAGAAAGACACTCAAAATATTGAAAAACAGAGTGCAAACATTAGTAGTACTAGCACCTCGGTTAGTACTCCTGGTAAAACAACTGTTTCAACTGTAGATAAACCAAATCAGCAAGCTGTTATTGCTGATAAAGTGGCAGTAAACAAGGCTGAAGTCAATGCTTTAAAGAATCAAAACCTTTTCAACCTGGAACAGGAAATCTCAAGGATCAAAATCTCTGTTCCTTTAACTGAGTTAGCTGCCCAACATGTATATAGGTCCAAAATTTTGAAGGCTTTGAACTTAGAAGATAATGAAGATACACTCAATCTTAATGATGACCAACCAGAGCTTATTTTTGGTCCAAATATTGAAGGTAAATTCCAAGAGGGTCCTGTCCCTCCCTTTTACGTAAGCTTAAACATTCATGAAAAAATTCTACACAATGCTATGCATGACTCGGGCGCTTCCCATAATTTAATGCCAAAAGCTGTAATGGAAAGCCTGGGTCTTGAAATTACCAGACCTTACAAAGACTTGTACTCCTTTGACTCAAGCAGAGTTAAATGTCTAGGATTGATTAAAGATCTCTGTGTTAACTTAGCCCAGATTCCAGCCAAATGTTTAGTCATGGATGTTGTTGTGGCTGATGTACCCCCAAAGTATGGAATGCTTTTATCAAGATCTTGGGGTGCTAAGTTACAAGGAACCATGCAAATGGACATGACCTACGCGACTATCCCTGTTTTTAATCAAACTAGAAAACTTTACAGGGAATCCCACATGCAGTACACAGTGACAAGTCAAGATCGGCCTCAAAATTCCCCTCTCTATGCTATAAACACGAGCCTTGATTCTTTTATCATGTTTAATGATGAAACACTTATAGAACAAATCATTTCAACAGAATCAATGGCTGAGATGGAGGAAGTGGAAAACAACGCTGAATTGCCAAAACATTCTATTGTGTCTGAAGATCCTAGCAAACTTAACACAGATCTTGAACTGCAAGTTATCAATCCTTTGAACTTAAAACTTGACAGTCAGAAAGACAGTCCTCAACCCGATGAAAAACTTGAGGAATCAAATTATACACAACCAATCCATCAAACTGAAAAAGTTCCTCTATGGACTATGTATTTTGATGGGTCATGCACCAAAACAAATGCTGGTGTAGGTGTCTGGATTACTAACACTGAAAACAATCATACAGAATGTATCTCATGTAAATTAAATTTTCATTGTTCCAACAACATAGCAGAATATGAATCCCTTCTCTTAGGCTTGCATCTCTTGAAAAAGTTAGGTGCCAAGAGAATCAATGTGTATGGGGATTCTGAACTAATCATTAGGCAAGTTAATGGGGAATATAATGCAAATCACCCCAGACTTAGGGCCTACAGGAATGATGTCATAGATGTTTTGAAAACATTTGAGGAGTCCACACTGACTTTTGTCCCAAGAAAAAGAAACATTGCAGCCCACAATTTAGCCTTCGCTACTAGAACCTGCCCAATACTGTATGATGACACCTCTCAGATAAAATTCAGACCAGCTATCCCTGATAACAGGAAATATTGGCAGGTGTTTGATGGAGATAAACAAATATAAGACTTCATGCAATTCAGAAATGAGTTTGAACTCCATAGTTCAGATTCAGATTATGACACAAACTACAGTGAAGAAAATTTTCTTGGTGAAGAAGAACCATCTCCGCAGCTGGTAGATATAAACCTTCAGACTATCAAATTTAGAAATCAAACAGAATTAAGTGCAAAATCTGAAACAGAGGAATTGGAAACTCTACATTCTAAGGATGATAGTTTGCCCAAGGGTTTGGCCCCTCTAGAAGAACTGTTTGATTTTGATGATGTGGCTAACAAACCTAAACTAGAACCTGTAGAAACTGAAGTGGAGGAATGCAATATAGGCAGTGAGGAAAAACCGAAAATGATCAAACTGTCCAAAACTTTACCAGCTCACATTAAACTCAAATACTTAGAGCTGTTCAAAGAATTTTCTGATGTTTTTGCGTGGAGTTATGAAGATCTTAAATCCTATGACACTGAAATAATACAACACAAAATCCCTCTTAAAGATAACCAAAAACCATTCAAACAGAAACTGCGCAGAATAAACCCTGTACAGTTGCCTTTGGTTAAGAAGGAAATCATGAAGATGCACGATGCTGGTATTATTGTCCCTATTAGATATTCCGAGTGGGTCTCTAATCTGGTGTCTGTTAGGAAAAAGACGGGAGAAATCAGGCTTTGTATAGACTTCAGAAATTTAAACAAAGCTTCATTAAAGGACAACTACCCTTTGCCCAAGATGGATCATATTTTACAAAGGGTGGTGGGGTCTAAAAGAATTTCTTTGCTGGATGGCTATTCAGGGTATAATCAAGTCTTAGTCCACCCTGATGATCAATTAAAGACAACTTTCACTACACCATGGGGCACTTTCATGTATGTGAAAATGCCTTTTGGTCTAATGAATGCTGGAGCAACCTTTCAGAGAGCCATGGACATAGCATTCTCGGAAGAATTGGGTTTCTTCATCATTATCTATCTTGATGATGTAACTGTGTTTTCAAAAACAGATGAAGAACACTTGGAACACTTGAGGAAAGTTTTCGAGAAGTGCCGAAAGTTTGGGATATCTTTGAACCCCAAGAAGACTTTATTTGGTCTCCAAGAAGGTAAACTTCTTAGGCACATCATTTTAGAAGAGGGCATAAAGATTGATCCCATGAGGATTGAGGCCATATTGCAAATCTCTCATCCTCGAAACATCAAAGAGTTACAGTCTTTCATTGGAAAGATAAACTTTTTGAGAAGGTTCATCCCCAACTTGGCTGAGCTCCTTAGGAATATCACAAACATGTTGAAAAAGGAGCAAGGGGTAAAATGGACCATGGAAGCAAAGACATCCTTTGAACTGGTGAAACAAGCGTTAACCAAGACACCGGTTCTCATAAGTCCTGATTTTTCAAAGGATTTTTATATCTTCTCATTTGCATCAGAACATACCATAGTTGTTGTCCTTTTACAAAAAAATCCACAAGGAAAAGAGCAACCCATTGCATTATTTAGTAAGGCATTGAGGGATGCCCCTTTGAAGTACAACATTATGGAGAAACAGACTTTTGCTTTGGTAAAGGCTTTGAAAGACTTCAGAGTATACATCCTTCACTCACATATCATTGCCTTTGTCCCAAATTCAGTTGTTAAAGACATTCTAACACAGGATCCAGATGGTAAGAGAGGTAAGTGGATTGTTGTTATTCTTGAATATGATTTAGAGATAAAACCCACTAAGCTCATCAAAGGCCAGGGTCTAGCTAAATTAATGGCTGAATCAAATTGTGAACTTCTTGATATTAATATGATCGATGCTTTGGATAACCAAGAAGAATTCTCAACTCCCATTGTTGAAAATCATTTTGCGAATTCTCCTTGGTATACTGATATTGTTTATGTTTTACTTAATCTGAATACACCTCCTGGTTTATCCAAAACAAAGGCAAGATTCCTAAAGTTAAAAGCTGTAAACTATTGCATTATTGATAAATGTCTTTATTGGAAAAATGCTAGTGGTATATTGCTTAAATGTTTGCCTGAGTTTGATGCAGAGAAGGTTAAGCAGGAATTTCATGAAGGAGAGTGTGGAGGCCATTTATACTGGAAGTCAACAACCAACAAAATTTTGAGGGCTGGTTTCTATTGGCCTACTCTTTTTTCTGATATACACAAAATGACAACTACTTGCCATAAATGCCAATTGTTTGAGGGCAAGAGAAAATTATTACCCCTTCCTCTGCATCCAATCACTGTTGAAGCTCCTTTTCAACAGTGGGGTCTTGACTTCATAGGAGAGATTCATCCACCATCCTCTGCCCAGCATAGGTGGATTCTTACCGCCACAGACTATTTCACTAAGTGGATAGAAGCCATTCCTTGTAGGCAGGCCAATGATTCGGTTATCATTAAATTCATAGAAACCAATATCCTTTCCAGATTTGGCTGTCCTACCAAGATCATCACTGATAATGCTGCAGCATTTGGATCAAAGAAAATGGTGGGATTCTGTCACAAATATCAGATAACATTGGGACACTCCACGGCCTATTACCCTCAAGGTAATGGACTTGCAGAGTCTTCCAACAAAAGCTTGGTGAACATAATAAAGAAACTGTTGGAGGACAACAAGAAGTCTTGGCACACAAAGCTGATCCATGCACTCTGGGCTGACAGATTAACTTTGAAGAAATCCATTGGTATGTCACCCTTCCAGCTTGTGTATGGTACAGATGCAATCTTTCCTAACAGCCTTGGTGTACCAGTTATGAAGTTAATTCAAGAGTTGCAGACTGAAGAAAATGACATAATCAGAAGAATAAATCAGACCATTCATCTTCAGCAAACCAGAGAGGAAGTGTACAACAAAGCATTGCAGAAGCAAGACAATATCAAGAAGATATTTGACAGAAGAACAAAGGCCAGCAATTTCAAGATTGGGGACAAAGTTTTAAAGTGAGACTCAAAGAGGGAAGATAAGGGAAAGCATGGTAAATTTCACAATCTATGGCTTGGCCCTTACTCTATTCATTCAGTTGCTGGAAACAATGCATTCTTCTTACAAGAGCTGAATGGAATAGAATTGTTTGGGGGTCCTGTCAATGGCAGGATGCTTAAGCATTACCTTTCTTAAAAATTTTCATGTTTTGAAGCCTTTTTTACCTTTTTTTTTCACTGTAAATATTTCATCCATCATTCCATTCAAAGTTATGAAAAATCAAAAAATACAAGAACAAAGAAAGAAAGAAAAGAGGGCAGAAATGAAAACAAGAAAGGCAAAGCCCCATGCCAAAAAGAGAAATAAATATGAAAGTGTGCAAGCTTAAATGCCACTCCTTAAAACACACTTCTAATTAGTCAAACTATTTAATCTTGACTAATTAGCTTTCAATTTTCTGCTGATAGGGTAGCGAATTTGATTTGCAAAACTGTTTAATCTTGGCTTATCAGTAGATATATTAGGATAGAAATGAAGGTTCAAACAAACTCAAAATCTGAACCAAAGTTCCCAAGAGAAAGATGACTCAAAATTATTTTATTTTCTGAGTCATAGAAAAGAAGACCTGGTTCTAATCTGCTCAAAACTTGAACCAGAGGAGAAGCAAAGACAGCTCAAAGAAGGAGGAAAAACAGAGCTGTGAAAATAAGAGAAGGCCATAATAAGAAATTTTCAGATCTTAAGCCTTCTGTTTAGATTTAAAATTTTCTGCAAATAATAATCTATGTGCAGCTTGTTCTTATGCCATAGATCATAGCAAGTCAAACAACTCAATCTTGGCTTGACTATTTTTAAATTTCTGTTGTAGAATTTAGAGAAATGAAAGTTTGTTGGACTGTTTAATCCCAACAGACAGTAGACTAGGAAGAGAAACATCTGAGCTCAACTGTTTAATCTGAGTTCAGGGAGAAATAAGGAGTATAAATAGATTAGATTTCCTGTTTTCAAAAGAATAAAATGTTGTGAAAAGAGTTTGCCAATCCAAGTGCACTCTGATGAAGAAAAAATGTTAGATTAGTAGGAGTGGGGTAGGTAGAAGTTGTATTGATGAAATCCATTTTTCTTTCATGACTGATATTATTTTGTCAATGAAAAGCAAGAGCAAGCAATGGGTCAGGCACCAGTCAGCATCCCAGAGAAATCAAGTCGGAATTCTTGATGCCTTTAAGAAGGCACCATCCCCAAGTGGAGCCACTGTTAGCCACCTATATTCTTCCATTATATTAGCTGGTGGCTAAATATTCTGTGCATCCTTCAAGAAACAAATTCAGTCCTGAAGTTGTTGGTGCTTTGAAGTCTGTTGGTAAAATCATGAACTGCTGGTTGGTTCTTCATTCTTTTCCTTCTCTCAGCCTCTGATATTCCATGAAAATCCTAGTCAAGTACTGTTGCATCCCTTTCCTTTTCCCCTCCCTTGCTTTAGTCTTACCTTAATTTTCCAATTTCCTTTTATTTTCATGAAAACCCCACCCAAACCATGTGTTATTCCTTATCCCTCCATTAATCTCTTTCCCCAAGGTTAAAAACCCATTTTTTAACATTATCGGAATTATTTCCTTTTGCAATTCTTTGGAAAAACCATAGAAAACACATGTTTCTATGCGTTAGGATTAAGCCCCTCAGCCTAAGCCCCTTGTCGTTTCTTCCTCCACATGCCCGAGCGCCACGACCGACCGCTCAAGTCCTGAGGCGCTAAACCGAAGCGTGGTCCCATTCCGCTCTTTTCCCTTTGAAACATTCAAAAACCCATCTTCTATAAGGTTTTGGCCTGAAATATTAAACCACGTGTTTTATTGCCCCAAGTCCTCCCAGCCGTTGATCTGCTCCCCAGATCCGACGGAGCGGAGTGAGCCCCCACCTGGTGCACCCCCCTTTTTCACGTTGTTTCCCGTTCCCGCCGGTTTCATCCCGCACCGCTTTCCGCGTAAAACTGGTTTTCCCCCGTCGGCCAACGATTCCACATGCTGGCCGACACGTGTCCTCCGCCTCATTCCAAAACCGCCGTGCAATCACACCGCCCGCGTGCTAAACTTCATACCAAATCCACTCAGCGGAATTTGTAGCCACCGTCCGATTGAGACCCCCGCATCCAACGGATGTCCTCCATCCAACCTGCTTGACCGTTAAAGGACATACGCGCCCGTTAATCCATCCACCGCGCGGCCAAGATTCGATCTCCGCTGTCGATCTCTGTAGATCAACGGCTTACATTCGTTCTCCTAAATCCATTGTAAAGTTCCCTTTTTCTCTGCTGACTTTTCAGAACGCCCCCGACCGTTGACCGCAATACGATCAACGGCTCTGATTGCTCCATTTTCTCGCACGCCCTCCAATGCAGATTGTCCATATAACGCAGGATTTTCTCATTTTGATTGTATTTCGTAGGTTTTAAGGTTCTTTCGTCGTGTTTTAAGAAAATCTGAAAGATGGGGGTGACGACTCCCGTTCTTTCGAATCATCCATAAAGATCGACCGCAGGGTGAAGAACAGTGTTATCAACGAGGTTTCATGAGCCTTGGTCGCCGCGCATCCCTGTCAAGCTTGAAGAATACCGTCAAAATCAACGCAGAGAAAGAGTATAGGATATTGAAGGCCCCAGTGAACCAGAGCAGCAGATTAGTGGACGGATTGGCGGGGATTACGGCTAAGACGGTTATCAAAAGCCTAATCCCCGACTCAGAACACAGATTAAAGGAAAACCTAAAAGTGTTCATCAGACACATCGCCTCCACCGCCATACTTTGAGGCGAATTGATTCCTCAACCACCGCAGTGCCACCTATTGCCTCAAAATGCTCAGTCAGAGGCTGAATTTATTGAACAGGATCAGATATTATGCCTCGGAACAGCCAAAGAAGTTATTTCTGCCCCAGATTTAATGACAGAATGTTTGCAGAGTAACCCTAATAGTACGCAGAGCCTCAAAGGTCAACAAAAGCTCCCTCCGAGCTTACTTCATAAGTGTAAACACATTAATGCAGTGGAACACCTGTATGATTTCTTCATCGAGCCTCCAAGGGCCAGGAAGACATTAATTCTGCATTAATTGTATTTGAGATCTTTTTATCAGATCTCACCTCCTCATCCTTCTATATATACTTCAGTAGAAGATGAGTGAGGGGTTGGATTGTTTGGTTGTTAATGTAATTGCTGAAGCATTGTAATGTAATTGAGCCGGAAAACTCTTGACTGTAAATAGTGGTTTCATAGGCTCTTGGAGCTCTGCTTGTAACAGATAGGTTAGGTTGTGAAGAGAGATGGATTAAAACACTGGATCTGAAGATTGTAACTGGTTTGAAGCAATCAATACAAGTTGATTTATGGGATCCTGGTCTATGCTGATGGTGATGTTATTCTTACTGTGAACCTGTCATTTTATTTCAGTTTTCAATTTGTTTCATTTTCCACTGTAAAGAACAGTTTAAACAGTGTTAGGACCTACTGTATATCAGTGACCTTCTCTGGCTGAGAAATATTTATCCCAATGTTTTATTCTAATTGTGTTATTTAGAAATGATTTAATTCAGTCTAAGTACAGAGATGCTAGCGTTCCCTCATCTTTTTGTCACAACTGAATGTTATTTTTAAATGTTACTTTCAATATACGTTGTGTAGGGAATGAATTGAGGAAATCAAAGGTTATCCCTGAGTCCCTTTCTTGTTTTCTCAACTATTTGACTGTTTCCCTTTGGATGTGTTAAAAGATGACTAGTTTCGAAGTACTTATCAGATCTTAGACCATTCTGTGTTATCTTTGTGATTGTATTGGAAGTAACTAAGTAAATAAGAACTAGGAGAGGATCATGGTGAGCCCAGCCCACTAGTTTCTACTCCAAAGGTTGCCTTCAAGTTTCCCTTAGTTTTTTATTTGTATTCTATTAGAAGTGTATGGTGGTCAAAGGCTGGATAGTTTCAAAGTACTTACCAGATCCTAGGCTGCTCTTTGTTCTGCATCTGTTTATTTTCCCCTCTTAATGTATCACTCCATTCCATAAATCAAACCTTAAAGATATCCTTAGGCATAGATGACTTGCCCCATAGACCACTCTTGAACCTAATTTGCTTCAATTAAATCCTCTCATGACTCCATAGCCCAATGGATCGAAAACCTGCCATCATCTTTCATCTTAGCTAAAGCTTACTCTTGTTGCTTGCAACTTTTCACTTTTGAACCTATTTTGCATATAGATCTTTTCGCCTCAGACAGCAATTATGTTCAACCATCCAAACACAAAACCAAACCCTTGAACTTCATAACTAGCCTAATATCATCACTTTAAACTTCAAAGACAATATCCATCGTTGTACATATTGGAGAGATCCCTCTCCGAATTCAGGAGGGCTAGATCCTAGAATCCCAAAGTTGGTTGAAATGATGTTAACTCTGTAATCTGACTTTGCCAATCTTGCTTGTTACAGAGACCTAACCACCATCATACCAACATGAATTCGGAAAATTTTCTTCAATATATGGAGCTATGAATTCCTCTTGTTCTTCTAAAACATCAACCATATTCATATCTAATGCTTGGAAATTTGATTTTGCCATGAGTTTTGCTAATATCTGTCCTTTAATCAGCTTGGTAGGCCTAATTTATAAATCATATTCTAAATTAATGGCAATCCATTTTCCCCTTTTACCATCAGGGTCTTGATTTAGAATGTCCTTAACAACTGTGTGTGGGACAAAAGCAATGATATGTGAGTGTAAGATGTAGACTCGGAAGTCTTTCAATGCTTTTACCAAGGCTAAGGCTTGTTTTTCCATGATATTATATTTGAGTGGGGCATCTCTTAAGGCTCTACTAAAGAATGATATTGGTTGTTCTTGGCCCATTTTATTCTTTTACAACAACACTGCAGCAATGGTGTGTTCAGATGCAAATGAAAAAATGTAGAAATCCTTAGTGAAATCAGGACTAATAAGAACTAGTGTTTGAGTGAGAGCTTGTTTTACCAGTTCAAATGACTGTTTGGATTCTAAGGTCCATTTAACTCTCGTTTCCTTTTTGAGCATGTTTGTGATATTCCTCAAAATTTCAACAAGGTTAGGGTTGAACCTTCTCAAAAAGTTGATCTTCCCAATGAAAGATTGCAATTATTTGACGTTTCTAGGATGGCTGATTTTCAATATGCCTTCAATTATTTTGGGATCTACTTTGATTCCTTCTTCAGAGATTATGTGGCCTAGGAGCTTTCCTTCCTGGAGTCCAAATATTGTTTTCTTGAGATTCAAAGATAAGCCAGATTTCCTACATTTCTCAAAAACTTTTCTTAAATGGACTAAGTGTTCTTTGTTAGTTTTGGAGAAAATAGTAATGGCATCCAGGTAAATGATTATGAAATAGCCTATGTCTTCTGAGAAAGCTATGTCCATGGATCTTTGCAATGTGGCCCCTGCATTCATCAAACCAAATGGCATCTTAACATACATGAATGTACCCCAAGGTGTGGTGAAAGCAGTTTTGTGTTGATCACTTGGGAGTACTAGCACTTGGTTGTAGCCTGAAAAACCATCTAATAATGATATTATTTTAGATCCAACCACCTTTTGGAGTATGTTTTCCATTTTAGGCAAGGGATAATTATCTTTCAGGGAGGCTTTGTTCAGATTTCTAAAATCAATGCAAAGCCTAATTTCCCTAGTCTTCTTCCTAATAGATACAAGGTTGGAAACCCACTGTGAATATCTAAGAGGGACTATGATACCAGCATCATACATATTTTTTTATCTCTTTCTCAAGTAAAGGTAATAAAACAGGGTTTATCCTTCTTAGTTTTTGTTTGAAAGGCTTCTGATTTTCCTTAAGAGGGGTTTTGTGTTGAATAACGCTAGTATCATATGATTTCAGATCTTTGTATCCCCATGCAAACACATCTCCAAATTCTTTAAAAAGTGAAATATATTCCTGTTTTATATGAGTAGGAAGAGTGCTAGATAACTTGATCATTTTTGGTTCATTCATGCTGCCTATGTTATGTTCTTCTACATTAGCTTCTGTAGGCTCCATTTTTGGTTTTTTAGCTACATCATTGAAGTCAAAAAGCTCTTCTAATGGTGTAAGACCCCTGGGTATTGAATCATTTTTTCATTGTAAAACTTCAAGGTCCTTTTGATCTGGTTTGTTAAATAATTCTGCCTTTTAAAGATGTTCAAATTGGTTTATATCAGTAGTAGAGGACATCTCTATTTTAGGGGTTTGTTTTTTTATCAAAACATTATTCTTCATGGCTTAAGCTAAGTATTGGTATAGCAAAATTATTTTCAGATTGCATAAAATCATCAATGTGTTTATCTCCCTCAAACACTTGCCAATAGTTTTCATTGTCAGGGACTATAGGCCTATTTTTTACTTTAACAGTGAACATTTCATTTACTAGAGGTATTTGAAAATTGCTGGCAGCAAAGGCAAGCTCATTTGCAAGTTTATTTTGAGCTCTAGGGATGAAGGTGAGTTCATATTATTCAAATTTTTTTAGGAGGTCTAGGGCAGCATTCCTATATTCTCTTAATCTTGGGTTTTTGGCTTAATACTCCCCTTTTATTTGCCTAATAATCAGCTCTGAATCTCCTTAGACTGATATTTTCTTAGCTCCTAGATCTTTCAGTAAATGTAGGCCAAGAAGGAGGGCTTCATATTTTGCAATTTTATTAGTGCATTGGAAATCAAGTTTGTAGGAATGTCCTATGTTTGTATTATGTATCCATACACCAGCTCCAGAACCAACTTTTCTACAAGAGCCATCAAAAATTATTGTCCAAAGTATTTCTATTTCACATTCATGCTCATTTTTTTGTTCAAGGCTGCTAAAGTTTGAGCTATCATGTTTTTCATTTGAGGGAAAATTTGGTTCAAGTGGGCTTAACTCTTTTTTGTTTTCATCTTCTTGTGTGTTGATTTCCTCTTCATTAAACAAGATAAATGAATCAAGATCTGAATGAATGGAATAAACAAGAGTGTTGTTTGGCCTATCTATGTTGCTTACCATATATTTCATATGAGATTCTCTATATAACCTCCTTGCCTGGTTAAATACTAGAACGGTAGCATAAGACATGTCCATTTGAAGTTTCTCTTGAAGTTTGGCTCCCCATGATCTGGATAAAAGCATGCCATACTTTGGGGGAATGTCAGAAACCACTATGTCCATAACTAGACCCTTAGCAGGAATTTGTGCCAGATTGACACATAAATCCTTAATTAGGCCTAAACATTTGACTCTGCTTGAATCAAAGGAATATAGGTCTTTGTAAGTTTTAGTAATTTCTAGGCCTAATCTCTCCATCACTACTTTTGGCATGAGATTGTGAGAGGCACTAGAGTCTAGCATGGCATTATGTAGGATCTTATCATGTATATTTAAGCTGACATAAAATGGAGGAATGGTTCCTTCTTGGTATTTTCCTTCTACTTCAGGATCAAACAACAACTCTGGTTTATCATCTGTCAAGTTTAAAGTATTAGTATTATTTCCTATATTCAAAGCTTTCAAAACTTGATTTTTATATACATCCTGGGTTACTAGTTCAGCTAAGGGTATGCTAATTTTGATCTTGGCAATTTCTCCCTCAAGGCTGAAAAAAGGACTAATGTTTTTGACATATTTACATCTGATTTGTCAAACATAGTCTTTTCAGCAATTCTGATTTACTGAGTTTTATTAGGACTGTTATTTTGGACAGATTTCTCTGGGCCACTAGCAGAAGTACTAGGGAAGCTTCGGTCAACACTTGGTTGGCTGGTTTTGTCCTGGTTTAAGTCAATTTTCTTAGCAACAATGTTAGAATTGTCTTTTTAGGAAGATTTTCTGAGGTATTCCTAATAACAGTTTCTATGTTTTTATTCTTGGAGGTCTCTTGGTTCCTTTTGCTTCTAATATCATATTGTCTGTGCACCTCCATTATTGCATTTTCAAACCCCAATTGGTAATCTTCAAAATCCTCATCATTGCTTTCAGTTTGTTCTGAGGAGAAGAATCCTTGTTCTTCTTCAGTGAGGAAGGCAACACCATCACTATCAGATCCTATTAAATTCACATGATTTTCTTCCAACCTTTCTGTCTCCCTTTCTTCTTCTTGATATACATAGTTTTCCTGAAAAGGAGGCCTAATTTGTTGGTCATTATCTCTTTGTCTATTTTGAATAGGGTCTCTTCTGAAATTGGGATTTCTATTCTGTTTTTGGGATTGATTTGGTTCTCTTTAGGAGGCACTCTATCATTTAAGTTTATCTTTTCCAACATTATTTACATTACCCTTACTAAGTTATCAATTTTGGCATCAGATGATGAAGTTGATGCCATTGTTTCATCTTTATATGCAACTCTTTTTCTGATTTAAACCTAGCTCTTTTCTCAATTAGATTTGCTTCTACACTTATAGCTCCCCTCTACATATCTTCTAAATTCAAGGGGTCTCTTTCTCTTAGCTGGTAGGCCATGTCTAGGTCAAAGCCTTCAAGAAATTTTTCTAAGGCTAAGCCTAGTGGAGGTTTCATGTTTGGAGGTAGTGCACTGTAGACACTATTGAATCTAGTGCAATAATCTTGGACACTTTCCCCAGCATTTCTTTTAAGGTTGCTATTCTGAAAGGATTTGGAAAGGGTTCTTTTTAATTTCCCATTTGTTTATGAATGTTTGGTATAAAGAAGGGAGATCATTTATGCTATTACGAGTTAAGCTTTTAAACCATTTTTTGGCTTCTCCTCCTAAACTTTGGGCAAATATTCTCATCTTAATGGTCTCTTCTTATATTTCCATGTAATCAAAAGCATCATCCATTTTATCTACATGTTGTTGGACAGTAGTAGATTCAGTTCTAGAGAAATGGGGAATTCTGGATTGATAATCATTTGGTAAAGGAACCAGAGGTTGTGGTAACACTAATAGGGCATACCAATCTGCCATGGTGGGAGAAAATGGGGGATTTAGAAGAGGTGGGTTTGTGGGAGTGAAAGTGGGATGAAATGGAGTGTTTTGAACAGTGTGTGTGTGGATGGGAGTGGTGAAAGTACTTGGACCACCAAGTTGATTATGAGCAGTTTTGCTATGGAAAGAAATGAAGTGGTGGAGAAGCTGAAAGTTAGGAGGAGTGGAAGGAGATGCTTCTCTGCTAAAATTCTACTGCAAATATGTGGGCTCAAGGTTAGATTGGTCAATATCACTATGTGAATTGGTTATAAATAGGTTCTTTGAATGGTACAAGTCAAAGTGAGGATCTTTCAAGACTGTAAGGTTTTTAGGGACAGATCTTGTTCTTTGGATAGTCCTATCAGTAGTTAAATTTCCAGCTCTAGAAGTTTGCCACAAAATCCTTTCTGGATAATCAACTATTGTAGGAGGATTACGGTCTGGATGTGATCTGGTATTGATCCTATGTGAATCCAGATTTCAAGTTCAAAATTTTGGAGAGGCTAAAATTTTTAGGACTATTTTCAGAAAGTTAACCTCTCATAGTGTTTAGTAAACTTCTAAAATATGGTACTAGGCTTCTAAACTTCTTTAGGGTTGTTTTAATACAATCGTAAGGAAATATGAAAGTACTAGTGTAGTAATAGGCCTTCTGGGGCTAGTGGAGATGCCATGTGGAAATTTTTAGCTGTTTTGAAGGTAAATGTATGTGGTCCACCACCAATAATTGACAAAAAACCAATCTAGGGAGGTTTTTTTGGGGTTTTCTGAGTTTCTTTTATGTATTTTTAAGGTTTGTAAGAGTATTGTAAACCTGAATCATCATTTAGCTAAGATGGTGAAACAAAAAAAGTCTACTCTATGGCTATCAGCTGAGTTTTCTATGATTAATAATGGTTTCTGGAGTCCTAAGGTATAATTAGTTTGTCACTAACTCAGAATGTCCCACCGAGATCGCTAGAATGTTGGTGTCCCATGACTTGGTAGATTGGTATACCAAATGACAGGGCAACATGGAACCAGTATTTGGAGCCCTAGGACCTAGCCTTCCTAGACTCAGAGAGGGATCTCTCTATTTTTTTGCAAAGGATATGAAATTGTTTGCTTTGTAGGGTTTATTTTAGGCTAGTTATTAAGTGTGAGGTTTTGTTATTTGTTTAGGTTGGACATAATGATCAAAGAGCATAGATAGAATGAGGAAATATCTAAGTCATTAGGCAATGGAGTCAAATGGAATTCATGATAAGTTCATCAATAGATCGAGGAGTATCATAGGGAAAATCTAACTTGGCCAGTGGATCTTCAAGTTTTAAGGGGGGTTTATGAGATGGAAATCAATTGTAAGAATGAAAAGTAGGGTAAAGGGCAATTAATAATCCTCTATCATATGTACATCTCAAAAAATGGACTTAAAATATCACAAGAACATAAAGAGGCAATCAACAGATAGGGCAAACCATAAATTTTACAATCCACACTTCAATAAGTAATAATTCAAGACAACTTTTACAATGAAATATAGAAGGCGAGAAACTCATTTAACTTCTAGTGATTTCATATTCAAGGAAAGAAAACATTTAAGGCACACATGTAATTGTAATCAGAGAAGAGGGAACTCCTAAAAATCCTTGATTATAATTATGAAGATCTCTAAAACAATTAGTTAAGAAAGTACAAAGGGTATGATTGAAACAAAACCTCTTTGGCAGAATTTAAAGAATGGTACTTTAGAGAGAGGCTTCAAAAAGTAGTGTTTAAGTGGCAGCAAGTAAGCAGGGAAAACCATAAATCATGCTTGAAACTAACTGTATTCAACTATTTATGAAATAAACAGGCTTAGGGGGTCCATAGAGAAATCAAGAATTCTTTGAAATGTCCTAGCAGAAGAAAGCATTAAGGCAATTAAGAATAAATAGAACTAAGGTGCTTTCAAAAGACATTTCTTAGCCTAAAACTTTTATTCTACTGCAACACAGAAAAGTGGAAACACAATGAAAATAGGAAATAAAAATAACAATTTAGAAGCACTTCACCAACAACCAAGCTCAGGGATCCAGTGATCTAGCCTCCTCCATCAATAAACAAATCGAGACATCCACAAGTTCCAAGACTTCAATTTTCTTTCAACTTCTGAGAGACTATGTATTACTTCAAAGGTTCATCAAATGCCAACAAGATAATGAGTTCAGATGTAGTATCTGTGCTGCAAATGAGGAGGTGAAGCTCAAGATAGGGTTTGAGTATCATTTATTACAGAGTAAGTGCATTCCTATCCTTGAAAACCATGCAAGGCTCAAGGCATGAATATCTGCAGCTACTTCTCTGTTTCAATAACTTCTATCTTAACTTCTAAGGAAGAATAGGTTAAATTTTTGACTTTAAGGCCTATTCATAACCTTTACAATAATTGTTTTGACAAAATAAAATATCTCTGACTTAGCCTAATAATTGCCTAATGCTTTTTGAAAGGAACAAAGCACCTAGGTGGCTAAAAATATCTTTGAGAGGGATAAATGTTGTGAGTTGAGTCATTCAAACTTGTTCTAGGTTAATATGTCCTTTGTGTTATCTTTTAATCTCTGCCTTTAATCCTTAAACTTTGATTTAAATTTGATAATTTGTCCTACTGTCTTTATCCTCTGTCTCTGCTTTATGACTGTTTGTTCAATTATCCTTTGTTTTTTAAACTTTTGACCTTTATCCTTTAATCAATGTCTGTTAGGCTAATCCTCTGTGTTTAACCTTTAATTTAGGTTTTTCCCCTTTTAATCCTTCTGCTTTCTTCATTTCTTCATTTCTTCTTGACTGTGTTTACCTTTCGTGCGCAAGGTAGATGTTCTTCGTGGCTGGAGGGTTCTTTAGATCCATTGATGAGCATGCTTCCATCATTGATCAAACCCTGAGAGGGCCTTTGATCTCCTTAATTTTGGATTAAGACCCCTGGATCGTCATCCAGGGTTTAATTCATCATTTATTCACCGTGGGAGGGCATTTTGGGCCCTTTTCCGCCATTAAAAACTTGCACATAACGTAAACTGTTAATAAAAACCATGCAGGGTGGGCTTAACTACAATTTGTTTGGGGCTTGGAGCTGTCGAAAGGTGATTTGGAGAGGAGGAGAGGGTGCAGGAGCATGGTTCTGAAGGCGGAACCTGGGGAAATTCAAACGGGGGCAAAAAGATTTGTAATTTGGTGTGGGGAGGGAAATTTTTTTTTGAAAAACCAGGGTGGTTTATCATGCGTGTTGAGAGCAGTAAACAGTTTTGGACCAATCAGACGCGATACCACTGGGCGTTTGATGCATCGTAGGTGGAAAACCACCTATTTCGCACGGGTTGGGGGTTATTAAACCCATCGCAATTTTCTGTGCGATATGGGATCTGGGTCGTCAGATCTTGGGTGATGAGATCGATGGTGCTGACAGATCTAAGGAGCGGCAAGTGGATTCGAAGGATGGGGCCCAGGGACAGATGGCGCAAGGTGAATGGATGGTAGAGTTTTAGTGGAAAGCGGGCCCAGCTTGATGACATGGGGAGTTTTGTCACATTGTGCAGGGTTATATGAATGTGGGATAAGGGGCGGGGATGCGACAGCTGTCGGATCGAGCCCAGGGATCCAGATCGACGGTGGAGGTGGCCCGATGAAAAGGTAAGGTAGGGTGAGGGAAAGCGGGCCCGCTTTTAATTTTTTCAAAGGTTTTTAAAGGGGGTTAAATAAGCTTTACGGGGGTGTATAAAGAGAAAAGGGAGGAGGTATAGTTATAAGGGGGAGGGGCTTAAGAAATGGCGGAAGGTTGAGGTCTCATGCGAGCAAGGGGCTTAAAAATCCTGTTTTATAAAGAGGGTGGGTTTATAACATAAAAACAAGGTTTTTAATAAGATTAGGAAACTGATGAATGGGGGAACTGATGAAGGTTTTGAGGAAGGGAAAAATGGGTTTTTCTAGAGAAATAGGGTTATGAATGTGAGTGAGGGTAAGGTGTTGGAATGAGGCAAATAGGCCTAAAATGATGTAGTCTTTCTTTGCAGTAGTGGTAGATTTTAGGAGGCAGAGAGAGGGAAAATATAGTAAAAATAGTTATTTTAGGATGATGAAGGCAGTGATATTTCTAGAACTCACAATATTTATCAAATGTTGTTTCTAGAAATCTAGGATTATAACTTAGTCATCTTTTGATATCTGCAAAAATTAGTGATGACTGACAGGTTGTGTGTTGGGGGAGTTACCCTTTGCCATTGATGTCAAAAGGGGAGAGAATGTTGTAGAAAGAGGTGTCATGATCGCAGGGGGAGTACTTTTGTTTCCATCAATTCCAAAGGGGGAGATTTTTTATCAGCGGTTGTC
Source organism: Pinus albicaulis (assembly GCA_034641835.2). NCBI lineage: Eukaryota > Viridiplantae > Streptophyta > Pinopsida > Pinales > Pinaceae > Pinus > Pinus albicaulis. Next base: position 5,687,078 of record CM076576.1, on the reverse strand, counting down.
ATTGATGTCAACCCAAGCAACACCACGGGCTACCCCAATATTGCATGTGAATTTTGACCTACCAAATTACCATATTCTGGTTCAAGAATTATTTTGATGGTTTCTACTTGTCGAGATGTTTCCGTTGATATATGGCACGCCACGTAATTCTTCACAGTTTGAGAGATATTCATGTTTGAAGTTTGTGACCCCAGTTAGTGGGCTAAAACCCCATGGGGTTGTGGCATGGGTCATTGAAAATTCAATAATTAATAATTTTTAAGCTCCTAAAATCCTTCCCACATTCACTTGTTGAAGCCCCCTCTCAACCTAAGCATTTATATAAATTGTGATCCTTATATCCTCCTTATGCAGGGATTTCGCTATCTAAAACAAGTCATCGTGGAATTTTCGCTCTAACGTTTTTTCTATGAAGGTTCAAAAGCTGAAATTTTTATGAGGCGAAAAAAAAATCCTGAGGAAGATTCTTTAAAACTTTTAGATCAAGGTGCACAATATTTTCAGAGATATGATCTGTGGAATTCAGTGCTTTTGCAGGCTCTTGAAATTCATCTAAAAAAAGTGACCTTGGGAAAATTGTCATATCACTCTCTCTGCGTATCGGATTGGAATTCTGTAAAAAGCAGCAGATATTTCATGGACTGTAGTTTTCACTGTATCAATTTCAAAATGGAATGAAGAAACAGTGACACGTGGCACATCGTACAATTTCTCTCTACTGAAACTGTCCATAATTAGGGCATTGTGAGAGATTGGGCACAACTGTAATATTCCAAAATTAGTTTGCAGCTAATTGGAATATTAAAATTTTCTTTTATCACTTAGTAGATGAATAAATAAAGGAAAAAGACCAATACTTAACTTGTATTAGCATAAAAACCCTATTGGTGTGAAAAAGGGGACATTCTAGTGGCTAGATTTTGCACTTTCCATGTATGAACAGAAAGAGGTTCATGTGAATTCAGTCAAGTTGACCAAGTCAACAGTGCAGTGTGGATGAGTAGCCTAGATAGAGCTACAACTCAGTTTTGGAGGGAAAGTAACCATGTGGTGTTGGAAACCCTAATGGATGGGACCCAAGGTGAGGAGGCTCACAAAATTTATAAGGAGGAAGATAGCAGACATTTGAGGTTAGCGTATGGATTATTGATTTTGGTCTACTTACACTATTGAGCATTCTTTAGCTGTTGAGCTCAGTATGCAGTGTTGTTCAGCACAAGGCATTCCTGCTTAGGGATTCCTTCTCCTTCATTGAGTGATCTCTTGGAGGAGTTATGTTCTTCATTTTCTCACATCTAGGCTTGTGGACAAGCATCCTCCTTTAGCCACAACGTTATTCCTGTAGCAGGGGACGTTTTTTTGCAGGGTGTTGCAGTGGGAGACTTACAACACCAGCTTTTGGGATTATATTTCAGAGGAGGGAGCTCCCCTTTCTTTGCAAGATCTGTACAGGAGATTTCTGAGCATAGTGGATATCTTGGCATGTGGCCAAAGCAGATCCCATCACTTGCAACACAGTTCTCTGAAGAAAATACGTCATTTTTTCCAGAGTTGCAGTAGCAGGGTTTGATCCCTGGTTTGTGAGCTTATTCCTAGGAGGAAGGGCCAACCCTTCTCTCGGAGAGCTCTATATTTCATTCCTCTTCTATTAATTGTATATTATAGCCATACTTATACATATTTGTAGTCTAACTGCATTTTTCAGATCCATATTTGTAGATTTGCACTTTTATACATTGTACTTACATGAAACCCTTGCCGGGTGGACCTTATTTTGTATAAAAGGGAAGGAATCTCCATTTTCTCATCCATTGGCTCATTGTATACACCAGATCTATTTGATCTCATCATTTTCTACATAAACCCTTTCTAAAATAATGTTGTCACATGCTGCAGTCTTTTCTGTTGGTGTAAGTCATGGGGTTTGGGCTTATTTGAGGTGATTTGACTTGGGGAGATCTGTTTATATTGGATAGAGTGATTTGTTTCAGCTCTGATTCTGCATGTGAGTTTTATATGATATATTCTAAGGGATCCAAGTCCCATTTCTCACATATATCGCGTTATTTTCTGAAGACAACTGTTTTATGCCCTATATTGTTGCATTTCCCCACTTGGGAAGGAGGATATAGGCCATATGCTTGCTGAGGTTCTTTCATCTACTGGTGAGATGTTATTTTACATCTAGTGAGCTGATCTACATTTCCATGCTCATGATTTGCTGAAGCTCCAACTTTGGAATATCTTCAGATATTCCATTTGTTGTAGAAAATCCCTGTTTTGGGATATTACAATAAATCTCTCTTGAAGAATCCAAATTGGGTCAGAAATGTGGCATTGGAAAGAAGACTCATATGAATAATATAGGGCAAAAAATCATGTATTGGGGATCTGCAATAACATACATACACCAGATTCAATATCGAGCTCCTAGAAGGCAAGAAAAAGCTAGATCATGTGTTGTCAAGGGCTGCAAAGGACCAGAATTTCTAGGGCAGCAAAGCAAATCAAGGTGCAACAGAGGGTAGCATGACAAGAGCAGCAATCAAGGTGCAGAATAGTAATAATAATTTCATCATATGAAGTCTTCAAGTGGGCAGCACTCCATACAGTCACTGTAAAGGTATCATTATACTAAGTCATTGTAAATACATTATTGGAAAAAATGTACTAGTGTCTATCTGCCAAGAGTTGAAGAGGCAGTTTCGGGAGGTCTAGGATCATCATTAGGTGGTTGTGTCATATTTGGGGTTATGGTCTAGTGTGTTTTCTTCTTCTACATCATTCTATATCATTTTAAAGTGGACCATTTTCCCTTGTACGAGAGTCCATTCTTCTTTTATTCTTCTATAGGGTGGTTGGGTGGTGCTAGGATGGTGCATGAAGTCACGAATAGGTTCAAGCATGTGAAAAAATTAGGGTGGTAGGGTGGTGCTAGGGTGAGTTGTAGCTCATTGGGTGTTGGGGCATCCGTTCAGTTGACCACTGAAGAATCTTGGGCGTTTGAGCGTCCATCCAGTGGGAGTTGGAGAAGAATTCTTTTCTAGATTCTAGGAAGTTGGAGCTTTATTTTCAATTGGATTTGAATATTAAAGAATTATTAGAAAAGCATTAGGTCGTTTTTGTCCCGGAGTGGGTTTCCACCTTAAAAACTGTGTGCATTTATGTTCCTTTTGTTTACTACTATCATTGTACAAACACTAATAATAATTGAAGATTAACTAATCCTCTAATTGAAAGGAATACTGATTCACCCCCCCTTCTCAGTATTTCCAAAATTGGTATCAGAGCTTGGTTCCTTCAATAGCATTTTAACAGCTGAAAGGAGGTCATGGAGCATACTAAGAATGGTGTACCACTGTTCAATTAAAATAACTAGGCACTCTAGAAATGAAGAATGGAGCTCTATCTCTTGGCGCAAGGTTACGAAGTATGGGACACTGTTCAAAATGGATTTACATCAATCGTGGATGAACAAGGTAAGAAGAATTTGGTAAATGATGCAAAATCAAATAATATTATTATCAATGGAATTATTGAATTTGTTTATCATAAGGTGTTTGGTTGTAAAACAACGAAAAATGTATGGGACAAGCTTGAGAATATATATGCAGGTGACTCAAATTTCAAAGAAGCAAAGCTTAAAATCTATAGAGCAAAATTTGAGCAACTTAGAATGAAAGAAGATTTCAACATTGCTGCATACTTCCAATACGTTGATGAAATAACCAATACTCTGGAAGGATTGCGAGAGCCAGTTGACGAGAAGACTATTATACGAAAGATACTTAGAACGTTACCAAGGAGATTCAACCCAAAGGTATCGGTCTTAGAATACAATGAAAATATGGACAAACTTAGCAAAGAGGAATTACATGGATTTCTCATAGCATATGAAATGAGACTTGATGAAGAATATGGTACTTCGCATATAGAAACTGCATTCGTTGCATCTAAGAAAAGCAATAAGGACAAACAACCTTCAATTGAAAATACATGCACTTGTAAGTGTGAAGAAAAGGGAGATGATGAAGAAGGTCTTTCAGATGAAGAATATGCTTGCTTTACAAGAAAACTAAAAATTAGTAAGGGAAAATTCAAAGGTAAACTTCCATTGATATGTTTCGACTGTGGTGAGGTTGGGCATTTTGCATCAAAATGTCCGAACATAAGTGATGGAAACTCAATTGGAAAGAAAGGCTTTAATAAATTCAACAAGCAAGGATCCAAAAGGAACATTCTCTCTAAATAAGATAGCTCATCATCCGATGAAAAAAATGACAACGAAGAAGAAGCCAATGAGAGAGTATTGTTTATGGCCAAGCACAATAAACAAGAGGTATCAAACAACGAAGAAGAAGGGTTGACCATAGAAGAATTTTCTAAGGAAGCAATCAAGCTTATAAAAGAGCTCAAGGTTGAGAAGATCCGTTCCAATACTCTTGAAGAACAAGTTCAAGGTCTCAAAATTGAAGTTTAAAAACAAAAATGCATTGAAGAGTCACTTCAAAAGAAGTTGGAAGAAAGCAACCAAGAAAGGGAAGAATTAGAAGCCTAAGTAGTCTCGCCGCATAAGGAAGTGAATAAGGGAAAAATATCCAAAACTATTCCAAGCTCAAGGGCATTGGAAGAACTCATCAACAATCAATGATCTTACAATGACAGAACTGGCCTCGGTTACAAAGAAGAAGAAGCAAGATCGTCTACAACAAAATACAATGAACCTATGAGATTTGACATGCATGTAGACTTCATTGGACAAGATTCACAAGAACAGCCTTGGAATACAATTCCTTGACAAAGATTTCCATCCAGGTACCAACATATTTTTTATGGCTATTTTTATTCATGTGGATAATTTGGTCATAAAGTTGTATAATGTCGCACGTACCCTAGGAATCTATACAATTCCAGGAGATCTGTCAAACATGAACCTCCCAAGGCTCAACGAAACATCAATAGATTTGAACATTTAAGAAATAATATTGAATGTTACAAATGTCGAAACTTTGGACACATAGCCAGAGACTGCGGACTTGAAAATCCTCCAGAAGAATCTTCGAAGCCACAGAACGAATGAACATGGAAGAAGAAGAAGACTGATAATTGTGCTCTCGCTCTCCAGTCTCAAAACAACAAAGATATGTGGTATGTTGATAGCAGTTTCTCAACGCATATGACTAGAGGTAGAAATAAATTTGTATCTCTGAAAGAGAAGAAGGATGGAACCGTGTCGTTTGGAAATTATGGGTCTTTCAATGTTATAGGATCATGTACCGTCACTCTCAGAAGCAAAGATGCTCTAGCCAAGAATGTTCTATTGGTTGAAAACATGAATCACAAACTTCTCAGTGTTGGAAAAATGTGTGATCAAGTACACACAATACTATTCAACTCCACAAAATGTGAAATCAGGAAAGGCAGGTATGGTGAAATTCTGGCTACAGCGAGTCGAGCTCCAAACAACATATATGTTCTGGATGAAGCAACTAAAGCATGTCTAATAGCTAAAGAGGATGATATAATTTTTGGTAGCAATGATGATCGACTAAGTAATAAGTTTTCTACAAAGATGCAAAGTGATTTCGAGATGTATTTACTTGGTGAGCTGACATACTTCTTAGGGCTTCAAATATCTCAGCAAGAGAAAGGAATATTGATATGTCAAGCCAAGTACATCAAGGAAATTCTCAATAAATTCAAAATGGAAGATTGCAAACCCATCCTTACTCCAATGGTAACAGGTTGCAAATTGAGCATAGACGACTCATATAAGGATGTGGATCAAAGGTTGTACAGATCTATGATTGGTAGTATTCTATATGTAACAGCCTCCCAGCCAAATTTTATGCAAGTGGTTGGACAAGTAGCAAGATTCCAAGCAGCACCAAAATAATCTCATATTATTGCCATCAAAAGAATTCTTCGTTATCTAAAGGGAACAACAGAATATGGCTTGTGGTATCCCAAGGGTAACAATATCATTATTCATGCCTTTATAGATGCAGATTGGGCAGGAAGCATTGATGATCATGAGAATACTCATGAAGCATTGGAATATCTTCACCATAAGCTTGGGATTCTCCCAATTTCTCATTAAAATTTCCTTATTTAGAATATAAAGGGGCAGTGGAAGTGTGTACAGGTCCGCAGGATGGTTGTGTGTCAGGGGGAGTGGAAGTGTGTACAGGTCCGCAAGATGGTTTTGTGTCAAGGGGAGTTACCCTTTGCCATTGATGTCAAAGAGGGAGAGAATGTTGTAGAAATAGGTGTCATGATCATAGGGGGAGTACTTGTGTTGCCATCAATGCCAAAGGGGGAGATTTTTGATGTAGGTTTTAACCCTGTACAAAAATTATCTACTAACGAATCTTAAAACAGAAAATAAGCAATAGCGAGAGCATAAAACATAAAATAGATAAACACAGAGATTTTCCCCTGGATCCCAAATCGGGACGACCAGCTTAAATTTTAATTATATTCCTTTTAGTGTTACAACACATATATATACATGCCGAAGCATACATAAACCCCAATCCATTAATGCTAGATTAGAACATAACCGTAGTTCCCTTGACCGGATCTACAAAATACCAGGGGCCAAAAACCATCATGCCCCAAAACCATGTGCAAACCCATGCACAAAACCGTAGGCGGGTTCGTCCACTAGAAAATAAGGACCAAAAAAAAATTCCGGGGCCCTGCCCCGAACCCCAACAGGGGGGGTTACCACCCCCCCTGTGACCCAACATTCTCCCACTTGTTGTTTTCTTTCCGCAGGGGGCCACAGGAGAGCTGAGTCATTAGCCCAGCTTTGCAACACCCATTCTTTCTCTACACCAAGAGAACTTCTGAGTGCTCACAAATTTTGTCAATGCATCTGCAACATTCTTCAAAGTGTCCACCTTTACCAACAACACCCTTTTAGCTTCAACCATATATCTCACAAAGTGATATTGAACATCAATATGATTTTTCTTTGAATGATAAGCAGGGTTCTTAGCCAAGAAAATTGCACTTTGGCTATCACAGTCTATCCTTATAGCTTGCTGCACCAACCCCATACTTGAACACAATCTCTGCAACCAAACTGCTTCCTTTTTTGCATGAATGGTTGCCATGTATTCTGCCTCTGTAGTTGAAAGAGCCACTACAAACTGTCTTTTAATCATCCAACTGATTGCACCTCCAAATAGGCCAAACACATACCCACTTGTAGATCTTCTTTGCTCCAGATCTCCAACCCAGTTTGCATCAACAAAACCACGAATGTCCAACACTCTTTCCAATCCTGGTCTTCCCTAGTAGCACAAGCCATAATCACTAGTGCCACGCAAATATCTGAAAACCTGCTTCACTATTGTCCAATGCTCCTTCCCTGGGTTTAACATAAACCTGCTCAATACTCCCACTGCGTGTGCAATGTCTGGTCTAGTACAAACCATTGCATACATCAGGCTACCCACTGCACTTGCATATGGAACAAAGGACATATCCTCCTCTTCTTCTTGTGTCTTGGGACACTGTTCAGTAGACAGCTTTGTACCTATAGGAATCGGAACATTCATCGGTTTACTATCTTGCATATTGAACCTCTGCAATATAGTCTCGACATACTTCCTTTGGTTTAACCAGAGATTCCTCTTTTCCCGATCTCTCTTAATTTTGTTGGCATGTGTTGTCCTTGATGGCAACCTACTTGATGAAATAAGACTATTGGCGATATGATGCAATGTGTTGTCCTTGATGGAAACCTATTTGATGAAGTTATTCTTGATAGAAACGTATTGTACTTGATGGAAACATACTTGATGAAGTTATCCTTGATGACAACCTACTTGATGAGTTAAAGGGGAGATTATTGGCAATGTGATACAATGTGTTGACTTTGATGGAACCTGCCTAATGAAGTTGTTCGTGATGGAAACTGACTTCATGAGTTGTTAATAATGTAAATCTGATGTATCTACAGATCAGTTCAGAAGTAGTAGAAGAAAGGAATTCAGAAAGTGCCAGAATAATGATAAATAAGTTATGCTACAAAGAATACGCAGGTTTGTTAAGGAGAAGTAGCGTATGCACGTGGAAAAGTACGTGCCAAGTCGCGTATGGTCATTTGCGCTCTAAATTTAGAATACCAAGGGGTGTTACCATGGTATTGACCCATTGTATTGAGCGTTGGATTAATCTATTTGATCACGTCCAGGAATACCATCGGAAGTGGTGTGGTTTTGGCTCATGGTATTGACAAAGGCTAAATCTATATAAGGAGAAGAAAATCATGGAGCAAGAGTGTGCAAGTCTGGGTATTGAATGAATACTTCACTCTGAAGTATGTCTGCATGGAATGAATTGATTGATCTGAATTACTAATGCACCTATGAAGAAAATGATGAAAAGGGATCTCTAGATCTGAAATGTATATGTATTTTCTAGATCTGTTTATGGAATGTTTAGATCTGAGATGAGGCGAAATAATTTCTGAAGTAAAGGATGAAATCTGAGTTGTCTATCTAATCTGAAGAGCTGCACAGTCCTGAAAAGTTACAGATGTATACGCAGGTTTGCTTCAGTAAAAGTGCGTGTATACGCGGTTCTGCTTAAGGAAAAGCGTGTATGGGAAGACAGGGCTTTCTGAAGAATGCACAGAAGTATACGCGGGTAGGTCTGCATGAAAGCGCGTACATACGCAGGTTCAGTGAAGTAAAAGCGCGTATGGAATCTAAGGTTTGTTGAAGTAAGTGGAATGAAATGTCTGATCTGTTTTGCTGTTTTACTATTATCTGTCAATGATGTATTCATACAGAACTGGGTTGTTTGAATGATGAATATGCTGCTGATTATATTAATTGAAGATCAAGTCGTTGGTTGATTGGTTGATGATTCAATGAATGAATTGATGGGGTTATAAGTTTCAGTTTGATGAATGTTGAGCTTAAATGTGTGGAGTGGGTCCAGTCTGAAAATATGATGAAAAGTGGCCTACAAGTTGTGTTGTATGGAATTTGTTGGATCCAGTATGAAAATTGATGAAACGTGGTCCATGGTGGTGCTGAGGGTCGAAGCCTTCAGTGAGGGGGTTGTAGCTCCCTTCCAGTGGTAGCTGGTAAACGAGTGCAGGGTGTAGTGGCTCCCTTCCAGGAGAGGCTGGTAAACGAGAGCAGGGGGTAGTAGCTCCCTTCCAGGAGAGGCTGGTAAACGAGAGCAGGGGTTGTAGCTCCCTTCCAGGTGAGGCTGGTAAACGAGAGAAGGTTGTAGCCTTCTTCAGGTGGGTGCCTGCATGCTGGTATGAGTCTACGCCAGTACATGGTTGTAAGATGTTTTCTTTATAATAAAAATATTGAAGACAGAGACGACGACAGCGGTGGTTTTTTCCCGACTTGAGTTTCCACCTTAAATCCTGGTGTTCATGTGTGTTTCTTATGTGTGATGGTTTATTTTTTTATTACTGCACATGCTTACTACTAACTAAACATCTAATGAATGAATGATGCATATATCTAAGTAAATAACTAAATGCATAATAATATCTTTGTATATACGCGAGTTTTATGAAGGTTATCCGCGTGTATACGCGAGTTGTATTCAGTAAAGTAGCATATGGGTTTTAGAGAAAGAAAAAGTAAAAAGTTTTTAGTCAGCATGAAATACTGATTCACCCCTCTCGCATTTTTCCCAACAATTGGTATCAGAAAGGTAAACACATCACCAGAGGTCGATCACCAAGGATCCGAATGGGAAGTCATGGAGTAATGTCTCTAAGGCCACCTCTATTCAATGGAAGTAATCTTTTATTCTGGAAGATACGAACAAAAGCATATTTGCAAAGACTTGGTGCAGAAGTATGGGCAATCGTGGAAGAAGGTTATCGGTATCCGGCAACTATTCCTACTAATGCAGCATAAAGGAAGAAATATGAAATCAATGCCAAAGTAGTCAATGTTTTATTAGGAAGCCTGTCTGAATCAGAATTTGTTAAAGTGATGCAACTAAATTCAGCGAAAGAAATATGGGACAAAATCATTCTAAGCTATGAAGGAGATACAAAGGTAAAAAGTGCCAAACTTCAAACTCTCAGAATTGAATATGAAAATTTAAGAATGCATAGTGATGAGAGTATTTCCAATTTCTTTTTACGTCTAGATGATATTGTAAATTGTATGAGAAGTTTGGGTGAAACCATAACCGATACTATTCTGGTTGAAAAAGTCTTAAGATCTTTGACTTCAAAATTTGAGTCAAAAGTATCTGCTATTGAAGAAAGGCAAGATCTGCAAACTCTTACTGTTGTTCAAATACATGGTATTCTAACTGCTTTTGAAATGAGAAAAGAAGATCCCTCTCAAATCAGAGAAGTTTCCTTTAAAACATGTGTAAAAGGAAAAGAAAAGGAAGTTGTCAAGGAATCAAGTTATATATCAAAAGAAGAAGAAGAAAACTTTGTGAGAAGAATCCAACCAGGTACTGGAAGATTCAAAGATAAGCTTCCCTTCAAGTGTTTTACTTGTGGAAGAGTTGGTCATCATGCTGCTAAATGTCCTTATGAAGAAAATCATGATAAAGGGAAACAATTCAAAAAAGCTATTATACAATTGAAGATAATGATGAAATATCAAATGAGGATGAAAAGGATTCTGACCAAGATCTACTAGCGCTCATGGAAAGGAAGCAAAAGAAGAAGGCTACTCAAAAGGAGATATCTCATAAAACATGTGCAGCAGAAAATGAAGAAGATAAAATAGGTATTGAATGTTGTTCTTGTGATTCACTTTCTTGTGTATGCAATGGTGAAAATAGTGAAAGTAATGTTATGGATCTAGAAGAAGCTCTCAAGATTAAAGTTGAAGATCAACAAAGATCATTGAAAGAGAGAGAAGTTATCTACAATGAGATGATCTCTCAAATGAATGGACGGATAGAAATACTAAATGGTCAAATAGACAAGTATCAAAGGTTGTCCAATTATGCAACCAATCGAAATAAAAGACCTAAAGCAGAAATCATCGATTTAAATGAAGATCCGGAAAAATAAAATAAGAGGAATGAAGAACTTGAAGCATAAATCATCTCTCTAAAAGCAGATCTTGAAGCATCAAATAAGAAGAATGAAGAACTTCTACAAAATTTTGAAGAACAATAAAATGGGTTGAAGGAAGAGATTTTAAAACCTAATGATCAAGTAGAAGAAGGAAGAAGGATCTAAGAAAGTATGAAGAAGCAATGCCAAAGGTTGGAGGTTGAGGTAAATATTTTGAAAGGTAAATTAGAAGAAAAAGATAAACTCTTGAGGTTTCAAGATAGTACCAAGATTCTGGACAATATTCTTAGTAGTCAAAGGTCTCCTTCTATTAAATTTGGTCTTGGCTTCCATGAAACTGTTAAAGGAGAATCTAGTTCACAAGGAAGTGCTAAAGATTCAAAGGATATCAATGCAAAATTTGAAGTGTTGAAAGAAACAAAAGATCAACCGACAATCATGAAATCTCAAAAGAAATCATTCCCTCCTATGATCAATAATGTTGAATGCTTTAAATGTCATAATTATGGGCATATTGCAGCCAATTGCAGAACCAGAATGTTTCAGTCACATACAAACAGATTCTACACAGAAAGGTACTCTGGTTTCTTCAAGGGATATTGTTTTTCATGTAGCAAGTATGGTCATAAAGCAGCTGATTGCAATTGAAGGAAGAATAGAACAACACATTATGATCCTTATGCTTACTTTTCTGGTCACGCAAGATGTTATGCTTGTAACAAGTATGGACATGTAGAAAAATAATGTAGGATGAACGGATCTGGAAAATTGGATAATTTTCAGCACACTAAAGGAAATTTCAAGCGAATCTAGAAAAAGAAGGAGGGCCGATCAGAAACGTAGGGAATATTGACCCTACTGCAGTCATCCGCTTCTAAAGCCTACTTCTCATAATGGTTGCAGAATGATGTGAGATACATTCTAGGGATTAGTAGTGTATCATCACAGGGGGAGAAATGTATGATGATTCCCATGGTTGGTTTGGTAATCCTGGTTATGTTTATTTCTGACAGTGCATCTGATGTGAAGAAGACAGGTACAGGTGGTACAAATTCAGGAGGAGATGAAGTTGTGGAAATTTTCAGTGTTTCACTTTCCATACGCGGGTTTAGTGAACCAAAGCCACGTATACACGCGAGTTCTTCTGAAGACAGTCGCGTATGCTTTTTTGATAAGAAAAACAGTAAGATAGCTAAAGATCAGGAACATAGGTTCAGGGGGAGCATCAGTCTAACAACTAATGATTGCATTGTTGGCATTGTATCTGATTATTCCTTAGTTTTTGCTCAAAATAATGATGACATGATACATGGTTTCTTATGATGATGGATGAACCTTTAATTGCTTTTTGTCAAGAATATCTTTTGTTTTCACCATGGATAAGATGGAAGTCTTATGATTTAGAAGATAAGGATAGATCATGCAGTTTGTTATTGATGACTTGTGACACGATTGAGATCTTATATGCATACTTTCTACACAAATTTGATTGTAAAATAAAGATAAATCATGAAGATCTTGGTGATAACCGATCACATGGATGAGTTGACACATATTGTTTATTGAAGAAGTTGTTGGCATGATAATTCCTATTGGGAAGAATTTACGTCTAAAAGTCCAAGACTCGGTTACTAATGTGATTATGCTACAAATGTTGATGACACTTGAAATACAATCATTGTCCTATCTTTCTTCTCTCATATCCCAGAAAGCATTTGAATGTCTCGCATTTAAAGCTGGAGTTGTCTCGCCATGTACAAGATCAGATCTCATTTAAAATCGAAGATTAAAATTGATACTCGAGTTTCCCTGAAAGACAGTCGCGTATATACGCGATTTTATACAAATAAAACCGCGTATGGGTGTTTGCTGACAAAAAAAATTTTGGGTCAGCATTCTTTAACACAACTGTGGTGTTGTTTGGTATCTCTGGTGATGTTCCAGTTCTCATAATTCCATTTCATTCTCTGATATTGTTGATGAAGATGCCTTGATGATTTGTTGTTGAAAGTGTTCAGGATGCAGAAGCTAAGGGGGAGAATTGGTCATGTGGAAAGGATGCATTGTTGGCATTCTCTTGATTCGCTGTGATCTAATCTCATGATTGAGATTCCTTGATCTCGATTATTAAAAGTCATATTTGTAATTTGATGAAAAGGTCATGTTGAGACCTATGATGTAAAATTGTAATATTAAGTCATGTAAGGACTTGTTCAAATTTGTAAACCCACTTGGTTGGGTAGTTGAGTCAAAATATGTAAACCCACTTGGTTGGGTACTTGAGTCACCTATGTAAATCCACTTGGTTGGATCATTGATGTAAGTATGAGTCCTTGGTGATAGGAAATGTCATAGAGTCATGTACGTCATTGAAAAAATATGTTTGAATATTCAGCATGAACTTAGGGGGAGCATGGTAACTTCAATGCACATCAGATCTACAGAGCTCTTCTTTCTACATGAGGAGAAAAACCTTGTTTTGGTTTTGATTTGCCCTTTGCCTTTGATGTCAAAGGGGGAGAGTAGCATGGTGTTTGAATAGGGGGAAAGCATCATGGTGTTTGCATAATGGTTATATTCAATGTATCTATCTGTTGTGATGATCAAACACCATCATAGTTGCCATCAAGTCCAAAGGGGGAGATTGTTGGAATATGTTGTCCTTGATGGCAACCTACTTGATGAAATACATCATCAAGAAGATGCAATGTGTTGTCCTATAGAAACCTATTCGATGAAGTTATTCTTGATAGAAACGTATTGTACTTGATGGAAAAATACTTGATGAAGTTATCCTGATGACTTAGTTCTTGATGAGTTAAAGAGGAGATTGTTGGCAATGTGATACAATGTGTTGACTTTGATGGATCCTGCTTAATGAAGTTGTTCGTGATGGAAACTGACTTGATGAGTTGTTAATAATGTAAATCCGATGTATCTACCGATCAGTTCAGAAGTAGCAGAAGAAAGGAATTCAGAAAGTGCCAGAATAATGATAAATAAGTTATGCTACAAGGCATATGCGGGTTTGTTAAGGCGAAGAGGCGTATGCATGTGGAAAAGTACGTGCCAAGTCGAGTATGGTCATTTGCGCTCTAAATTTAGAATACCAAGGGGTGTTCCCATGGTATTGACCCATTGTATTGAGCGCTGGATTATCTATTTGATCCCGTCCAGGAATACCATCGGAAGTGGTGTGGTTTTGGCTCATGGTATTGACAAAGGCTAAATCTATATAAGGAGAAGAAAATCATGGAGCAAGGGTGTGCAAGTTTGGGTATTGAATGAATACTTCACTTTGAAGTATATCTGCATGGAATGAATTGTTTGATCTGAATTACTAATGCACCTATGAAGAAAATGATGAAGAGGGATCTCTAGATCTAAAATGTATATGTACTTTCTAGATCTGTTTATGGAATGTTTAGATCTGAGATGAGGTGAAATAATTTCTGAAGTAAAGGATGAAATCTGAGTTGTCTAATCTGATCTGAAGAGCTGCACAGTCCTAAAAAGTTACAGATGTATATGCAGGTTCGCTTCAGTAAAAGTGCGTGTATATGCGGGTCTGCTTAAGGAAAAGTGCGTATGGGAAGACAGGGTTTTTTGAAGAATGCACAGAAGTATACGCGGGTCGGTATGCATGGAAGCGTGTACATACACAGGTTCAGTGAAGTAAAAGCGAGTATGGAATCTAGGGTTTTCTGAAGTAAGTGGAATGAAATGTCTGATCTATTTTTGCTGTTTTACTGCTATCTGTCAATGATGTAATCATACAGAACTAGGTTTTTTGAATGATGAATATGCTGCTGATTATGTTAATTGAAGATCAAGTTGTTGATTGATTGGTTGATGATTCAATGAATGAATTTATGAGGTTATAAGTTTCAGTTTGATGAATGTTGAGCTTAAATGTGTGGAGTGGGTCCAGTCTGAAAATATGATGAAAAGTGGCCGACAAGATGTGTTGTATGGAAGTTGTTGGATCCATTTTGAAAATTGATGAAACATGGTCCATGGTGGTGCTGAAGGTCAAAGCCTTCAGTGAGGGGGTTGTAGCTCCCTTCCAGTAGTAGCTGTTAAACGAGTTCAGGGGGTATTGGCTCCCTTCCAGGAGAGGCTGGTAAATGAGAGCAAGGGGTAGTGGCTCCCTTCCAGGAGAGGCTGGTAAACGAGAGCAGGGGGTTGTATCTCCCTTCTAGGAGAGGCTGGTAAACGAGAGAAGGTTGTGTATACATGTGGGTGGGTGCCTGCGTGCTGGTATGAGTCTGCGCCAGTACATGGTTGTAAGATTTTTTCTTTATAATAAAATATTGAAGACTGAGACGACAACAGAGGTGGTTTTCTCCCGACTTGGGTTTCCACCTTAAATCCTGTTGTTCATGTGTGTTGCTTATGTGTGATGATTTATTCTGTTATTACTGCACATGCTTACTACTAACTAAACATCTGTTGCATGAATGATGCATATATCTAAGTAAAGAATTAAATGCATAATAATATCTCTGGATATACGCGAGTTTTATGAAGGTTATCCGCGTGTATATGCGAGTTGTGTTAAGTAAAGTAGCGTATGGGTTTTAGAGAAAGAAAAAGATAAAATTTTATCAGTTAGCTCTAAATACTGATTCGCCCCCCCTCTTAGTATTTTTCCCAACAAATTTCCATGCCCAAAATATAGTTTGCAGCACCAAGATCCTTCATGTTGAATTTGGAGAACAACTGGGTCTTCAAATATTGGATAATTTCTTTGTCATTTCCAATCAACAACATATCATCCACATACAAGACCAAATAAATAACATTGTCACCAATTAATTTAAAATAAACACAGTGATCCTCCTTGCTTCTGGTGAAGCCAAGTCCCCGTATATAGGTATCAAATTTCTGATACCACATCCTTGGTGATTTTTTTAACCCATACAGAGACTTCTTTAACCTGCATACCAGCTCTTTCTTCCCCTTCACCATAAAGCCTTCGGGTTGTTTCATGTAGATCTCCTCTTCCAAATCCTCGTGAAGAAATTTTTTCTTCACATCCATCTGTTCTACCTCAAAATCAAATGCAGCAGCAACAGATAAAAGTAATCTAATAGAAGTAACTTTGGCAACAGGAGAAAAAATATCACCAAAATCAATTCCCGGAACCTGGGAATAACCTTTCGCTACCAACCGAGCTTTGTATTTCTCCACCTTGCCTTCTACATTCATCTTCTTCTTAAACACCCATTTTCTCCCAATGGGCTTCCTTCCAGTCGGCAACTCCACCAAATCCCATGCATCATTTTTGTGCAAGGATGCCATTTCATCAACCATGGCCTCCTTCCATAGTTTTCCATCCTCTGAATCTACTGCCTCCCTGACAGTTCTGGGTTCATCATCAGTTATAGTTAGGGCAAAACCTGAATAGAAAGCAGATGGACTATACCTTTCTGGTTGCCTTCTTTCCCAAGCTGATCTTCTCAAAGTTGGAGTTTGTGGCTCTTCATCTTCTGATTCTTCTTCTGTTGTAGAGTCTGATTCATCCTCCTTTAGCTCAAACTCTATCTTCTCAGGTTCCTTTGGTAGGACTTCATGTTTAACAATATCTTTCACCTCTCTAAACACCACATCTCGGCTGTACACAACCTTCCTTGTTTCTGGGTTCCAAAGCTTGTAACCCTTTAAACCATCCTTATACCCAATAAAGATGCACCTTTCAGATTTATTATCCAACTTGGTCCTTTTCTCCTTTGGAACATGTACATGTGCATCACATCCAAATACCCTTAGATGTGAAAGAGAGGGTTTCTTACCAGTCCATACCTCATGTGGAGTCTTATCCTCCAACGCTGATGAAGGTGATCTGTTAACTAAGTAACATGCAGTCTCCACTGCCTCTGCCCAGAATTCTTGTCCTAACCCAGTACCACTGAGCATGCTTCTTGCCTTTTCCATTAGCATTCTGTTCATTCTTTCTGCAACTCCATTTTGCTGAGGTGTGTATGGAGTAGTTTTCTGCCATGCTATACCACACTTCTTACAGAACTCTTCAAATTCCTTCTTGCAGAACTCCCCACCATTATCTGTCCTCAGCGCCTTTATCTTCTTCTCTGTCTGGTTTTCCACCCGTGCCTTAAATTCTTTAAATTTGTCAAAGACTTCAGATTTCTTCCTCAAGAAATATATCCATGTATTCCTTGAGAAGTCATCTATGAATGAAACATAGTACACAGACTTTCCCAGTGATGGAACTGACACGGGTCCAAACACATCACTGTGCACAAGTTCTAATATCTTGTTTGCCCTCTTAGCACCAGAAGGAAAACTCACCTGATTCTGCTTCCCATATACACAATGTTCATAGAAATCAAAATCTAGAGAGAAATTAGACATACCTTACATTTGTCGCCATGATATCACTCAATAAATTCGGGA
Source organism: Pinus albicaulis (assembly GCA_034641835.2). Taxonomy (NCBI): domain Eukaryota; kingdom Viridiplantae; phylum Streptophyta; class Pinopsida; order Pinales; family Pinaceae; genus Pinus; species Pinus albicaulis. Next base: position 5,669,623 of record CM076576.1, on the reverse strand, counting down.
GAAGTTCTTGGCAATTTAAGGTTTGCTGAGGAACGATTATTCGCAAATTGTTAAAAGAAGTGGTGAGATTGAGTCACAATCCCACTTGATCCAATATTTCCAAAACCGAGTTGTCAAAAAGCCTAAAGGTGAAAGTGTCAAAACCTCCGGTAAGAGAAGAGAGTGAACCGTGTTGTCGGTAAAATGATTAGAGGATTGTCTTTGTCAAAAAGTGTGATTTCATTCAACTTTGCAAGAAATCAAAACTTCCTACAATGTGATTCGAAGCGTCCAAAAAAGAGAGAGGCTGAATCCGGGGGGAATGGGAATACCTAGAGTGAAAATTTTTGAATTATCAAAGAAATATGATGGGTTGATGATTCTCGGCAATCAGGGTACCAAGAAAGAAGATTGGGGTAGCATTTTGACTTGCTTACCACTTCGAAAGGATGGACGCTTTGATGATGATCCTTTCGACTTTGATGACCTACTCATTCATGGAATTGAAAAGAGGAAAGAACATAACAATACTGGAGGATGGAGAAAAGGGCACAATGACCATTGGAACAGCAGAGAGTCTCGTGGTCCATTTTGAAGCTCATCTAACTTTTAATATTGGAGTGCAAAAATAGTTGCATTTATGACAAAATGAAAATTCAAGAGGCTTCTTTTTATTTATTTTTCCTTTTCAATTTGACACACTGGAATAGAAGAAGATGATGAAAGGTTCCGTAGTTGTTGAAGGCGCCTAAATAATGTAAAAGTGCTCTTTCTACAGATGGAAAGACGCCTTGTGCTCAAAACGGTGGATAGGACGGCAAACAACAATCCACATGTGCAAGTGAATGATTGTTTTAATAGCTTGAGACATCGATTTTAGCTTTGTCGAACAGATATTAGTTTTACCAAATTCGCTTCCGCAATCTGGCCTTTGAACTTGCTACTGGTGATATACTATTTCATCCCCAGGCTGGAGATGGATACAGCAAGGATGATGAGCACATGGCCTCAATGAGGGAGCTTATTGGCGTGATGCCCAAGGAAATTGCCCTGAGTGGTCGTCGTTCTCGTAAGTTTTTCAATAGAGCTGGTCATTTGAAAAACCTTAGGGAGCCGTCTTTTTGGCCTCTCAACAAACTCCTCATTGAAAAATATCATTTTAATGAACAAGAAGCCAATGAGTTTGCCGATTTTTTGGTTCCCCTCTTAAACTTTGTTCCCTGGAAGCGGCCCACAGCAACAGACTGCCTCTTGCATCCATGGCTAAAAGGTGTACCTTATGCACCAGAGCCTTATGTAGAGGACCAGAATGAAAGTGATGTTCAAAGGCCAGAGACTTCCAAACAGGTACCAAATGAAAAACAAGATGCCTTGGTTAATGCAAAGCGAAAAAGGATAACACTGACGAGGGAGCTAGGTCGAAAGGGGGGGCAGCACGCAGGTCAATCAAGCCTTGGTCAAAATTACCTCTGAAGGCTTCCAATCAAATCAATATGTGCAATCTGTGAAAGGTCAAACCAGTACTTGGGCAAACCTAGTCAAAGGTTGGAAGTAGATATTTGCATTCTTTTGCCACTATCGAAGACTTGGGCATCAGCTGGAAAAAGAAGACTATGAATTGAAATTAACATAGTCAGTGAAGGATGAGCATAAATAGTACACGTATGTACAAATGTATTATGCAAAGCGCTAATTGAAATAATAAGGATCTCTTCCACTGAAGCTATGCAACACCTCGTTTCTCTTGGGTAAACTAAGTAAAATCATAAATGAATCATGCCCAAATATTTTGGATTCTAAATTCAAATTAGTTCATTTCCCATTTAAATCGATCAGACTTGGGCATAAATATTTGATGGAGGCAATCCAACATGATATGTATGAGGTCAATTGAAAAATCTGAGAGAAACAGGGATAGGGTAACCCAGTTTACCTCATGAAAAACAAAATGCAGGGGCCTTTATAAGCAAAGGGAAAATGATGATGTTCTGTAGAAAATTGGCTGGAATCCATAGCTAGGAGTTAAGATTGTAGAGCTACAATGAACAGTTTTGGAGAAATAGAACATTGATATAAAGTAGTGCTTGGTGCTGGCCTCTATGTGATTCATGGTGGTCGTCTCATCCCAAAATGGGAACTAAATTTGTTCTAATTAATTACTGTTCTTGAAATATCTCCAAGCGGAATGAGGAGATGGTTCGAAAATAGTTACGAGATTTGTTTTGTGGTTCACAATTGCGAAGACAAACAAGCCGTATATAATATTGCAATGAATCGATGATTTGGATCATCCGGCTCGATCCAATGGTTTGCGACGGCATAAATTAAATGGATTTTATGAGAGATGGTGCCCCCGCAAATGGTTTGATTTAAACCACTATTTATGAAATCTACGACTATGATGCATTACGGCATCACTTAGCCCTTTCTTAGAAACCGCTATCAATGCTCCCGCAGGTGGTTATTCGTTTTCAAAAACCATGGGTGACTCTTTCGTTAATACGTATGGGGGACCCAAAGTGTACCATTTGTCCTTTTTACTTGCGCTCCTATTTTTGGGTTTTATATTATATATTATATATATAATATTAAAACAAATATTTGTAAATTTAAATAATTTAAACACTTCCAGAATGGTTTCAAAAGCAGTCATAGCGATTAGGAAGTTATGTTAGATGGGCGATATAAAAGCATAGATAGGAGGAGGAATGGGGTTAGAGTTTTTGAACCATGAAGCCAAATTTTGTCTTGGAGAATCTTTGAATCAGCAGAAAGAGTTTTGAAGAGTTTTCTAGGTTACATTATGTTTTCATGTACGTGAATAAAATAGATAATTTTTTTTAAATCTGGGTCTCTTTATACATGTATGTTTAAGAGTTAAACAAACCTTAATGGGCGCTCCTCTATTTTAACTTATCCTTACATATTTCTTCAGGGTTTTATAATGATAGATTCTGTTTTAAACATCATATCAAATTGAAATCCTTTTCTTTCTTGTTTCTTCCGTTCATTCACTTCAGCATAAGAAGAATATGGCATTTCAGAACATGCATGGATTTGATATTTGAGGGTTATATAATTAATGTTTAAAGGTTTATAAGACAGAGACAAATATACATTTTTTTGTGACATAATCAAATAATGTCTTGAGCACAAATTCCTTTACACAACAAGGAATTGTTTCTTGAGGTACAACATTAATTGGCGCCGTTGTCGAGGATCGAAGAAGTGAAGTTCATTTCCCTAGGTTTTCTTTCTATTTCCTCTGATTTTTCAGCGAGGAGGAAGTACTCAGTTGTGTTTACTTTTTACAGAATTCTCATTTTGACAAAGCCAAACGCGAGGTTACATACCTTGCAGCAGAAGGTTTCATAATCCTTTCTTCTTGATGGTGAACAAGATTCAGATTTGAGGTTTGGTTGTTTATTATTCACCTGGTGACTCCACTGATGAAGGTTTCATTAGATGAAGAATTTTTCTAGCAAGAAGATGAGAAAGTATCATGGAAAAAACATGTATCAGAATTTCCGTTTTTTAAAGGAGGTTCTATTTTTTATTGTCAGTTTAGTGGTCTATTTTCCCTTTTATATTAAAAGGATTGTTTCCTGCTTTATTTTCTCAGAAGATTATAAGGCCCAAAATGTAAATTCATTATTGGAAAAAGATGATTTTTCTTCTGCTTGTATTATAAATCTTGACACAAGTATATCTCCTAAACATGAAAGGAGGGATGATTGTTGTATTACAATCCCGAAATATTATCAATCATATTATGGGCATAAAGGTGATGATTCATCATCTTTGGATGATAATATTTTGCCTCATAAGAAATTGACTGTTTTTCAATTCAAAAATAGAGAAATTTTTAAACCCCTGAAGTTGCCAAGTTTCTCTGGGAAGGAGAAGGAAATTTAAGCTAAACTACATATCTTGGAATTTGAGTACTTTCTGGACAAATTTCAAATCATTTATGAAGACGTAGCTTTAAGGATGTTTTTCCATTCTTTAAAGCAGGATGCTCAGCAATGGTTCCAGTGTTTGGAAGCAGGTCCAATTAATTCCTGGCAAGATCTTCAAGATGTATTTCTTACCTATTGGGGCGAGAGTAAGTCATATGAAGAGCACCTTTTGGAATTATATTCTATCCGAAGGCAAAGCAATGAATCAATTTCTGAGTTTAATAGGAGGTTCCAAAAAATTTATTTCAGCATGCCAAAAGAAATTCGACCTCCAGAAGCAGCAGCTATGGTCTATTATTTGAAAGATCTTTCTATTGCCTTGGATTTTTATCTCAAGGAGAGAAAGCCTAGCACTATGAAGCTGATGTTTCTCCATGCGCAAGAAATCGAAGATAATGCGTGGGCTTGTAGAAATTTTTCCTGCAATGTAGAAAGTCCAAGTTTTGTCAAAGATAGGAGGGCTTGTGAAGGAAACATTGGAATTTCTTTACAAGAAAATGTAAGTTTAGAGGCGAATAAATATTTACAAAAAGTGTCAAAAGGTTCCTGTATTGTTGAAGAACAAGAATCTAATCCTTTTGAAGATTCTAGTCAAAAATTAGTTGCAACAGCTGAACTACACTATGAAAGCATGGAAGATCATTGCAATAATTTTGTGAGTAGTGAGGAAAATAGTGCAGTTTCTCAGACATGTTTGCAAGAGGAGGAAAATTTTCGTCAAGAATTTATGTTACATGAAGAACATCAGCATTATGAAGAGCAAACCTTGGATTTTTATTTTCAGCCTGAATGCCTGCCTACAAAAAATGGCAGTCAAGTTCCTCACACAATTTCTAATTGAAAAATCAAACAATGAAAGAAGCCGCCATGTGCAAAGAACCCTACATCAGCAAAATGTTCAAAAAAAGAAGTTGGCCGAAACTTTATTTTACGAGTTCTATGATTCAGTTGCTGAATATATGGAAAATTTCTTTGATCAGCAACAAGATTTTATGCAAGGGTATGTACAAAATTTTGTATATGAAAATTTTTCATGGTACATTCCTGTTTTGATTTTTAAATTTCAGCAGTACGAAGGTATTAAATCTAACAAGAAAATGCTGGATTGGTTCCATTAGAAGGTTGACTTCACTTGATTAAGTTCAACCATGCTTATATATATAGGATTTGTACATAAATAAGCTGAGGAGTTGAGCATTCCCAGTTGCAGTATTTCTAGTTTATAATTTTCAGTTCAAAATAAAGATCCTAGAAGGAGGGTTCAAAGAAGTTTTGAAATTTTCAAAGATTTTTAATTGAGAGAAAATTTAGCCTGACTTGACTCCATGCCCAATAAAGGCTACTGATCTACAAGTTCTCAGCACTTTGCTACCAAAGTACTATCCCCAATTGGACCCAGATGTTGTAGCGCAATATCACTCAGCAAAAGTCAGGAGAAGTTCTTGGCAATTTAAGGTTGCTGAGGAACAATTATTCACAAATTGTTAAAAGAAGTGGTGAGATTGAGTGCACTCCCACTTGATCCAAACCTTCCAAAACCAGTTGTCAAGAAGCCTTCTCCAAAGGTGAAAGTGTCACAACCTCCACCAAGAAAGAGAGTGGGCTGTGTTGTCATTGAAATGAAGAGAGGGGATTGGCTTTGTCCAAAGTGTGATTTCATTCAACTTTGCAAAAAATCACAACTGCCTACAATGTGATTCGAAGCGTCCAAAAAGAGAGCTGAATCTAGGGGAATGGGAATGCCCAGAGTGCAAATTTTTGAATTATCAAAGAAATATGATGGGCTGATGATTCTCGACAATCAGGGTACCCAGAAAGAAGATTGGGGCATCATTTTGACTTGCTTACCACTTCGAAAGGATGGACGCTTTGATGATGATCCTTTCGACTTTGATGACCTACTCATTCATGGAATTGAAAAGAGGAAATACCATAACAAGACTGGAGGTTGGATAAAAGGTCACAATGACCATTGGAACATCAGAGAGTCTCGTGGTCCATTTTGAAGCTCATCTAACTTTTGATATTGGAGTACAAAAATAGCTGCATCTATGACAAAATGAAAATTCAAGAGGCTTCTTTTTATTTATTTTTCCTTTTTAATTTGACACACTGGAATAGAAGAAGATGATGAAAGGTTTCGTAGTTGTTGAGGGCACCTAAAATAATGTAAAAGTGCTCTCTCCACAGACGAAAAGACGTCGTGTGCTCAAAACGGTGGATAGGATGGCAAACAACAGTCCACATGTGCAAGTGAATGATTGTTTTAATAGCTTGAGACATAAATTTTAGCTTTGTCGAACAGATATTAATTTTACCAAATTCGCTTCCGTGATCTGGCCTTTGAACTTTCTACTGGTGATATACTATTTCATACCCAGGGTAGAGATGGATACAACAAGGATGATGAGCACCTGGCCTCAATGATGGAGCTTCTTGGCATGATGCCCAAGGAAATTGCCCTGAGTGGTCGCCGTTCTCGTAAGTTTTTCAATAGAGCTGGTCGTTTGAAAAACCTTAGGGAGCCGTCTTTTTGGCCTCTCAACAGACTCCTCATTGAAAAATATCTTTTTAATGAACAAGAATCCAATGAGTTTGCCGATTTTTTAGTTCCCCTATTAAACTTTGTTCCATGGAAGCGGCCCACGGCAGCAGACTGCCTCTTGCATCCATGGCTAAAAGGTGTACCTTATGCACCAGAGCCTTATGTAGAGGACCAGAATGAAAGTGATTTTCAAAGGACATAGACTTCCAAACAGGTACCAAATGAAAAACAAGATGCCTTGGTTAATGCAGAGTGGGGTAACACTGAGAAGGAACCTGTGGAGGCAAAGGCGAAAAAGGATAACACTAACGAGGGAGCTAGGTTGAAAGGGGGGGCATCACGCAGGTCAATCAAGCCTTGGGAAAAATTACCTCTGAAGGCTTCCAATCAAATCAATATGTGCAATCTATGAAAGGTCAAACCAGTACTTGGGCAAACCTAGTCAAAGGTTGGAAGTAGATATTTTCCACCATGGTTTATCAAAGACTTGGGCATCAGCTGGAAAAAGAAGACTATGAATTGAAATTAACATAGTCAGTGAAGGATGAGCATAAATAGTATGCGTATGTACAAATGTATTATGCAAAGCCCTAAGTGAAATAATAAGGGTCTCTTCCACTGAAGCTATGCAGCACCTCGTTTCTCTTGGGTAAACTAAGTAAAATCATAAATGAATCATGCCCAAATATTTTGGATTCTAAATTCAAATTAGTTCATTTCCCATTTAAATCGATCATACTTGGGCATAAATATTTGATGGAGGCAATCCAACATGATATGTATGAGGTCAATTGAAAAATCTGAGAGAAATAGGGATAGGGTAACCTAGTTTACCTCATAAAAAACAAAATGCAGGGGCCTTTATAAGCAAAGGGAAAATTATGTTGTTCTGTAGAAAATTGGCTAGAATCCATAGCTAGGAATTAAGATTGTAGAGCTGCAATGAACAGTTTTGGAGAAATAGAACATTGATATAAAGTAGTGCTTGGTGCTGGCCTCTATGTGATTCATGGTGGTCGTCTCATCCCAAAATGGGAACTAGAATTTATTCTAATTAATTCTTCCCATTCTTGAAATATCTCCAAGCGGAATGAGGAGATGGTTCAAAAATGGTTCGAGATTTGTTTTGTGGTTCACAATTGCGAAGACAAGCAAACGTATATAATATTGCAATCGAATCAACGATTTGGATCATCCAGCTCGATCCAATGGTTTGCGGCGGCATAAATTAAACGGATTTTATGAGAGATGGTGCCCCCGCAAATGGTTTGATTTAAACCACTATGTATGAAATCTACGACTATGATGCATTACGGCATCACTTGCCTCTCGAAACCTCTATCAATGCTCCTTGTAGGCGCTTATTGGTTTCAAAAACCATGGGTGACTTTGTCGTTAATACGTATGGGAGACCCAAAGTTGACCATTTGTCCTGTTTACTTGCGCTCCTATTTTTTGGTTTTAATATTATATATTATATATATAATATTAAAACAAATATTTTGTAAATTTAAAAAATTCCAACACTTCCGAGATAAGTTTCAAAAGCTGATCATAGCGGTTAGGAAGTTATTTTAGATGGGCGATATAAAAGCGAAGACGCGAAATAGCGGGGGCCGTTGGTTTGAACCTTGAAGCCAAATTTTGTACTAGAGAATACTGAATCAATGAAAGAGTTTTGCAAGTTTCTATCATTCTGTCTATGCTGAAAGTTTTCTAGGTTACATTATGTTTTCATATCTGTGAATAAAATAGAGTAATTTGAGCTGCGGGTCTCTTTATACATGTGTGTTTAAGAGTTAAACAAACCTTAATGGGCGCTCCTCTATTTTAACTTATCCTTACGTATTTCTTCAGGGTTTTATAATGATAGATTCTGTTTTAAACAGCATATCAAATTGAAATCCTTTTCTTTCTTGTTTCTTCCGTTCATTCACTTCAGCATAAGAAGAATATGGCATTGCAGAACATGCATGGATTTTATATTTGAGGGTTATATAATTAACGTTTAAAGGTTTATAAGACAGAGACAGATATACATTTGTTTGTGACATAATCAAATAATGTCTTGAGCACAAATTCCTTTACACAGCAAGGAATTTTTTCTTGATGTACAACATTAATTTGCGCCGTTGCCGGGAAGCGAAGTTCATTTCCCTGGGTTTTCTTTCTTTTTCCTCTGATTTTTCAGCAAGGAGGAAGCACTCGGTTGTGTTTACTTTTTATAGAATTCTCATTTCACAAAGCCAAACGTGAGGTCACATACCTTGCAGCAGATGGTTTCATAATCCTTTCTTCTTGATGGTGAACAAGATTCAGATTTGAAGTTTGGTTGTTTATTATTCACCTGGCGACTCCACTGATGAAGGCTTCATTAGATGAAGATTTTTTCTAGCAAGAAGATGAGAAAATATCATGGAAAAAACATGTATCAGAATTTCCATTTTTTAAAGGAGGTTCTATTTTTTACTGTCAGTTTAGTGGTCTATTTTACCTTTTATATTAAAAGGATTGTTTCTTGCTTTATTTCCTCAGAAGATTATAAGGCCCAAAATGTAAATTAATTATTGGAAAAAGATGATTTTTCTTCTGCTTATATTATAAATCTTGACACTAGTGCATCTCCTAAATATGAAAAGAGGGATGATTGTTGTATTACAATCCCTGGAGATAATCAATCACAGTTTGGGAATCAAGGTGATGATTAATCATCTTTGGATGATAATATTTTGCCTCATAAGAAATTGACTGCTTTTCAGTTCAAAAATAGAGAAATTTTTAAACCCCTGAAGTTGCCCGCTATTCTCCATCAATATCCTTCGAACGGATTCAACTCCTTGCCAAGTTTCTCCGGGAAGGAGAAGGAAATTTTAGCTAAATTACATATCTTGGAATTTGATTAATTTCTGGACAAATTTCAAATTATTTATGAAGATGTAGCTTTAAGGATGTTTTGCCATTCTTTAAAGCAGGATGCTCAGCAATGGTTCCAGTGTTTGGAAGCAGGTTCAATTAATTCCTGGCAAGATCTTCAAGATGTATTTCTTACATATTGGGGCGAGAATAAGTCATATGAAGAGCACCTTTTGGAATTATATTCAATCTGAAGGCAAAGCAATGAATCAATTTCTGAATTTAATAGGAGGTTTCAAAAAATTTATTTCAGCATGCCAGAAGAAATTCAACCTCCAGAAGAAGCAGCTATGGTCTATTATTTTAAAGCTCTTTCTATTTCCTTGGCTTTTTATCTCAAGGAGAGAAAGCCTAGCACTCTGAAGCTGATGTTTCTCTATGCGCAAGAAATCGAAGATAATGCGTGGGCTTGTAGAAATTTTTCCTGCGATGTAGAAAGTCCAAGTTTTGTCAAAGATAAGAGGGCTTGTGAAGAAAACATTTGAATTTCTTTACAAGAGAATGTAAGTCCAGAGGTGAATAAATATTTCCAAAAAGTGTCAAAAGGTTCCTATATTGTTGAAAAACAAGAATCTAATCATTTTGAAGATTCTAGTCAAAACTTAGTTGCAACAGCTGAACTACACTATGAAAGCATGGAAGATCATTGCAATAATTTTGCAAGTAGTGAGGAAAATAGTGCAGTTTCTCAGACATGTTTGCAAGAGGAGGACAATTTTCGTCAAGAATTTATGTTACATGAGGAACATCAGCATTATGAAGAGCAAACCTTGGATTTTTATTTTCAGCCTGAATGCATGCCTACAGAAAATGGCAGTCAAGTTCCTCACACACAATTTCTAATTGAAAAATCAAACAATGAAAGAAGCCGCCATGTGCAACAAACCCTACATCAGCAAAATGTTCAAAAAAAGAAGGTGGCCGAAACTTTATTTCATGAGTTCTATGATCTAGTTTCTGAATATATGGAAAATTTCTTTGATCAGCAACAAGCTTTTATGCAAGGGTATGTACAAAATTTTGTATATGAAAATTTTTCACGGTATATTCCTGTTTTGATTTTTAAATTTCAGCAGTACGAAGGTATTAAATCTAACAAGAAAATGCTGGATTGGTTCCATTGGAAGGTTGACTTCACTTGATTAAGTTCAACCATGCTTATATATATAGGAGTTGTACATAAATAAGCTCTGGAGTTGAGCATTCCCAGTTGCAGTATTTCCAGTTTATAATTTTCAGTTCAAAATAAAGATCCTAGAAGGAGGGTTCAAAGAAGTTTTGAAATTTTCAGAGATTTTGGATTGAGAGAAAATTCAGTCTGACTTGACTCCATGCCCAATAAAGGCTACTGATCTACAAGTTCTCAGCACTTTGCTAGCAAAGTACTGTCCCCAATTGGAGCCAGATGTTGTAGTGCAATATCACTCAGCAAAAGTCAGGAGAAGTTCTTGGCAATTTAAGGTTGTTAAGGAACAATTATTCGCAAATTGTTAAAAGAAGAGGTGAGATTGAGTGCAATCCCACTTGATCCAAACCTTCCAAAACCAGTTGTCAAGAAGCCTTCTCCAAAGGTGAAAGTGTCACAACCTCCACCGAGAAAGAGAGTGGGCCATGTTGTCATTGAAATGAAGAGAGGGGATTGGCTTTGTCCAAAGTGTGATTTCATTCAACTTTGCAAAAAATCACAACTACCTACATTGTGATTCGAAGCGTCCAAAAAGAGAGTTGAATCCAGGGGAATGGGAATGCCCAGAGTGAAAAATTTTAAATTATCAAAGAAATATGATGGGCTAATGATTCTCGGAAATCAGGGTACCCAGAAAGAATATTGGGGCAACATTTTGACTTGCTTACCACTTCGAAAGGATGGACGCTTTGATGATGATCCTTTCGAATTTGATGACCTACTCATTCATGGAATTGAAAAGAGGAAAGACCATAACAAGACTGGAGGATGGAGAAAAGGGCACAATGACCATTGGAACAGCAGAGAGTCTCGTGGTCCATTTTGAAGCTCATCTATCTTTTAATATTGGAGTACAAAAATAGCTGCATTTATGACAAAATGAAAATTCAAGAGGCTTCTTTTTATTTATTTTTCCTTTTCAATTTGACACACTGGAATATAAGAAGATGATGAAAGGTTCCGTAGTTTTTGAAGGTGCCTAAATAATGTAAAAGTGCTCTCTCTATAGACGAAAAGACGCCTTGTGCTCAAAACGGTGGATAGGATGGCAAACAACAGTCCACATGTGCAAGTGAATGATTGTTTTAATAGCTTGAGACATCGATTTTAGCTTTGTCAAACAGATATTAGTTTTACCAAATTTTCTTCCACGATCTGGCCTTTGAACTTGCTACTGGTGATATACTATTTCATCCCCAGGGTGGAGATGGATACAGCAAGGATGATGAGCACCTGGCCTCAATGAGGGAGCTTATTGGCGTGATGCCCAAGGAAATTTCCCTGAGTGGTCGCCATTCTCGTAAGTTTTTCAATAGAGCTGGTCGTTTGAAAAACCTTAGGGAGCCGTCTTTTTGGCCTCTCAATAGACTCCTCATTGAAAAATATCATTTTAATGAACAAGAAGCCAATGAGTTTGTCGATTTTTTGGTTCCCCTCTTAAACTTTGTTCCCTGGAAGTGGCCCACAGCAGCAGACTGCCTCTTGCATCCATGGCTAAAAGGTGTACCTTATGCAGTAGAGCCTTATCTAGAGGAACAGAATGAAAGTGATGTTCAAAGGCCAGAGACTTCCAAACAGGTACCAAATGAAAAACAAGATGCCTTGGTTAATGCAGAGTGGGGTAACACTAAGAAGGAAGCTGTGGAGGAAAAAGCGAAAAAGGATAACACTCACGAGGGAGCTAGGTCGAAAGGGGGGCCAGCACGCAGGTCAATCAAGCCTTGGGAAAAATTACCTCTAAAGGCTTCCAATCAAATCAATATGTGCAATCTGTGAAAGGTCAAACCAGTACTTGGGCAAACCTAGTCAAAGGTTGAAAGTAGATATTTTCCACCATGGTTTATCAAAGACTTGGGCATCAGCTGGAAAAAGAAGACTATGAATTGAAATTAACATAGTCAGTGAAGGATGAGCATAAATACTACGCGTATGTACAAATGTATTATGCAAAGCGCTAAGTGAAATAATAAGGATCTCTTCCACTGAAGCTATGCAACACCTCGTTTCTCTTGGGTAAACTAAGTAAAATCATAAATGAATCATGCCCAAATATTTTGGATTCTAAATTCAAATTAGTTCATTTCCCATTTAAATCGATCAGACTTGGGCATAAATAGTTGATGGAGGAAATCCAACATGATATGTATGAGGTCAATTGAAAAATTTGAGAGAAACAGGGATAGGGTAACCCAGTTTACCTCATGAAAAACAAAATGCAGGGGCCTTTATAAGCAAAGGGAAAATGATGATGTTCTGTAGAAAATTGGCTGGAATCCATAGTTAGGAGTTAAGATTGTAGAGCTGCAATGAACAGTTTTGGAGAAATAGAACATTGATATAAAGTAGTGCTTGGTGCTGGCCTCTATGTGATTCATGGTGGTCGTCTCATCCCAAAATGGGAACTAAATTTGTTCTAATTAATTACTGTTCTTGAAATATCTCCAAGCGGAATGAGGAGATGGTTCAGAAATGGTTCTGGATTTGTTTTTTGGTTCACAATTGCGAAGACAAGCAAACATATATAATATTGCAATCGAATCAACGATTTGGATCATCCAGCTCGATCCAATGGTTTGCGGCAGCATAAATTAAATGGATTTTATGAGAGATGGTGCCCCCGCAAATGGTTTGATTTAAACCACTATGTATGAAATCTACGGCTATGATGCATTACGGCATCACTTAGCCCTTTCTCAGAAACCTCTGTCAATGCTCCCGCAGGCGCTTATTGGTTTTCAAAAACCATGGGTGACTTTGTCGTTAATACGTATGGGGGACCCAAAGTGTACCATTTGTCCTTTTTACTTGCGCTCCTATTTTTGTGTTTTATATTATATATTATATATATAATATTAAAACAAATATTTTGTAAATTTAAATAATTCCAACACTTCCAAGAATCAATTTCAAAACTGATCATAGCAGTTAGGAAGTTATTTTAGATGGCTGATATAAAAGCAGAGATAGGAGGAGGAATGGGGTTCCGAGTTTTTGAACCTTGAAGCCAAATTTTGTACTGGAGAATACTGAATCAATGAAAGAGTTTTGCAAGTTTCTATCATTCTGTCTATGCTGAAAGTTTTCTAGGTTACATTATGTTTTCATATCTGTGAATAAAATAGAGTAATTTGAGCTGCGGGTCTCTTTATACATGTGTGTTTAAGAGTTAAAAAAACCTTAATGGGCGCTCCTCTATTTTAACTTATCCTTACATATTTCTTCAAGATTTTATAATGATAGATTCTGTTTTAAACAGCATATCAAATTGAAATCCTTTTCTTTCTTGTTTCTTCCGTTCATTCACTCCAGCATAAGAAGAATATGGCATTGCAGAACATGCATGGATTTGATATTTGAGGGTTATATAATTAACGTTTAAAGGTTTATAAGACAGAGATAGATATACATTTGTTTGTGACATAATCAAATAATGTCTTGAGCAAAAATTCCTTTACACAGCAAGGAATTGTTTCTTGAGGTACAACACCTTCTACCATACCATTTCCATGCAGTATCCAAAGGCCCTTCTCTCCAATATGTCCAAGCCTTTGATGCCATAGCATGGTCTTTTCTCCAGAGACCACTAGGATTTCTGCTCCACCTTCAGGAACCACATAACTGTTGCACCCATCAATAACAGTGCTGCCCTGAAGCTTGTATAGAGTTCCAATCCGAACTCCCCGCATTAATAACAATGCTCCCCGAACCATCTTACAGGCATCTTTCTTGAACACTATTTTTACACCTACATCATCCATCTTGCTTATAGAAATCAGATTTCTGGCCAATTCAGGAATGTGCAGAACACCAGGAAGTGTTCTAATTCTTCCACCTTGCAGCTTCAGCTTGAATTTTCCACGTTCGATGATTCTGGCCTTCCTATCATCACCTAAGAAGAAATCACTACCATCATATTTCTCATACTCGCATAACCACTCCCTATGGGGAGTGAAGTGAAAGGATGCACCCGAGTCAATCAACCATGACTCATGATCTACATGTGTATTTGAAGAAGAAGCCAAATACACATCCCATCTTCATCCGAGGTGGTTTTTTCTTCTGCAGAAGGAGCATCATCAGATCCCTTTCCTTTCTCAGGAGCTTTAGATCTGCAGTCATTTTTGTAGTGCCCTTCCTTTTCACATTTCCAACACACCTTTACAAACTTTCCAGGAGATTTAGATCTCCATCTAGATTTAGACCTCCCACTCGAAACCTTATTCTTGTTTCTGTTCTGGGACCTTCCTTGTACAGATAAGGCATCTCCATTCTAACCCTCCATATTTCTCCGTCTCATTTCCTCCGACAGCAAGGCTGAGACAATGTCATCAAAATTCAAGGTAGTTGTATTGCTACCTATTGGAATAACCAGGCTGTCCCATGAATCTGGTAGAGAACACAAAAAATTGATGCACTTCTCTTCATCTGAGATTTTAATATCAACAGATGACAACTGACTTACCACAGTATTGAAGGCGTTCAGATGCTTTGTCACCAAGTCTCTATCCTTCATCCTTAGGTTATACAGCTTTTTCTGCAGGAAACATTTATTCACCAGAGACTTATATATGTACAAATTCCCTAGCTTGTCCCACAAGGTCTTCGCCGTAGCTTCCCTAGATACATTCAACAATACTGAATCTGAGACACACAACCGTATTATGCTCTTTGCCTTTCAGTCTAGCTTCTTCCAGTCTTCATCTGACATTGCCATTGGTTTAGTACCTGGATCTACCGTGATCCACTAATCTTTATCCACCAACAAATCCTCCATCTTGAGCTTCCACAACTCAAAAATCTGACCGTTAAATTTCTCGATCTCTATCTTCCTTCCGCTCGCCATCTTCTTTCACCACAAGAATCGATCCCGCAGATCTCCCACTGAACAGGGTCTACCTCAGGCCCGAGCAAAAAACCCCTTAGCAGCAAAGGCGTCCCCTTGAAGCCGAAACTGCTCTAATACCAAATGTAGGTTTTAACCCTGTACAGAAATTATCTATTAACGAATCTTAAAACAGAAAATAAAAAATAGCGAGAGCATAAAACATAAAATAGATAAACACAGATATTTCCCCCTGGATCCCCAATCAGGACGACCAACTTGATTTTTCGTTATATTCCTTTTAGTGTTACAACACATATATATACATGCCGAAGCATACATAAACCCCAATCCATTAACCCTGAATTAGAACATAACCATAGTTCCCTTGATCGGATCTACAAAATACCAGGGGAAAAAAACCATCATGCCCCAAAACCATGTGCAAACCCATGCACAAAACCATGGGCGAGTCCGCCCATTGAAAATAAGGACCAAATTTTTTTTCCGGGGCACTGCCCCGAACCCTGACAGGGGGGACTACCGCCCGCCCTGTGACCCCCGCGCGCGTGGTTAGTCATGGAAATAATATAACACAAACCCAATAGTTCATCAGCGATTGTCATACATGTCAACCCAAGCAGCACCAGGGGCTACCCCAATATTGCATGGGAATTTTTACCTACCAAATTACTATATTTTGGGTCAATAATTATTTTGATGGTTTCTACTTGTCGATATGTTTCCATTGATATATGGCACGCCACGTAATGCTTCACAGTTTGAGAGATATTCATGTTTGAATTTTGTAACCCTAGTTAGTGGGCTAAACCCCCATGGGGTTGTGGAATGGGTCATTTAAAATTCAATAATTAATAATTTTTAAGCTCCTAAAATCCTTCCCACATTCACTTGTTGAAGCCCCTCTCAACCTAAGCATTTATATAAATTGTGATCCTCATATCCTCCTTATGCAGGGATTTCACTATCTGAAACAGGTCATCGTGGAATTTTCACTCTAAATTTTTTTCTACAAAGGTTCAGAAGCTGAAATTTTTATGAGGTGAAGCCAAAATCCTGAGGAAGCTCCTATAAAATTTTTAGATCAAGGTGCACAATATTTTCGGAGATATGATCTGTGGAAGTCAATGTTTTTGCAGGCTCCTGAAATTCATGTCAAAGAAGTGACCTTGGGAAAATAATCATAACTCTCTCTGAGTATCAGATTAGAATTTTGTAAAAAGTTGCAAATAGTGCATGGAATTTAATTTTCACTGTATCAATTTCAGAGCCGAATGAAGAAACAATGACACGTGGCACGCCGTACAAGTACGCTCTATTGAAATAGTCCATAATTAGGGCATTGTGAGAGATTGGGCATAAATCTCTCTTGAATTATCCAAATTGGGTCAGACCTATGGCATTGGAAAGAAGACTGAGAGGACTAATACAGGGCTAAAAATCACATATTGGTGATCTGAAATGACAGACACCAGATTCAATATTGAGCTCCTAGAAGGCAAGAAAAAGCTAGATCATGTGTTGTCAAGGGCTGCAAAGGACCAAAATTTCTAGGGAAGCAAAGAAAATCAAGGTGTAGCAGAGGGTAGCATGAAAAGAGCAACAATCAAGGTGCAGAACAGCAGCAAGAATTTCATCACATGAAGTCTTCAAGTGGGCAGCACTGCATACAGTCACTGTAAAGGTATCATTGTACTAAGTGTCTATCTCCCAAGAGTTGAAGAGCTAGTTTTGGGAGGTCTAGGATCATCATTAGGTGGTTGTGTCATAGTTGGGGTTATGGTCTAGTGTGTCTTCTTCTTCTACATCATTCTATATCATTGTAAAATGGACCATTTTCCCTGGTAGACGAGTCCATTCTTCGGGTGGTGCTAGGCTAGTGCATGAAGTCACTAATAGGTTCAAGCCTGTGAAAAATTCAGGGTGGTAGGGTGGTGCTAGGGTGAGTTGTAGCTCATTAAGTGTTGGGGCATCTGTTCAATTGACTACTGAAGAATCTCGAGTGTTGGAGCGTCCATCCAGTGGTAGTTGGAGAAGAATGTTTTTCTAGATTCTAGGAAGTTGGAGCTTTATTTTCAATTGGAGTTGAATATTAAAGAATTATTAGAAAAGCATTAAGTGGTTTTTGTCCCAGAGTGGGTTTCCACCTTAAAAACTGTGTGCATTTGTGTTCCTTTTTTTTACTACTATCATTGTACAAACACTGATAATAATTTAAGATTAACTACTACTCTAATTGAAAGGAATATTGAATCACCTCCCCCCCTCAGTATTTCCAACAACTTTTTCCATACTGCTGCTCCAAGATGACAAGTCTGGGGCTATGAAGGTTCCCCTTCTTCTCATTGACTCAATCCTCTACAATACAATAAACTAGGGCTATTCGGCTAGCCAACTTGACTGCTACTTTAGTCCTTCAAATTCTGCATGTCCTTAGGCCCAATACACCTACCCTTCTACTAGTCTTGTTTTCCTTCACAAGTACAGACTTAGGGATCTTCTTTGACAATCACCTAAAAAACCTCCAACTATACTTGGACTGCGATCAATTTTCCCAGCCACAGTCAATTATTTAACTAATCTATTTCCCACAACACTGCCCTCATCTAGGGCTCTTCAAATCGGCCACCTAATAGTGATTTAAGTCCTCTCAAAATCATTATTCTTGTGTACAAATTTATTTGTTGTCCAATATATGAACAAATATGAACTCCTCTTATCATCCTTCTAACAATTTTTAGATGACTGAACTAGGGTCACAAATCATCCACTAACAATCCATTGACTGATCTCTATCCAAAACTCTATGTGAAGTCCACCAAAATCAACTCCTCTTCATGTCAATCCATTCCTCACATGGCATGTTTCTTCTGCCCAATCTTCTACTTAGGTTCCACCTTCATTTTGATTTTCTATATCCACACATACTTCTACTAACCATATTCCAAATCTATGGTATATATTGCAAATATAAACCTCTCTCTAAGGGCCAGGACCCCTCTTCTTTTACGCAGATTTGTCACAGTATTAAGGGCATACCTTATGGACTGAACATGCTAGGAAACCTATCTAACTAGGGAATTATACTTCTATTATAATTTCTTTAGAAAAAACCTATCCATCCATAACAAAAACAAAAACTCTTGCCTCCATAAGAGACTCGACCTAGCTCATATGGATCCATAGATTTTGGGCATTTCTTTTACTAAATATTGACCTAAACTTTAGATCTATACAACCCTCAAACTACGGTTACCTCAATCCATATTACACCTGTGACTACTTCCGTTTCGGATCTAAATTATAGTGCATACCCTCCTCCATTTGTGTTGGTCTTTATCATAGACCTTGCAGCCTACTAACCACCACAAGATAGGGTCTCAACCGTCTCTGTTATTTCAAAATTTGATGCGGCCTTCATAAATAAACACCATTGAAATCACATGACCAAATTCTCATGATCCACCTCTCTTGAGCTCAGTATGCCATAAGAGAACCAACAACATTCCATTCTACTTCCTATCTCAAACCTATTAAGGTATGTAATCCTCACATGATGATCTTGATATTGGTGGATGATCATGGCCTCCCTTTAGCAACCCTTCTTCATCCCTCTAACTTGATCTACTTTAGGACTACATCTCTCCTAGCCTCCTTGATCAAATGAGCTCCTTCTCACTTGATGTTCTTACCTTCATACTAAGGCTCCTTAAATATATTTTCCTATCTAGGCCTCTTAAGAACCCTCTAGAACTTACGGGCTTTATCCACTTAGAACTTAGGAAATATTTTTTTCCCATTTTTATTTTCTTTTATATTTTAAACCCCATCTTGGGTCCAAAACCCCCTTTTCTTGGGCTCTTTTCCCACATAGCCTTTTGTGACCAAAATCACACAAACCCATCTCACTAGGTTTATGGAGTACCTCCAAAGCTACACAATTCAACAACATAGTCTAGTTGTAGTAATCGTAACTTGGTCAAGCTCCTGTAGTCAAGCGAGGACTTGGTTGGGTTCCCAAGTTGAAAATTAAGTAATGGTAGTTATGTGGGAATGATAGCTAGGTAGGGTTAGAGCATACCAATGAATGAAAAAGAATGCTAACATATGCCGGACAATGTAAATGCATGCTAAGGAGTGTTAAGGAGTGTCGAGGAATCACAAGGGAGAACTAGGTCAAAATGCATGGAAATGAACAAATAAGAGTGTGTGCCAGGGATTGTTAGTGAATTTAAGTGTGCTAAGGACAAAGTTTGTTAGAATAAGTTCATAATATGATTTTCAAAAGGCAAGCCTACGATTGCGATAAGGGGCTCGACAAAGAATTTTAAGACAAAGGGAGACTTTGTGATGGGCACAACACTATTTTGCCTTTATCTATTATTTTTATATGACATGTCGCAAACTTTGGCTGAATGCTCATGTTTTACACCATGTTAGGCAATTGTATATTGTAAATTGTTGTGTATAAGTTTTGGGGCACTAAGCTTGTGCCAACTTACATCTCGTGTGTCTTGTGTATGTTGTGGTTCTTGAAAACTCTCAGTTAATGCTTTACTATTTATATGAACTGGACATACAAGTGAAATATTGCCTATGTAAGCTATATTGCTTAGTTGTTTTATGGCCATGGCTAGATGTGATCCTTGTCTTGGTAAGTTCTTAAGTGGGACAATTTCAGCTTGGACATGAGTGGTGTACAATGAGGTATAGGTAATTATTAGGTGAAAAAGGTACGATCTACTTGTAGTAGGTGAAATTGGTCAATTTGTTGTGGCTGGAGTAGGTAAATGTCACATTAAATGCAGTAGCTAAGGACTTGATTGAGTTCCCAAGTCATGAAAAAATGTAAGGATAGTTGTGAGGGCATGAGTGCCAAGGCATGCTAGTGAATGCTAACATGTTCCAGATAGTTTGAAGACATGTCAAATATGAGAAGATGTGTCAAGTGCTAAGGCATGACAAGATGTGGAAGGGTGTGAAAATACATTCCAGGGATTATCAAGGCAAAAAAAAGGAGAAACAAGTTAAAATAAAATGAAATTAACACATAATAGGGTTAATAAGTCATCAATTTACCTTTCCCAAGGGGGGAATGCTAGGAAAAACAACATTAGGTGACAATAGGTGCCAAATTTTGTTACTTCCCATCTACTTTCCAATAATTGATCTCAAATAAATTTAATATTAAACAATGCCAAAGCATACCAAGGCATTTTAATGAATACTAGACATGATAATACTTTCCAAGTGCCAACACGTGCCAAACGCCAATGTGTGTTAGGGAGTGATACACACGTTATGAAGTGGAAGGGCATGTTGAAGAGTGCCAAGGTGTGACAGAGTGTGCTAATGCATGCTAAGGAGTGTTAGGGAGTACTAGGGAAACACAAGGGAAAACTAGGTCAACATGCATGGAAGTGAATGAATATGAGGGTGTGATAGAGAGTGTCAACAAGTGCTAGCTAGCATGCCAAGGAGGGAGTGACAATGTATGTTAAGCACTAGTAAAACATGCTAGGGAATATAAGTGTTAGAAAATTATATATTGCAGAGCAATGGAACAGATAAAATATGCGGAAACACAAACACATAAAACATATAAAACAAGAGAGACAAATATATACGTGGTTCACCCAATTTGGGCTATGTCCACCCCGAACAACCATTCCTTCCTTTATATTATCCAGAAAAATGAAGAGACACAACCTACAACAGATTCGTTGTAATATCCTCTATTCTCTCTCACAGCCCCCCTTTTATGTTTCTCACTCATAATACTCATACAATACACAACCGCAATAAAATAACCTCATAAGAAAGAGGGGTTGCCTTCTAGGGAAAAAAACCATAAATTAAACATAAATTCTACTGTCAAAACATTCGCCTAATGAACAACCCAGATTGACTAGAAATTACAATATTTTACAAGGAAATTTTACATATGTTTTTAGCTTCGGGGGAGCTTCCTTTGAAACCCCCTGAAACCCCCTCGGGCCCCCCAGGCATCGTTCAAATGACAAGTGACATTTCTTCCTTGTTAAGAACATGGGTCCAATGCTGCGATAAATCTAAATAAAGAAGATAATCAGGCTCCACACCCAACAATCAGGGCAAGTCAAGAAGTGCCAGAGTGTGCTAAGGAGTTCTAGTGTGTGTTAACATGTGCCAAATAGTGTCAATACATGCAAGATGCTACAACATGCTAGGATGTGCAGGGTGCTAGGGTATGCCAATATGTGTCAAGGAGTATCAAGGAAACAAAAAGAAGAACCCAAATAAAATTCAAGGAAATGAACACATAAGAGGGTTAATAAGTTGGGACTTTATCATTTTCAAAAGGGGCATGCTAGGCACACTAATAATAGATTCCAATACATGCCAAGTTCCATTGTGTGCCAAGTGCTTATGTATGTTAGTGCATGATAGGGACTACAAGGCATGCCAACACGTGCTAGGAGAGTGTTATGCTATGCTAAGGCCTGAAACAATGTGCTTGGGTGTCCTGGTCATGGCAAGATGTTCTAGGTACAAAGATGTTCTAATACATTTGAGGTGCCAAGGAATGTTAGTGTGTGCCAAATCATGTTAATATGTGCCAAGAGTGTTGAGGAGTGCTAGATCTCTCTCATTAATAGAATTGACAAAGATTTATTATGTATTAAATAATATAGTTTCTACACACACTAGTGGAACTTTATCTAAAGGGAATTTGTTAGATTATAAACCAAATAGAGATGAATCATGTATTGAATCATAGGAAACTATATTCTCATTACTTGAGGGAAATTATACAGACTAATTACTTCTTAACGAATTGAATGACTCTAACCACTATATGGCCTTGGACACATTGATGAGTCCCATGATTAGACATATTTGGAGGGGTTAATGGTCACCTTTTTGCCTTCTGAGATATCTTTTTCTTGCATTTTTATTATTATTTGGTTTTATGATGCTAGTATAGGTGGTGATTAAGGCTAACATACTCTGAGTGCATAATATGAGGTTGAGTGCAGAAAATCATGAATTATTATCATTTTAATAAGGATTTTATCATCAAGACGTGGAGGAGACAACAAGGAGAAATTATAGGAGGATTTTCCACCCTCTTTAACTCTCAAAGGCAGCCAAAGGATCCCAAATATTCTCTCCAGCAATTCGAATTCCAAAGACAGCCAAATGATCCCCAAGGATTCTCTCCATAAATTCGAGTTCCAGAGGCAGCCAAGCAACTCAAAGAGGAGTGCACTCAATCTTTGTTTACTTGGAGTCAAGTGGAATCAATCACCATTTTCTAGGGAGCTGTTGGTAGCTGCCCTGTAGAATAAATAGAGAAAAGCTAGAGCTAGGAAGGGTCGAAACTTTGTTGCAAGCTATTGAGCTTTTATTATTTTACTCAGTGATCAAACTTTTAGAAATGTATGAGGCTATCTTTTATGAAATTAGTAGATTGATTTCATTTTACTGATTTAAGTTTAAGAGAGCTAGGCTCATGGGTTAGGGCCCGATCCATGTGCCTCAGCCTCTCTGTTGTATTTGTTCTCTGCTTTCTGTCATTTCATTAGTTCCGCTTCTAATAATTTCGTTTATGTTTCATTGTTGTTTAGTTTTGCTTTCAGTGTGCTGTTGTAGGTTTCATTTTCTTGCGAGTAATAGAATAGAAGAGAAAAACAAAAAATCAAGACTCCCTTCTCATCTCTGTCAATAGAGCTCGAGGAGGGAAAACCTTCCCACAGACCCAAAAACTTATTTCTATTCACTGTTTCTGAGATTAAAAGTAGAGTTGCATTACCATTTTCTAGTCTTCCTTTGCACTGTAGTTTTTACGCATTTGTCTATTTTTCGTGCATATATCAACATAGTTGTTTTCCGGAATTGATGTTAAAGCCCCAAAGCAGCTCCATGGTGCCTCCCCACTTCATTTCCCATCTCCCTTCCATCTCTTTTGTTACACTTCTATTCCTTCCTTTTCTCTTATTGCAGCTACCGCAACCATTTTAACTTGAAAACCCTCCAAACACTTTAAAGTTTGACCTCCTCCTTTCCTCCTCGAAATCCCCCCTATCCCATCTCGCACTTCACACTCTCCTCTCGATTACACTATCATTTCTCCGCTAACCTTGTGATATTGTGAAATCACAAATTGCAAATCGCAAATCACAGTTTCTATTGGTTTCCTTTAAGACTTACCACTCCAACGCTAATTGCGATAACTCCACCGCATCGCATTTTGCACTTCACAAGCTTTCCCTTTTTATTTTAAGACTTATCTCTCTCGACTCCGATTGCAATATTGTCATTGCACTCCGCCACCGGTGCCACCGCCACGTCACCCATCACATTTTGCACGTCACAACCTTTTCTGAAAAACACTTCCTCTATCCCCCCAACTTTCCGATATTGCGATTGTGATATCATAACAATGGGGTAGAGACCCAATGTCACCTCAGCCAAAAACCCCTACTCTTTACCGAATTTCACGGATGGGCAGGGAAAATTTTAAGGATGGAAAATTATCTCGAAGTTTAAAACATTGGCGAATGTCACTAATCCCTAATATGAAAACTATAAAATATTTATTGATATATTTCTAAAATTATTCAAATTTATAATGATTTTATATATAGCCTTTATATAATGTTGGCGATTTTTAAGGTAAAATAATTTTATATTGTAAAATTTGGGCGAATCATTTTTAGAAAAAATGGAATTGGCGAAACTTTTTTTTAGAAAAAACATGGAAAATTAGCCCACCTGCAAATATTAGCCCCTAAAATTTTCCATGGATCATATGCATTTCGCACTTCGTAGTTTTATCCCATTTCATTTCGCACTTCACAGTTTTTGTCCCCATCGCATTTCGCAAATTTCATCCTTTCCGCAATCGCATTACTCATTTCGAAAATTTTCCCCTTTTCCTTTAACACTCCCCGCTCCAAACAACGATTGCGATATCACTCTGTACTCTGCCACCGGTCCCACTACCACATCATTCAACACATCGCAAATCGCAGATCACACTTTTAATTTTGTTCCTGTTAACACTTACCGCTCCTATCTGCCAATTGCGATATTGCTCCGTACTCCGCCACTGGTCCCACTACCACGTCATCCGCCACATCACACATCACAAATCACACTTTTTATTTTTGTTCATGTTAACCTTTACCACTCCAAACATTGATTGCGATTACCCTCCATTGCAACTCCGCCATCTCACTTTTTAAATCATTCCGCTCCAAATAATTTTTGCACCATAATTAAGCTTTAATAAGGTTTAAACCCGCTCTTTCCACCTATAAGCCTTGTTTCAGGTGTTTATCCCTCTGTTAGCACCTTTACCCCTTTCTTCTCCAAGCTACAAATCAACACTTTTTCAATTAGAATCAAGTCACGAATAGCTTAGCTACATGGATAAAGCATGGTAGATAGAGCATAAGATAAGTAGGGAGTGTTTAGCCGATTGGCCTAGCTAGGTGAAACTTAGTTTAGTTTCTTTTCAGTCGTTTCCTTCTTGCAGATTAAATTTGTTTCCTTTCTTTCATTTCCTTTCAACAATTTAGTTTAGTTTCATTCTTGTCATTTCTTTTCAGCAATTTAATTTAGTTTCTTTCTCTCATTTTCTTTCTGCACATTAAATTATTTTCATTTCCATAATTTTCTTTCTGCAATTTAGTTTAGTATCCTTTTTGTCATTTCCTTCCAGCAATCTACTTTTCAGTTTTTATCATAGTTTAAGAAATATCACCCTTTGGTAAAGTAGAAGAGGATGACATGAACATAATGCATCTGCTGTGTATATAGCACTGTCACCTCCAAGTTTGTATGAACCCTCGGTTGATAAAGTAAAGTAGGGCAACCCCTGGGAGTTGCAACACTCTTGGTGCAATACTGGGGCTCACCACACATAATGAAAAAGTCTCCATAACAATGGTCTTAAATCGTTATATTTTGACAAAAAATATAGTAACATGCACATACCGTCATCAAAAACTCATTGGAATGATCAATGATGACTAACATTTTTCGACCGTCACCAAAAATAACCAAAAAGAGCATTGGTGAGGGTCAATAAAAGATCATCACTAGAAGTGTCACCAAAGAGAGAATTAGTGACGGGCCTTTAACAACCCTCACCAAAAGTGTCACTGAAAATGGCTTTGGTGACAAACCTTAAAGGACCGTCACTATATGCACTTACAACAACGCTTTTTTAAGGATCTTCACCATATGTGACATTGGTGACAGACCATAAAGGTCCGTCATAGGCATGACCCTCACCAATGTCATTTTTTCTTGTAATGTATCGTTGGTTTAGTACTAAGATCTATCGCAATCCACTAATATTTATTCACCAGTAGATCCTCCATCTTGAGCTTCTACAACTCAAAAATCTGACCATTAAATTTATCGATCTTTATCTTTCCACTACTCGCCATCTTCCTTCACCGCAAGAATCAATCCCACAAATCCCCCACTGAATAGTGTCTACCACAAGCCCGAGCAAAAACACCTCAGCAACAAAGGTATCCCCTTGAATCCGAAACAACTATGATACCAAACGTAGGTTTTAACCCTGTACAGAAACTACCTGCAAACAAATTCTTAAGAACAAAAAACAAACAATGGCGAGAACATAAACATGAAACACATATACACAAAGATTTTCCCCTGGATCCCAAAACCGGGACTACCAGATTGATGTTTCATTATATTCATTTCAATGTTAAAATACATATATACATGTCAAAGCATTCATAAACCCCAATCAATTAACCTTGGATTAGAACATAATCGTAGTTCCCTTGAAAGGATCTACAAAATACCATGGATAGAAAAACATCATGCCCAAAACCATGTGCAAAAACTCCCCCCTCCAGACCCTTCGACAGGGGGGCTACGCTCCCCGTGCTACGCCCGATACAAAAAAAGGGGGGAAACCTCCCCCACTTCTACCTTGAGGCTAGTCGTGGAAATAATATAACACACACCCAACAAAATTGCACACATAGCATGGCATGCATGCGACTGGGGACTTTTCCCAGTAGTTCTAAGCCTATGACCCAAATTTTTGTGCCACTTTTTTGGGCCTAGGTCACTGCCCATAATTCCATGACACTTTCATAACTAAAATATAATAGTGAAATAACAAAGTAAATGAAAACACTTGAACAAGGACTTGACTAGACTCCTACTAGCCATGACAGGCGTTTCATCAAACATGTTACAAATATGTAATCTACAGGTTTAAATAATAGATCTGAGCATAGGAGTCTCATACTTATCTAAGAATCACTAAGAAGCATTGTTGCCTCATCACATTAACTACATTATCATCTATTTGGTCATAGATAAATTTTTCATTCATTTACAACTCAAAACATGATGAGAGCCATACATCATCACTATCATAAAACACTTTCATAACCAACATATAAACAACATAAATGACAAGCACATAACAACCATATAATCCACATAATAACAAGCATACTTACCCATCAATATAAGAGGAAAATAACTCTTATTTACATAATAAAAATGTAACCAAGTCTGAGACTTCCACGTTCCACCTGACCATAGACATGGTTGAGCCAAATATCTCTTCAGCCAGTCACCCTCGTGCCATATTCGAAGCATGAATGTGGAATATCATAAAACTCATAAATCAAAACCAACCCAAGGCTTCCAGAGGGCAAACCACCACAATCCTCAACCAATGATTCCACCTTAGGGTTGTATATCACAACCATCAACGGATTAGTATCCATCTGTTGTCTAGGGCTCCAGAGCATTTGTTCCAAACAGGTCTTCCAAGACTAGTAACTCGACCTACAACTATTGTCGGGATTCCAGAGCGTTTGTTTAACTAGAGCTTCCAGGACTAGTAACTCATCCCACTAAGGGATTCCAAATCATTTTTCCAACCAAGGCTTCCAAGACTAGTAACTCAACCCAAGCTGTTATAAGGCTTCTAGAGCATTTGTCCAACCAAGGCTTCCAATAACTATTAACTCAACCCACAACAAAAGGCACATGAGAACCAACCAAAAAAACAAACAATGAAATGAACCCACAACACCATGGCTATCCAGGAAATGACAAGGCTAGGCAAATACACTATCAATCTAGGCAATCCTCCACGCCAATGATATATCATAACCAAGAAACCACATGTGTATGCCATGCATGCCAAAACTAGTGATTAAAACATACATGCAACTTAGTACCTGCAAACAAAATTCGATGTAGCTGTTGATACCGATGTCCTCTTGCGCTTTCCTACTCTTCCTTTGCCTTCTTGCTCCAAAATTCCAAGTATGCTACACTCTCCAAGAATGCTCCAAGAAAATCTAAGTGTCCAAGAGTATGAGAGAGAGAGTGAATAGAATGAGAGCTCCAAAACTAAACTGGAAAAAGGTTACCAAATGATCCTCATAAGACTTTTTATTAATGAGGCTTCTAATTTATTCAATTTTCCATTATTTTCCTTAATTTTTCTCCTCACATGCAACCTGTGACCTCTTACCTCCCTTTTCTCCTATTTTCCATTATTTTCATAAACAAATTGCAATAAATTCCACTTTTCCTATCCAAAGCCTTAGACATTTCCTTTTCCAATTTCCATAGTCATGATAAACCATATGAACACCTGCACTAGGATGTTTTTCCCAACATTCAACTTGGAATAAGTGTCCCATGACCTTGGTTATTATTTTTCCTTTATTAACTGTTATTACATGGAATTTTCACCAGGGTTGTTGAAACCTTCTTGTGTGGACACTTCGTGGCATAATGTCCAAATTCATGATTGTGTGAATTTGCTCAGATAATGCTGAATTGAGTCATCCTTCTACATCTTGACATTTCAAAGCTTGTCCTTGAGCACCAGTTTCCTATGGTCATTGTTGTTCTGGAACAAATCTACCAATGCTTTCCACATTGCATACAAAGTCTCTTTCCCATCGATATTTGAGACAATATGGTCTCGTACTCCCTCCAATATGATTCTCCTCGCCCTGGCTACACACTTCTTCCATTCTGATAGATTCTGAGTATCAGTTGTTGCTGGTTTTGGAATGTCACTCTCAACAAATTCCTTCAACCCATTATCTTCCATCACTGCCTCCATTCAGTCCTTCCAAGAAACACAATTCGAGCTTCCCTCAAGGGCATACTCGAGTCTTAGTCCATAGAAAGCCGTCCTTCTAGCTCTGAAGAATTGATCCTGCAAATATGATCCTCCTGCAAAGACAACTTCGAAGTCTCTTCTCTGTTATGAATCTAGCTCTAATACCATGTAGAAATTTATGTGTAGACTCTAAACTGCTCATGAAATTTACTAAATCATAAGACTAGAAGCTACTCTATTGATTCGCGAAAGATTATTTACGACCGAGAAAAAATATCATTGAAATGCAAAAGGAAACATGACACATGCACAAAGATTTATCTAGAGGAAAGAAACTGCTCAAAACCCCTTACTATATGTGTTGCATTAATCAAAGAATCTGGAATAATACAATATGTTTGCTCAAGCTTGATCACAACTTGCACTTGTATCTTCTATCCTCTGCCTGGTTGACAGAACCCGACCAATGGTTAGCCAAATTTTCAAGCTGCCAAGCTCCTATTTCCTTACGTTGTTCCTTGAGGAATTAGCCCCTATTTTTTTGGGAAGTTCCTCAATTGGATTACACAATTCCCGTAGGCCCATTCTTTGATTGCATGCACCACTTGTACACATGGAACTAGTCTACAACTGATAGTACATTGCCTTGGAATCTCCATGTCACTGGGTGAAAAAGTTCGAGTCAACATTTTTTAATCTTTATTTTTTAAACCATCTCTCACCTTTAGTTGGAAAACCCATGGCCTCCGCAAAGGATTCTTTGATGCTTGGAAACTATAGCATTTATATTATTGTTGTACTGCCATCAAAATAGTGTATGAAGTCATGGCACCAACTCATGTTGTATCCATTGAAGCGCCGAAATATTGATTCCCAACCTACATTTCAGAAAAGATCCAACATTTTCAGATAAACTTCAAAGTATATTCCATTGGGCTCATAAAACTTCACATGGCCTGGTCTTCCCATCTTGCAAATGTTTATGACCCTGGAAATACTTTCGCAACCTTGAATCACCCTGTCTGGACATTACAAACCATTCAAGAACCTTCCAGTGGTAAACAAATTTTTGAGTTTGCTAGAAATTACCATTTTAAAAAATTGGGTAATTTATGGTTTGAGTTTAAACTTCATTCTTGGGCTTTAAAATGTAGCTAGATGTCACATCAAATGTGGAAAGGGATAGGGATTTGTGAAAAAACACCTTGGAGTCAAAATGATAGGTTTGGTAGCTCAAAACTTATTTTTTAATTTTTCAGTGAGTGCTACGAAAAAAATTCATAGTGCCAACTATAGGCTTATGTTAGGCTAATTTCGTTGAAAAAAACTTAGGGAAAGCTTAGGGTTAGGTGAAATGATTTGATTTGACAAGTCCCTAGGCTTATATAGCAATTTGCACAAAGTTTTTTACAGGCCCTTTACATAACCATGACTTTACATAATGCACTTTATAATTGTAGCCTTTAGACCTTTAGGGAAAGGTGCATACCTGAAGCTAATAGATGACTTGATATTTTGAGCATTAATCTTCTTTTATGACACATAGTTGGGGGTCTTGAGGCTTATCCACTCTTCTATCATGGATATTTTATGTATATGTGACTTATCTCTGGGATTTGTAAGAGATAATGCATAATTTTATGTTCTAGGGCTTTTAGTAGATGAGGAAGTGCTAGGTCTTTCATATAAATAAGATAAGGACTTCCCACTTGTGAATCATTGCTACTTGTAGAGATATATCACTGCTTGTCGTAGTGTTTTTTCAATCTTGAAAGCCTCCAGTTTATTTTGTATATTACTTATAATGAAATAAAGAAATAGAAAAGAAATGAAAGAGAGCTCTTTTGTACTTGATTAAGATACAAAACACTATTTTTTTCTTTCCATTTACTAGTTTGTCTATGACTTGTGGGACTAACCTTTGGCTAAGAAACTATGACGTAGGGGCATCTAAGTTGTCAACATCACCTAGGAATCACAACTTGGCCTAGGCCACCCCAACCCTTAATCACGAGATACGACACAAATGTCACAGAGAAAACTTAATGAAATTTACATTCAAAGAAACAGAACCATCTACAACATTATACCTTAGGTGTAAGGATGACTTCTTTCTAGCTACCTTCCCTTCTCCTTCATGAGTCACCCACTATTATAAGACACACCACAATAATTCAAAGAGGTATTTCCATGAGATTCTACCAATGTAAGGATACCACATTTTTTCTATCTTGTGCCTCTCTCCCTATAAAAAGATATCATCATATATGACTGGATTTTTTGTACCCATGAGATTTTGAAGCAATAAAATACAAAACACTTAACAACTCACATATATTTATATATTTTATTTTTATATTTCAATTTTGAATTTTTAGCTTATTGCATAAAGTTATATTTTATTAAAAATAAATTATATAAAATAAATAAATATAATTATTTAATTAGGATGAAAATATCAATAAATAACAAATATTTATTATAAATCAAAACAACTAGTATTTATTGGAAATTAAGATATTCTACTTATTTCTTAAAAGAAAAGGCAAAAAAATACTCTTTTACCGTTAGGAGAGAGAATCGAAAATGAGTATCCAAAATGGGCTGCCTTGGGATTTTTGTGAGAAAGCGCTTACTCTCAATTGGAAACAAATAAATATAAATTTCCAAGACATTACTTAAAAGTTGGGCATAATCCTTGTCACAAACTTGACAAAGTCAAGTATCAAGGCGTGTGATCGCACCTTACCATTAAACCAACAGTTCACAAACCAATATTAAATGTTAAGATAAATTTATCGAAGGAAGAATTGTTACGACAGTCAAAAGTGGCTAGAATTGGGGTAAAAAAAAATTAAAAAAATATAGCAGTAATAATATTTGAATTATATTTTTGATAATAGAAAAGATAAATTTATTAAAGGAAGAATTGTTATAACGATTAAAAGTGGTTGGAATTGCGATAATTAAAAAAAAAAAATATTTGAATTATATTTTTGATAATAGAAATGATTCAAAAATCTTTAAAACACCATAAAAAAAAATACATCCAAAATTGTAAAGTTTCACAAATATAACCTAGATTTACAAAATTCCTAGAATATTCATAATTCTCCGATCGAAAAAACAAGTTAGTTAGACTAGTCAAAGATTAGTCAAAGGTTATGGGTTGAACTAAATTCAAAATAACACCTTAAGCTGGCAACGGATATGGTTGCTTAAATTACTCATACCGGGATCAAATTACATGATAATTCAACTAAGATAACATTAGAAAAATTAATTACCTGATTAAGCATTCAATGCGGACTTAGCCGTTAGCCCGCTCATTTTCAATTCAAATATTTGAAATAGAGGGGCAAGAGAACGGTGCAGGGAGTAAGATGTTCTGCAGTCCAAAGAGGAAGAACAAGATTCGATCGGTGGTCGAGAATTTTTGATAGTGTGTAGTGTTCCATTAATCATGTTTCATTAGATTTTCACATGGGTTTATAGTCTATTAGCAAAATTTGCAGAAGTAAGCCCTGGGGTTTTATAAGGGTTTAACGCCATTTTCTTTGTCAGGCCTTCAGGCTTCTCAAAGGTAAGTTTGGATTAGGGTACTTGATTTCTGAAGTGGGTCTTTAATGAGATATCTAAGGTTTTAAATAAGAAATCTTCTGGCTTGCAGGCTATCAATCTGAGGTAGTTAATTAGCCAGTTCGGATACGGTTTGCTTTTGTTTTTTAATTAGCCAAATGTTACACAGTTCTGCATTTGCTTTTAATTAGCAAAATGTGACATAGTTCTGCATTTGTTTTTAGTTAGCCATATGTGACACAGTTCCGCATTTGTTTTTAATTAGCCATATGTAACACAGTTCTGCATCTGTTTTCCATTTTGGTTTGTTACGGTGTTTTCTAGAATCCATTTTCTGTTCATCAGCATTGGTAGTGATTTTTAATAATTTTTCCCCTTTTTGAGGATCAGGACTGTGGACGGAATCATGCCAGAAGACGTTCATGTTTCGGATTTGAGGCTCGAAACCCACCAACATGCGACTAATCCTCGGAATACAGAAATGAGGACCCGGCCTGAGATGCTGGCAAGGGCTCTGTCGAGGGCAAGAGGGAACATCCAGAACAAGGAAAATCTTGTTCCAGAAAAGCCGGGCAGCGGAAGAGGAAGAAGAAGAAGAAGAAGAATGGTGGTCTCTACTTCAAGAAGTCCTTTACCCTCAGATTATCCTCGTGCTCCCTTGCAAGACATTACAGCTTATATGCACGTGAGTTTTTTGTGGGTAGACATGTTCAAAATCTTGTCATTTGCTTAGTTTAGTGTCCATCTTGACGCTATTTTTCTTGATCTTCTTGCACTTATCCTTTTACGCCAAGAAATGCTCAGACTATTGAAAGACAATATTTGTGCATCTAATCCAAGCCAGGACATTTTCTGAGCATTCTGGAGCTTATTTTAACATATTCTAATTTTAACTATCAATGTTGGACATTTCTAAGTAGGAATTTCCTAAGCATTAGTGTGGTTGTTTGGTACTCTCCTTTGATTTCATGCTAAACATTTTTAATTATTTCCTAAGCATTCTTTAGTTTGAATATTTCTAAAGATAGTTTCTACTTTACTAATGTGGGATTGCCTGATATCCACTTCCAGGCTCTCCAAAGGAGCAGGTCTAGGATTGGGACTAGAATGCAAATGCACGGGATTACTCCTCCTAGGCAGTCTATAACTTATCACAGTCCAGTGCAAGAAAGATCTTCCCAAGAAGGTCCCTTACAGGTAGCACAAACCACTATGACAATAATTCCCAGTCCAGTTCCTGAACAAGAAATCGGAGGAGCAGTTACTCGTGAAGAAACTGATGTACTGGGTCCAGGAATGCCTTTTATGTATCAAACAAGAGTTGATATCGTCAACCCTTCGGCTGTTGATACTGTGCCAGGACTCCACCAAGATAACCAGGTACAAGATATCAGTACAAGGGATAATTCAAGGTTGACAGAGCAAACATTTGCAAGAGTTTTTGGAACTGTTTTACAGTCTGGATCTCAGAATGAAATAAGTGGAAGAGACAGGAATGTCAGTTATCCCCAACAGAAGAAGACCTCATCATCGAAGAACACTGCCAAGACATTGATGAAAATGAGGTGATCACTCCTCCTGGGCTGTCTATTACTCATGACAGCCCTGTGCAAGAAAGATCTGCCCAAGAAGGTCCCTTGTAGGTAGCACAAACCACTATGACAATAATTCCCGGTCCAGTTCCTGAACAAGAAATTGAAGGAGCAGTTACTCGTGAAGAAACTGATGTACAAAACCTGGGTTCAGGAAGGCCTTTGATGTATCAAATAAGAGTTAGTACGACAATCCTTCGACTGGAGATACTGTGCCAGGACTCCACCAAGATAACCAGATACAATATATCAGTACAAGGGATGATTCAAGGTTGACATAGTGAACATTTACTAGAGTTTTTAGAACTGTTTTACAGTCTGGACCTCAGAATGAAATAAGTGGAAGAGACAGGAATGACAATTGTAACTTGTCCCCAACGGAAGAAGACCTCATCATCAAAGAACACTGCCAAGACATTGATGAAAACGAGGAGAAACAGTTTGTTTCTTCGGTGGTTCTTGGCAGATGTTTCTACTGAATTTTTCAGTACAATCAAAGCTTTTCTTTCTTAGAAAGGGCAGTTCTGTACAAGATTCACATTCCTGTGATAAAATTTTGATTTCACTGTGGATTTTGATCAGTTTCACATCTTTTGTGAAACTCCCATGGCGTCTAACTGTGAAAGATCTCTTTCCCTTTTTTTTTCTTTGTACATTGAGGCTTCAACATTCAAGCCTGTCTATTTATACAATTTACACCGCAGCAATCTCTTGTATATTATGACTGCTTTGTACCAACTACATCTTTTATTTGTATTCTCGAATATCAGAACATATAGGTTCATTCATGACATAATTTTTGATTAAGGAAATTTTGAATTCCCATTACCATTTTCTGTTTCCTAATGGTTTAAAATTTATGTTTAGATTATATGCATGGTTATTAAGTGTTCTCTAGTATTGAGCAGAAAACCCTAATTTGTTTACTACCATAATTGGTAGTTGGATTAGTTATTGGATTTGTAGTTTATTTGTAAGTTCTGGTCACTTCATGGTTAGATAAATTCAGTGAGTTTTATTTATGATTTGTAGTTTAACATTACTTGCACCAAAATTTTGGCCAATCTGGCAGCTGGGCTTGGAGTTAATGGGATGGCATCTGTTATGCTTTTAGGGGTCTTGACAATTTCATATAAAATAGTAAGCAGGGCTGCACTTGATCTAAACACAGATAATATACTTGATGCAGTAAATGGAAATAATACACAAAAACATATCAGAAAGCAAAACACAGATGCATTTAATACTCAAAATTGTCCAAAACAGTCATTTATTCATCCGCAGTTCATAACATCCTTATAATACTAAAGTTCTACTCGCGCACACAAACAGTGGGGTTCGCACACAGCAGGACTAAGGTCTTCGTGCACACAGCCGATAGGAGCCTTCTCTACCTAGACAAAAAACACAGACTTATCTTAGAGAACTATCATTCATGAAACTTTATCCCAAACTTGTCATATCTGACTCAATCTAGACTTCTATTTATACTTTAGCCTATGCTCATACTCAGAGGTCCGCAAACCGTAGAGTTTTTAGAACTGTTTTACAGTCTGGACCTCAGAATGAAATAAGTGGAAGAGACAGGAATGACAGTTGTAACTTGTCCCCAACGGAAGAAAACCTCATCATCAAAGAACACTGCCAAGACATTGATGAACATGAGGAGAAACAATTTGTTTCTTTGGTGGTTCTTGGCAGATGTTTCTACTGAATTTTTCAGTACAATCAAAGCTTTTCTTTCTTAGAAAGGGCAGTTCTGTACAAAATTCACATTCCTGTGATAAAAATTTGATTTCACTGTGGAGTTTGATCAGTTTCACATCTTTTGTGAAACTCCCATGGCTTCTAACTGTGAAAGATCTCTTTCCTTTTTTTTTGCTTTGTACATTGAGGCTTCAACATTCAAGCCTGTCTATTTATAGAATTTACACCGCAGCAATCTCTTGTATATTATGACTGCTTTGTACCAACTCCATCTTTTATTTGTATTCTCGAATATCAGAACATATAGTTTCATTCATGACATAATTTTTGATTAAGGAAATTTTGAATTCCCATTACCATTTTCTATTTCCTAATGGTTTAAAATTTATGTTTAGATTATATGCATGGTTATTAAGTGTTCTCTAGTATTGAGCAGAAAACCCTAATTTGTTTACTACCATAATTGGTAGTTGGATTAGTTATTGGATTTGTAGTTTATTTGTAAGTTCTGGTCACTTCATGGTTAGATAAATTCAGTGAGTTTTATTTATGATTTGTAGTTTAACATTACTTGCACCAAAATTCTGGCCAATCTGGCAGCTGGGCTTGGAGTTAATGGGATGGCATCTGTTTTCTTTAGGGGTCTTGACCCAGGTTCAAAGTTAAGCTTAACCAACAAAACCCTCTTACTATTGGCCCTTTCGGCAATGACCTATTTGCACAGGTCAAAGTCTCACCCGAAGCAGTATGGGGGGGTGGGGTGTTGGAACTAGGTTTCCACACCCTGAGAGAGAATTAAATGATGTGGTTGTCTTTAGATCTATAATAAT
Source organism: Pinus albicaulis (assembly GCA_034641835.2). Taxonomy (NCBI): domain Eukaryota; kingdom Viridiplantae; phylum Streptophyta; class Pinopsida; order Pinales; family Pinaceae; genus Pinus; species Pinus albicaulis. The sequence goes on along the minus strand of CM076576.1, from coordinate 5,633,355 downwards.
AGCAGATTGTCCTTTGCAACAGAAACCCTAACCAAAAACCCCAAGTCAATTATCATAGGTTGTTTCGGTGCGCGCGCACAAACAGTAGGTTTGTAATCGCTTTAACTATCCTAACGATACCATATTTAGCTCTTACAACGATCGATCCATGCAATTGACATTCAATTTCATATAAAACAGTGAGCAGGTCTGCACTTGATCTAAACACAGATAATATACTTGATGCAATAAATGGAAATAATACACAAAAACAAATCAGAAAGAAAAACACAGATGCATTTAATACTCAAAATTGTCCAAAACAGTCATTTATTCATCCGCAGTTCATAACATCCTTATAATACTAAAGTTCTACTCGCGCACACAGCCAGTGGGGTTCGCACACAGCAGGACTAAGGTCTTCGCGCACACAGCCGACAGGAGCCTTACATTCAATTTCATATAAAACAGTGAGCAGGTCTGCACTTGATCTAAACAAAGATAATATAATTGATGCAGTAAATGGAAATAATACACAGAAACAGATCAGAAAGCAAAACACAGATGCATTTAATACTCAAAATTGTCCAAAACAATCATTTATTCATCCACAGTTCATAACATCCTTATAATACTAAAGTTATACTCGTGCACACAGCCAATGGCATTCGCACACAGCAGGACTAAGGTCTTCGCGCACACAGTCGACAAGAGCCTTCTCTACCAAGACAAAAAAACACACAGACTTATCTTAGAGAACTATCATTCATGAAACTTTATCCCAAACTTGTCATATCCGACTCGATCTTGACTTCTATTTATACTTTAGCCTACGCTCATACTCAGAGGTCCGCAAACCGTGGCTTGAAACTCCCATTAGGGGAATTTTGAGGTCTAAAATGGGCCTCATAAGAAAAATGTACAACAAAAATAAACTTTATAACAACCAATAGGATTCAAGATAATGATGTCATCCTGATTCACCATTTTTGGAGTAAAAAAGTAAAAATATTAAAAAATAATAAAATAATAAAACTACTTTTTCAACTCGTATTTTAAACTTATCTCCCAAAATTTTTACTCAAATTTCGAGCGGGAGTACTTGTTGGATGCGGAATTTAATTCCTCATCCAAGGAGTACCCATGTTGCATACTTTCGATGAACTCTTCTACACGAAAAATGAGAAATACATAAAAAAACGTGATTGTAATCACGTTTTTTTATGTATTTCTCATTTTTTGTGTAGTAGGACCCATCGAAAGTATGCAACATGGGTACTCCTTGGATGGGGAATTAAATTCTGCATCCAACGAGTACTCCCGCTCGAAATTTGAGTAAAAACTTTGGGAGATAAGTTGAAAATATGAATTGAAAAAGTAGTTTTTTCATTTTTCCCTCTAAAATTTGATAATGTCATCAAATCTTATTAGATTTTTTCCACTATTATTTTATAATTTCCTTAGGAGGCCCATTTTAGACCTCAAAATCCCCCTAATGTAGATCTACCCATTTTCCCATTACAGCTCATTGAGGGGCTTTGACCCGCCCCAAAGCCCCTTTCCCTGTGCATTGCTTAGCGCACACGACTCAAAACTACAAAAAAACTATATTTTTATCAAAATTGCGGTCCTAAGGGACCCCACTCCAACAGGCCCCCAACACAATCTTGTGACTCTTCTCGAGTCACAGTGGTACTGGGGTCCTCATCTTTGTCTTCAGCTCCTTGATGGCAATGATGAAGGGCGCCAGGACACCCACGCTCTAATCAACTGCACTCTGCGCTGTATGCACCAATTTTTGAGAAGTCAACCCTTCCGCGGCGAGATTGATGCTTTGATATGTTTGGTTCAGGTTCTTCACAACAACATCCAGGTCTTGTGACAACTTCATCGCTTCATCGGCCCACTGCTTCATATGATCTGTCACAATGTGCTTCTTTCTTCGCAGGTCCTCCACTTCATCGCAAAAGATCTGACTTGTTTGCAACCATGCCATCCTCTGAGCAGGTACAAACGTAGGCAGTGCCTCTTGAAGATCATCAAACGCTTGCTCCTTGGCGTGCAATTCCTGCGAAATATTTCTGAACAGGGATCCGTTTGTACGGATGTCCACAGGCCCATAGCTACTTCCAGTAGCTCGGTTCCCTTGTCAACCGTTGCAGCAATATTCGCTGAAACTTCTTTGACTAAGGCTGCCTACTGCGCGCGCACTTCTTGCGGAGTTTTTGGTTGGAGCTTGGCTTGTAACTCCGCGATCTGCTACTCAAAGTCCGCCTTTATTGCCTGCACTTCTGATCTAGAGGCCTTCAATGATGCTACGAGACTTTCAACTTTAGCGTGCGGCGCGATTGAAGCAGGAATGACAACCTCTGGCAAGTCATCACAAAGTCTATCGATCAAAGTTTCCAATTCTGTTCGTTGTGCTACTGATGCCTACTGTGCTGTCTGAGCCTAGAGAGACTCTTTTGTTTTTGTCGTGATCTTCTGCTCAACTTCACTAAGTTGTTGGGGCACGTGTGCCTCCCTGCATTACAACTCGTCCGCAATAACTGTTTGTATGGCATGCAACTTGCCACTGGGCAACATTAATAAATCTATCCCAACTTCTGGGTAGGTTTTCACTTGCGCAGGCAATGCGGGTTGTTCTATTGTAACTGCTGCTCTAGGGAAGGGGCAGATCCTGTTGTTCGCCATGCTGATGATCATGCTTGTATGCTCGCTCGCTTGAATCAACCTCGCTTGATTCACGCTTGCCTGGATGTTGTCTGTCTTCAGCTGCAACACCTGCAATCATGTTTGCAGAGCGTCGAATGCGGCCTTGTACTGCTCCTCAAGCGCAGTCCACCTATCCTCCGAGGCAGTTGCAACCACATTTGCTATCTTATCAAGGTCCTCCTCCATCAAGGTGACATCCTCGGTGCCTCTAGCCTTCAAGCCCTTCTGCTTCTTGCACACGCCCTTAGGGGTCTCGGCGTCGCGTTTAGTGCCTCTGGGAGACTCAGCTCCAGTACTGTCCAAACCATCCGTTCCTGCAAGATCCAACATGACTTCTTCTTCAGGCTCTTGTTCTGTGGGTGTTCACCTTAGCCCCGTTGGCCCCCACCCAGCCTAGGATGACCTCTTTCCCTCTACATGATGGACCTTTGCCAATGATGACACAGACGCTTAGCAATGAACCCCCTCACGGTACAACATAGAACCCTTTTTCCCCACCCATGCACGGGCTCAGAATCGAGAGGGTAAACTTAAGCCACAAAAGTCTCCACAAAAATGATTTGATTTATTAAAAAGGTATTATAGACATCTATGTGAGAAATTTATGTTACTTAGTGCAATAGATCTATAAGATTGTGAATAACATAAACAACATAAGCAAATGAAAACACAGTCAAACACATCAACACAACAAGATTTTAATAACGGAGTTCACCAGACTTCCTAGCTACATCTCCGGGTTCTTAGCTTCCAATGCTGACCGCTTTATTTTGTCTTCAAAATTCTTTTACAAGTATGAGCTCAGAAATAGAAGCTCAAATGAGAAAATTGACCTCACCATTGCGACTAGCTCGAAATTTCGGTTAAAACAAGTATAAACTTGCCTATATTCCGTCACTGTGACCTCTTGGCCCCCTGGATAAATTCAAAACCACCTATGCCCTGCACAAAACCACCTTCCTGCAAAAATACCACCTCGGACTGCGCGCTCACTGGTTCTGGGTAGATCCAGCTTTGCACAACATTAAGAAATTTTTCGGGTGGCTTGGTCGAATTGGTCATCGCACTTGTTTGAAGTCGTTGTATATATGAGGTTTTGGAAGGTCGGCAGGTCGAAACCCCCGCCCGACCCTTCCGTCGAACCTCCAGTGGTTCGTTACGTTGATATATATGCAAACATATATATGGTATGATATGAATGTGGCATTTAAAACTTAACATAAAGTTTCGGCATATCCCGTCGGTTGCATATGGCAATATATAAATGGAATGCGGTGCTTTAATATATGTGATAAGGTTCGGCGGTCATGGGGTTGACCTCGACCATTTGGCCTTTTCCGGTGGCACAATCCGATACCCATTAATACAATATCTTCACATTTAATACCAAATGACACCGTAGCTTAACCGGTGAACGAATTTTGACGAAAACTTAGCCATTTCGGGAGGTTAGGGGTTCGATCCTCCTTGATCCCCAAAATTTTGGAAATAAGGCCAAATTGGGCAAAATCTGGGCTGCCATGTGTCAGCCCCAGATTGGCCCATTCCAACCAATCAAACTCTGACACATCACTAATATACTGACGTCACCCTGGACATGTGGCATGTTCTCGGAATGACACATGTCCTGCTGACATCATCCTGATCGTTGACTTTGACTTTGACTTTGAATTTTTGTCATTTTGCCCTAGTTTGTCATAAAGTTTGACTGACCACATCTTCTTGATACAAACTCAGTTTTACGTGCCGTTCGCACCATTGGAATCCTGTTGACGAGCACTTCAACTTGATCCTATTTTTATCTGCATTTGAATACTTTGATCTAGAGGAAAAACTGAATCCATTTTGGATTAAAAAACCACGATAATACCACGTTAAGAAACAAAGACCAAAAAAGGGAACCAAAGACAAAATATTTCACTTGCCACCCTTCTGGGTGACCACTTCAAAGCTGGGGGATAGAAAAACAAAGAAGCTCTCACACAAGGTTCCTTCAAACCTTAAATTTGAAACCTATCCTATGACATGACCCACCCACTAAGCCTTGGCTATGGGAAACGACCACCGGTGTCCACTTCCATCATGTTGCTATGAAAAGGGAGCTATAACAATTCCCAGAGGAGACAAACCATAAAAGGGAAGAACCTACATACTGGTACCACTCACACCAAGAATATAAATAAATTCCAAACCAACTTAACCAACATGTTAGATATGAACACTGAGTAATCCAAGCGAAAAAAACTATCAACCAAGTATAGAATAAGGTTACCCGCGTCAATTCGACTGTTTCCTACCCCAAATTACTTATTGTGATTCACACTACTAGATGACAGAATTTATTTCTCGACTCACCTACACCCGAGACCATTCTCACATAGAAATTGGAATCCCAGGCGCAGGGCGAGCCCGGGTCCCCAATTCTCATTTGATAAATTAGGTACAACCGCAATAGACCATCCTTCCACTGCTGAAATAGTGATGAGGTTACACACAAACCAGGGTACAGGTTTGGTGCTCCAGAGAGACCACCCCTAAATCGTGTGCAGACGAATCTTCATGTAGAATGAATTTTCATCTCCCAAAGCATGAGAGTAATTACCATATAAGCACAACCACCATAATTAAAAATTGACTTTCCTCAAGAATTTTCTTCCTTGAGCCTTAAGGCTCTTTTCTCATCACATGTTTCACTATCATTATTGTCACATGGGGGGGAAATAATCACCCCTGTCTCGGGGATCCTCTATGTTCATCACCCCCAACGGGGAATGTTTGCATGATCTTTGTGACCTCAAGATTTCAAATTAAAAAATATATGCCTTGGATTTAGTAGTTCATTTTTATCTAGTTTATTTAATGAAATGTTTCTTTTAAGTGTGGTGCTAGGATTAAGACAAAATGGTGGAGGGTTGAATGCTTATGGGGTTTCTTTTGATGTTCTCTTTCATTGTTTTGATTTCAATGTTTTCAATCTTTAATGAGTTTAAGGTTTCTTATCAAGTTTGGTTTTGATCCTAATATTTCAAATGCTTTGTCTTTGGCTTTCTAGGGTTGTTAAGAGAGAGAGAGAGAGAGATGCTCTTTAGATATTTATGGCTATAGCTCCTATATGCTTCATGTTGTGTTGATCCAATTTAAGGTGAACTCGTTTTAAAAATGCAAGAGAGGTTAAACAATTTGGTTGTGTAGAAAATATAACAACGAGATTCAATATGATATTATAATGTACTAAAACAAGATACTCTAATCCTTCTACAATTTGCGGAAACAAAACATGATTGCAAAGTCGCATAAACAATTAAGGGAAATAAACAATTAATCGCACAACACAAGATGTATCTGGGGAAAGCATGTTTCCTAAAACCCTGCTATCTATATATTGTATAAAGCGAAGGATCATCAGACAATACAATGCTTTCTCTCACAAGAGAACTCCTGCACTCTGCCAACTGTCTCACACTGATCTAGGAAAAATCAGACAAATACTTAGCCAATTCTCAGCCTATACTCAGCCTGCCTTGATCACAAACTCTTGGAGGAATTAAGCCCCTATTAAATAAGAAAATCCCTTGCCTTGATTGTGCAATCCATCCTAGGCCTCCAACTGACTCTATAACTGACCTATACAATTTTCTAATTATACAATTGATAGTTATCTTCCATTTAGCCTTTGTCTCAACTGGTTCTTCATCATAACTAATGTGCAAAAATTATTTATAGTGAATTATCAGTTAACTGATTGATCACTCATTGTGAATTAAATCAAATTTAATTCACTGGACTTATCTCTAGCTCATGACTCAATTAGAACTAGTTAAAATGATTTTAACGCAATTAATTGAGTTAACTAATTACAACTCATGCATAACTGCGACTGGACCCCATTAAATCATGGAATCACTCTACATGCATCCTCTTAGACCCTCAACTCGAATTTCCTAAGCTAACTCAGTCATTCTGAGTTAGTTAACTAGTGCAAGTTGTTGTGAGATGAAATTACAATTTCTCTTCCAATTTAATTAAGGGAAAACTAAATCAGAAGCGCCACTTTGGGGTGCCATTTCACCACTCTCTCTCAAAAAGAAAGGGATTATCTGCTATCCTGATCTTGTCTCTGTGGAATTCGAATTTTCTTCTTTTCAACAACCTCCATCAAGATGTCTGCATCCTGCTCCTCCATGGGAATGTACTCTAATGACATAATTATCCTCTGAACATAACCTTTGAGATGGTGATACTAGATATTAATATGCTTGGACCTATCATGGAATACAGGATTAACCGAGAGTTTGATGCAACTCTAGTGATCACAATGTATCACCCTCGGATCCATTTTTTGACCAAATAAACCAAAAATTATCCTCCTCATCCAGATGGCCTCGCATGTTGCCTGACTGGCTGCCATGTACTCTGCCTCTGGTGAACTGAGTGCAACTGATCTATGTTTCCTACTGTACGAAGAGACTACTGTTGATCCTATGCTTAAGATGCCTCCCAATGTGCTCTTCCGGTCAGATGGACTCCTTTCCAAATCTGCATTTGTGAAGCCTTGAAGCTTCACTCTCTCTGTCCATTTGTACCATAATCCATACTCTGTAGAACCCCTAATCTATCTCAACACATGCTTCCCTACCTTCCAAAAGAGCTTGGTCAGCTTAATCATATCTTGGCTCCACTAGCTAATTGCATAGCATATGTCAGGTCGTGTGTTCACCAAATACATGAGTGAACCCACCAGCTGCCTGTAAACAATAGCATCCACCTAGTGCATCCAGTCTATTGTAGGAGGACAAATCTGGCTTGACTCCCACCGTGACAATCCCTCCTCCCTAAACATACACTGAATAATGAGGATGCAATAGCATCCATCTCATATATCCAGTTCCTCCCCAACAGAAGGTTGTAGTCCAAGGCCGCATCCACTACCTCAACCTCTATGTTAACGGTTTTGCCCCCAACACAGATGGGCAAAGCCGGGACAATACCATGGGGTCTGTGAGAATGACCATCGAATGCAGTAAGAACAGTGCTAGATGGAACAACTTTGGGAGATCCAGGTGTCTTCCAACATGCGAGAGACATCACGCAAGTAGAAGCACCCTCATCAACAACCGTTCGAAAGATATTGGTCTTTCGATACGACGATCTAATGTGAAATGCCATGTGATGAGGAAGTCTCTTCTTAAAATTAGTCATATCAAAAGTGATCAGAAGAGAATTTTTCGGATCAACAGCCCCAATGGCAGTGAGCAAAGCACTGCGCTGAGCCGGACAAGACTGGAGTACCTCTAAAGCTGACATAGCACAAGGACTTTGCGCCAGATCTTCTACAATCGAGTAGTTCTGGGCAGCCCTCATGTTCAGGTTAATCGTCGACCGCTTAGAAGATGCTTTTGGCATCCGAGGCATAGACTCAACAGTTGGCTTCGTAATGTGAAGCGGCTCAGTAGCATCAAGAACTTCCTTAGCTTTCGAAGATTCCTCTCCGCCATAATCACGGGATCTCGTAGCGACATCCACGTGAGCACTCATCATAAAGATGTTCGATGGAATTTCCCCTTCCTGGGCACCTCCAGAGGAAGCCCCAGGATTTTGGTTCGCGCCAACAACTAATTACTGCCCTTGGGGAAAAGGGTTTGTTAGCACAGCCTGGGAACTAGAAGAACCCTGCTGAGATAACAGGCGCTGAGCATCCTGAATTTTCGGGCAAAGGTGCGTGAGATGGTCTCCAATACAAAGCTTGCATGGAAACTTCACTTTCTTTTTCTCCTTTTGACCCTCACCAACACGCTCGTTGGTTTTATTTGCATTTCCCTTCCCGTTCTTGCCCTTCTTCTTGTTATTTCATCCCTTCTTCTTCCCATCGGATTGTTGATTTCCTTTGGGATCAGAAGCTTGGACAACATTTATGGACAAAGACTGGGAAGGTGATGAATCAAGAAAGTACGCCCCGACTAAGGAGCAGACAAAGACAATCGTCGTAGCGCTGATTAAGCAGTCGCCGGCACTACTACTGACCGATCCGACAAGCCCGTCACCATGCGGACCAGGTTTAGGTTTTGATAAATCCAACTTGGAGCGAGGAGCATTGGGCAAATACTTATAAAGTACCCCAGACTGAGAATAGATCAGTTCTAACTGTTGGGCCCTAAAGATGGCCTGCTCCTCAGAATATACCCCTGATAAGGATACATCCTTTGAAATTTCTGACTGAAGCGATTTCAAAAACCACTCGAGAAGGAACTCACCTGGAATATGGGCTTTGATAAGCCTCTTCCTTCTCCTCCATTCCTGAATATGATCAGAAATGTGAGTTGCTTTGTCCCGCTAAAATTAGCCAGAGTTCGGTCCTACCTCATATCTCGATGTGCAACCGAAAATATTTAGAAATGTGACGCCGCCTCCCAATGTGGCGAAACCGCCTCAAAGAGCTCGATATACCATTTTAAGTGATTCCTGGGCTAGGGTGCGTTGAAATAATCTCAACCTAATTCGATTGCTAGTTCTTCTGCGTTCAAGAGCACCATAAGTGGAAAGTGGTCATGTGGTCCTACGATCCTCTCCATTCTTACCTTCAAACTTTGGAACGTTTGAAGGAAGTTTGGTGGGAACCGAAGGCCACCCAGACTATAACGAATCGGATCATTAGTCAACTTCGACAGATCTGGCAAGTTTAACGTTGCCAGAAAAGGTAAGCGAGGCGGAGCCTGAGGATTCCATCCTTGATGGGATGGATTCCCAACATTCTGAAAAGAATAGCCTGGATTTTATGAGGCACCAGGTTCCCAGAAAGGACTCGTAGAAAACGGAGAAGAACCTCTTCCCCACGCCGAGTTACCAAAGCCCAGACCAGTTCCCCCCGCTGAAGTATTGATTGAAGAGGAGAGCCCCTAATAGGGGTTCCAAGCATTAGACAGAGGAGAAAAGGACTGATAAGCACTCGATGAAGGGAAAGAAGCATTCCCTTGATGACCTGCGTAAAACTGATTCCCTGCCCCCGCTGTAGTAAAGACAGGATTCCATCCCGTAAAAGTAGTCGAACTTTTCCCCCCAGACCAAGGGTTGAAACTCTGGGTCTGGGATGTAAACGGAAACGACCCTAAAGAAGGATTGGAACTAGGAATATGCCCAGTCCCAAAGGGGAAACCCTGAAACGAAGCTGATCCACTAGCCATGTTAGACATGGGCGTAGATCCAGCTGCACCGGCAGAAAAGGAAAAAGAGGGATTTCCACTAATGGACATCCCCGAACAAAAAGGACCATAATGAGAAGCATGTGCTTGGGTGAACCCAGAGCCAAACACAGCAGCACTAGAAGCAATCGAAGACAAAGCAATAGTGCCCCCTGCTTCGACAGAAGCAGGGGTCTGAATGCCTGTAGCACTCACGGTAGAAGCCGCGTTCCCAGTCGTGGCCATCGAAAGATAAGAATGATACGGAAGATCCGGCGGTCTCTCAGACTCCGGTCCGATGTACTGAATAACAAACGGATGATCAGGAGGAAGAGGAGATGGACCTGTAGCAGGAGGCTCAGGTACGTCTTCAATTTGAAAATCTCCTTCCTGAGGAAACAAAACTCGCGAGGTGAGCGGAACGCTCCTCTCGGGACCGACACGAGAATCAGCTATGAAACCTTCAGACCTTGGTGGAGGATCTCTCTCCATAGCGTCAGACTCCACAGGGTGGTAACCACCTGCTAAATCACTCCTATGCCTTCTCGAAGAAGGCTCTGCACTCTCGGGAGATAACCCCCGGATTCTCCTCGAACGTCGAGGCGCTTGATCAGCCACTTTTATAGATTTTTTAAATTAGACTCAAAAAGTGAAAAGCTAGGCAAGCTAGGAGCAAAGAGCACTCACTAAAATAAAAATCCCTGAGATACAGCAAGCAAACAGCCTCCAAGTATTTCCGCTCCGGGTGATGAGGACCGGACACCAAAATACAAGCAAGCGAAGTATAGGACCTCCCGAAAGCAGTCTGGGATGATTAGGGCCCAGAAAAACTAGCGAAGGTATCAGAAACAGTTACGCCGACCTCCAAACGACAGCCTTTGCCGGCTCAAGCACCCAAGCTTCGCAAGGGCACCCCCCAGAAGTACTGCTGAAAGTGATGCGACGTCTGCCTCAGGTACCACGGGTATTCCCCCCCGCAGTCACCTGTGTGGAACCTAGGAACAGCAACTATGGACACCAATCCGTATCAAAAGCTGGGCGGAACGGTCTTGAGGTTAGATTCAGCTAATCGGAGGGGGGGTATCCCTCTTCTTAACCTTCACTTCCCCTCGCGCTTGACTCTCGGATGAGAGCTTTCCCAGCCCACCTCACGGAGTTGGATTTCGCTCAATTAATCAACTTCTATGTTTGTTTGAGCGGCCTTGGAGAGTTAACTCTCCTCTCACCTATTCCAAGGCCCTACAACCTAGCTAGTTGGTGATTGACACTTAGTAAAACTTGCTAGTTTATTTTAGATTAAATCGCTTATTTTAAGGGCTGTTATATTAAGTCACAAGGATATGGAGATGAAACCAATGGTGTTTTGACGCAAAAGAAATTAATAAAAACTTAACTACATGCACATGCAGTTCTTTGTCTTTCGATGAAAAGTAATCTCTATACAGGTTCTACGAGACTAAAAATTTATATTTTTTCTTTTCAAAAAGCAAACCCACACTCACAAAAACTAAGAAGCTAACTAAATGATTATATGCACCTAATGCAAATCACTACAAGCATGTAAATCCTAAGATGCAAATTTCTCTTAAAACAGAGTGAAATTTCCCAAAAAGCTCCTTCAGTTTTAACTCTTCTTTTGTTGTCCAATAAGCTAATTCTTGAAATCAAGAACTCTTAAAATAAGGACACCAAAACACTTAACAATAAGAAGAAGAAATCAAATGACAACTCCTCCTCAAAATCAAGCCTAAAACTAAAGCAAGAAACTTCACAAAAGCTCCAAAAGATATGGCCAAACGAAAATGAAAATGCAACAACAAAAACAAAAACAAGAGACAATGTTTTTTGAGTTTTTGAAATGCAAAAAACAAAAAGCAAAACAAATGTTTTTTGGGCTTTTTAGTTTTATAAAGCAAGAGCTCAAAAAGACCAAGCACAACTATCAAAATCCAAACCAAAACGAGACCGAATTTCAAGCACAAACTTCAACAATGCTCCCAAACCTTATAAAGCTAACAATAGCAAGATCAATAAGAGCAACGGAAGACCAAAAACCCAGCCAATCGGTCTAGACAAATAGTGCAAACTCGCTGCAACAAAAGACTCCAAAGAAGCAAGAAAAGTTCTTCGAAAATTGCAACAAAACCCTAGCCTATGGAACTCAAGAAAACCAATCGAAAACGAAGCAAAAATCGCAATGCAAAGCACAACACAAGGATAGGAGCGATTCAGTGAGCAGAAGCTCTCTGTTCTGATAAAGCAGAACAACCAAGAATGCTCAGAAAGCGATCTTGGAACTCAATCCAGAAGTGCCAGCACCAGAAACAAAACTTTTTCCAAAAGACTAGTTTCCACTCAAACGAAAGAGAGAAAAGACATGAAACCACTTCCTTCACACTCCAGTAAGTACAGAGACACTGTAGACACAGGCCTCCACAGCCAGAAAGGACCAAAAAGTCAATAAACCCAAAAATTCAAAATCTGCCTAGGTATACGCTACTTCACAGCTATGCAACCAGCGTGCATACGCGTCTGTGCTAAGGGAAACTCACGTATACGCGGGTTCCTTTAGACAAACCTGCGTGTATACGTGACTGTGTGCAGAAAAAAGTGCGTATACAAAGGAAAATAATGAAAAAACAAAAAGGACAAGCCTGGAAAAGACACCAGGACTTCAGACTGACTGCAAGAAAGTAAACTGGACTGCAAATGAAAGATAAAACTGTCGGCAACCTACCAAACAGCTGAAACAACCCAACAGGAGAATCGCAAGAATGTGATCCCCAGCGGAGTCGCCAGTTCTGTTTCGGGGAAATATCACCCTAGAGGTTGGTTGGGATACAAAGTCCACAGAGCAGGGGCATGCTACTTAACAGAGACTCACACAACCATGCACGTTCAGAAAAACTAAATAGAGCAGAATGAGAGAGTTACCCGTAGGTCCTACGTTTGAAGTAGATCCACGTGGGGTCCAAACCCCCTGCAACCGTCCTTCCTTCTTAACCTGAAATACAAGAAGAAACCAGCACAAAGGACAAGTTGTACAACATATGTCTACTCTAAATGTTAGTGAGATTCATATAAAACATTAAATAAATCATAATGAATGCTTGTATAACAAATATTCTCATACATATAAGCATACACTAACATGTTTATTTCAGGAACAGCATGGTACTTCTGTATTATAAATAGCATGTACAAAAGTATGAGTGGAGAGATCACCCGATCCTTCCAAGGCCTTCGCAGACCGTCGTCCGGATCCGTCCAGCCCTTGCCTCGCTAAGACTCCTTCCAAACTGGTGCATACGAGATAACATATAAAGGGATGTATATCTCAAGGAAACAAGGGTTTCCTATAATGAACTGGGAAAGTGCAGGAGGCACGGGGAATCAGACTTGGATAGGGAATACCAACAAAGTATAATATCAATAAATTCTCTCTCTCCCTTAGGCCATACACATGAGGGCTTTTTATAGTCCCTCCAAGTAGTTTCAACAGTTGGAAACAGTTGGCCACGGGCTGGGGTGGTTGAACTACCTGAGTAACCATCAACCCAGCACGAAATTAGGGATTTTTTATATATTTTTTAATCATTTTAATGGCATACGCGAAAAAGTCTAGCTGTACTCGCGTATACACGCGGAAAAACATGGGCATAGTCGCGTATGGAGGATTTTACACTGTTTTTAAGTGAATTTGTCCAAGTCTGTAGGAATGGGTGCCCATAAAGCCATAAAGCAATCATGAATCATGTCAAGGTGAGAAATGATGCTATAACAGAGGCCTTTCTTGAATGGATTTTTTGATTGCTTTAGACCAAATCACTTGACCTTATTCTTCTTGAATGCAACTCTATTTACACAGAAAACAAATATTTTAGAACAAAAAATCAACCCTATGACCTATGAAACCCTGTGTGACCTAGTGAAAGTTCCTTCGGACTTGGAATTTGCTCCGAAAACTGATTTGGGGATCCTTAGATGTAAAACAAAGTTGTGTACAATCTTGATGTATTAAAGATCCAAAATACAATGTACTTGATTTATCTAAAGAGCCTACAAAGATAGTTTTGAGACCATCAATGCTTGAGGCATTTCTAGAGATATAAGTGAGATGGTTGATTGGTGGTCCTAGGTAGAAGTGGAGGGGTTAGGCAAAACAAAATAGAGGATTGAGGCCAAAGGTGACAAAACATAAAAAAAATGACTGACATGAGCCCATGATGGGTTTTCTAGGATGGGTGAGCTGAGCTTGACATGATGGGATGATGAAATAGTGATAACTTTATCCTAAGGATAATGAAGGCAGTGAGATTTCTAGAACTCACAATGTTCATGAACTTTGTTTCTAGAAATCTAGGATAAGCATTTAGTCATCTACAAAAGAAAAAATTACCGATGACTAACAAAAGATTGTCTTTACATCCATCTGATGTATCTGCCACCCATATGTGCTGAGAGTGCAAGGATAGATTTAATCGATTAGTACCTTGCAACCAGTGCAAAAGTATCCTTATAGTCAATCCCCTCTACCTGTGACATTCCTTGGGCCACAAATCTAGCCTTGTATTTGTCCACACTCCCACCTGCTGCTTTCTTCACCTTGTAGATCCACCTGGATCCAACCACTGACTTCCCCACAGGTCTTGGGACCACTTCCCATACATTATTTTCGATAATGGAGCCATATTCCTCAACCATGGCATCAACCCATGTTGGTTGTTGCATTTATTCCTCAAAAGAGGATGGTTTTGTTACAATATGCTCACTCATAAGAGTCATGTATCCAGTATACCTGTCTGGGGACCTTCTTTGCCTGTGCTATGATGTAGGTGGACCTAAATGCTCTATCACATCTAGCATCAATCTGTCAGCCTCTTTGGTGCGCTTCCTACCATTTCTAGTGGATGGATCTGCATGAGTTGTTTCTGCCACTCCATCATCCTCTGCTTGTGGTTGCTCCACATCCTGAGGTTCATCCTTTGGAACTAAGAGTTCCTCATCTGCATGCAAGTCAAGCTCCCTCTCAAGGGACAATCGCATAGACCTGGATGCACCTTGGTTTATTATGGAACGTTGATATACGAACATATGTATGGTATGATATGAATGTGGCATTTAAAACTTAACATAAAGTTTGACATATCCCGTCGGTTGCATTATGGCAATATATAAATGGAATGCGGTGCTTTAATATATGTGATAAGGTTCGGCGGTCGTGGGGTTGACCTCGACCATTTGGCCTTTAAGTGCTTTGTCAAGTACCCATTAATACAATATCTTCATATTTAATACCAAAACGACAAGTAGCTTCTTTGGTGAATGAATTTTAATTGTAACTTAGCCATTAAGGAGAGGGGGAGGTTAGGGTTCGATCCTCCTTGATCCCAAAATTTTGGAAATAAGGCCAAATTGGGAAAAATCTGGGTTGCCACGTGTCAGCCTCGGATTGGCCCATTCCAACCAATCACACTTCGACACATCACTGATATGCTGACATCACCCTAGACATGTGGCATGTTCTTGGGATGACACATGTCTTGCTGACATCATCTAACCATTGACCATTGACTTTGATCGTTGACTTTGACTTTGAATTTTTGTCAATTTGCCCTAATTTTCCATCAACTTTTATTTTCCATATCTTTTGCATACGAACTTGGTTTTATGCGCTGTTCACATCGTGGAATACTATCGACGAGCACTTCAACTTGATCCTATTTTCATCTACATTTGAAGACTTTGATATGGAGGCAAAACTGAATCCATTTTGGATAAAAAACACGATAATACCACACTAGAAACAAAGACCAAAAAGGGAACCAAAGACAAAATATTTCACTTGCCACCCTTACGGGTGACCACTTCAAAACCCGAGGATAGAAAAACCTAGAAGCTCTCTATGAGGTTCCTTCAAACCTTAAATGATGCAACCTATCCCTATGACAAGCCTCCCACCCACTAAGCCTTGGCTATGGGAAACGACCACCGGCACGGTGTCCACTTCCATCATGTTGCTATGAAAAGGGAGCTATAACAATTCCCAGAGGAGACAAACCATAAAAGGGAAGAACCTACATACTGGTACCACTCACACCAAGAATATAAATAAATTCCAAACCAACTTAACCAACATGTTAGATATGAACACTGAGTAATCCAAGCGAAAAAAACTATCAACCAAGTATAGAATAAGGTTACCCGCGTCAATTCGACTGTTTCCTACCCCAAATTACTTATTGTGATTCACACTACTAGATGACAGAATTTATTTCTCGACTCACCTACACCCGAGACCATTCTCACATAGAAATTGGAATCCCAGGCGCAGGGCGAGCCCGGGTCCCCAATTCTCATTTGATAAATTAGGTACAACCGCAATAGACCATCCTTCCACTGCTGAAATAGTGATGAGGTTACACACAAACCAGGGTACAGGTTTGGTGCTCCAGAGAGACCACCCCTAAATCGTGTGCAGACGAATCTTCATGTAGAATGAATTTTCATCTCCCAAAGCATGAGAGTAATTACCATATAAGCACAACCACCATAATTAAAAATTGACTTTCCTCAAGAATTTTCTTCCTTGAGCCTTAAGGCTCTTTTCTCATCACATGTTTCACTATCATTATTGTCACATGGGGGGGAAATAATCACCCCTGTCTCGGGGATCCTCTATGTTCATCACCCCCAACGGGGAATGTTTGCATGATCTTTGTGACCTCAAGATTTCAAATTAAAAAATATATGCCTTGGATTTAGTAGTTCATTTTTATCTAGTTTATTTAATGAAATGTTTCTTTTAAGTGTGGTGCTAGGATTAAGACAAAATGGTGGAGGGTTGAATGCTTATGGGGTTTCTTTTGATGTTCTCTTTCATTGTTTTGATTTCAATGTTTTCAATCTTTAATGAGTTTAAGGTTTCTTATCAAGTTTGGTTTTGATCCTAATATTTCAAATGCTTTGTCTTTGGCTTTCTAGGGTTGTTAAGAGAGAGAGAGAGAGAGATGCTCTTTAGATATTTATGGCTATAGCTCCTATATGCTTCATGTTGTGTTGATCCAATTTAAGGTGAACTCGTTTTAAAAATGCAAGAGAGGTTAAACAATTTGGTTGTGTAGAAAATATAACAACGAGATTCAATATGATATTATAATGTACTAAAACAAGATACTCTAATCCTTCTACAATTTGCGGAAACAAAACATGATTGCAAAGTCGCATAAACAATTAAGGGAAATAAACAATTAATCGCACAACACAAGATGTATCTGGGGAAAGCATGTTTCCTAAAACCCTGCTATCTATATATTGTATAAAGCGAAGGATCATCAGACAATACAATGCTTTCTCTCACAAGAGAACTCCTGCACTCTGCCAACTGTCTCACACTGATCTAGGAAAAATCAGACAAATACTTAGCCAATTCTCAGCCTATACTCAGCCTGCCTTGATCACAAACTCTTGGAGGAATTAAGCCCCTATTAAATAAGAAAATCCCTTGCCTTGATTGTGCAATCCATCCTAGGCCTCCAACTGACTCTATAACTGACCTATACAATTTTCTAATTATACAATTGATAGTTATCTTCCATTTAGCCTTTGTCTCAACTGGTTCTTCATCATAACTAATGTGCAAAAATTATTTATAGTGAATTATCAGTTAACTGATTGATCACTCATTGTGAATTAAATCAAATTTAATTCACTGGACTTATCTCTAGCTCATGACTCAATTAGAACTAGTTAAAATGATTTTAACGCAATTAATTGAGTTAACTAATTACAACTCATGCATAACTGCGACTGGACCCCATTAAATCATGGAATCACTCTACATGCATCCTCTTAGACCCTCAACTCGAATTTCCTAAGCTAACTCAGTCATTCTGAGTTAGTTAACTAGTGCAAGTTGTTGTGAGATGAAATTACAATTTCTCTTCCAATTTAATTAAGGGAAAACTAAATCAGAAGCGCCACTTTGGGGTGCCATTTCACCACTCTCTCTCAAAAAGAAAGGGATTATCTGCTATCCTGATCTTGTCTCTGTGGAATTCGAATTTTCTTCTTTTCAACAACCTCCATCAAGATGTCTGCATCCTGCTCCTCCATGGGAATGTACTCTAATGACATAATTATCCTCTGAACATAACCTTTGAGATGGTGATACTAGATATTAATATGCTTGGACCTATCATGGAATACAGGATTAACCGAGAGTTTGATGCAACTCTAGTGATCACAATGTATCACCCTCGGATCCATTTTTTGACCAAATAAACCAAAAATTATCCTCCTCATCCAGATGGCCTCGCATGTTGCCTGACTGGCTGCCATGTACTCTGCCTCTGGTGAACTGAGTGCAACTGATCTATGTTTCCTACTGTACGAAGAGACTACTGTTGATCCTATGCTTAAGATGCCTCCCAATGTGCTCTTCCGGTCAGATGGACTCCTTTCCAAATCTGCATTTGTGAAGCCTTGAAGCTTCACTCTCTCTGTCCATTTGTACCATAATCCATACTCTGTAGAACCCCTAATCTATCTCAACACATGCTTCCCTACCTTCCAAAAGAGCTTGGTCAGCTTAATCATATCTTGGCTCCACTAGCTAATTGCATAGCATATGTCAGGTCGTGTGTTCACCAAATACATGAGTGAACCCACCAGCTGCCTGTAAACAATAGCATCCACTTACTTCGCCCGAAGTAGCATCCTCCTTCCTCTAGTTTCCTGCAAGAGGAGTCTCCATGGGTTTTCTTCCCTCCATGTGGAACTTCCTCAGAATATCCTTGGCATACTTTCCCTTAGATACAAATAGTTTCCCATATCTTTTCCATATTTCCAATCCAAGGAAATAGTGCAAGAGCCCCATTTCCTTCATCTCAAATTCTCTTGTAGGATCCGATCTTTGCAAGAATTTATGAGCCGCTCATCAATTGTCAGTATTAGACCATAAACATAAAGTACAATAATCAAAATCTTACCATCAACCACAATATGATATATGTTTGCTTCCGATTCAATCTTGGTGAAGCCTAACCCGGTGAACTTTCTGTCAATCCTGGTGTACCAAGAATGGGGTGCTTGCTTCAGCCCATACAATGCTCTCTTGAGTCTGCACACATGTGAATCCCTGTCTAAGGTCTCAAACCTTCTGTCTGCTCAATGTGCACTTCTTCCTCAATAACTCCATTGAGAAAGGTCATCTTTACATCCATTTGATGTATTTGACATCCCATTTGCACTGAGAGTTCAAGGATGGATCTAATGGATGAGTACCTTGCGATTGGTGAAAAAGTATCATCATATTCAATCCCCTCCACCCGAGAGAACACTTTGAACATAAACCTAGCCTTGTGTTTCTACACACTCCCATCTATTGCCTGCTTCACCTTGTAGACCCACCTGGATCCTAGAATTTACTTCCCCATTGGTCTTGGGACAACTTCCCATGCATTTTTCCTCATATTGGAGTCATAGTTCTCAACCATGGAATTAAACCACACTGGCTTCTATATTGCTTCCTCAAAAGAGGATTGTTCTATATAAATACCTTTGCTAATAAGAACCATGTATCTAGTGTACTGCTCTGGGGAAATTCTCTGTATGTGCCATGATGTGGGTGCTCCCACATTATCTCTCACATCCAACAATAATATGTTAGCCTCTCTGGTGCGCTTCATTCTATCTCTGGTTGATGGATCAACATGATTGGTTTCTACCACTCCCTTTTCCTCTTCTTGTGGCTGCTCCACATCCTAAGGTTCATGCTGTGGAGCTAAGAGCTCCTCAACTTCATGCAAGTCAAGCTCCCTCTCAAGGGACAATCGCATGGCTTTGTCTTCATCAAACTTCACGTCTCTTCTAACCATTGTCATCGAATGTGCTGGAAAGTACACCCGATAGTTGTGAGGTGTATAAATGTACCCCAAAAATATCCCCAACTCTATTGTTGGCTCTATATTATTTCTGGCATATTTGGTCACTTGGAAATAGACATATGAACCAAAAATTTTAAAATATGAAACATTTGGTTTCTTTCTTGAAAAATCCTCCTCTAGTGCACTCATCCCAAGTATCCGATGAGGACTTCTGTTATGCACAAATATTTTTGTATTGCATGCTTCCTCCCACATATGCAATGATAGACCCTAATCATGCAAAATAGCTTGTGCTTCCCTCACAATAGTTTTGTTATTTCTCTATGCAACCCCATTCATCTGTGGGTTATGAGGTGCAATAAATTCTCTTCGAATTCCTTTTGAGGCACATAAATTATTGAATTCGTTAGAGATGTATTCCCCACCATTGTCACTCCTCAGAGCCTTCACCTTATTCCTTGTATCTTTATCGACAAGTGCCTTGTACTCACAAAACTTGGAGAACATCTAATATTTATTCTTCATGAAAAATCCAACACTTTCTTGAAAAATCACCAACAAAAATCACATAATACACGTGCTTTGCTTTGGAAGCTGTTGAGAATGATCCACACACATCTGTGTGAACTCTCTCAATCATTGCTGCTACTGGATTTCCTTATCGTGAAATGTGGCCTTTGTATACTTCCCCATAGTACACCCTTTGCATGTGTCTCTCTGCACAAGTGTACCCTTTGGAAGCCATGTATAAAACTGTTGCATGATCCTCAAAGCGTTGTGGTGTAGATGGCCCAACCTCTTGTGCCATAACTCACCGATGTCTCAGCTTTCCACCTTCTCTGCTTTACTTCTCAATGCTGCACAATCATTTACATCAAGTTTTTAGAGGTTCTTCACTCAAACCCCAATCGTTTTCACCTGTCCTGTGGCTTTGTGATGAAGGAATTCCTTTCCTTCATTCAAAATAACATCATATCCACGATCTTCCAACATAGCAAAAAATCCAAATTTTTCTTTAAATTAGGTACATGCATGATGTTATCACCCCAAAAAAATGAAGCATCTTTTGACAAGGTCAAATAAGTTAATGTGTAAAAAATTGGGTTGTAGGATTCATTTTTTATATGCTTGGTCAAGGGAAATATTAAATTTTTCTTGTTTAAGTTTACCCTAAGGTCTAAACCCACTCATTTTCAAATCCCCTCATGTCACATCACTCATTATTTTCTGACTGATTTCAATTTCCAAGGTTTTTGTACCGAAAATGCCATTTAGCCAAGAAATCACAGTTTCGTAGCGAAATACACTGTGAAAAGTCACTTTTCGCTACGAAACTGCTGATAGTTTTGTAGAGAAAACAACCAAATTTACACTAGATACACTATGAAAGCATAGTTTCCTGTCTGTCTTGTCTGATTAGCTGTTAGATGTTAGAAAATCATTGGGAAAGGGTAAGTTAGGTGCCATTCGAGTCATGGAGAGATAAAACCAAGGTACATGGTCAGGTCTGAAGTCATCATGATCAGTTTAGGTATGTATGAGTCATCATTGATTCATGAGAAGGCATCAAAAATTCAAAATCTTTCCTAATTCAGTAATTTCTCATTTCTCATTCCTTCTTTGCATGATATCAAGCTCTGGAGAGCTATTGAATTAAGCCAAAGCTTTGGCTGGTGTTTTCAAAGGTTTACATTGAACATTATCAAGTGAGGCTGTGAAGACAATAAAGAAACCATGGTAGAAACAAGAAGGACAAAAAAGGGTGGCCAATGCCTGAGATATGAACCAACATACATGAATTTGATCAATGAAGACCCAACAACAACCGAAGTCTTCATAAGGACATGTTGTTTACATTTTTGTGAGAAATTACATGGCTGTCATACACAAGTTTCCAAAGAGTTTGCTTTGAATTTCACTAGAACAACCACCAAAGTAGGAATGCTCAATCTGTCCATCACACCAGAGGTTATTGCGGCTGCTACAAGGATTCCTATAGGACAGGAGAAGTGGTTCAAAGGTTTCAAGTTTAACATGGAGCAGTGCAAAGAATTCATGAAGCCTGAAAACAGTGAAATGTGTAGAAATTATATAAATTATGTGTTATATATCCAATATTCTCCTGATCACACACTATTTTACTTCATGCACAATACATAATCTATTCCACTATTGATCATCATATGCGGAAATTAAATCAATTGCAATGCATACATGAAACCATAAAAATTCACACACATTAACACAGTTGTTTAACGGGAAAGCCTGAAGCTAAAAACCCCAACTATATGTATATAATATATTTCATAGAAATCATGTAAAAATCCTCATACAAAGCTGATCATATCAAGCTCTTAGTACAATACAATCGCTACACACTAATCTGGCTAGATCTTGCAAATCCATGCACCGATCTCTGCCACATGCTAGCTTGCCTCTACTGCGCAATCCATGCTGAAGAATGGCTCTAAATGATCTCGAATTCACCAAGCTTGCACTGCGCAATCCTCATTGGCATCTCCACTGAGTGTTGGATGCAATCAATGCATCACTATAGTCACAACTGATAGTCACACTTGCTCTTTCACCTACCTCTCCACTGGTCTCTACTGAAACTGTCCATGCACTGTAGTTAACTGATGTATTCTTCAGTTGATTAATGAGTTATTATTTAGTGAATTAATTGACTAATTAATTCACACCGCTCTCACTAGTGTAGCAATCAGTTAGACTAGATACAACTAGCTCAACTGAGTCTAACTGAGTTAAACTAAATACAACTCCACCAACTACTTCTATAGCTCCACGAAACTCTGTCACATGAGTTCTAACTGAAGTCCTCATGCATTAGCTCCAGTAAAACCTCAGGAATAGCGTAATTCCTTCTGTCAGATGCTGTGCCACATATATGCACTTAACTGATGTGGTCTAAGAGAATAAGATAATGTTTAGAGTCCAAATATTATTAAGAGCTAATAATATTCGACATATCTATTTTTAGACTGGAAATCTAAAAATAGATTCCACCCAATATGTCTAAAAATATAAATCCATCTATTTTTCCAACTTGACCAACCATCCACAAATAGCATCCTGCAACTCATAGAATATGATCGACATGTCTAAAAATAGACATAGTCTAAAAATAGACTTTGCGCCAAAAATAGCCTGCGGGCCCACTTAGTGAAGGCGACTCTTTTCACTAAGCTCATCATCTTGCTGAATCTCAACACTCCCTCTCAACAAGATAGGGATTATCTGCCACCCCGATCATGTCTCTATGGTATTCAAATTTTCTCCTGGTGAGCGCCTTCTTCAGAATATTTGCATCCTGATCCTCCGTAGGAATGTAAGAAAGCAACATGATCTTCCACTGCACAGAATCTCTGATATGATGGTACCATATGTCAATATTTTTATATCTATCATGAAATACTAGATTAACCGAGAGTTTAATGCAACTCTAATTATCACAATATATCACAGTAGGATCTAAGTGTGAACCAAACAACCCGACCAAGATCTTCCTCATCCATATAGCATCGCATGCAGCCAAACTTGCTGCCATGTACTCGGCCTCCGCTGAACTGAGTGCCATGGATCTCTGTTTCCTGCTGTACCAAGAAAATGCTATAGACTTGATACTGAATATCCCTCTAGATGTTCTCTTTCTGTCCGTTGGGCTCCCTGCCCAATCTGCATCCATGAAGCCATGCAGCTTCAACTCATCCGACTGTCTGTACCACAATCCATATCCCGATGTGCCCCTGAGATATCTCAGGACATGCATGCCTGCCTTCCAAAAGAGCTTGGTAGGCTTAACCATAGCTTGTGAAAGCTGGTTAACAACATAGCATATGTCTGGTCATGTATTGACTAGATACATGAGTGAACCAACCAACTGTCGATAAACAATGGCATCCACTACCTCTGCCGATGTAGCATCCTCTTTCCTCCAATCACTAGGAAGAGGAGTGTTGATAGGCTTGCAGCCTTGCATGTTTAACTTCTCCAGTATCTCCTGGGCGTACTTGCCTTGAGACACAAACAGTCCACCCTTCCGCTGCCAAATTTCCAATCCCAGGAAATAATGAAGGAGGCCCAAGTCCTTCATCTCAAACTCCTTTGCAAGATCTGCCTTGCATGAGTGTATCAACAGTTCATCACATGTTAGTATCAAATCATCTACATAAAGTACAATGATCAGCAACTTACCCTCCACCATAATCTGGTATAGGTTCGGATCCGCCTCACTCTTGGCGAAACCAAGTTCGGTGAAATAACTGTCTATCAGTGTGTACCAAGCACGAGGTGCTTGTTTTAGCCCATACAATGCTCTTTTAAGCCTACACACATGCGACTTGTTGCTGAAGATTTCGAATCCTTCAAGCTGCTTTATGTACACCTCCTCCTCAATGACTCCATTGAGGAACGCAGTCTGCACATCCATATGATGAATGTGCCAACTCATCTACGCTGAGAGAGCAAGGATGGTCCGTATGGAATAATACCTTGCGATAGGTGCAAAGGTTTCTTCATAGTCGATCCCCTCGATCTGTGAGAAGCCCCAAGAAAAAAATCTTTACTTGTACTTCTCGACGCTCCCATCAGCAGCTTGCTTCACTTTGTAGATCCATCTCGAACCTACAACTGATTTCCCTTCCGGCCTTCGGACAATCTCCCATGCACTATTTCTGACAATCGAATCATACTCTTCCACCATGGCATCTACCCATGAGGGATCCTCCACAGCTTCCTCGAAAGAAGATGGTTATGTCACGATACACTTGCTCATCAGAGCCATGTATCCAGTAAATCAGTCAGGTGACTGTCTCTGTCTGTGCTGTGATGTAGGTGCTCTTACATTTTGTGTTGCATCAAGATTCAGTCGCTCAGCTTCTGTAGTGCGCTTCTGCCCTCTGATGTTTGGTGCTGCATGAGTGGTTTCTGCCACTCCATGAACCTCCTCTTGTGGCTGATCCACATCCTGAGGCTCATATTTAGGAACCAGTAGCTCCTCATATGCATGTAAGTGTAGCTCCCTCTCAAGCGACAACTTCATGGCTTTCTCCTCATGAAATTTGATATCCGTCGCACGACAGTCATCTGACTGTCTGGAAAATACACACGCCATTTACAGGATCAAACACAGGAATGCAATTTTATTCATATTTTAGCAGCGGAAAACAGAATTACAACATAGATCTTACTGAGATTGACTGTTGTGGCATTTAACCAGACTATACTTGCATAGCAAAAATAACTGATAGGCTACCTGGCACACAAAACAGAGTCAGTCTATAGATCGAGATATAACACACATTTACAGACTTGGTTTGAACACCTAAGGTAAGACACTTCATAATGTGGGGATCATCCAGAGCAACAGAAAAATCATGATATACATCATACTGTACAGGGCCATCAGACAGAGTAGTCTCGATGCCACCAATGAGAGATTTTGTAAAGGATGTCCAGGGATTATCCAACAGGGCCGAAAAGACAAAAGTAGGTTGACCTTTTCTATGTAGAGCATTGAGGCCAACTCTCACCATCCCAAGATGGACATACTTATAACCAGACTTTAAAGCAGCAGTAATATGTTTTTGCTCCAACAAAGGAATAGTCATCATGGCATTCAAATTCAATTCTGTGCGAATATAATTTTCTTTGATTTTAATTTGACTGAGAGCCTTAAATTGAAACTGAGAAACATGCTGGTAGACATCAGAAGGAGAGATATCGGGTAAACGCCAGGCAACACGGGGATTAGATTCTTCCATATTAAGACATGCAGAATTCAAACAGGAGGAATCAGAACGACATAAACCATCTAAACCAGAACGTAAAGAATATTCATTTTCAAGCTCATCAAAGTGTTTGGAACCAAAACGACCCATAGAGCGAGAACTAGATGAATCCATTGCACAGAGAAAGAAGTGCAGACAATAGTAAGAGCAAGTAGCAGGAAGAATTAGGGTAATCACTTAACTGAGATATTGCGGCTTCCTCACATACAATTCTAGTCGAACGTCTTCAACGCCTTCAACGCCAACATGGCAAACATAGGCTACAAACATTATTCACGACATCAAGAAAAATTCGGCGATCCACTCAGACAATATCTTTTCCACAATCAAGAATTACTCAACTAATAACTTCACTCACACGATAACTTGGCTCTGATACCATTTACAGGATCAAACACAGGAATGCAATTTTATTCATCTTTTAGCAGCGGAAAAAATAATTACAACATAGATCTTACTGAGATTGACTGTTGTGGCATTTAACCAGAATATACTTGCATAGCAAGAATAACTGATAGGCTACCTGACACACAAAACAGACTCAGTCTATAGATAGAGATATAACACACATTTGCAGACGATAATTGTGGGGTGTTTCTGTGTACCCCACAAATATCCCAACCTCTGCGGTCAGCTCCAGATCCTTCCTAGCATCCTTCGTCACATGAATGTAAACAGGTGAGCCAAAAATATTCAAATGAGAAATATCAGGCTTCTTTCCAGAAAACGCCTCTTCAGGTGTACTCATGCCAAGTACTCTATGAGGACAACAGTTTTGCACATAAACCGGAATGTTGCATGCTTCAGCCCACAAGTGTATGGGAAGGCCCTGATCATGCAACATCGCCCGTGTAGCACCTACGATCGTTCTGTTCTTTCTCTCTGCGACCCCATTCTGTTGTGGGTTATGAGGTGCCATGAGCTCTCTTCGAATTCCTTCTACGCTGCAAAAGTCTTTGAATTCGCCAGAGATGTATTCACCACCATTATCGCTCCTTAGAGATTTCACCTGATTCCCCGACTCTTTCTCAACCAGCGCCTTGAACTCACAGAACTTTGAGTATGTCTCGCTCTTCTTCTGCATGAAGAAGATCCAGCACTTACGAGAAAATTCATCAACAAATATCACATAATACCCGTGCTTTGCTGTTGAAGCAACCGAGAAAGGTCCACACACGTCTATGTGAATTCTCTCAAGGATCATCGAAGCATGACTATCCTTCTCATGAAAAGTGGTCTTCACAAATTTTCCCAAAGTACATCCCTTGCATTGATCTGACTGTGCAAGTGTACCTTTGGGAAGCCCGGTAGAAATCTGCTGCAAAATTTTCAAAGGCCCATGGTGAAGATGGCCCAATCTCCTGTGCCACAATTCACCCTCATCCCGGCTCACCACTCCTTCTGCTTTGCCTGCCATAGCTACACAACCATCTACCTGCAATTGATAAATGTTCTTAACTCGAACCCCTATCCTCCGGGTTTCACCAGTTTCTTTACTACGCAGGAAAGCCTTTCCCTCACTAAAGACAACATCATAACCCTTGTCTTCCAACATCGCCACAGAGATCAGATTCTTCTTCAATCCTGAAACATGCATGACATCCTTCAATATGAAGGGTTTACCAGACTATCTCTCAAAGGAAATGGTCTCGATACCAGTCGCACTGTATCTACCATCATCGCCCATCTCGATGTGCACTCCAAGATCCTTCTCATCCAGATCACTGAACAAATCTTTGTCTCCGGTCATATGGAAAGACACACCACTATAAAGAAACCACATTGATCCCATCAAAATTGAAACCAAACATGCGATCAACGAAAAATCCAGCTCAAACTGCAAGGCTAAGGCCTCTCCAGCTGCAGATCCAGCAGCCTGCTTATTTTTCTTCTTCTGTGGACAATTAGTGGCGTAATGTCTGTGTTGGTGACAGTGAAAGCACTTCACCTTGGACAAGTCTTGCTTCTTGCCTTTCGCACCAGATTGAGAAGGATTTTTCTTTCCCTTCCCTTCCCTTTCTTTGGCAGCCAAAGCACAATTTTCTTCATCTTCATTCTTCGATGGAGATCCATCCCTGGTACCCCACCTTATCTCCTCCTACACAAGATCCGACTAAAGTCGCTCCCATCCTGGTAGTTTCTCCCGACCATTGACAGAGACCTCGTAGCTATGCCAACTCTTTGGAAGCCCAAGGAGAGCGAAGCCCACCAAGTCCTCTTCATATACAGTAACCCCCACACTTCCCAGCTCATCCCTGCACTGGAAAAACTTTGTGAGGTACTTGGGTATACTGTCGCCTTTCTCCATTTTTATTTTTTTTGAGCTTGTCTTTAAGCACCAACTTCCTTTGGTTGCTTTTTCTTTGGAACAAGTCTGTCAAAGCTTTCCACATCAAGAATGGAGAAGCTTTACCGTGAAGGCTGGACACTATGTGATCCTTCACACCTTCCAACAGAATCCTTCGACATTTTGCTGTCTTCTTTTGCCATGCGTCAAGTGTGGCTGCATCGCTAGAAGCAGGTTTCGAAATTTCTGCATCTATGAACTCCTTCAACCCATTATCATCTAGAACCGCCTCCATCCTGTCCTTCCATGCAATATAATTCAAGCTTCCCTCAAGGGAATACTCCAATCGCAATCCGTTGAAAGACATTTCAATGAATGCTCAACTTCGACACCAAGAAAACACTGCAGAAAATTCGAATTCCACCAGCACAAAACTCAACCGCTTCAATAATTGCAATCTGGTCTGATACCATGTAGAAATTATATAAATTATGTGTTATATATCCAATATTCTCCTAATCACACACTATTTTAGTTCATGCACAATACATAATCTATTCCACTATTGATCATCACATGTGGAAATTAAATCAATTGCAATGCATACATGAAACCATAAAAATTCACACACATTAACACAGTTGTTTAACGGGAAAGTCTGAAGCTAAAAACCCCAAATATATGTATATAATATATTTCATATAGATCATGTAACAATCCTCATACAAAGCTGATCATATCAAGCTCTCAGTACAATACAATCGCTACACACTAATCATGCTAGATCTTGCAAATCCATGCACTGATCTCTGCCACCTGCTAGCCTGCCTCTACTGCGCAATCCCTGCTGAAGAATGGCTCTGAATGAAATCGAATTCACCAAGCTTTCATTGCACAATCCTCATTGGCATCTCCACTGAGTGTTGGATGCAATCAATTCATCACTATAGTCACAACTGATAGTCACACTTGCTCTTTCACCTACCTCTCCATTGGTCTCCATTGAAACTGTCCATGCACTGTAGTTAACTGATGTATTCTTCAGTTGATTAATGAGTTATTATTTAGTGAATTAATTAAATAATTAATTCACACCACTCTCACTAGTGTATCAATCAGTTAGACTAGATACAACTAGCTCAACTGAGTCTAACCGAGTTAAACTAAATACAACTCCACCAACTACTTCTATAACTCCACCAAACTCTGTCACATGAGTTCTAACTGAAGTCCTCATGCATTAGCTCCAATAAACCCTCAGGAATAGCGTAATTCCTTCTGTCAGCTGCTGTGCCACATCTGTGCACTTAACTGAAGTGCTCCAAGAGAATAAGATAATGTTTAGAGTCCAAATATTATTAAGAGCTAATAATATTCGACATATCTATTTTTAGACTGGCAATCTAAAAACAGATTCCGCCCAATATGTCTAAAAATAGAAGTCCATATATTTTTCCAACTTGACCAACCATCCACAAATAGCATCCTGCAACTCATAGAATATGATCAACATGTCTAAAAATAGACTTTGCGCCAAAAATAGCCTGCGGGCCCACTTAGTGAAGGCGAATCTTTTCACTAAGCTCATCATCTTGTTGAATCTCAACAAAATGGAGCTCACCAATGCCATTACAAGGAGCTACATAAAGGAAAACTACTCAAAATTTCTGCTCATCATCCAAAAGTACTTTACTTGTGAAGGAAGATACCACAAAGTCTACTAATGTCATTTCAAGTTACTTCTGCACTTTACTGGTAATATTTCCCTTGATCTGCCTTTCTATTTACATAGAAGTTTTTCAAAAATGGCAGATAAGGTCCAAGAAAAGTCTGAAGGGAGTGAGACTTCATTATTTCATCATGGTTTAATGAAGCTGTTGGTTTTAGATGAACTTCGAAGGTTAGGCAGAGACTGGTCCTCATTTTTTTTTGTTAGTGGTTTTGAGTTGGATGTTCTTACTCCTTCAAGAACTCGTAAACCTAGGAGAATTCCATCACCATTAGTAGCAGAATAGAGGGAACCATTGGTAGCAGAACCAAGTGAACCTGCAAGAAAAGAACCAAGTGAGCCAATTATGATGGAGACAGAGAAATTGTAGAGTTTTGACACACCAAATGTACCACTAGCAAAAAATAAGTCAAAAGTGGTCAAACCTGCAAAACAAAAACAAGATGTGAGAAAAGAAGGAACAAAAGGGATGAAAAGAAGCCAAACAGTGGCCTTAGAAGAGAAAACAATGGTTGTAGAAGATAGGGAAGTGGCTAAAGGAAATCTAGAAGATATCTTACATGCCATTGACTTAGAAGAAACTCCTATAGTCCAGGCTGAGGACATGGAGGAAGGTGGACAAAAGTTAAAAAAGGCTAAATATGCAAAGAAATTAAAATTTGAGGGAGAAGATGTAGGTTTCATGTTCCAAGCAAGAAAGCCTATGAAAAATCATGCTAGGAAGCTACTAGAAAGTAGTAAAGAGGTTCAACCACCTACTAACACAGTTAAACCACCACAGGAGATCATTGAACTTTCATCACCTGTAGAGAAAGATACAGTCAACAAATCAAAGAAAGGAAAAGAGAAGGTGATGGAAAAAACAGAGTTACAACTCCTTGAAGAAAAATTGAAATTAGCCAATCATGAAATTGTTGTTATGAAAATAGAAGCAAGGAAACATAGTCTAGAGAAGATTCAGTTTGAAAATATGAAGGAAATTTGGGAAGAATAGGTTGACATTGTTTCCAAGACTTTGGATAATACATAACAGCTTATCAAATGGACCATTCTAGTGAAGAAAGAGGCCAAACATGTCAGGAATATGAACACACATTTGAAATCCACCAATAGAAGGTTGAAACATTAGGTTAAGGACCTCCAGGAGGAGCTTGAACTGATTCATGAGGAATTAGAGAAAAAAGGCCTTAAAATGACAGTGCTTGAAGAACCAATAGCTCAACCCATCATAAATGAGGAAGAAATGCCTCAAGGATCATAAGATGAGATTTTTTATGGTTTTTAAGGTGAATGGCATGATAGAAACAAGGTTTTGGCACTTATGAGGTTTATTTTTCAAGTTACACAAAAATATGGGGTTTTAGCACTTTTCAGCAGTTTCGTAGTGTGCCTGGGCTTGAAGGACAACAAAACACTACGAAACTACTATAGCTTTTCTTTTTCCTTTTTGAACAAGTTTTGGGAGCTTTAAGAAGGTGAAATTTGCATGAGAGATGTGTCTAAGGGTGATGAAGACCATACCAAAGGAAGGAAGAAAAAATATTGAGGGTGAATGGCATTTTTTTAGCGCTACGAAAGTATGCTACGAAACTGCCTTACTTTCGTAGCGTACTGTATGGGAGTTTTTTAAGGAGATTTTTGGGCATCTATGGAAATATGGGTATTATGCAAGTGTTAGAGGATCATGAAAACAATCATTTAGCACTTAAAGACCACGAAATAAAGATAAATTAACAGTAAAAGCATTTGTTGAAGAATAAGACCATTTGCCTAAAAAACAGGGTTTTGTTTCCAGTTTTAGAGGAGGTCAGTTAAGTGGTCATGTAGTGATGAGTTCCATCACCCCAATTCGAACATGTGAAAGCATGTTTTTCAAAGATGTAATTGTTTTAGAAGATAAGATTGTTAAATGTAATAATGAGCAGTTTGAGTCCTATTAAGAAAAGGAATGTCAAGTAGGATAGCTATCATTTTGTCATTAAGTAGATGTTTTATGGTTATGCAAGGTATCATTAGGAAAAAATTCCATGAATCTAGCCAAGAGGCAAATCATCTCATGATGTAACAAATCTATTAAATGGCATAGAGTTGAATTTTTCAAGGGTGGGAGATTTTGTAGCAAAACTACACGTCATGTAATTTGACTGTTTCAGCAATACAAAGTTTTGTTTCTTGACCAAATTGAGATTCTGATTGAGTTTTTAGTGCTTACCTATATTATCTATATCTTTTATGTGTCTCATTTGCAGTGGTTTTCATTTATAATACTCATAATTCATTCATGTAATGCTCTGAATTCCTTTATAGATGAATTGAATGTGTATTTTCTTGTTTCATGTGTGTGTGCACTACTTCTAAAAACTCTTACCTGCCTTAGCTTCCATGTCAAGTGAACTCACTACTGAATCACTGAAAGTGTTGAATCCATAAGCCCAATGTTTGCATACTGATACTATTTTAAACCTACACTCATCATAATAAAGTTGTTTTCCATGTAGAGTTAGCCATCTAAATATATCTTTATTCAATATCATTAACCCTTTGAGAGAGCCCTCTCAGACTGAAGAGGCTAAGCTTCAGTCAAAATATTGGTTTGAAACAGTTACATGAGATTGTCTGATTAGCAACCTATCAGGTGAAATTTTGTGATAACATTTTGGTGCGTCTGCCGGGAGCCTGAAGATTACACTTTCCTGAAATTTTTAAGCTGAACTTCTAAAGGTAGCTGGAGCTTAGGAAACTGTTCGAGGTTGCATCTAACTTGGTGACACCATTCAAAATTCATATGATCAAAGGTGGCTTCGAGAAGGAGATACACGAGTAGTAATCCTGACCTAGATCCACCTACCATTGTGGACAATCCAAACACCATCTCCAGAGGAATTCAAGGAATTTATGAAATATTAGGTACTCCATCACATACAAAATCCTTGTCCTCTGAAGTTTTAAGAAGCCTTGAAGATAAAAGATTTGATGATAAAATTCAGGAGTAATGTTTAGGGTTCAAAAGTGAAAAAGAATTAACTGAAATTTTCTTAGACCTACATAGGAGAGGTATTGATACCTCAGCCTTAGTGACACAAAAAGATAAAGAAGAGTTTTGGGAAGCAGTCACTTCTGAGTTGCTGTTAGAAAGAGAGTCTTTGGATAGGTTGAAAGAGCTTGACCCTTTTGAAATTTTGTTTAGAAGAAAAACTAGTTTTCCTCTTCCTGATTGGAGTTCAATTGTCAGTGGAAAACAAAGACCAAACATCCCTCCTCCTAAAAATTATTCTCCCTGTACTGTTGGTGTCCCTAAAACTACCACAGTCCTATTCATCATGGAAGGAAATTTACTTCCTCCACCTGTCGCACCTGCTAGATATGCCCCTCTTTTTCTTCCATCAGTCCTACATGCCCTTCCTAGCAAATACTCCGCTAGAATAAAAACTTGGGGTAGTGATGAAGAGATTACAGCTAAAGAAAATGTAGATCATTTTAATGACTTTATAGACAGGGAGGAGGTTGATCATGAGGATGTCAAAATGATATTTTTTTCTTAGAGCTTTACTGGTGAAGTTAGGAAGTGGTTCAAAGCCCTTACTCCTGGAAGCCTACATACTTGGAATGAATTTGAAGATAGATTTTTGAGGAAATGGGGAAATTGAACTAATCCTGTACAAGCCCTCACTGAGTACAATAGTTTGAGAAGAGCTGTTGATGAAACTGTCTAAAATTTTTCAAAAATATTTAACAAGGTTTATGATTCTATCCCTGCCCATTTAAAACCTCCTCAAGCCTTAGCTCAAATGAGATATGCTGAAGCTTTTGATTATGAATTTTATATACCATTGAGAGAGAGAATCCAATTCACTTTCTGAAATGCAGAATGATGCAATGAAGGTGGAGGTCAATATGATAGCAACAAAAAATTCCAATATGGGTAAGAATAAGTTGAAAGAAGGAGATAAGCCTTCCACCTCTGATGACAAATTTGATTCAATGATGAAGACAATGGAAAAAATGATGGATAGGCTTGCCCTTGGGAATACCTCTGCTCCTCCTGCACAACATGAGCCTTAGTTTATAAATCCTCAATTTAGAAGACCTAAAACCAACAAAGGCCAAGGGAAAACACAAATCAACAACTTGACCCTCCAGTGAGACCTCCTTTTCAACAGAACTTAGTTGATGAAGATGATGAACCTAAAATTCCAAAAGATTCCATTCATTGTCTAGATGAAGACATGTCTGGAATATTATTGACCAAGGAGGAATATGATGAGTTAGACCATGAAGTGAATAAGGGTGAGGAACCATCTGATTATTTTAAAGGGTATCAACATGCAATATTTGAGATGCAAAAAAAATATGTAATGTTCCAAAATTTTATGGAACATTAAAAACTTTTGTTTTTGCTTTAGGAGGAGAATAAATGGGTAAGAAAACCCATTGATAATAAAAATCTGAATAAGGAACCCTTATAATGTGAAAAGGGATTAATAAAGAGCTGGATTTCACACCCCATGTGTGAAAAGAGAGAATTTGTAGGTGGATAATTCTAGAAGAAGCCAAGTTGACTGCACAACTTGAGAAGATAAGGTTCTCTTGGTGGGCCAGTGTAGTTTGAATGAGGAGGAGATCATTCTAGAAAGGAAACCCTAAGGTGTGGGGCCCACGGAAAAGCACCCTTCACTTTTTTAAAAGGAGAATGAAGCGGCCATTCTCATTCATGCTTTTGATTATCATTTTTCTTGTCTTCTCAGACAAGAGAATTCTCTGGCTGTTTAGCTGAGATGCAGTGCTGCTATCACTGGGTGTTCCCGGGCGGGAATCCCATCTATTCCATTGTAGCTCTTGTAAGAGCTTGTTCTTCATTTTCCCCATATTCTGGCTTGAGGCCAAAGCATTCCATTCAGCTCCAGCGCAGTCTCCATTGGTGGTTGAGTTGTGTTGCTGGGTGTTGCAGGGGAGGGTTTCTCAACACCACTTCCGGCATTGTATTTCAGAGGAGGGAGTCTCCATTCCTTTGGGAGATCAGTGAGGGAGTTTCTGATCTTCATTTCATCAACTTTGGCATCAGGCCAATCACTTCCATCAGCAGAAGAGCATCCCTCTTCCTTGACTGTGCAGTTCATAGAGAGCATTTGCAGTGAGGGTTGGAGCATTTCCATGAGTGATGAGATCTTCACTGAAAGGATCATAATTTCATCTATAATATTGAATAAAGGAGTTGTTTCAGCAAAGGCATCAAATTCAACAAGCTCCTTTCATTTCCAGTTTCTATTGAGTTGGAGCAGCTGCCCAACAACTTTGGCATTTTGGGTAAAATGCCATTTTGTCTAGTTTTCATCCAATCCTTTTAGAGGATTGTTGTATTGTATTTTTAGGGGTTGAAGCCTTTCTCCCCCTTCTTATTTGAGCTTACATTTCTATATCATTTATGTATTTACTTCTGCAGTATATCCCATAGACTGCACAGTCTTAGTAGGAATAGAATATGTGAGCAGTGTTTTCTCCATTCTCATGTACATTGTCTCCTTGAGATTCTTTGACTTGCTTTAAGTAAGAGATTCCTCAAGAGTCTGTCTACATTTTCTGCTGCACATATATTTATAGATTTATTTCATCTTCATGTGACATGGCTCATTAGAAATAACGCAGTCATTTCCTTAGTTGAGAAAAGTGTTGTTGCAGCCCTCTTCATTGGGCCCTTTTCTAAAGTTAAGAGGGGAAGGAGGCTTGTCTCAAGCTCCTAGAAGGATTTTTTTTTAGTCCACTTCAGGATTTCAGCTCTAGAAAGACATATTTGAAGGATCCCAGACTAGGGATCAAATCCTGCTGCCTCCACTTCTGGAAAATGCATTTTCCAGGCTTGGGTTGCTAGCCATTCCTACTAGGGAATTTCACATATATGTAGACAGAGTCTACAAAGGGCCAGAAAGCCTCCGGATCTCACCCTTATTTAGAAGGTGACATATATGGTAAATTCCCCCGCAGTCCATCTCTGGCACAGACTGGTGATATTTCTGAAAAAGGAATATTACAAAATACAACCTCAGAAACAGAAATGTACCAATCACTGAAAAGAGTCGCCAATTTGTTGAGGAGGTAAATCCCCTCTGCGGACAGAGGCGATCCCTACTAGCCCAGCAGGGGTCTAGCAACAAACAAACAATGTCATGACGCAAGTTCCTAATTACGAATGAAAAGGCTGGAGATAGAAGCCTACCTGGATTCCAACGCTAGGATCTGAAGAAGAAGCGTCCCCGTTCCTCAGCCTTGGCAGATCACAATCCCTCCACGATCTCCGCGGATGAACACCTGCACATGGAAGAAACGAACAGATACAAGCATAAAATCCGGCACACGTAACTAAACATCAGTCAGAAAGGATGTTACTCGTATTAACATGATGGAAAACAGAGTGGAACCATAATCATAATCATCTATTAAATAATAAACGAAGAGAGATTACAACCAAGTTCTGACGTCGCGGTCTCCTTTGGATGGGTCTCCAGTCGTCCACGTCTCGCAAAGCTTGCCAAGGAAAGGGAAAACCTCTCCAGAGTCTCGTGACAATGGTCTCCTTACTTGAGTCAGCCTTAAGGGAAAGAGAGGGTGCTTTACGACACAAAGGCTCTTGGGAATATGGAGATTCAGAGCTTAGGCACTTCAAGACTAGCTTGCTATTGATCTGAGCAAGCTTTTATAGATGGGGAAGGAGGAGTTGGGATCCCTATTATTATGGGATTGGCCCTATCAACAAGGAAGGTTCCATGGGAGGTGGGAAAACCACTTCCCTCCATAGAACTCCCGCAACCAACCTCCCAACTCAAGATAGGTGATGGTTTGTGAATTTGTTAGAACTCAACTCCCGCCATCCATATTTAAAAAACAACTCCCAAATTGGGTGGCGCGACTATGGCTCTATGACAGAGCGCCAGGTGGCGCGACCTCTTTGCATTAATTTCCCCATTGGCGCGAGTACTGAACTGTTTGCCCGCGCCAATGCTAAAAGGGCTGTTTTTTATGACTTTTGCAAGGAGATGTCTCAAGGGCAAATAAAGCTCATGTTCAGAGGGATGCATTGATGATGATTTCAAGGCATGACAATGTTCACAGGTCACAGAATGGGTCCTCCATTGTGCGGGATGGGGAATGGTAAGGACGGTGACAAATTACTGTGTAACAGTCATTAAACAAGTTGAAGGTGTGTATCAAAGAAATAATGTGAGAATGAGGGCATATAGAAATTTAGTCATGGACATGTTGGAAAGTTTCGAAGAACATTCATTCATTGTTAAGACTAGGGACCAAAACTACATTGCTGACTCCCTAGCTGTCTTTGCAAGTCTTTTCATCATTCCCATAAATTCCACTAAAAAATATGAGGTTGAGGTTCGCCATAGACCAGTTATCCCTGATAACATTATCCATCAGAAAGTATTTGAGGATGACCAACAAGTAAAGAACTTTATTGAGTTGAAAGAAGAGTTTGAAAATATACAAGTAGATCAGCATAACATGCTTGCTGAATCTAAGGGAAATTTTGAAGTGTCACAGCTGAAGAATAACTCTATACCCAAAGGCCTCATACCTCTTGAGAACATTTTTGATCATAATGATGTGTTCAAATCTCCTAGGATACAAGCTGATGTTGAAGAGGTAGAGAGTTGTAACCTTGGTACAGTAGCTATGCTAAAAATGATTAAGCTTTCAAAGTTTCTTTCAGTTGATATGAAGCAAAAATATATTGAGATGATGAAAAGGTTCATAGATGTTTTTTCTTGGAGTTATGTTGATTTGAAGAAGTATGACCTTACTATCATTCAGCATACCATTCCCATTAAAGAAAAATAAAATCCTTTCAAGCATAAGTTGAGGAGGATTAATCCACTTCTCATGCCTCTGATTGAGAAGGATATCAAGAAACTCTTTGATGCCAAAATTATTGTTCCAATTAGATTCTCAAAGTGGCTTGCAAACTTGGTTCCAGTCAGAAAAAAGAACCGAGAAATCAGAATAATATTGATTTCAAAAACTTGAATAAAGCCTGTCTGAAGGACAGCTATCCTCTCCCAAATATGGATCAAATTTTGCAGAACATTTTTGGTTCCCAAAGGATGTCTATGCTTGATGGTTTTTTAGGATACAATCAGATACTTGTGCATCCGGAAGATCAGGAAAAAACAACCTTTACCACACCATGGGGCACATTCATGTATGCTAAGATGCCCTTTGGTCTGATGAATGCAGGAGCTACTTTTCAGAGAGCAATGGACATTGATTTTGCTGAGGAGAAGGACAAGATGGTGGTTGTCTATTTAGATGACATAACAACCTTCTCAAGCATTCTGCTGAAGTGTAGAAGGTTTGGTATTTCTCTCAATCCCACCAAATTTATTTTTGCTTTATCTTCAGGTAAATTACTTGGATACATTATTTCTAAATATGGGATTAAGATTGATCCAAACAGGGTCAATGCAATTTAGAAAGTGGATTTTCCTAGAAGAAAAAAGGAGATTCAGTATTTTCTTGGAAAGGTAAATTTTGTGAGGAGGTTTATTACTAAAGGAAATAAAAAGGATGCTGAAAAAATGAGTTGAAATGAAGTGGACAATAGAGGAAAAACACTCATTTGAGGAGACTAAAAAGGCACTTACCCAAGCACCAGTGTTGATCAACCCAGATTTCTCAAAATAATTTCTGGATTTTACCTTTGCATCAGAAAATACAATTGCTGGAGTTTTGTTGCAGAAAGGACAACAAGGTACTGAGCAGACCATTTCATTTTTTAGTAGGACATTAGCTAACTCAGAGCTGAAGTACAACATCTTAGAGAAGCAAGCTTATGCCTTGGTTAAGGCCATCAAAGATTTCAGAATTTACATTCTGCATTCTCATATTATAGCTTTTGTTCCTAATGCTGTTGTGAAAGACATCCTAACTCATGTTGATCCTGATGGTAAGAGGGGGAAATGGATTGCTAACTTGATGGAATATGATATAGAGATCAAGCCCAAAAAATTGGTCAAAGGATAAGGTCTAGCAAAGCTGATGACACAATCAAACTTTGACTGTCTTAACATGAATTTAATTGTAGAAATTTCAGATGAAGAGGAAGATTTGATCCCCATTGAAGAAAAGTACATCATTTCAGATTGGTACAAGGACATAGTTTTTGTATTACATCATCATAAAGCACTTGTTGATTTGAAAAAGTCTAAGGCAAGATTTGTGAAGTCAAAATATTTGAGGTATTGCATCATTGACAAAAATATGTATTGGAAGGATACTAGTGGTATTTTGTTGAATTGTTTGTTGGAGGAGGAGGCTGATAGAGTGATTGAGGAGTTCCACAAAGGATATTGTGGAGGTCATCATTATTGGAAGGCTACAACAAACAATATTCTCAGAGCAGGGTATTATTGGCCTACAATGTTTAAAGATGTTTACAAAAATATTGCTGCCTGTCATGAATGCCAGTATTTTGATGGTAAGAATAAGCTTGTACCTTTACCTTTGATGCCCATCTATGTTGAGGCACCATTTCAGCAGCGGGGGCTAGATTTTATTGGCGAGATTCATCCGTTGTCATCATCAGGTCAACATCGCTGGATTCTGACAGCAACTGACTATTTTACCAAATGGGTTGAAGCAATCCCAACTAGGCAAGTAAATGATTCTATTATCATTTCATTTTTGGAAAACAATATGTTGTCTAGATTTGGCTGTCCTATGAATATCATCATTGATAATGCATAGGAATTTAAATCTAAGAAGCTTGTTATCACCCAAAAATTTTCAAAACATTATTGTGTCAACTCTGTTTTTTTTTATCATGATTTCAAAATAGGTTTAGAAGTCATTTTAGGATTTGGTTAAGGGTAGGTTAGATTTTTACAAGTTCAAAGGTCATCATTAAGTTCAAATAAAGTCTTTTAAAGGTTCATTCATTGTCAAATATCCATATTTTCCATTTGGGAGTCATTCCATAAGGTTTCGGGTAAAAAATATGAAATTAGCTAAGAATCCACGTTTTCGTAGCGTTGCTAGTTCAAGAAAGTTGATTTGCGCTATGAAAGCGCTAATAGTTTCGTAGTGCATGGGAAAAATACACTACCGACGCTATGAAAGCGCGATTTCTTAACTGTCTCGTCATTCGAGCTGAAATTTGTCAGAATCCATTGGTAAATGATAGGTTAGTGGTATGATGAGTCAGTTAGTGATGATATTCAATGTACTTACCCATGTTGCAGTCATCATTGTCATGATAGGGTATGAATGAGGCATCATTCAGTTATGAGATGACATTTCAAATTCAAAATTTTTCCTAATTTAGTCATTCTCATTTCATTTGCCTCCATACGAGTGTTTGAGCTCTGAAGTAGTCAATCCAAACCTGTAGCTGTTCCATACCGAGGTTATATTCATCCTAATCAAGCGAGGCTGTTTCATATAATCAAGCAAGGCAGATAAATCCTAATCAAGCGAGGCTATTTCATATATTCAAGTGAAATTGACAGGTTTTTCTGAGAAGCATGGCAGAGGAAAAGAAAGTCCACAGAGGGGGACATTGCTTAAGATATGAGCCTAAAAATATGAAGACCATTGTTGAAGACCCAACAGTGATGGAGGCATTCAACAGAGTAGGTTGTCTTCAGTTTTGTGAAAAGCTGCAGGGTTGCCACACACAGGTTTCCAAGAATTTTCCTTACACTTCAATGGAACAACTACCAAGGTTGGAATGCTAAATGTGCCAATTTCACCAGCTGTTAGGGTCCTATAAATATAGGATTCATAATTTTTGAATTGACTTTGATAGTCTTGTAAATATGTACATACCTTGCTTTCTGCAAGTTGTTTTCCCATATTTTGAAAAAAATTAAAAACAATAAAAAGTCAAAAAGAGGGAAAAAAAAATCCTAAAAGAAAGATCAAAGGACTTAGAAAAAATATAGACCCCAAAAGAAGAAAAAGGAAATAAGACCTGAAAGTGAGAAAATCCAAATGCCACTACTTTTACTTTTACTGCAAGAATAATGATTATGTGCAGAGTGTCAATAAATGCCATAATCCATGATTAGTTAAACAATTTTATCTTAACTTTTCATGTTTTCAATTTCATGTTTGGATAGAGAATAAAGATTTGTCAAACAGTTTAAACTTGACAAATTAGTAGATAGGTAGAGAATAATGAGGAGCTCAACAGTTTAATCTGAGCCCTTGGATGAAATATGGTAGATTTAGATAGTTTTATGCTTTGAAAGAAAATGTTTTAAGGTTGCAAGTCTAAATGCACTTGCAAAATGAAGAAAAAATGTTAGAAATAAAGTTGGGTAGGTAGAAAGCAGTGGAGAAATCATGTAAATAAAACATCATCGGGCAGAATCATTAATTTCCCCTTCCCTATAAGTATTCAATGTTCTAAGCTATCAGTCAAACAGGCTCAGAGAATTTCT
The DNA here is from genome assembly GCA_034641835.2 of Pinus albicaulis. Lineage (NCBI taxonomy): Eukaryota > Viridiplantae > Streptophyta > Pinopsida > Pinales > Pinaceae > Pinus > Pinus albicaulis. The sequence continues at coordinate 5,592,329 of CM076576.1, read as the reverse complement.
CTGACTTTTGTTGGGATCAGACCTAAGGCTCGATGACTGGCTAGTTAAAAATATTGAGTTCCTATGTTAAACCCACATTTATCATCATTAACCCTTCAATCATACATTAAACCCCCTTTTTCCTGGGAAAGACACATTCTTACTTAGTAAAATTGTAACCCTAAAATAATTAACTTCATCCCTTCAAAAGCATTCATAAAACCTCAAAAATACAATTTTTCCTAAGTTAAAGTGTAAAATATTAAAAAAGACAACACTCCTTTGCTTTGTCTATCATATACACTTTACTTGGAGATAAAATGTGTTTATATTAGATTTCACTACCCTTTCATATTAACTTTTAACATATTTTTATTAAATCCCTAAGAAGTACCCTCCCGTATTTATTAATTCCCTTATATTTAAAATACCCCCAAAACCCACTATTTTAATGTTTAAGACCAAAGTCTATTATCCCCATGTGTGAAAATATATAATACCCCACCCAATTACCCATTGGTCTAAACCTATCCTTAAATAAATATCCCGGCCCATGTAGTTTAAACAAGTGTGTAGTGCATTTGATAAAACTATATAATATATAATAAGCCTTCCCGCATATGTTTTTATTTGAAACATTTCATAAATGTTTTAAATTAAAAAATTATATTCGCCATATAACAATAAACCTTTCCCTTCCCCATCGTATAACCCAAGTTTTTGAATTAAACCAATGTCTATTTATAAAGTCAAAACCCATTGCGCGCATATAATAAACCTGAGTCCCACCTATCATTCCAACGCAACTCCCAAACTAATATGGACCGTTCGCGTTCAACTCTCAGATCCGACGGTTGACATCCCAAATCGTGTGGAAAATATGCGCAATCATCCAAATGCCAAAGCTGCGCGAAATGGGAAGTTTCACACTTTTATCTCTCCTCCACGAGGCAAATTCCTACTGGATCGCATTCGATCCATCCCAAACCACTTACCACTTATAACCAGTGCGATAATCGCCTATGGTTTTCTGTCTCATGCTCCAAACCACCTCTACTCTGATATGACATGCGTTCAATGCCGATACTGTTTTAAGCCTAAAACATTATAAAAACTTCATATTTGATGCAGTTGAACCCGTTTTTGCATTATCTGTCCCTTTTCAAAGCTTTTCCGACTCAAAAATTGAGCACCATTACACCGTTTTCACACTCAAAGAACCTAAAAGCCATTGAAATTGTTGCTAAGAACACTGGAAGTGTCCAATAGACCTCCAAAAAATCTTCAATAGCCATCAGAAAAGCCTGTCCGATGCCTCAGAAACCCTGTTTCAAGACCTAATACCTGTGAAAACAGGTATTCCTCAAGAAAGTAACCTTCTCGTTATAAAAAAGAGCTATTTCTGTCAATATTGAACTTTGTGAAGCCTATTTCTCTATAGAAAGACCTTAATTACCTTCAAAGAGTGTATTTGTTGTAGAAACCCTTTGAAAGATACAAATTATTTTACCAATGCTCAGAATCCTGAATTGTTACACTCAATTACTCAGTGCCAACAAAGTTAAACCTCCAAAGTCAAAATTCTTTTCAAAGGTCTTCCCAATTCATCAAAGCCATTATCCCTTCTTGCAGACCTCTGTTTCATTAAAAATTATTTTATTTTTTAGGTCATTAGCAAAAGGATAATTTGGATAAAACAATCTAAATACTAGTTAAAGATATGTTTTACTCCAAGAACTTACAAGGAAGTCAATTCAAAGGATTTTCCTTAAAAGATTCGAGGCATAAGAGTTAAAGAACAGTCATCCTGTAAAAGATAAAATAGCCTTTTAATGTAAAGATTAAAACAGGGCATTCATAATAGTCAGGGTAAACGGAAGAACTCACAGTAAAGGTTAAAGTTCAAGGTAAATTAAGAATTCACAGTGACAATGAAAATAGAACAGTCAAAGAGCATCAAATTTAAAGTGTATCAGATGAAAGTCAGAGTGAAGGTTAAAACAAAGTTACAGATCAGTCAAGGTAAAATAGTAAAAGTAAAAACAGAGGCAGTAATGGTTAAATAGAAATGAAAATACTTTCACCAGCAATTAAATTTATCCAAAAGTGAAAGTAAAAACAGTTAAAAGAACAGTAAGGTTAAAATATGAAAACAGAGCAAGAAGGGACATTTTTGCAGAAATTTCCTGTTTAAAGTCATTTTTTTTGCAGAAACTATTGTGACCAATCCAAGATGCATTTTTTAAAAACTGAAGGAGGTTTATGTTCCTAAGATCTCCAAATACAAAAACCTCTCTCACTTTTCTAACTGTTAGCCCCCTATAAATTCATTGACAAGCAAGCAAGGGGCCAAATTGTTTTTGAGCCTTCAAGGAATGCATTATTCTTGAAAAACACATCATCCTTGAAGCCTCCTTGTGCCATGTGTCCTTTGATAAAATCTCCTCCACTGTTTCCATCCACAAAACCTCACTGATTGTAAAAAATTGTGCTCCAAAAGGCCTTTATTTACCCCTTGTACCACTGCAGAAATCTCCATTTCATCCCTTTTTATTCCCACTAAACCCCACTTTCCACCCCCTTTTTCCCCTTTTAAATTTCCCTCATTAACCCTCTAAATCCTCCCTAAACCCTGCTTAAGCCTTATGATATCCCTTCGTTTGGCCAAATAGCCCCTTTCTCCCTCTATCGTTACCCCCTTTTGGCCTTTAATTTCATTGAAAACGGGCCAAAAACCCATTTTCTACCTTTGTAACAGGCCAGCCCCCTTTGGCTAGCTCCCTTGACCTTTTCCCCACGTGACTCGGGCGTCGAAACTAGGCGCTAGCCCGAAAAGCGCTTAGCGCGTTTGGTTATCGGGAGCGTTTCTAACCGTTGATTTCCCGGCCATCCGACGGTCCATATTCATCCGCCCCAGTGGTCCCCGTGCCAAAACATGTGCAGAAACCGACGGTATCTATCGCACCGCCTTTGGGAGGTGGGCAGTATTTTTCATTTCGGAGCGATTCCACTCATCACATGACGCATGGCTCCGCGCACTATTTATAAACAGCCCTCCATCGCGCATTAACGTTCGTCCACAGATCCGACACGATATTTTTTTACACCGTCCGATCTGGGGTGGGCCATCCGATGGTAGTCGCACCACGAATTTGCGTGGGAGTTAACCCAAGGAAAATAGATCCCCTGGCCCACCATCTTTCGCCCTTCGATGCGTCCTCAGCCGTCGATCTCCTCCTAAGATCAGACGGTCCAGATTTAACGCATGTCCCGCCTTTGACCGGGTCCCACCACGTCACCATTCCACGTGTTTTGTCGCATTTTCTTCGTCCTCCTTATATTTCATTCAAAGGTCAAAGTCCAATGTTTGCATTTAAACTTTTTCCGCAGTCCGCCAACTTTCACCAGGCCATCCTCCATTGTTTCCCTGCGTTTTCACCATCACCCTGCACTGTTCCATCAATTTACCAGACCGCGTGACCATGCTCATCATCCCCGTTGTATCCGACCTACCCATGCATGTTTTCTTAACATGTTTTCATGTTTTGTAGGGTTACAGGCAGGCGGAAAACCGCCATGATTCATATGCACTATTGTAGTGGCACAGTGCACAAAAGAAGCTGAATTTAGAGCCTAATATTACAGGAAAATGTCCGGAAAGGTGTCTACAACATAAATTTCATCAAAGGACAGAGTTCAAACTCTGCAAAACCTCTCCGGTGCCATTAAAGCTAAGATTGCATAGACAAAGACAGTACTGGAGTAGCAGAGAGTTTAAGGCACGTAATTGAGGATTCATGAGCCTTTTTTCAGGGATTTAGAAGGCAAAGGTACCAGTTCGAAGACATCGTGGACCGCTCAAAAGGTCCAATGCACAGAAAATGATATATATCAATGTCACCATCAGAAGAATGTTTCTACCAATGAAAGGATGAAGTGCCCATGCTTCTTTCATTCTATACTGTGTTCTTGAAGAGATCTCATCCCTGATGACAGTCCTATGTTGCCAGAATGCATTTGTTGCACGGTATGGCAGACCTGAATCCTTAATTTTCATTTTGATTAATTCACCAGAGTGCTGTAGCCAAAGTACATCAGAGGCATACCAGAGTAAATGGAAGCCTGGAGAAGACCACTCTTTCACCCAAAGAGTGCCATAGATAAATGCACAAAATTTAAACAGAATGGGCTTCGACCCTCTTTCTTTTCTAAGTTTTAATGCTTCATTTAGTTTTTCACCTACCTCCTTTGCTCTCTTCAGCTATAAAATTCATGAAGGAACTCATTGTAAAGGTTGTTGATAGGATATCTGAGATTTGCAAGCTGTTTCCTTGAGACACAGTCTCTGTGTGAAGTTGTAAGATAGGCTGAGGAAGATATATCCAGACTGAATATTCAAAGCTATAGGCAATGTTGTACATGAATGGTGTTGCTCTTAATATGACAAGAACATTTCTTTGGATCCTGATTTAAAGCAGCTGGTGATGTTTTCTATCTCTATGTTTTATTTCATTTCATTACATTTCTTCTGGCACGCATCAGAAATCTGGCATAGGATTTACCCTTGATAGGTACCCTATGTCTCTGATCTCCTTGCCTTTAATGTTTTTCTGCTATATGTGTATCCGAGGATTGATTTCAATTGATTTAACCAGTGTAGTGGTCAGATATATCACTAGCTGATGTATGAATTAATAAGGTCAGTGTTTCATATGTTCTTGTTAAGGTTTAATTGAATGAATTGGGAACACTGGGAGGTCTATAATTTGGTTTCTGTCTCACTAGGATCCTTTTCTATTGGTTAAACTCTGATAAGTTCCCTTAAGCTGGAGGCCGAAGCATTGAGAGCGGAAAGTCTCTCTCTAATCCCAGGTCTTTAACTTTGTGTTCTAAATCTTTAAAGTTCCTTGTATGAAGATTTTACCTTTCAGGTTTTGGATCACAGGCTGTTCAATTTAGCCAATTGTTTGTTGGGGTTCCCATGTTTTGGCCAGATTGGCAAGACCAAAAGATGAGACAACATCAAAACCACTTTCAGACCTCAGGATCTAGCCCTCCTGGGTCCAGAGAGGGATCTCTCTATATGAGCAAAGGTTTTTGTATTTGAAGCTCAAAGTTAAGATATTAGGCTAGTTATGGGCACAGGGTTTGTTTGTTTGATTTTTGTTTGGTTGTTATGAATCAGGAAAGAAGGGTTTAAAATGAGACAAGGCTCAGCAAAGAGGATTTTAGGCAAAGGAGAGATATTTCAGGGAACATTCAAGACCATTGGGCAAATGGAGTCAAGAAAGGGTTTACTTGCTATTCAATATGCAAGCTTTCAATTGGGCTAGTCATCTAAAGCATTTGGATCTTAAAGATGATAGTGTGGCATGAAAGGTAGAAAGAAAGTGAAAAGCGAGGGAACCTCCAAGGTGACCTTTCAAAAATCAGATCTAGGGACAGGACGTACCATTGAACAGCCTGTGATCCAAAACCTGAAAGGTAAACTCTTCAGACAAGGAACTTTAAAGATTTAGAACACGAAGTTAAAGACCTGAGATCAGAGAGATACTTTGAGCTCTTAATGCTTCGGCCTCCAGCTTAAGGGAACTTATCAGAGTTTAACCAATAGAAAAGGATCCTAGTGAGACAGAAACCAAATTCTAGACCTCCCAGTGTTCCCAATTCATTCAATTAAACCTTAACAAGAACATCTGAAACACTGACCTCATTAATTCATACATCAAATAGTGATATATCTGACCACTACACTGGTTAAATAAATTGAAATCAATCCTCAGATACACATATAGCAGAAAAATATTAAAGGCAGGGAGAGCAGAGACATAGGGTACCTATCAAGGGTAAATCCTATGCCAGATTTCTGATGCGTGCTAGAAGAAATGTAATGAAATAAAATAAAACACAGAGATAGAAAACATCACCAGCTGCTTTAAATCAGGATCCAAAGAAATGTGCTTGTCATATTAAGAGAAACACCAGTCATGTACAACATTGCCAACAGCTTTGAATATTCAGTCTGGATATATCTTCCTGAACCTATCTTACAACTTCACACAGAGATTGTGTCTCAAGGAAACAGCTTGCAAATCTCAGATATCTGATCAACAACCTTTACAATGAGTTCCTTCATGAATTTTATAGCTGAAGAGAGTAGAGGAGGTAGGTGAAAAACTAAATGAAGCATTAAAACTCATAAAAGAAAGAGGGCTAAAGCCCATTTTGTTTAAATTCTATGCATTTATCTATGGCACTCTTTAGGTGAAAGAGTGGTCTTCTCCAGGCTTCCATTTACTCCAGTATGCCTCTGATGTACTTTGGCTGCAGCACTCTGGTGAATTAATCAAAATGTAGATTAAGGATTCAGGTCTGCCATACCGTGCAACAAATGCATTCTGGCAGCATAGGACTATCGTCAGGGCTGAGATCTCTTCAGGAACACGGTATAGAATGAAAGAAGCATGGGCACTTCGTGCTTTCACTGGTAGGAAAATTCCGCTGATGGTGACATTGATATATATCATTTTCTGTGCATTGGACCTTCTGAGCAGTCCATGATGTCTTCGAAATGGTACCTTTGCCTTCTAAATCCCTGAAAAAAGGCTAAAAAATCCTCAATTACGTGCCTTAAACTCTCTGCTGCTCTAGTACTATCTTTTTCTATGCAATCTGAGCTTTAATGGCGCCGGAGAGGTTTTGCAGAGTTTGAACTCTGTCCTTTGATGAAATTTATGTTGCAGACACCTTTCCGGACATTTTCCTATAATATCAGGCTCTAAATTCAGCTTCTTCTATGCACTGTGCCAGTACAATAGTGCATATGAATCATGGCAGTTTTTCGCCTACCTGTAACCCTGCAAAACACGAAAACGCATTAAGAAAACATGCATGGGGAGGTCAGATACAACGGGGACGATGAGCATGGTCGCGCTGTTTGGTAAATTGATGGAACAGTGCAGGGTGATGGTGAAAACGCAGGGAAACAATGGAGGATGGCCTGGTAAAAGTTGGCGGACTGCGGTGTTGAGCCTCAAAATTGTGCTTTCCTTCACCTCATTTTACCTCATTTTCCCTTGTCCATTTCTATCTTAAACCCAATTGATCAATAAATATAGTTAAAATTACTTCTAGAATGATTTACATGACTGACTTGTTGAATTTTGTGAATTTTGCCATTGTTAAGCATTTTGACCGGAACTAGCTGCAGAATGCAGACATTCCGTAGCTAACCGGCGATTCTGCAGCTACCTTCATGTTTGAGTATGTTCCAGGTGGCCTCTTGAGAAAAACCACATCTTATCAACTAAGAGACAAGGAGCCCGCAACCTTATAGGAAATGCAAAAAGTGGCCATGAGTGCAAAAGCCAACTTAGCTGAAAAGAGAGCTAGGATGAGATCAGAGAAGAAAGTCACATACCGTGACGAAGTTTCCCCTTCAGTATCTTCCTCAGATCCTAGAATAGATGGCCTGGTTAAAACCATGGCGAAAATGTGGGAAAAAATAAGTGAAAAGACACCACTTAGGGACAACCAGCCAAACCCTCAAAACAGGAACCTGAACCAAAACTTTAGGAGAGACCAGCCTAAAAATAAACCAAGGGAAAATGACCAACAAATCAGGCCACCCCTCAATGAAAACTATGTTGATGAGGAAGAGAGAGATATGGAACCCATTGATGAAATTCATTTAAACCTAATAGGTACTGATAACGAGGGTGAGGTTTACCTCACAGAAGAAGAACAAGCTTTCTTCTCCCCGAATCAAAATGAAACCAACTATGAGGACCCCGAAGATCCTGCTATAGGATTTCAGAACGCCATAACAGAAGCTCACAGGCAGTATGATATTAGAAGTAGAGAAAACCAAGACAACTCCAAGAAAGGTAACTCAGACACTGCTATTACTAAAACCCCTGATACCATCCTTAAAAGAGTAGTGGATAGCAACAAAATCGTGGTCAAGAAAACTGACCAAAACAAAGATAAAGCTATTCAAACAAGCCTTAGCCCAGATCTTCCTAGTACCTCTACCAAGATTCGTGAGATGGTTGTGTTGAACAAAATCCCAAACCAAAGTCAGCAAATTAAGAGCATAGAGAAAGTCATGGCTGAAAAAGCTGAAACAAATCTATCTAAACCACAAGTGCCATTTAGTTTTGAAGGGGAAATTGCAAAAATAAAAATAACCATACCCCTTACTGAGCTAATAACTATATATAGGTATAGATATCAAATCTTCAAAGTTTTTAACATAGGAAATGAGGCAGATACTTTAAATCTAACCGATAACAAACCCGAGCTTTTATTCGGTCCCGAAATAGAAGGTGAATACCAAGAAGGAACTGTTTCCCCTTTCTATGTAAGTTTAAACATCCAGGACAAGATATTACATAACGCCATGTCAGATTATGGTGCCTCCCATAACCTCATGCCTAAAGCAGTCATGGAGAATCTGGATCTAGAGGTAACTAAACCTTACAAAGACCTGTATTCATTTGATTCAAGTTGGGTCAAATGCTTAGGCCTAATAAAGAACCTATGTTTTGCTTTAACACAAATACTGTCAAAAAACCTAGTCATGGACGTAGTAGTGGCCGATATTCCTCGAAGTATGTAATTCTATTATCAAGATCATGGGCTACCAAAATAAAAGGTAACCTTCAAATGGATATGTCATTTGCTACCATCCCAGTTTTCAACCAGACTAGGAGGTTGTACCGAGAGACTCACATGAAATACATGGTTAGCAACCGGGATAGGCCAAACAACACTCCCATTTATTCCATTCATTCCAATTTAGATTCTTTTATCTTATACAATGAAAGTGATATAAATGAGCAGATAAAAGAAAATGAAGAGGATTTCAAACCATCAAAACAACTTTTCCCATCCCCAAATAAAGAAACTGATGACCGAAGCTCCAAGAAACCTGAAAAATAGCTTAGTATCATGTATGAAAAAGAGACTCTTTGGAGTATAAGCTTTGACGGTTCTTGTGGAAAAACTGGTTCGGGGGCCAACATCTAGATACACAATACTAATGAAGGTCATTCTTTCAGATTAGAATTCCAATGTACTAATAACATTGTGGAATATGAGGCCCTTCTCCTTGGTCTGCACATACTTAAGGAGTTAGGCACTAATAAAATATCAGCCCAGGGAGATTCAGAACTTGTAATTAGACAAATCAAAGGTGAATACTCGTCAAAAAACCCAAGACAGAGAATATAGTAATGTAGCTTTAGACATCCTCAAAACCTTCGAGAAATATGAACTCACTTATATTCCTAGGGTTCAAAATAGCCTAGCCAATGAGCTCACCTTTTCCGCAAGCAATGGCCAAATACCATGTTTAAACGAGGAATACAGTATTCAGGTCAAACATCGCCCTACAGTACTAGACAATATTGACCATTGGAAAATATTCAAAGATGATGATCAAATTGATGATTTTTACAATCTAGGAATGAATTTGAAGTGACCAAAATAGACTTAGAAAATGAAGAAAAGAATCTTGGAAAAAATCAAGATCAAGAGCCAAATCATTCAACATAAAATCCCCCTAAAAGAAAACCAGAAGCCTTTCAAATAGAAGTTGAGAAGAATAAATCATGTCTTACTACCTTTGGTTGAAAAGGAAATCAAAAAGATGTGTGATGCTGGGATAATAGTGACCCTCACGTACTCTAAGTGGGTTTCAAATCTAGTATCAGTTAGGAAAAAAACTGGTGAGATCAGACTTTGTATCGATTTCTGAAATCTGAATAGAGCCTATTTGAAAGACAACTATCCATTGCCCAAAATGGAACACATACTTCAAAAGATGTTAGGTGCTAAAAGGATCTCATTGCTTGATGGTTTTTCTAGTTACAACCAAGTGTTGGTTTACCCCACTGATCAACACAAAAAGGCTTTCACCACACCTTGGGGCACTTTCATGTATGTTAAAATGCCTTTTGGATTAATGAATGCTGGCGCCACATTCCAAAGAGCCATGGAAATAGCCTTCTCAGAAGACATAGTTTATTTCATAGTCATATATCTCGACGATATCACAATGTATTCGAAATCAGATGAATAGCACCTGGTTCACTTGAAAAAGGTTTTTAACAAATGTAGAAAATATGGTTTATCTCTGAACCCCAAGAAAACACTTTTCAGTCTTGAAGAAGGAAAACTCCTAGGTCACATCATTTCGGAAGATGGAATAAAAATATACCCCCAGAGAATTGAAGACATATTACAAATAAGTCGCTCTAGAAACATAAAGGATTTGCAATCCTTTATTGGAAAAATTAATTTCTTAAGAAGATTCATCCCAAATCTTACCGAACTTCTGAGATATATCACAAACATGTTGAAAAAATAGGTTGGCGTTAAATGGACTACAGAAGCCAAAAAATATTTTGAATTTGTTAAAACATCCCTAACCGAAACACCAGTACTGATAAGTCCTGATTTCACCAAATATTTTCACATTTTCTCATTTGCATCGGAACATGTGATAGCTACCGTGTTGTTACAAAAGAACGCAACAGGGCAATAATAGCCCATTGCCTTTTTTAGAAAATCCCTAAGAGATGCTCCCTTAAAATATAACATCATGGAAAAATAGGCATTCACATTGGTAAAAGCACTGAAAAATTTCTGATTTTATATATTGCATTCTCATATCATTGCTTTCGTTCCTAATACCCTCATCAAAGATATATTAAATCAAGATCCCGATGGTAAAAGGGGAAAATGGATCGCTATCATCTTAGAATATGACTTAGAAATCCAACCCAACAAACTCGTTAAAGGACAAGGACTCGCAAGACTAATGGCTGAAACTAACCTCCAAGCATTAGATATAAAATTTGTTGACACCTTAGAATAAAAGGAAGAATGCACAGCCCCTCATGTTGAAGAAATGTTTTTAAATTCACCTTGGTATGGGGATATTATTTATGTATTATTTTATCTAAATGCTCCTCTAACTTTATCAAAAACAAAAGCAATGTTCCTTAAAAAAAAATCACTAAAGTTTTGCATTGTTGATGGAGTTCTGTATTGGAAAAATCCCACTGATATGCTGCTTAAATGTTTTCTTGAGTATGATGCAGAGAAAATTATGCACGAAATGCATGAAGGAGAATGTGGAGGTCATCTCTACTGGAAAACCATAGCTAACAAAATCCTTAGAGCTGGTTATTATTAGCCTACCTTATTTCTTGACACTCACAAACTAGTTATGACATGCCATAAGTGCCAAATTTTTTATGGCAAGAAAAAGCTTTTACCTTTTCCCTTACATCCCATCATAGTTGAAGGACCTTTCCAGCAATGGGGTTTAGATTTTATTGGGGAGATTCACCCTTCTTCATCCGCTCAACATAAATGGATCCTTACAGCCACTGATTACTTTACCAAATGGATAGAAGCCATACCCTCCAGGAATGCCACCGATTCAGTCATCATTAATTCCTAGAAACCAACATTCTATCTAGATTCGGCTGTCCTAGGAAGATTATCACGGATAGCGTCGTTGCCTTTTCCTCCAAAAGAATGGTTGACTTCTGTTACAAATATCACATTTCCTTAGGACATTCCACAGCTTATTACCCTCAAGGTAATGGTTTAGCCGAGTCCTCTAACAAAATCCTAGTCAACATCATCAAGAAAATTCTAAAACAAAATCAAAAGGCATGGCACGGAAAACTAGTGCATGCACTATGGGCTGATAGACTAACCACCAAAATATCAATCGGTATGTCTCCTTACCAACTAGTGTATGGCATGGATGCCATTTTCCCAACATCTTTAGGGGTTCCAGTAATGAAGCTATTGCAAGAAGTTCAAATAGAAGAAAATGACATGCAAAGGAGGGTAAATTAGACTATCCATTTACAGCAAGCAAGAGAAGAAGTTTACCAAAGGGCTCAGTTAGTGCAAGACAAGATAAAACAGATTTTTGACAGAAGGACCAAGGAAAATGATTTTCATATTAGTGTAAA